>OX422207.1:654131696-655331696 GCA_949130495.1 Sambucus nigra | reverse complement strand
CTGGGAAGAACGTCCACCTGATGTTTGTGTCATAGAATTGGTACTATAGGTAAATTAATAACTATATGCAACCTGTGGCACAATGAGGGGCTTCATACTTTTGTTGGGTTAAAATGGACTTTTGCTTGAAGCAGGAGACATAGAGTCAATGCCATTTACTGATGCTCTTAGACAATTCTCGTATTGCGTTGGTAAGTTATATACACGTGTAATAATGCGTACATAAATAAAAATAGGGTGTGATACTTCTATTTATAATGAGAATTACAATGTCAGTGAAATAATTATGTTTTCTTTGTTCAGAAAACAAAGCCGACGCATCACACAATGAGGGGACTAAGAATCTTGGGATTGACACCAAATATTTTATCTTGCTGAAGCACAATTTGTTATATAGTTATCAAATTGATTTTACCCTTGCTAAATTTGATTTCAATTTATGTGTCACAATAATATTCTTGACATTGTGCATATTAAACATGTTTTACCCGCATCATCAACTAGTATGGTTATATTCTTTCATTCATTGATTTTGAATTCAGGAGCATGAAACTAATGTGAAACCTAGCATCGTGGAATTCTTCAAGACATCTCATTGGAGTAAGAGAAATGGTGATTTGATTAATGATATATGCAAGGATACACATGTATGTTTCAGTTCTTTCCCCCTTTTATCCTTTTTGTATTTTATAAGACAAACCTTTTAATATAAGTCTTCTGACACTTCAACAGTCATAGCATAGTCTCGGTCTCATAATGAAGAGCTGAGAAACTTGAAAGATAAGATATCGTCCCATGAACAACTAAATGCCGCTCAGAATAGAAGATTTGAGAATTTGCAGACATTGTTGGACCAAAATGGGATACTTTCAAGAAGTCATGGCATGAAGATTTCATCGGGTGGCTATCAAAATGCAAATGAAATCTGGTTAGTCTCGAAGTCTCAAATTTTCTTAAAATGTGTAGTAGCATTAAATAGAAAAATGGTCTGAAATAACGACAAGTAGCCAAACGTAAAATGGCTAACTTTATGAGCTTATTTAGTTAAATTGGTGGAAGGGATTTGCTAGTGGTTTGGTTTTGGAATTTGCTGCTGCCGTTGAGTTTATTTCAAATGTTAAAACGGGTTGGATTTAATGAATAAGCAAACGAAACTATGTCAAAATTTTCTAAAATCAATAAACGTTCTAAATTGATTAAAAACATGCCGTCAGAGGATGAAAACCCAAATCATCCCCCATACGGCCCTGTAAGAGGCACGAACACCTCGCACGGGACCGATGTAACTTGTACGAACTGACCGTGTAGTCGCGGGTCCCCCGATTTGAGAATACGACGATAATTTGCAAAAATCAACACTTAGACTTAAAAACAAGTTGTTAAAGGGTGAAAACCCAAACCAGCTCCCAAATGGACCCGTAAGAGGCACGAACACCTCGTATGGGACTAATGTACCTTATAGGAACTGACCGCGCAGTCACGGGTCTCCCGATTAGAGAATACGACGATAATTTACAAAAATCAACACTTAGACTTAAAAGCAGGCCGCTAAAGGGTGAAAACCTAAACCATCCACCAAACGTCCCCGTAGGAGGCACGAACACCTTGCACGGGACCAATGTAATTGGTAGGAACTGACTGCGTAGTCGCGGGTCTCCCGGTATGAGAATACGACGATAATTTGAAAAAATCGACACTTAGACTTAAAAATAAGTCGTTAAAGGGTGAAACCCCAAACCAGCCCCCAAACGGACCCGTAAGAGGCACGAACACCGTGCACTGGACCAATGTAGCTTGTAGGAACTAACCGCGTAGTCACGGGTCTCCCGGATTGAGAACGCAATGATAATTTGCAAAAATCGACACATAAGACTTAAAAATAAGCCTTTAAAGGGTGAAAACCGAAACCAGCCCCCCCCCCCCCAAACGAACCCGTAAGATGCACGAACACCTCGCATGGGACCAATGTAGCTTGTAGGAACTGAATGCGTAGTCACGGGTCTCCTGGTTTGAGAATATGATGATAATTTGCAAAAATAACACTTAGACTTAAAAACAGGCCGTTAAAAGGTGAAAACTCAAACCCGCCCCCAATCGGACCCTTAACAGGCACGAACACCTCGCACGGGACCAATGTAGCTTGTAGGAACTGACCGCGTAGTTTCGGGTCTCCTGGTTTGAGAATACGACGATAATTTGCAAAAATCACACTTAGACTTAAAAACAAGCCGTTAAAGGGTGAAAACCCAAACCAGCCCCCAAACGACCCCATAAGAGGCACGAACACCTCGCACGGGACCAATGTAACATGTTAGAACTGACCACGTAGTCCCGAGTCTTTCGGTTTGAGAATATAATGATAATTTGCAAAAATCACACTTAGACTTACAAATAAGCCATTAAAGGGTGAAAACCCAAATCAGCCCCCAAACGACCCCGTAAGAGGTACAAACACCTCGCACGGGACCAATGTAACTTGTAGGAACTCATCGTGTAGTCCCGAGTCTCCCGGTTTGAGAATATGATGATAATTTACAAAAATCAGCACTTAAACTTAAAAATAAGCCGTTAGAGGGTGAAAACCCAAACAAGCCCCCAAACAACCCCGTAGGAGGCACGAACACATCGTACGGGACCAATGTAACTTGTAGGAAATGACCGCCTAGTCCCGGGTCTTCCGATTCGAGAATATGATGATAATTTGCAAAATTAACACTTAAACTTAAAAACAAGCCGTTAAAGGTTGAAAATCCAAACCAGCCACCAAACGACCTTGTAGGAGGCAAGAACACCTCGCACGGGACCAATGTAACTTGTAGGAACTGACCGCATAGTCCCGAGACTCCCGATTTTAGAATATGATGATAATTTGCAAAAATACACTTAGACTTAAAAGCAGGCCGTTAAAGGGTATAAACCTAAACCATCCACCAAACGTCCTCGTAGGAGGCACGAATACCTCGCACGGGACCAATGTAACTTGTAGGAACTGACCGCGTAGTCTTGGGTCTCCCGATTTGAGAATACGACGATAATTTGTAAAAATCAACAGTTAAACTTAAAAACAGGTCGTTAAAGGGTGAAAACCCAAACCAGCCCCCAAACGACCCAGTAAGAGGCTCGAACACCTCGCACGGGACCAATGTAACTTGTTGGAACTGATCGCATAGTCCCGGGTCTCCCGGTTTGAGAATATGATGATAATTTGCAAAAATCAACACTTAGACTTAAAAATAAGTCGTTAAAGGGTGAAAACCCAAACCAGCCTCCAAATGACCCAGTACGACGCACAAACACCTCGCACGGGACCAATGTAACTTGTTGGAACTGATCGCGTAGTCCCGGGTCTCCCGGTTTAAGAATATGATGATAATTTGAAAAAATCAACACTTAGACTTAAACACAATACATAAAACGGTAAAAACCCAAACCAACCCCCAAACGACGCCGTAGGAGGCACGAACACCTCGCACGGGACCAATGTAACTTGTAGGAACTGATGGCGTACTTCTGAGTCTCTCGGTTTTAGAATATGATGATAATTTGCAAAAATCAACACTTAAACTTAAAAACAAGCCGTTAAAGTGAGAAAACCCAAACCAACCCCCAAACGATCCGGAGGAGGCACGAACACCTCGCACAGGACCAATGTAACTTGTTGGAACTGACCGCGTAGTCTCGGGTCTCCCGGTTTGAGAATATGACGATAATTTGAAACAATCAACACTTAGACTTAAACACAAGACATAAAAGGGTAAAAACCCAAACCAACCCCCAAACGACCCCGTAGGAGGCACGAACACCTCGTACGGGACCAATGTAACTTGTAGGAACTGATGGCGTACTTCCGAGTCTCTCGGGTTTAAAATATGATGATAATTTGCAAAAATCAACACTTAAACTTAAAAACAAGCCGTTAAAGTGAGAAAACCCAAACCAACCCCCAAACGATACGGAGGAGGCACGAACACCTCGCACGGGACCAATGTAACTTATTAGAACTGACTGCGTAGTCTCGGGTCTCCCGGTTTGAGAATATGATGATAATTTGGAAAAATAACACTTAGACTTAAAAACGAGCCGTTAAAGTGTGAAAATCCAAACCAGCCCCCAAATGATCCCGTAAAAGGCACGAACACCTCGCACGGAACCAATGTAACTGATAGGAACTATCCCCGTAGTCCCGGATCTCTTGGTTTGATAATATTACGATAATTTGCAAAAATCAACACATAAACTTAAAAATAAGTCGTTAAAGGGTGAAAACTCAAACCACCCACCAAACGACCCCGCAGGAGGCACGAACACCTCGCACGGGACCAATGTAGCTTGTAGTAACTGACCGCATAGTCCTGGGTCTCCCGATTTGAGAATATGATGATAATTTGCTGAAGTCAACACTTAAACTTAAAAACAAGTCGTTGAAGGGTGAAAACCCAAACCAGCCCCCAAACGACCCCGTAAGAGGCATAAACACCTCATACGGAACCAATATAACTTATAGGAACTGATCGCGTAGTCCTGGGTCTCCCGGTTTGAGAATATGATGTTAATTTACAAAAATCAACACTTAAACTTAAAAACAAGCCATGGAAGGGTGAAAACCCAAACCAGCCCCCAAACGACACCGTAGGAGGCACGAAGACCTCGCATGGGACCAATGTAACTTGTAGGAACTGACCGCGTATTCCTGGGTCTCCCAGTTTTTTAATATGATGATAATTTGTAAAAATCAACACTTAAATTTAAAAACAAGCCGTCAAAGGTTGAAAACTCAAACCAGCCCCCAAACGACCCCGTAAGAGGCACGAACACCTCGCACTGGACCAATGTAACTTATAGGAACTGACCTCGAAGTCCCAGGTCTCCTGATTTGAGAATATGATGATAATTTACAAAAATCACACATAGACTTAAAAACAAGTTGTTAAAGGGTGAAACCCAAACCATCCCCGAAATGACCCCGCGAGAGGCACGAACACCTCTCACGGCACCAATGTAACTTGTAGGAACTGACCGCATAGTCCCGGGTCTCCCGGTTTGAGAATATGACGATAATTTACAAAAATTAACACTTAAAATTACAAACAAGCCGTTAAAGGGTGAAAACCCAAATCAGCCCACAAACGGCCCCGTAGGAGGCATGAAACACCTCGCACGAGACCAATGTAACTTGTTGGAACTCACCGCATATTCCTAGGTCTCCCGGTTTGAGAATATGACGATAATTTGTAAAAATCACACTCAGACTTAAAAACAAGCCGTTTAAGGGTGAAAAAGAAAACCAGCCTCCAAACGACCCTGTAGGAGGCACGAACACCTCGCACGGGACCAATGTAACTTGTAGGAACTGACCCCGTACTTCTGGGTCTCTCGATTTTAGAATATGCTGATAATTTGCAAAAATTAACACTTAAACTTAAAAACAACCCGTTAAAGGGTGAAAACCCAAACCAGCCCCCAAACGGCCCCGTAGGAAGCACGAACACGTCGCACAAGACCAATGTAACTTATTGGAACTGACCGTGTAGGCCCGGGTCTCCCAGTTTGAGAATACGATGATAATTTGTTAAAATCACATTTAGACTTAAAAACAACCCGTTAAAGGGTGAAACCCCAAACCAGACCCCAAACGACCCCGTAGGAGGCACGAACACCTCGCACGGGACCAATGTAACTTGTAGGAACTGAACGCGTAGCCCCGGGTCTCTCGATTTTAGAATATGATGATAATATATAAAAATCAACACTTAAACTTAAAAACAAGCCGTTAAATGGTGAAAACCCAAATCAACTCCCAAACGGCCCCGTAGGAGGCACGAACACCTCACACGAGACCAATGTAACTTGTTGGAACTGACCGCATAGTCTCTCGGGTCTCCCAGTTTGAGAATATGATGATAATTTGTAAAAATCACACTAAGACTTAAAAATGAGCCGTTAAAGGGTTAAAACTCAAACTAGCCTCCAAACGACCCAGTACGACGCACAAACACCTCGCACGGGACCAATGTAACTTGTTATAACTCACCACATAGTCCCGGATCTCTCGGTTTTAAAATATGTTGATAATTTGCAAAAATCAACACTTAGACTTAAAAATAGGCCGTTAAAGGGTGAAAACTCAAACAAGCCCCCAAACGACCCCGTAGGAGGCACGTACACCTCGCACGGGACCAATGTAACTTGTAGGATGACCGCGTAGTCTCGGGTCTCCCGATTTGAGACTATGATGATAATTTGCAAAAATCAACACTTAAACTTAAAAACATGTCGTTAAAGGGTGAAAACCCAAACCAGCCCCCAAACGGCCCCATAGGAGGCACGAACACCTCGCACGAGACCAATGTAACTTGTTATAACTCACCGCGTAGTCCCGAGTCTCTCGGTTTTAAAATATGATGATAATTTGCAAAAATCAACACTTAAACTTAAAAATAGGCCGTTAAAGGGTGAAAACCCAAACCAGCCCCCAAACGACCCCGTAAGAGGCACGGACACCTCGCACGGGACCAATGTAACTTGTAGGAACAGACCGCGTAGTCTCGGGTCTCCCGATTTGAGACTATGACGATAATTTGCAAAAATCAACACTTAAACTTAAAAACAAGCTGTTGAAGGGTGAAAATAAAAACCAGCCCCCAAAGGAACCCGTAGGAGGCACGGACACCTCGCACGGGACCAATGTAACTTATAGGAACAGACCGCATAGTCCTAGGTCTCCCAGTTTGTGAATTTGACGATAATTTGCAAAAATAAACACTTAAACTTAAAAATAAGCCGTTAGAAGTTGAAAACTCAAACCAGCCCCCAAATGACCCCGTAAGAGGCACGAACACCACACACGTGACCAATGTAACTTGTAGGAACCGACCGCGAAGTCCCGGGTCTCCCGGTTTGAGAATAGGAGGATAATTTGCAAAAATCACACTTAGACTTAAAGACAAGGCATTAAAGTGTAAAAACCCAAACGAGCCCCCAAACGACCCCGTAAGAGGCACGAACACCTCGTACGGGACGAATGTAACTTCTAGGAACTGACCGCATAGTACTGGATCTCCCGATTTGAGAATATGACGATAATTTGCAAAAATCATCACTTAGACTTAAAAACAAGCCGTTAAAGGGTGAAAATCAAAACCAACCTCCAAACGACCCCGTAAGAGGCACGAACACCTCACACGGGACCAATGTAACTTGTTGGAACTGACCGCGTAGTCATGGGTCTCCCGGTTTGATAATATGACGATAATGTGAAAAAATCACATTTAGACTTAAAAATAAGCCGTTAAAAGGTGAAAACCCAAACCAGCCCCCAAACGACCCCGTAAGAGGCACGAACACCTCGTACGGAACCAATATAACTTGTAGGAACTGACCGCGTAGTCCCGGGTGTCCCGATTTGAGAATATGATGTTAATTTACAAAAATCAACACCTAAACTTAAAAACAAGCCGTGGAAGCGTGAAAACCCAAACCAGCCCCCAAACGACCCCGTAGGAGGCACGAACACCTCGCACGGGACCAATGTAACTTGTAGGAACTGACCGCATAGTCGTGGGTCTCCCAATTTTTTAATATGATGATAATTTGTAAAAATCAACACTCAAATTTAAAAACAAGCGGTCAAAGGTTGAAAACTCAAACCAGCCCCCAAGCGACCCCGTAAGAGGCACGAACACCTCGTACGGAACCAATGTAACTTGTAGGAACTGACCGTGTAGTCCTGGGTCTCCCGATTTGAGAATACGACTATAATTTGGAAAAATCAACACTTAAACTTAAAAACAGGTCGTTAAAGGGTGAAAACCCAAACCAGCCCCCAAACGACCCCGTAAGAGGCACGAACACCTCGCACGGGACCAATGTAACTTGTTGGAAGTGATCGCATAGTCCCGGGTATCCCGATTTGAGAATATGATGATAATTTGCAAAAATCAACACTTAGACTTAAAAATAAGCTGTTAAAGGGTGAAAACCCAAACCAGCCTCCAAATGACCCAGTACGACGCACAAACGCCTCGCACGGGACCAATGTAACTTGTTGGAACTCACCGCGTAGTCTCGGGTCTCTCGGTTTGAGAATATGATGATAATTTGAAAAAATCAACACTTAGACTTAAACATAAGACATAAAAGGGTAAAAACCCAAACCAGACCCCAAACGACCCCGTAGGAGGCACGAACACCTCGCACAGGACTAATGTAACTTGTAGGAACTGACGGCGTACTTCCGAGTCTCTCGGTTTTAGAATATGATGATAATTTGCAAAAATCAACATATAAACTTAAAAACAAGCCGTTAAAGGGTGAAAACCCAAACGGCCTCGTAGGAAGCACGAACACGTCGCACAAGACCAATGTAACTTATTGGAACTGACCGCATAGTCCCGGGTCTCCTTCTTTGAGAATATGATGATAATTTGTAAAAATCACACTTAGACTTAAAAACAAACCGTTAAAGGGTGAAAATCCAAACCAGCCCCCAAACGATCCCGTAAAAGGCACGAACACCCCGTACGGGACCAATGTAACTGATAGGAACTATCCCCGTAGTCCCGGATCTCTTGGTTTGAGAATATTATGATATTTTGCAAAAATCAACACATAAACTTAAAAACAAGTCGTTAAAGGGTGAAAACTCAAACCACCCACCAAACGACCCCGCAGGAGGCACGGACACCTCGCACGGGACCAATGTAACTTGTAGGAACTGACCGCGTAGTCCTGAGTCTCCCGATTTGATAATATGACGATAATGTGCAAAAATCACATTTAGACTTAAAAACAAGCCGTTAAAGGGTGAAAACCCACACCAGCCCCCAAACGACCCCGTAAGAGGCATGAACACCTCATACGGAACCAATATAACTTGTAGGAACTGACCGCGTAGTCCCGGGTCTCCCGGTTTGAGAATATGATGTTAATTTACAAAAATCAACACTTAAACTTAAAAACAAGCCATGGAAGGGTGAAAACCCAAACCAGCCCCCAAACGACACCGTAGGAGGCACGAACACCTCGCACGGGACAAATGTAACTTGTAGGAACTGACCACGTAGTCCTGGGTCTCCCAATTTTTTAATATGATGATAATTTGTAAAAATCAACACTCAAAGTTAAAAACAAGCCGTCAAAGGTTGAAAACTCAAACCAGCCCCCAAACGACCCCGTAAGAGGCACGAACACCTCGCACAGGACCAATGTAACTTGTAGGAACTGACCTCGAAGTCCCGGGTCTCCTGATTTGAGAATATGATGATAATTTACAAAAATCACACATAGACTTAAAAACAAGTTGTTAAAGGGTGAAACCCAAACCATCCCCGAAATGACCCCGCGAGAGGCACGAACACCTCTCACGGGACCAATGTAACTTGTAGGAACTGACCACATAGTCCCGGGTCTCCCGGTTTGAGAATATGACGATAATTTACAAAAATCATCACTTAAACTTAAAAAAAATCGTTAAAGGGTGAAAACCTAAATCAGCCCCCAAATGGCCCCGTAGGAGGCATGAAACACCTCGCACGAGACCAATGTAACTTGTTGGAACTCATCGCGTAGTCCCAGGTCTCCCAATTTGAGAATATGACGATAATTTGAAAACATCATACTCAGACTTAAAAACAAGCCGTTAAAGGGTGAAAACAAAAACTAGCCTCCAAACGACCCCGTAGGAGGCACGAACACCTCGCACGGGACCAATGTAACTTGTAGGAACTGAACCCGTACTTCTGGGTCTCTCAGTTTTAGAATATGATGATAATTTGCAAAAATTAACACTTAAACTTAAAAACAACCCGTTAAAGGGTGAAAACCCAAACCAACTCCCAAACGGCCCCGTAGGAAGCACGAACACGTCGAACAAGACCAATGTAACTTATTGGAACTGACCGCGTAGGCCCGGGTCTCTCGGTTTGAGAATATGATGATAATTTGTTAAAATCACACTTAGACTTAAAAACAAGCCGTTCAAGGGTGAAACCCCAAACCAGACCCCAAACGACCCCGTAGGAGGCTCGAACACCTCGCACGGGACCAATGTAACTTGTAGGAACTGAAAGCGTAGCCCCGGGTCTCTCGATTTTAGAATATGATGATAATATATAAAAATCAACACTTAAACTTAAAAACATGCCGTTAAAGGGTGAAACCCCAAATCAGCCCCCAAACGACCCCGTAGGAGGCACGACACCTCGCACGAGACCAATGTAACTTGTTGGAACTGCCGCATAGTCTCGGGTCTCCCGATTTGAGAATATGATGATAATTTATAAAAAATCACACTAAGACTTAAAAATAAGCCGTTAAAGGGTGAAAACCCAAACCAGCCTCCAAACGACCCAGTACGACACACAAACACCTCGCACGGGACCAATGTAACTTGTTATAACTCACCGCGTAGTCCCGGGTCTCTCGGTTTTAAAATATGATGATAATTTGCAAAAATCAACACTTAGACTTAAAAATATGCCGCAAAAGGGTGAAAACCCAAACAAGCCCCCAAACGACTTAGACCAATGGAACTTGTAGGAACTGACCTCGAAGTCCCGGGTCTCCTGATTTGAGAATAAGACAATAATTTACAAAAATCACACATAGACTTAAAAACAAGTCGTTAAAGGGTGAAACCCAAACCATCCCCCAAATGACCCCGCGATAGGTACGAACACCTCGCACGGGACCAATGTAACTTATAGGAACTGACCTCATAGTCTCGGGTCTCCCGATTTGAGAATATGACGATAATTTACAAAAAATAACACTTAAACTTAAAAACAACCCGTTAAAGGGTGAAAACCCAAATCATCCCCAAACGGCCCCGTAGGAGGCATGAAACACCTCGCACGAGACCAATGTAACTTGTTGGAACTCACCGCGTAGTCCCGGGTCTCCCGGTTTGAGAATATGATGATAATTTGTAAAAATAACACTTATACTCAAAAACAAGCCGTTAATGGGTGAAACCCCAAACCAGAACCCAAACGACCCCGTAGGAGGCATGAACACCTCGTACGGGACCAATGTAACTTGTAGGAACTGAACGCGTAGTCCCGGGTCTCCCGATTTTAGAATACGATGATAATTTACAAAAATCGGCACTTATACTTAAAAACAAGCCGTTAAAGGGTGAAAACCCAAATCAGCCCCCAAACGGCCCCGTAGGAGGCACGAACACCTCGCACAAGACCAATGTATCTTATTGGAAGTGACCGCGTAGTCCCGGGTCTCCCGGTTTGAGAATATGATGATAATTTGTAAAAATCACACTTAGACTCAAAAACAAGCCGTTAAAGGGTGAAACCCCAAACCAGACCCCATAGGACGCACGAACACCTCGCACGGGA
Source organism: Sambucus nigra (assembly GCA_949130495.1). Classification (NCBI taxonomy): domain Eukaryota; kingdom Viridiplantae; phylum Streptophyta; class Magnoliopsida; order Dipsacales; family Adoxaceae; genus Sambucus; species Sambucus nigra. The sequence continues at coordinate 655,320,345 of OX422207.1, read as the reverse complement.
CCAATGTAACTTGTAGGAACTGAACGCGTAGTCCCGGGTCTCCCGATTTTAGAATATGATGATAATTTACAAAAATCGGCACTTATACTTAAAAACAAGCCGTTAAAGGGTGAAAACCCAAACGGCCCCGTAGGAGGCACGAACACCTCGCACAAGACCAATGTAACTTTTTGGAACTGATCGCGTAGTCCCGAGTCTCCCGGTTTGAGAATGTGATGATAATTTGTAAAAATCACACTTAGACTTAAAAACAAGCCGTTAAAGGGTGAAACCCCAAACCAGACCCCAAACGACCCCGTAGGAGGCACGAACACCTCGCACGGGACCAATGTAACTTGTAGGAAGTGAACGCGTAGTCCCGGGTCTCCCGATTTTAGAATATGATGATAATTTACAAAAATCAACACTTAAACTTATAAACAAGTCGTTAAAGGGTGAAAACCCAAACGGCCCCATAGGAGGCACGAACACCTCGCACGAGACCAATATAACTTATTGGAACTGATCGTATAGTCCCGGGTCTCCCGGTTTGAGAATATGACGATCATTTGTAAAAATCACACTAAGACTTATAAATAAGCCGTTAAAGGGTGAAATCCCAAACCAGCCTCCAAACGACCCAGTACGACGCACGAACAGCTCGCATGGGACGAATGTAACTTGTTGGAACTGACCGCGTAGTCCCGGGTCTCCCGGTTTGATAATATGACGATAATTTGTAAAAATCAACACTTAGACTTAAAAACAAGACGTGAAAGGGTGAAAACCCAAACCAGCCCCCAAACGACCCCGTAGGGGGCACGAACACCTCGCACGGGACCAATATAACTTTTAGGAACACACCGCGTACTTCTGGGTCTCTCGCTTTTAGAATATGATGATAATTTGCAAAAATTAACACTTAAACTTCAAAACACGCCGTTAAAGGTTGAAAACCCAAACCAGCCCCCAAACGGCCCCATAGGAGGCACGAACACGTCGCACGAGACCAATGTAACTTGTTATAACTCACCGCATAGTCCCGGGTCTCTCGGTTTTAAAATAGGATGATAATTTGCAAAAATTAACACTTAAACTTAAAAATAGGCCGTTAAAGGGTGAAAACTCAAACCAGCCCCCAAACGACCCCGTAAGAGGCACGGACACCTCGCACGGGACCAATGTAACTTGTAGGAACTGATCGCGTAGTCTCGGGTCTCCCGATTTGAGACTATGATGATAATTTGCAAAAATCAACACTAAAACTTAAAAACAAGCTGTTGAAGGGTGAAAACTAAAACCAGCCCCCAAAGGAACCCGTAGAAGGCACGAACACCTCGCACGGGACCAATGTAACTTATAAGAACAGACTGCGTAGTCCTAGGTCTCCCGGTTTGTGAATTTGATGATAATTTGCAAAAATAAACACTTAAACTTGAAAATAAGCCGTTAAAAGTTGAAAACTCAAACCAGCCCCCAAATGACCATGTAGGAGGCACGAACACCACACACGGGACCAATGTAACTTGTCGGAAGTGATCGCAAAGTCCCGGGTCTCTCGGTTCGAGAATAGGAGGATAATTTGCAAAAATCACACTTAGACTTAAAGGCAAGCCGTTAAAGTGTGAAAACCCAAACCAGCCCCCAAACGACCTCGTAAGAGGCACGAACACCTTGCACGGGACCAATGTAACTTCAAGGAACTGACCGCATAGTCCTGGATCTCTCGGTTTTAAGAATATGATGATAATTTGCAAAAATTATCACTTAAACTTAAGAACATGCCGTTAAAGTGAGAAAACCAAAACCAGCCCCCAAACGATCTGGAGGAGGCAGGAACTCCTTGCACGGGACCAATGTAACTTGTTGGAACTGACCGCGTAGTCCCGGGTCTCCCGCTTTGAGTATATGATGATAATTTTTAGAAATCACACTTAGACTTAAAAACAAGCCGCTAAAGGGTGAAAATCCAAACCAACCACCAAACGACCCCGTTGGAGGCACGAACACCTCGCACGGGACCAATGTAACTTGTAGGAACTAACCGCATAGTCGCGGGCCTCCCGATTTGAGAATATGATGATAATTTGCAAAAATTAACACTTAAACTTAAAAATAAGCCGTTAAAGGGTGAAAACCCAAACCAGCCCCCAAACAACCCCGTAGAAGGCACTAACACCTCACACGGGACCAATGTAACTTATAGAAACTGACCGCGTAGTCATGGGTCTCCTCGTTTGAGAATATCACGATAATTTGCAAAGATAACACTTAGACTTAAAAATAAGCCGTTAAAGGGTGAAAATCCAAACCAACCCCCAAACGACTCCGTAAGAGGCACGAACACCTCGCACGGGACCAATGTAACTGATAGGAACTATCCCAGTAGTTTCGAATCTCTCGGTTTGAGAATATTATGATAATTTGCAAAAATCAACACTTAGACTTAGAAACAAGCCGTTAAAGGGTGAAAATCCAAACCACCCCGTAGGAGGCACGAACACCTCGCACGGGACCAATGTAACTTGTAGGAACTGACCACGTAGTCCAGGGTCCCCAGTTTGAGAATATGACGATAATGTGCAAAAATCACATTTAGACTTAAAAATAAGCCGTTAAAGGGTGAAAACCCAAACCAGCCCCCCAAACGACCCCGTAAGAGGCACGAACACCTCGTACGGAACCAATGTAACTTGTAGGAACCGACCGCGTAGTCCCGGGTCTCCCGGTTTGAGAATATGATGATAATTTATAAAAATCAACTCTTAAACTTAAAAACAAGCCGTTAAAGGGTGAAAACCCAAACCATCCCCCAAACGACACCGTAGGAGGCATGAACACCTCGCACGGGACCAATGTAACTTGTAGGAACTAATCGCGTAGTACCGAGTCTCCCTATTTGAGAATATGACGATAATTTGCAAAAATCAACACTTGACTTAAAAATAAGCAGTTAAAGGGTGAAAACCCAAACCATCCCCCAAACGACCCCGTGAGAGGCACGAACACCTCGTACGGAACCAATATAACTTGTAGGAACTGACCGCGTAGTCCCGGGTCTCCCGGTTTGAGAATATGATGTTAATTTACAAAAATCAACACTTAAACTTAAAAACAAGTCGTGGAAGGGTGAAAACCCAAACGACTCCGTAGGAGGCATGAACACCTCCCACGGGACCAATGTAACTTGTAGGAAGTGACCGCGTAGTCCTGGGTCTCCCAGTTTTTTAATATGATGATAATTTGTAAAAATCAACACTCAAATTTAAAAACAAGTCGTCAAAGGTTGAAAACTCAAACCAGCACCCAAACGACCCCGTAACAGGCACGAACACCTCCCACGGGACCAATGTAACTTGTAGGAACTGACCTCAAAGTCTCGGGTCTCCTGATTTGAGAATATGACGATAAGTTACAAAAATCACACATAGACTTAAAAATAAGTTGTTAAAGGGTGAAACCAAAACCATCCCCGAAATGACCCCGCGAGAGGCACGAACACCTCGCACGGGACCAATGTAACTTGCAGGAACTGACCGCATAGTCCCGGGTCTCCTGGTTTGAGAATATGACGTTAATTTACAAAAATTAACACTTAAACATAAAAACAAGCCGTTAAAGGGTAAAAACCCAAATCAGCCCCCAAACGACCCCGTAGGATGCCTGAAACACCTCGCATGAGTCCAATGTTACTTGTTGGAACTCACCGCGTAGTCCCGGGTCTCCCGATTTGAGAATATGACGATAATTTGAAAAAATCATACTCAGACATAAAAACAAGCCGTTAAAGGGAGAAAATAAAAACCAGCCTCCAAACGACCCCGTAGGAGGCACGAATAACTCGCACGGGACCAATGTAACTTGTAGGAACTGACCTCGTACTTCTGGGTCCCTCGGTTTTAGAATAAGATGATAATTTACAAAAATTAACACCTAAACTAAAAAACAACCCGTTAAAGGGTGAAAACCCAAAACAGCCCCGTAGGAAGGACAAACACGTCGCACAAGACCAATGTAACTTATTGGAATTGACCGCGTAGTCCCGAGTCTCCCGGTTTGAGAATAAGTTGATAATTTGTAAAAATCACACTTAGACTTAAAAACAAGCCGTCATAGGGTGAAACTCCAAACCAGAACCCAAACGACCTCGTAGGAGGCACGAACACCTTGCATGGGACCAATGTAACTTGTAGGAACTGAACGCGCAGTCCCGGATCTCTTGATTTTAGAATATGATGATAATTTACAAAAATCAGCACTTAAAATTAAAAACAAGCCGTTAAAGGGTGAAAACCCAAATCAGCCCCCATACGTCCCCGTAGGAGGCACGAACACCTCGCACGAGACCAATGTAACTTGTTGGAACTGACCGTATAGACCCGGGTCTCCCGGTTTGAGAATATGATGATAATTTGTAAAAATCACACTAAGACTTAAAAATAAGCCATTAAAGGGTGAAAACCCAAACCAGCCTCCAAACAACCCAGTACGACGGACGAACACCTCGCACGGGACCAATGTAACTTGTTGGAACTGACCGCATAGTCCCGGGTCTCCCGATTTGAGAATATGACGATAATTTGTAAAAATCAACACTTAGACTTAAAAACAAGACGTAAAAGGGTGAAAACCCAAATCAGCACCCAAACGACCCCGTAGGAGGCACGAACACCTCGCACGGGACCAATAGAACTTGTAGAAACTGACCGCGTACTTCAGGGTCTCTCGGTTTTAGAATATGATGATAATTTGCAAAAATCAACACTTAAACTTAAAAATAAGCCGTTAAAGGATGAAAACCAAAAACCAGCCCCCAAACGGCCCCATAGGAGGCACGAACACGTCGTACGAGACCAATGTAACTTGTAATAACTCGTCGCGTAGTCCCGGGTCTCTCGGTTTTAAAATATGATGATAATTTGCAAAAATCAACAGTTAAACTTAAAAATAGGCCGTTAAAGGGTGAAAACCCAAACGAGCCCCCAAACGAACCCATAAGAGGCATGGACACCTCGCACGGGACCAATGTAACTTGTAGGAACTGACCGCGTAGCCTCGGGTCTCCCGATTTGAGACTATGATAATAATTTGTAAAAATCAACACTTAAACTTAAAAACAAGTTGTTGAAGGGTGAAACCCAAAACCAGCCCCCAAAGGAACCCGTAGGAGGCACGGACACCTCTCACGGGACCAATGTAACTTATAGGAACAGACCGCGTAGTCCTAGGTCTCCCGATTTGTGAATTTGACGATAATTTGCAAAAATAAACACTTAAACTTAAAAATAAGCCGTTAAAAGTTTAAAACTCAAACCAGCCCCCAAATGACCCCGTAAGAGGCACGAACACCACACACGGGACCAATGTAACTTGTAGGAACTGATCGCGAAGTCCCGAGTCTCCCGGTTTGAGAATAGGAGGATAATTTGCAAAAATCACACTTAGACTTAAAAACAAGCCGTTAAAGTGTGAAAACCCAAACCAGCCCCCAAACGACCCCGTAAGAGGAACGAACACCTCGCACTAGACCAATGTAACTTCTTGGAACTAACCGCATAGTCCTGGATCTTCCGGTTTGAGAATATGATGATAATTTGAAAAAATCAACACTTAAACTTAAGAACAAGCCGTTAAAGTGAGAAAACCCAAACCAACCCCCAAACGATTCGGAGGAGTCACGAACACCTCGCACGGGACCAATGTAACTTGTTGGAACTGACCGCGTAGTCCCGGGTCTCCTGCTTCAAGAATATGATGATAATTTGTAGAAATCACACTTAAACTTAAAAACAAGCCGTTAAAGGGTGAAAACACAAACCAACTCCCAAACGACCCCGTAGGAGGCACGAACACCTCGCACGGGACCTATGTAACTTGTTGGAACTAACCGCATAGTCCCGGGTCTCCCGCTTTGAGAATATGATATAATTTGTAGAAATCACACTTAGACTTAAAAACAAGCCGTTAAAGGGTGAAAACCCAAACCAACTCCCAAACGACCCCGTAGGAGGCACGAACACCTCACACGAGACCAATGTAACTTGTAGGAACTGACCGCATAGTCCTGGGTCTCCCGATTTGAAAATATGATGATAATTTGCTGAAATCAACACTTAAACTTAAAAACAAGTCGTTGAAGGGTGAAAACCCAAACCAGCCCCCAAACGACCCCGTAGGAGGCACGGATACCTCGCACGGGACTTATATAACTTGTAGGAACTGACCGCGTAGTCCCGGGTCTCTCGATTTCAGAATATGATGATAATTTGCAAAAATTAACACTTCAGCTTTAAAATAAGCCGTTAAAGGGTGAAAACCCAAACCACCCCCCAAACGACCCCGTGGGAGGCGCGAACACCTCGCACGAGACTACTGTAACTTGTAGGAACTGACCGCGTAGTCCCGGGTCTCTCGGTTTGAGAATATGATGATAATTTGTAAAAATAGCACTTAGACTAAAAAGTAGGCCGTTAAATGGTGAAAACCTAAACCAGCCCCCAAACGACCCCGTAAGAGGCACGGACCCCTCGCACGGGACCAATGTAACTTGTAGGAACTGACCGCATAGTCTCGGGTCTCTTGGTTTAAGACTATGATGATAATTTTCAAAAATCAACACTTCAACTTAAAAACAAGCCGTTGAAGGGTGATAACCCAAACCTGCCCCCAAACGACCCCGCAGGAGGCACGGACACCTCGCACACGACCAATGTAACCTGTAGGAACTGACCGCGTAGTCTTGGGTCTCTCGATTTGTGAATATGATGATAATTTGTCAAAATAACACATAGACTAAAAAGTAGGTCATTAAAGGGTGAAAACCCAAACCAGCCCCCAAACGACCCCGTAAGAGGCACGGACACCTCTCACATGACAAATGTAACTTGTAGGAACTGACCGGGTAGTCCCGGGTCTCCCGGTTTGAGAATATGATGATAATTTGCAAAAATCAATAATTAAACTTAAAAACAAGCCCTTAAATCGTGAAAACCCAAACCAGCCCCGAAACGACCCCGTAGGAGGCACGAACACCTTGCACGGGACCGCGTAGTCCCGGTTCTCCCGTTATGAGAATATGATGATAATTTGTAAAAATCACACTTAGACTTAAAAATAAGCCGTTAAAGGGTGAAAACTAAAACAATCCCCCAAACGACCCTGTAAGAGGCACGTACACCTCGCACGGGACCAATGTAACCTATTGGAATTGACCGCGTAGTCCCGGGTCTCCCGGTTTGAAAATATGATGACAATTTGCAAAAATCAACACTTAGACTTAAAAGCAAGCCGTTAAAGGGTGAAAACCCAAACCAGCCCCCAAAAGACCCCATAGGAGGCACGAACACCTTGCACGGGACCAATGTAACTTGTAGAAACTGACCGCGTAGTCTCGGGTCTCCCCGTTTGAGAATATGACGATAATTTTCAAAAATAACACTTGGACTTAAAAACAAGCCGTTAAAGGGTGAAAATCCAAACCCGCCCCCAAATGACCCCGTAAGAGGCACGAACACCTCGCACGAGACCAATGTAACTTGTAAGAATTGACCCCGTAGTCCCGGATATCTAGGTTGAGAATATTACGATAATTTTAAAAAATCAACACTTAAACTAAAAAACAAGTCGTTAAAGGGTGCAAACCCAAACCAGCCCCCAAACGACCCCGTAGGAGGCACGAACACCTCCCACGGGACCAATGTAACTTATAGCATTGGATCGGTAGTCCCGGGTCTCCCGGTTTAAGAATATGATGATAATTTGCAAAAATCAACACTTCAACTTAAAAACAAGTCGTTAAAGGGTGAAAACCCAAACTTGTCACCAAACGACACCGTAGGAGGCACGAACACCACGCACGGGACCAATGTAACTTGTAGGAACTAACCGCAAGTCTCGGGTCTAACGGTTTGAGAAGATGACGATAATTTGCAAAAATCAACACTTAAACTTAAAAACAAGCTGTTAAAGGGTAAAAACCAAAACCAGTCCCCAAACGACCCCGTAGGAGGCACGAACACCTCGCACGGGACCAATGTAACTTGTAGGAACTAATCGCGTAGTCCCGAGTCTCCCGATTTGAGAATATGACGATAATTTGGAAAAATCAACACTTGACTTAAAAATAAGTCGTTAAAGGGTGAAAACTCAAACCAGCTCCTAAACGACCCCGTAGGAGGCACGAACACCTTGCACGGGACCAATGTAACTTGTAGGAACTAACCGCGTAGTCCCGGGACTCTCGGTTTGAGAATATGACAATAATTTGGAAAAATAACACTTAGACTTAAAAACAAGCCGTTAAAGGGTGAAAATCAAAACCAGCCTCCAAACGACCACGTTGGAGGCACGAACACCTCGCACGGGACCAATGTAACTTGTAGGAACTGACCGCGTAGTCTCGGGTCTCCCGGTTTGTGAATATGATGATAATTTGAAAAAATCAACACTTAAGCTTAAAAATAAGCCGTTAAAGGGTGAAAACCCAAACCATCCCCCAAACGACCCCGTAGGAGGCACGAACACCTCGCACGGCACCAATGTAACTTGTTGGAACTGACCGCGTAGTTCCGGGTCTCTCAATTTGAGAATATGATGATAATTTGTAAGAATCACACTTAGACTTAAAAACAAGTCGTTAAAGGGTGAAAACCCAAACCAGCCCCCAAACGACCCCGTAAGAGGCACGAACACCTCGCACGGGACCAATGTAACTTGTAGGAACTGACCGAGTACTTTCGAGTCTCCTGATTTGAGAATATGATCATAATTTGAAAAATCAACACTTAAACTTAAAAACAAGCCGTTAAAGGGTGAAAACCCAAACCAACCCCCAAACTGCCCCATAGGAGGCACGAACACGTCGTACGAGACCAATGTAACTTGTTATAACTCACCGCGTAGTCCCGGGTCTCTCGGTTTTAAAATATGATGATAATTTGTAAAAATCAACACTTATACTTAAAAATAGGCCGTTAAAGGGTGAAAACCCAAACCAGCCCCCAAACGACCCCGTAAGAGGCACGGACACCTCGCACGGGACCAATGTAACTTGTAGGAACTGACCGGGTAGTCTCGGGTCTCCCGATTTGAGACTATGATAATAATTTGCAAAAATCAACACTTAAACTCAAAAACAAGTCGTTGAAGGGTGAAAACAAAAACCAGCCCCCAAAGGAACCCGTAGGAGGCACGGACACCTCGCACAGAACCAATGTAACTTATAGGAACAGACCGCGTAGTCCTAGGTCTCTCGGTTTGTGAATTTGATGATAATTTGTAAAAATAAACACTTAAACTTAAAAATAAGACGTTAAAAGTTTAAAACTCAAACCAGCCCCCAAATGACCCCGTAAGAGGCACGAACACCACACACGGGACCAATGTAACTTGTAGGAACTGATCGCGAAGTCCCGGGTCTCCCGGTTTGAGAATAGGAGGATAATTTGCAAAAATCACACTTAGACTTAAAAACAACCCGTTAAAGTGTGAAAACCCAAACCAGCCCCCAAACGAACTCGTAAGAGGCACGAACACCTCGCACTGGACCAATGTAACTTCTAGGAGCTGACCGCGTACTTTCGGGTCTTCCGATTTGAGAATATGATCATAATTTGAAAAATCAACACTTAAACTTAAAAATAAGTCGTTAAAGGGTGAAAACCCAAATCAAACGGCCCCGTAGGAGGCACGAACACCTCGCACGAGACCAATGTAACTTCTTAGAACTCACCGCATAGTCCTAGGTCTCTCGGTTTGAGAATATGATGATAATTTGTAAAAATCACACTCAAACTTAAAAACAAGCCGTTAAAGGGTGAAAACGAAAACCAGCCTCCAAATGACCCCGTAGGAGGTACGAACACCTCGCACGGGACCAATGTTACTTGTAGGAACTGACCCCGTACTTTTGGGTCTCTCGGTTTTAGAATATGATGATAATTTGCAAAAATTAACACTTAAACTTAAAAACAACCCGTTAAAGGGTGAAAACCCAAACCAGCCCCCAAACGGCCCCGTAGGAAGCACGAACACGTCGCACAAGACCAATGTAACTTATTGGAACTGACCGCGTAGGCCCGGGTCTCCCGGTTTCAAAATATGATGATAATTTGTAAAAATCACACTTAGACTTAAAAACAAGCCGTTAAAGGGTGAAACCCCAAGCCAGACCCCAAACGACCCCGTAGGAGGCACGAACACCTCGCACGTGACCAATGTAACTTGTAGGAACTGAACGCGTAGCCCCGGGTCTCTCGATTTTAGAATATGATGATAATATATAAAAATCAACACTTAAACTTAAAAACAAGCCGTTAAAGGGTGAAAACCCATATCAACCCCCAAACGGCCCCGTAGGACGCACGAACACCTCGCACGAGACCAATGTAACTTGTTGGAACTGACCGCATAGTCTCTCAGGTCTCCTGATTTGAGAATATGATGATAATTTGTAAAAATCACACTAAGACTTAAAAATAAGCCGTTAAAGGGTTAAAACCTAAACCGGCCTCCAAACGACCCAGTACGACGCACAAACACCTCGCACGGGACCAATGTAACTTGGTATAACTCACCGCGTAGTCCCGGATCTCTCGGTTTTAAAATATCATGTTAATTTGCAAAAATCAACAATTAGACTTAAAAATAGGCCGTTAAAGGGTGAAAACCCAAACAAGCCACCAAACGACCCCGTAGGAGGCACGGACACCTCGCACGGGACCAATGTAACTTGTAGGATGACCACGTAGTCTCGGGTCTCCCGATTTGAGACTATGATGATAATTTGCAAAAATCAACACTTTAACATAAAAATAAGCCATTAAAGGGTGAAAACCCAAACCAGCCCCCAAACGGCCCCATAGGAGGCACGAACACGTCGCACGAGACCAATGTAACTTGTTATAACTCACCGCGTAGTCCCGGGTCTCTCGGATTTAGAATATGATGATAATTTGCAAAAATCAACACTTAAACTTAGAAATTGGCCGTTAAGGGGTGAAAACCCAAACCAGTCCCGAAACGACCCCGTAAGAGGCACGGACACCTCGCACGGGACCAATGTAACTTATATAAACTGACCGCGTAGTCTCGGGTCTCCCGATTTGAGACTATGACGATAATTTGCAAAAATCAACACTTAAACTTAAAAATAAGTTGTTGAAGGGTGAAAATAAAATCCAGCCCCCAAAGGAACCCGTAGGAGGCACGGACACCTCGCACGGGACCAATGTAACTTATAGGAACAGACCGCGTAGTCCTAGGTCTCCTGGTTTGTGAATTTGACGATAATTCGCAAAAATAAACACTTAAACTTAAAAATAAGCTGTTAAAAGTTGAAAACTTAAACCAGCCCCCAAATTACCCCGTAAGAGGCACGAACACCACACACGGGACCAATGTAACTTGTAGGAACCGACCGCAAAGTCCCGGGTCTCCCGGTTTGAGAATAGGAGGATAATTTGCAAAAATCACACTTAGACTTAAAGACAAGCCGTTAAAGTGTAAAAACCCAAACGAGCCCCCAAACGACCCCGTAAGAGGCACGAACACCTCGCACGGGACCAATGTAACTTCTAGTAACTGACCGCATAGTACTGGATCTCCCGGTTTGAGAATATGACGATAATTTGCAAAAATCATCACCTAAACTTAAAAACAAGCTGTTAAAGGGTGAAAATCAAAACCAACCTCCAAACGACCCCGTAGGAGGCACGAACACCTCGCACGGGACCAATGTAACTTGTTGGAACTGACCGCGTAGTTCTGGGTCTCCCAATTTGAGAATATGACGATAATGTGCAAAAATCACACTAAACTTAAAATTAAGCCGTTAAAGGGTGAAAATCCAAACTAGCCCCCAAACGACCCCGTAAGAGGCACGAACACCTTGTGCGGAACAAATATAACTTTTAAGAACTGACCGCGTAGTCCCGGGTGTCCCGATTTGAGAATATGATGTTAATTTACAAAAATCAACACTTAAACTTAAAAATAAGCCGTGGAAGCGTGAAAACCCAAACCAGCCCCCAAACGACCCCGTAGGAGGTACGAACACCTCGCATGGGACCACTGTAACTTGTTGGAACTGATCGCATAGTCCCTGGTCTCCCGGTTTGAGAATATGATGATAATTTGCAAAAGTAAACACTTAGACTTAAAAATAAGCCGTTAAAGGGTGAAAACCCAAACCATCCTCCAAATGACCCAGTACGACGCACAAACACCTCGCACGGGACCAATGTAACTTGTTGGAACTGACCGCGTAGTCTCGGGTCTCCCGATTTGAGAATATGACAATAATTTGAAAAAAATAACACTTAGACTTAAACACAAGACATAAAAGGGTAAAAACCCAAACCAGCCCCCAAACGACCCCGTAGGAGGCACGAACACCTCGCACGGGACTAATGTAACTTGTAGGAACTGACGGCGTACTTCCGAGTCTTTCGGTTTTAGAATATTATGATAATTTGCAAAAATCAACACTTAAACTTAAAAACAAGCCGTTAAAGTGAGAAAACCCAAACCAACCCCCAAACGATTCGGAGGAGGCACGAAAATCTCGCACGGGACCAATGTAACTTGTTGGAACTGACCGCGTAGTCTCGGGTCTCCCGATTTGAGAATATGACGATAATTTGCAAAAATAACACTTAGACTTAAAAACAAGCCGTTAAAGGGTGAAAATCCAAACCAGCCCCCAAACGATCCCATAAAACGCACGAACACCTCACACGGGACCAATGTAACTGATAGGAACTATCCCCGTAGTCCCGAATCTCTTGGTTTGAGAATATTACGATAATTTGCAAAAATCAACACATAAATTTAAAATCAAGTCGTTAAAGGGTGAAAACTCAAACCAGCCACCAAACGACCCCGCAGGATACACGAACACCTCGCACGGGACCAATGTAACTTATAGGAACTGACCGCGTAGTCCTGAGTCTCCCGTTTTGAGAATATGACGATAATGTGCAAAAATCACATTTAGACTTAAAAACAAGCCTTTAAAGGGTGAAAACCCAAACCAGCCCCCAAACGACCCCGTAAGAGGCACAAACACCTCATACGGAACCAATATAACTTGTAAGAACTGACCGCGTAGTCCCGGGTCTCCCGGTTTGAGAATATGATGTTAATTTACAAAAATCAACACTTAAACATAAAAACAAGCCATGGAAGGGTGAAAACCCAAATCAGCCCCCAAACGACACCGTAGGAGGCACGAACACCTCGCACGGGACCAATGTAACTTGTAGGAACTGACCACGTAGTCCTGGGTCTCCCAGTTTTTTAATATGATGATAATTTGTAAAAATCAACACTCAAATTTAAAAACAAGCCGTCAAAGGTTGAAAACTCAAACCAGCCCCCAAACGACCCCGTAAGAGGCACGAACACCTCGCACAGGACCAATGTAACTTGTAGGAACTGACCTCGAAGTCCCGGGTCTCCTAATTTGAGAATATGACGATAATTTAAAAAAATCACACATAGACTTAAAAACAAGTTGTTAAAGGGTGAAACCCAAACCATCCGCGAAATGACCCCGCGAGAGGCACGAACACCTCGCACGGGACCAATGTAACTTGTAGGAACTGACCGCATAGTCCCGGGTCTCCCGATTTGAGAATATGAAGATCATTTACAAAAATTAACACTTAAACTTAAAAATAATCCGTTAAAAGTTTAAAACTCAAACCAGCCCCCAAATGACCCCGTAAGAGGCACGAACACCACACACGGGACCAATGTAACTTGTAGGAACTGATCGCGAAGTCCCGGGTCTCCCGATTTGAGAATATGACGATAATTTGTAAAATCACACTCAGACATAAAAACAAGCCGTTAAAGGGTGAAAACAAAAACCAGCCCCCAAACGACCCCGTAGGAGGCACGAACACCTCGCACGGGACCAATGTAACTTGTAGGAACTGAACCCGTACTTCGGAGTCTCTCGGTTTTAGAATATGATGATAATTTACAAAAATTAACACTTTAACTTAAAAATAACCCGTTAAAGGATGAAAAACCAAACCAGCCCCCAAACGGCCCCGTAGGAAGCACGAACACGTCGCACAAGACCGATGTAATTTAATGGAACGGAACGCGTAGTCCCGGGTCTCCCGCTTTGAGAATATGATGATAATTTGTAGAAATCAGACTTAGACTTAAAAACAAGCCGTTAAAGGGTGAAAACCCAAACCAACTCCCAAACGACCCCGTAGGAGGCACGAACACCTCGCACGGGACCAATGTAACTTGTTGGAACTAACCGCATAGTCCCGGGTCTCCCGCTTTGAGAATATGATGATAATTTGTAGAAATCACACTTAGACTTAAAAACAAGCCGTTAAAGGGTGAAAACCGAAACCAACTCCCAAACGACCCCATAGGAGGCACGAACACCTCGCACAGGACCAATGTAACTTGTAGGAACTGAACCCGTACTTCGGGGTCTCTCGGTTTTAGAATATGATGATAATTTACAAAAATTAACACTTTAACTTAAAAATAACCCGTTAAAGGGTGAAAACCCAAACCAGCCCCCAAACGGCCCCCTAGGAAGCACGAACACGTCGCACAAGACCAATGTAACTTATTGGAACTGACCGCGTAGGCCCGGGTCTCCCGGTTTGAGAATATGATGATAATTTGTAAAAATCACACTTAGACTTAAAAATAAGCCGTTAAAGGGTGAAATCCCAAACCAGACCCCAAACGACCCCGTAGGAGGCTCGAACACCTCGCACGGGACCAATGTAAGTTGTAGGAACTGAACGCATAGCCCCGGGTCTCTCGATTTTAGAATATGATGATAATATATAAAAATCAACACTTAATCTTAAAGACAAGCCGTTAAAGGGTGAAAACCCAAACCAGCCCCCAAACGGCCCCATAGGAGGCACGAACACCTCGCACGAGACCAATGTAACTTGTTGGAACAGCCGCATAGTCTTGGGTCTCCCGGTTTAAGAATATGATGATAATTTGTAAAAATCACACTAAGACTTAAAAATAAGCCGTTAAAGGGTGAAAACCCAAACCAGCCTCCAAACGACCCAGTACGACACACAAACACCTCGCACGGGACCAATGTAATTAGTTATAACTCACCGCGTAGTCCCGGGTCTCTCGGTTTTAAAATATGATGATAATTTGCAAAAATCACCACTTAGACTTAAAAATATGCCGTTAAAGGGTGAAAATCCAAACAAGCCCCCAAACGACCTCGTAGGAGGCACGGACACCTCGCACGGGACCAATGTAACTTGTAGGATGACCGCGTAGTCTCGGGTCTCCCGATTTGAGACTATGATGATAATTTGCAAAAATCAACACTTAAACATAAAAACAAGTCGTTAAAGGGTGAAAACCCAAACAAGCACCCAAACAGCCCCATAGGAGGCACGAACACGTCGCACGAGACCAATGTAACTTGTTATAACTCACCGCGTAGTCTCGGGTCTCTCGGTTTTAAAATATGATGATAATTTGCAAAAATCAACACTTAAACTTAAAAATTGGCCGTTAAAGCGTGAAAACCCAAACCAGCTCCCAATCGACCTCGTAAGAGGCACGGACACCTCGCACGGGACCAATGTAACTTGTAGGAACTGACCGCGTAGTCTCGGGTCTCTCGATTTGAGACTATGATGATAATTTGCAAAAATCAACACTTAAACTTAAAAACAAGTTGTTGAAGGGTGAAAACCAAAACCAGCCCCCAAAGGAACCCGTAGGAGCCACGGACACCTCTCACGGGACCAATGTAACTTATAGGAACACACCGCTTATTCCTAGGTCTCCCGATTTGTGAATTTGATGATAATTTGCAAAAATAAACACTTAAACTTAAAAATAAGCCGTTAAAAGTTGAAAAATCAAACTAGCCCCCAAATGACCCCGTAAGAGGAACGAACACCACACACGGGACCAATGTAACTTGTAGGAACTGATCGCGAAGTCCCGGGTCTCCCGGTTCGAGAATAAGAGGATAATTTGCAAAAATCACACTTAGACTTAAAGACAAGCCATTAAAGTGTGAAAACCCAAACTAGCCCCCAAACGACCCCGTAAGAGGCACGAACACCTCGCACGGGACCAATGTAACTTCAAGGAACTGACCGCATAGTCATGGATCTCTCGGTTTTAAGAAAATGACGATAATTTGTAAAAATCATCACTTAAACTTAAGAACAAGCCGTTAAAGTGAGAAAACCAAAACCAGCCCCCAAACGATCCGGAGGAGGAAGGAACACCTCGCACCGGACCAATGTAACTTGTTGAAACTGACCGCGTAGTCCCGGGTCTCCCGCTTTGAGAATATGATGATAATTTGTAGAAATCACACTTGGACTTAAAAACAAGCCGTTAAAGGGTGAAAATCCATACCAACCACCAAACGACCCCGTTGGAGGCACGAACACCTCGCACGGGACCAATGTAACTTGTAGGAACTAACCGCGTAGTCGCGGGTCTCCCGATTTGAGAATATGATGATAATTTGCAAAAATCAACACTTATACTTAAAAACAAGCCGTTAAAGGGTGAAAACCCAAACCAGCCCCCAAACAACCCCGTAGGAGGCACTAACACCTCGCACGGGACCAATGTAACTTATAGGAACTGACCGCGTAGTCCTGGGTCTCCTCGTTTGAGAATATCACGATAATTTGCAAAGATAACACTTAGACTTAAAAATAAGCCGTTAAAGGGTGAAAATCAAAACCAACCCCCAAACGACCCCGTAAGAGGCACGAACACCTCGCATGGGACCAATGTAACTGATAGAAACCTTCCCAGTAGTTTCGTATATCTCGGTTTGAGAATATTACGATAATTTGCAAAAATCAACACTTAAACTTTGAAACAAGCCGTTAAAGGGTGAAAACCCAAACCACCTCCCAAATGACCCCGTAGGAGGCACGAATACCTCGCACGGGACCAACGTAACTTGTAGGAACTGACCGCGTAGTCCAGGGTCCCCAGTTTCAGAATATGACGATAATGTGCAAAAATCACATTTAGACTTAAAAACAAGCCCTTAAAGAGTGAAAACCCAAACCAGCCCCCAAACGACCCCGTAAGAGACACGAACACCTCGTACGGAACCAATGTAACTTGTAGGAACCGACCACGTAGTCCCGGGTCTCCCGGTTTGAGAATATGATGATAATTTATAAAAATTAACTCTTAAACTTAGAATCAAGCCGTTAAAGGGTGAAAACCCAAACCAGCCCCCAAACGACACCGTAGGAGGCACGAACACCTCGCACGGGACCAATGTAACTTGTAATAACTAATCGCGTAGTACCGAGTCTCCCTATTTGAGAATATGATGATAATTTGCAAATATCAACACTTGACTTAAAAATAAGTCGTTAAAGGGTGAAAACTCAAACCAGCCCCCAAACGACCCCGTAAGAGGCACGAACACCTCGTACGGAACCAATATAACTTGTAGGAGCTGACCGCGTAGTCCCGGGTCTCCCGGTTTGAGAATATGATGTTAATTGACAAAAATCAACACTTCAACTTAAAAACAAGCCGTGGAAGGGTGAAAACCCAAACCATCCCCCAAACGACCCCGTAGGAGGCACGAACACCTCGCACGGGACCAATGTAAGTTGTAGGAACTGACCGCATAGTCCTGGGTCTCCCGGTTTTTTAATATGATGATAATTTGTAAAAATCAACACACAAATTTAAAAACAAGACGTCAAAGGTTGAAAACTCAAACCAGCCCCCAAACGACCCCGTAAGAGGCACGAACACCTCGCACAGGACCAATGTAACTTGTAGCAACTGACCTCAAAGTCCCGGGTCTCCTGATTTGAGAATATGACGATAAGTTACAAAAATCACACATAGACTTAAAAATAAGTTGTTAAAGGGTGAAACCCAAACCATCCCCGAAATGACCCCGCGAGAGGCACGAACACCTCGCACGGGACCAATGTAACTTGAAGGAACTGACCGCATAGTCCCGGGTCTCTTGGTTTGAGAATATGATGATAATTTACAAAAATCAACACTTAAACTTAAAAGCAAGCCGTTAAAGGGTGAAAACCCAAATCAGCCCCCAAACGGCCCCGTAGGAGGCATGAAACACGTCGCACGAGTCCAATGTAACTTGTTGGAACTCAGCGCGTCGTCCCGGGTCTCCCGATTTGAGAATATGACGATAATTTGTAAAAATCACACTCAGACTTAAAAACAAGCCATTAAAGGGAGAAAACAAAAACCAGCCACCAAACGACCCCGTAGGAGGCACAAACAACTCGCACGGGACCAACGTAACTTGTAGGAACTGACCTCGTACTTCTGGGTCCCTCGATTTTAGAATAAGATGATAATTTACAAAAATTAACACTTAAACTTAAAAACAACCCGTTAAAGGGTGAAAACCCATACCAGCCCCCAAACGGCCCCGTAGGAAGCACGAACACGTCGCACAAGACCAATGTAACTTATTGGAACTGACCGCATAGTCCCGGGTCTCCCTGTTTGAGAATATGATGATAATTTGTAAAAATCACACTTAGACTTAAAAATAAGCCGTTATAGGGTGAAACCCCAAACCAGCCTCCAAACGACCCCGTAGGAGGCACGAACACCTTGCATGGGACCAATGTAACTTGTAGGAACTGAACGCGTAGTCCCGGGTCTCTTGATTTTAGAATATGATGATAATTTACAAAAATCAGCACTTAAACTTAAAAACAAGCCATTAAAGGGTGAAAACCCAGATCATCCCCCATACGGCCCCGTAGGAGGCACGAACACCTCGCACGAGACCAATGTAACTTGTTGGAACTGACTGTATAGTCCCGGGTCTCCCGATTTGAGAATATGATGATAATTTGTAAAAATCACACTAAGACTTAAAAATAAGCCGTTAAAGGGTGAAAACCCAAACCAGCCTCCAAACGACCCAGTACGACGCACGAACACCTCGCACGGGCCCAATGTAACTTGTTGGAACTGACCGCATAGTCCCAGGTCTCCCGGTTTGAGAATATGACGATAATTTGTAAAAATCCACACTTAGACTTAAAAAAAAGACGTAAAAGGGTGAAAACCCAAACCAACACCCAAACGACCCCGTAGGAGGCACGAACACCTCGCACGGGACCAATGTAACTTGTAGAAACTGACCGTGTACTTTCGGGTCTCTCGGTTTTAGAATATGATGATAATTGGCAAAAATCAACACTTAAACTTAAAAACAAGCCGTTAAAGGGTGAAAACCACAATCAGCCCCCAAATGGCCCCATAGGAGGCACGAACACGTCGTACGAGACCAATGTAACTTGTTATAACTCATCGCGTAGTCCCGGGTGTCTCGATTTTAAAATATGATGATAATTTGCAAAAATCAACACTTATACTTAAAAATAGGCCGTTAAAGGGTGAAAACCCAAACTAGCCCCCAAACGACCCCGTAAGAGGGACGGACACCTCGCACAGGACCAATGTAACTTGTAGGAACTGACCGCGTAGTCAAGGGTCTCCCGATTTGAGACTATGATAATAATTTGCAAAAATCAACACTTAAACTTAAAAACAAGCTGTTGAAGGGTGAAAACAAAAACCAGCCCCCAAAGGAACCCGTAGGAGGCACGGACACCTCGCACGAGACCAATGTAACATATAGGAACAGACTGCGTAGTCCTAGGTCTCCCGATTTGTGAATTTGATGATAATTTGCAAAAATAAACACTTACACTTAAAAATAAGCCCTAAAAAGTTTAAAACTCAAACCAGCCCCCAAATGACCCCGTAAGAGGCACGAACACCTCGCACAAGACCAATGTAACCTCTAGGAACTGACCGCATAGTCCTGGATCTCCCGGTTTGAGAATATGACGATAATTTGCAAAATTCAACACTTAAACTTAAGAACAAGACGTTAAAGTGAGAAAACCCAAACCAGCCCCCAAACGATCCGGAGGGGGCACGAACATCTCGCACGGGACCAATGTAACTTGTTGGAACTGACCGCGTAGTCCTGAGTCTCCCGCTTTGAGAATATGATGATAATTTGTAGAAATCACACTTAGACTTAAAAACAAGCCGTTAAAGGGTGAAAACCCAAACCAACTCCCAAACGACCCCGTAGGAGGCACGAACACCTCGCACGGGACCAATGTAACTTGTTGGAACTAACCGCATAGTCCCGGGTCTCCCGCTTTGAGAATAAGATGATAATTTGTAGAAATCACACTTAGACTTAAAAATAAGCCGTTAAAGGGTGAAAACCCAAACCAACTCCCAAACAACCCCGTAGGAGGCACGAACACCTCGCACGAGACCAATGTAACTTGTAGTAACTGACCGCATAGTCCTGGGTCTCCCGGTTTGAGAATATGATGATAATTTGCTGAAGTCAACACTTAAACTTAAAAATAAGTCGTTGAAGGGTGAAAACCCAAACCAGCCCCCAAACGACCCCGTAGGAGGCACGGATACCTCGCACGGGACCTATATAACTTATAGGAACTGATCGCGTAGACCCGGGTCTCTCGGTTTCAGAATATGATGATAATTTGCAAAAATCAACACTTCAGCTTTAAAACAAGCCGTTAAAGGGTGAAAACCCAAACCACCCCCCAAACCACCCAGTAGGAGGCGCGAACAGCTCGCACGGGACTAATGTAACTTGTAGGAAATGACCGCGTGGTCCAGGGTCTCTCGGTTTGAGAAAATGATGATAATTTGCAAAAATAACACTTAGACTTAAAAGTAGGCCGTTAAATGGTGAAAACCTAAACCAGCCCCCAAACGACCCCATAAGAGGCACGGACCCCTCGTACGGGACCAATGAAACTTGTAGGAACTGACCGCATAGTCTCGGGTCTCTCGGTTTGAGATTATGACAATAATTTGCAAAAATCAACACTTAAACTTAAAAATAAGCCGTTGAAGGGTGAAAACCCAAACCAGCCCCCAAACGACCCCGCGGGAGGCACGGACACCTCGCACAGGACCAATGTAACCTGTAGGAACAGACCGCATAGTCTTGGGTCTCCCGATTTGTGAATATGATGATAATTTGTAAAAATAACACATAGACTAAAAAGTAGGTCGTTAAAGGGTGAAACCCAAACCAGCCCCCAAACGACCCCGTAAGAGGCACGGACACCTCTCACAGGACCAATGTAACTTGTAGGAACTGACCGGGTAGTCCTGGGTCTCCCGGTTTGAGAATATGATGATAATTTGCAAAAATCAATAATTAAACTTAAAAACAAGCCGTTAAATCGTGAAAACCCAAACCAGCCCCCAAACGACCCCGTAGGAGGCACGAACACCTCGCACGGGACCAATGTAACTTGTTGGAACTGACTGCGTAGTCCCGGGTCTCCCGTTATGAGAATATGCTGATAATTTGTAAAAATCACACTTAGACTTAAAAATAAGCCGTTAAAGGGTGAAAACCCAAACCATCCCCCAAATGACCCCGTAAGAGGCACGAACACCTCGCACGGGACCAATGTAACTTATTGGAACTAACCGCGTAGTCCCGGGTCTCCCGGTTTGAAAATATGATGATAATTTGCAAAAATCAACACTTAGACTTAAAAGCAAGCCGTTAAAGGGTGAAAACCCAAACCAGCCCCCAAAAGACCCCGTAGGAGGCACGAACACCTCGCACTGGACCAATGTAACTTGTAGGAACGGACCGCATAGTCTCGGGTCTCCCCGTTTGAGAATATGATGATAATTTTCAAAAATAACACTTGGACTAAAAAACAATCCGTTAAAGGGTGAAAATCCAAACCCGCCCCCAAATGATCCCGTAAGAGGCACGAACACCACGCACGAGACCAATGTAACTTGTTGGAATTGACCCCATAGTCCCGGATCTCTGGGTTGAGAATATTTCGATAATTTTAAAAAATCAACACTTAAACTAAAAAACAAGTCGTTAAAGGGTGCAAACCCAAACCAGCACCCAAACGACCCCGTAGGAGGCATGAACACCTCGCACGGGACCAATGTAACTTGTAGGATTGGATCGGTAGTCCCGGGTCTCCCGGTTTAAGAATATGATGATAATTTGCAAAAATCAACACTTAAACTTAAAAATAAGTTGTTAAAGGGTGAAAACCCAAACCTGTCCCCAAACGACCCCGTAGGAGGCACGAACACCTCGCACGGGACGAATGTAACTTGTAGGAACTAACCGCGTAGTCTCGGGTCTCCCGGTTTGAGAATATGACGATAATTTGAAAAAATCAACACTTAAACTTAAAAATAAGCCGTTAAAGGGTGAAAACCCAAACCAGTCCCCAAACGACCCCGTAGGAGGCACGAACACCTCGCACGGGACCAATGTAACTTGTAGGAACTAATCGCGTAGTCCCGAGTCTCCCGGTTTGAGAATATGATGATAATTCGGAAAAATCAACACTTGACCTAAAAATAAGCCGTTAAAGGGTGAAAACAGGAACCATCCCCCAAACGACCCCGTAGGAGGCACGAACACCTCGCACGGGACCAATGTAACTTGTTGGCACTGACCGCGTAGTCCCGGGTCTCTCAATTTGAGAATATGATGATAATTTTTAAAAATCACACTTAGACTTAAAAACAAGTCGTTAAAGGGTGAAAACCCAAACCAGCCCCCAAACGACCCCGTAAGAGGCACGAACACCTCGCACGGGACCAATGTAACTTGTAGGAACTGACCGCGTACTTCCGAGTCTCCCGATTTGAGAATACGATAATAATTTGAAAAATTAACACTTAAACTTAAAAATAAGCCGTTAAAGGGTGAAAACCCAAACCAGCCCCCAAACTGCCCCATAAGAGGCACGAACACGTCGTACGAGACCAATGTAACTTGTTATAACTCACCGCGTAGTCCCGGGCCTCTCGGTTTTAAAATATGATGATTATTTGCAAAAATCAACACTTAAACTTAAAAATAGGTTGTTAAAGGGTGAAAACCCAAATCAACCCCCAAACGACCCCGTAAGAGGCACGGACACCTCGCACGGGACCAATTTAACTTGTAGGAATTGACCGCGTAGTCTCGGGTCTCCCAATTTGAGACTATGATAATAATTTACAAAAATCAACACTTAAACTTAAAAACAAGCTGTTGAAGGGTGAAACCCCAAACCAGACCCCAAACGACCCCGTAGGAGGCACGAACATCTCGCACGGGACCCATGTAACTTGTAGGAACTGAACGCGTAGCCCCGGGTCTCTCGATTTTAGAATATGATGATAATTTACAAAAATCAGCACTTAAACTTAAAAACAAGCCGTTAAAGGGTGAAAACCCAGATCAGCCCCCATACGGCCCCGTAGGAGGCACGAACACCTCGCACGAGACCAATGTAACTTATTGGAACTGAACGTATAGTCCCGGGTCTCCCGGTTTGAGAATATGACGATAATTTCTAAAATCACACTAAGACTTAAAAATAAGCCGTTAAAAGGTGAAAACCCAAACCAGCCTCCAAACGACCCAGTACGACGCACGAACACCTCGCACGGGACCAATGTAACTTGTTGGAACTGACCGCATAGTCCCGGGTCTCCCGGTTTGAGAATATAACGATAATTTGTAAAAATTCACACTTAGACTTAAAAACAAGACGTAAAAGGGTGAAAACCCAAACCAACACCCAAACGACCCCGGAGGAGGCACGAACACCTCGCACGGGACCAATGTAACTTGTTGGAACTGACCGCATAGTCCCGGGTCTCACACTTTGAGAATATGATGATAATTTATAGAAATCACACTTAGACTTAAAAACAAGCCGTTAAAGGGTGAAAACCCAAACCAACTCCCAAATGACCCCGTAGGAGGCACGAACACCTCGCACGGGACTAATGTAACTTGTTGGAACTAACCGCATAGTCCCGGGTCTCCCACTTTAAGAATATGATATAATTTGTAGAAATCACACTTAGACTTAAAAACAAGCCGTTAAAGGGTGAAAACCAAAACCAACTCCCAAACGACCCCGTAGGAGGCACGAACACCTCACACGAGACCAATGTAACTTGTAGGAACTGACCGCATAGTCCTGGGTCTCCCGGTTTGAGAATATGATGATAATTTGCTGAAATCAACACTTAAACTTAAAAACAAGTCGTTGAAGGGTGAAAACCCAAACCAGACCCCAAACGACCCCGTAGGAGGCACGGATACCTTGCACGGGACCTATATAACTTGTAGGAACTGACCGCGTAGTCCCGGGTCTCTCGATTTCAGAATATGATGATAATTTGCAAAAATTAACACTTCAGCTTTAAAATAAGCCGTTAAAGGGTGAAAACCCAAACCACCCCCCAAACGACCCCGTGGGAGGCGCGAACACCTCGCACGAGACTACTATAACTTGTAGGAACTGACCGCGTAGTCTCGGGTCTCCCGGTTTGAGGATATGATGATAATTTGTAAAAATAGCACTTAGACTAAAAAGTAGGCCGTTAAATGGTGAAAACCTAAACCAGCCTCCAAACGACCCCGTAAAAGGCACGGACCCCTCGCACGGGACCAATGTAACTTGTAGGAACTGACCGCATAGTCTCGGGTCTCTTGGTTTAAGACTATGACAATAATTTGCAAAAATAAACACCTCAACTTAAAAACAAGCCGTTGAAGGGTGATAACCCAAACCAGCCCCCAAACGACCCCGCAGGAGGCACGGACACCTCGCACACGACCAATGTAACCAGTAGGAACTGACCGCGTAGTCTTGGGTCTCCCAATTTGTGAATATGATGATAATTTGTAAAAATAACACATAGACTTAAAAGTAGGCCGTTAAAGGGTGAAAACTCAAACCAGCCCCCAAACGACCCCGTAGGAGGCACGAACACCTTGCACGGGACCAATGTAACTTGTAGGAACTAACCGCGTAGTCCCGGGACTCTCGATTTGAGAATATGACAATAATTTGCAAAAATAACCCTTAGACTTAAAAACAAGCCGTTAAAGGGTGAAAATCAAAACCACCCTCCAAACGACCCCGTTAGAGGCACGAACACCTCGCACAGGACCAATGTAACTTTTAGGAACTGACAGCGTAGTCCCGGGTCTCCCGATTTGTGAATATGATGATAATTTGCAAAAATCAACACTTAAGCTTAAAAATAAGCCGTTAAAGGGTGAAAACCGGAACCATCCCCCAAACGACCCCGTTGGAGGCACGAACACCTCGCACGGGACTAATGTAACTTGTTGTCACTGACCGCGTAGTCCCGGGTCTCTCAATTTGAGAATATGATGATAATTTTTAAAAATCACACTTAGACTTAAAAACAAGTTGTTAAAGGGTGAAAACCCAAACCAGCCCCCAAACGACCCCGTAAGAGGCACGAACACCTCGCACGGGACCAATGTAACTTGTAGGAACTGACCGCGTACTTTCGAGTCTCCCGATTTGAGAATACGATAATAATTTGAAAAATTAACACTTAAACTTAAAAACAAGTCGTTAAAGGGTGAAAACCCAAACCAGCCCCCAAACTGCCCCATAAGAGGCACGAACACGTCGTACGAGACCAATGTAACTTGTTATAACTCACCGCGTAGTCCCGGGCCTCTGGGTTTTAAAATATGATGATTATTTGCAAAAATCAACACTTAAACTTAAAAATAGGCTATTAAAGGGTGAAAACCCAAATCAACCCCCAAACGACCCCGTAAGAGGCACGGACACCTCGCACGGGACCAATGTAACTTATAGGAACTGACCGCGTAGTCTCGGGTCTCCCAATTTGAGACTATGATAATAATTTGCAAAAATCAACACTTAAACTTAAAAACAAGCTGTTGAAGGGTGAAACCCCAAACCAGACCCCAAACGACCCCGTAGGAGGCACGAACATCTCGCACGGGACCAATGTAACTTGTAGGAACTGAACGCGTAGCCCCGGGTCTCTCGATTTTAGAATATGATGATAATTTACAAAAATCAGCACTTAAACTTAAAAACAAGCCGTTAAAGGGTGAAAACCCAGATCAGCCCCCATACGGCCCCGTAGGAGGCACGAACACCTCGCACGAGACCAATGTAACTTATTGGAACTGACCGTATAGTCCCGGGTCTTCCGGTTTGAGAATATGACGATAATTTTTAAAAATCACACTAAGACTTAAAAATAAGCCGTTAAAGGGTGAAAACCCAAACCAGCCTCCAAACGACCCAGTACGACGCACGAACACCTCGCACGGGACCAATGTAACTTGTTGGAACTGACCGCATAGTCCCGGGTCTCCCGGTTTGAGAATATGACGATAATTTGTAAAAACCCACACTTAGACTTATAAACAAGACGTAAAAGGGTGAAAACCCAAACCAACACCCAAACGACCCCGGAGGAGGCACGAACACCTCCCACGGGACCAATGTAACTTGTTGGAACTGGCCGCATAGTCCCGGGTCTCACACTTTGAGAATATGATGATAATTTGTAGAAATCACACTTAGACTTAAAAATAAGCCGTTAAAGGGTGAAAACCCAAACCAACCCCCAAATGACCCCGTAGGAGGCACGAACACCTCGCACGGGACCAATGTAACTGTTGGAACTAACCGCATAGTCCCGGGTCTCCCGCTTTAAGAATATGATATAATTTGTAGAAATCACACTTAGACTTAAAAACAAGCCGTTAAAGGGTGAAACCCCAAACCAACTCCCAAACGACCCCGTAGGAGGCACGAACACCTCACACGAGACCAATGTAACTTGTAGGAACTGACCGCATAGTCCTGGGTCTCCCGATTTGAGAATATGATGATAATTTGCTGAAATCAACACTTAAACTTAAAAACAAGTCGTTGAAGGGTGAAAACCCAAACCAGCCCCCAAACGACCCCGTAGGAGGCACGGATACCTCGCACGGGACCTATATAACTTGTAGGAACTGACCGCGTAGTCTCGGGTCTCTCGATTTCAGAATATGATGATAATTTGCAAAAATTAACACTTCAGCTTTAAAATAAGCCGTTAAAGGGCGAAAACCCAAACAACCCCCCAAACGACCCCGTGGGAGGCGCGAACACCTCGCACGAGACTACTGTAACTTGTAGGAACTGACCGCGTAGTCCCGGGTCTCCCGATTTGAAATATGATGATAATTTGTAAAAATAGCACTTAGACTAAAAAGTAGGCCGTTAAATGGTGAAAACCTAAACCAGCCTCCAAACGACCCCGTAAGAGGCACGGACCCCTCGCACGGGACCAATGTAACTTGTAGGAACTGACCGCATAGTCTCGGGTCTCTTGGTTTAAGACTATGACGATAATTTGCAAAAATCAACACTTCAACTTAAAAATAAGCCGTTGAAGGGTGATAACCCAAACCAGCCCCCAAACGACCCCGCAGGAGGCACGGACACCTCGCACACGACCAATGTAACCAGTAGGAACTGACCGCGTAGTCTTGGGTCTCCCGATTTGTGAATATGATGATAATTTGTAAAAATAACACATAGACTTAAAAGTAGGCCGTTAAAGGGTGAAAACTCAAACCAGCCCCCAAACGACCTTGCACGGGACCAATGTAACTTGTAGGAACTAACCGCGTAGTCCCGGGACTCTCGATTTGAGAATATGACAATAATTTGCAAAAATAACCCTTAGACTTAAAAACAAGCCGTTAAAGGGTGAAAATCAAAACCACCCTCCAAATGACCCCGTTAGAGGCACGAACACCTCGCACAGGACCAATGTAACTTGTAGGAACTGACCGCATAGTCTCGGGTCTCCCGGTTTGTGAATATGATGATAATTTGCAAAAATCAACACTTAAGCTTAAAAATAAGCCGTTAAAGGGTGAAAACCAGAACCATCCCCCAAACGACCCTGTAGGAGGCACGAACACCTCGCACGGGACCAATGTAACTTGTTGGCACTGACCGCGTAGTCCCGGGTCTCTCAATTTGAGAATATGATGATAATTTTTAAAAATCACACTTAGACTTAAAAACAAGTCGTTAAAGGGTGAATACCCAAACCAGCCCTCAAACGACCCCGTAAGAGGCACGAACACCTCGCACGGGACCAATGTAACTTGTAGGAACTGACCGCGTACTTTCGAGTCTCCCGATTTGAGAATACGATAATAATTTGAAAAATTAACACTTAAACTTAAAAACGAGCCGTTAAAGGGTGAAAACCCAAACCAGCCCCCAAACTGCCCCATAAGAGGCACGAACACGTCGTACGAGACCAATGTAACTTGTTATAACTCACCGCGTAGTCCCGGGCCTCTCGGTTTTAAAATATGATGATTATTTGCAAAAATCAACACTTAAACTTAAAAATAGGCTGTTAAAGGGTGAAAACCCAAATCAACCCCCAAACGACCCCGTAAGAGGCACGGACACCTCGCACGGGACCAATGTAACTTGTAGGAACTGACCGCGTAGTCTCAAGTTTATCGATTTGAGACTATGATAATAATTTGCAAAAATCAACACTTAAACTTAAAAACAAGCTGTTGAAGGGTGAAAACAAAAACCAGCCCCCAAAGGAACCCGTAGGAGGCACGGACACCTCGCACAGGACCAATGTAACTTATAGGAACAGACCGCATAGTCCTAGGTCTCTCGATTTGTGAATTTGATGATAATTTGCATAAATAAACACTTAAACTTAAAAATAAGCCGTTAAAAGTTTAAACTCAAACCAGCCCCCAAATGACCCCGTAAGAGGCACGAACACCACACACGGGACCAATGTAACTTGTAGGAACTGATCGCGAAGTCTCGGGACTCCCGGTTTGAGAATAGGAGGATAATTTGCAAAAATCACACTTAGACTTAAAACAAGCCGTTAAAGTGTGAAAACCCAAACCAGCCCCCAAACGACCCCGTAAGAGGCACGAACACCTCGCACTGGACCAATGTAACTTCTAGGAACTGACCGTGTACTTCCGGGTCTCCCGATTTGAGAATTTGATCATAATTTGAAAAATCAACACTTAAACTTAAAAATAAGCCGTTAAAGGGTGAAAACCCAAAACAGCCCCCAAACGGCCCCGTAGGAGACACGAACACCTCGCACAAGACTAATGTAACTTGTTAGAACGAACCGCATAGTCCCAGGTCTCCCGGTTTGAGAATATGATGATAATTTATAAAAATCACACTCAAACTTAAAAACAAGCCATTAAAGGGTGAAAACAAAAACCAGCCTCCAAACGACCCCGTAGGAGGCACGAACACCTCGCACGGGACCAATGTAACTTGTAGGAACTGACCTCGTACTTCTGGGTCTCTCGGTTTTAGAATATGATGATAATTTGCAAAAATTAACACTTAAACTTAAAAATAACCCGTTAAAGGGTGAAAACCCAAACCAGCCCCCAAACGGCCCCGTAGGAAGCACGAACACGTCGCACAAGACCAAAGTAACTTATTGGAACTGACCGTGTAGGCCTGGGTCTCCCGGTTTCAGAATATGATGATAATTTATAAAAATCACACTTAGACTTAAAAACAAGCCGTTAAAGGGTGAAACCCCAAACCAGACCCCAAACGACCCCGTAGGAGGCACGAACATCTTGCACGGGATCAATGTAACTTGTAGGAACTGAACGTGTAGCCCCGGGTCTCCCGATTTTAGAATATGATGATAATATATAAAAATCAACACTTAAACTTAAAAACAAGTCGTTAAAGGGTGAAAACCCAAACCAACCCCCAAATGGCCCCGTAGGAGGCACGAACACCTCGCACAGGACCAATGTAACTTGTAGGAACTGACCACGTAGTCCTGGGTCTCCCGGTTTGAGAATATGATGATAATGTGCAAAAATCACATTTAGACTTAAACACAAGCCGTTAAAGGGTGAAAACCCAAACCAGCCCCCGAACGACCCCGTAAGCGGCACGAACACCTCATACGAAACCAATATAACTTGTAAGAACTGATCGCGTAGTCCCGGGTCTCCCGGTTTGAGAATATGATGTTAATTTACAACAATCAACACTTAACCTTAAAAACAAGCCATGGAAGGGTGAAAACCCAAACTAGCCCCGAAACGACACCGTAGGAGGCACGAACACCTCGCACGGGACCAATGTAACTTGTAGGAACTGACCACGTAGTCCTGGGTCTCCCAGTTTTTTAATATGATGTTAATTTGTAAAAATAACACATAGACTAAAAATAAGCCGTTAAAGGGTGAAAACCCAAACCAGCCCCCAAACGACCCCGTAAGAGGCACGAACACCTCGCACAGGACCAATGTAACTTGTAGGAACTGACCTCGAAGTCCCGGGTCTCCTGATTTGAGAATATGACGATAATTTACAAAAATCACACATAGACTTAAAAACAAGTTGTTAAAGGGTAAAACCTAAACCATCCCCAAAATGACCCCGCGAGAGGCATGAACACCTCGCACGGGACCAATGTAACTTGTAGGAACTGACCGCATAGTCCCAGGTCTCCCGGTTTGAGAATATGACGATAATTTACAAAAATCAACACTTAAACTTAAGAACAAGCCGTTAAAGGGTGAAAACACAAATCAGCCCCCAAACAGACCTTGAGGAGGCATGAAACACCTCGCACGAGACCAATGTAACTTGTTGGAACTCACCATGTAGTCCCAGGTCTCCCGGTTTGGGAATATGACGATAATTTGTTAAAATCACACTCAGACTTAAAAACAAGCCGTTAAAGGGTGAAAACGAAAACCAGCCTCCAAACGACCACGTAGGAGGCACGAACACCTCGCACGGGACCAATGTAACTTGTAGCAACTGAACCCGTACTTCTGGGTTTCTCTGTTTTAGAATATGATGATAATTTGCAAAAATTAACACTTAAACTTAAAAACAACCCGTTAAAGGGTGAAAACCCAAACCAGTCCCCAAACGGCCACGTAGGAAGCACGAACACATCGCACAAGACCAATGTAACTTATTGGAACTGACTGCGTAGGCCCGGGTCTCCCGGTTTGAGAATATGATGATAATTTGTAAAAATCACACTTAGACTTAAAAACAAGCCGTTAAAGGGTGAAACCCCAAACCAGACCCCAAACGACCCCGTAGGAGGCTCGAACACGTCGCACGGGACCAATGTAACTTGTAGGAACTGAACGCGTAGCCCCGGGTCTCTCGATTTTAAAATATGATGATAATATATAAAAATCAACACTTAAACTTAAAAACAAGCCGTTAAATGGTGAAAACCCAAATCAGCCCCCAAACGGCCTAGTAGGAGGCACGAACACCTCGCACGAGACCAATGTAACTTGTTGGAACTGCCGCATAGTCTCGGGTCTCCCGATTTAAGAATATGATGATAATTTGTAAAAATCACACTAAGACTTAAAAATAAACCGTTAAAGGGTGAAAACCCAAACCAGTCTCCAAACGACCCAGTACGACACACAAACACCTCGCACGGGACCAATGTAACTTGTTATAACTCATCGCGTAGTCCCGGGTCTCTCGGTTTTAAAATATGATGAAAATTTGCAAAAATCAACACTTCGACTTAAAAATATGCCGTTAAAGGGTGAAAACCCAAACAAGCCCCCAAACGACCCCGTAGGAGGCACGGACACCTCGTACGGGACCAATGTAACTTGTAGGATGACCGCGTAGTCTCGGGTCTCCCGATTTGAGACTATGATGGTAATTTGCAAAAATCAACACTTAAACATAAAAACAAGCCGTTAAACGGTGAAAACCCAAACTAGCCCCCAAACGGCCCCATAGGAGGCACGAACACGTCACACGAGACCAATGTAACTTGTTATAACTCATCGCGTAGTCCCGGGTCTCTCGGTTTTAAAATATAATGATAATTTGCAAAAATCAACACTTAAACTTAAAAATTGGCCGTTAAGGGGTGAAAACCCAAACCAGTCCCCAAACGACCCCGTAAGAGGCACGGACACCTTGCACGGGACCAATGTGACTAGTAGGAACTGACCGCGTAGTCTCGGGTCTCCCGATTTGAGACTATGACGATAATTTGCAAAAATCAACACTTAAACTTAAAAACAAGCTGTTGAAGGGTGAAAACAAAAACCAGCCCCCAAAGGAACCCGTAGGAGGCACGGACACCTCGCACGGGACCAATGTAACTTATAGGAACAGACCGCGTAGTCCTAGGTCTCACGGTTTGTGAATTTTACGATAATTTGCAAAAATAAACACTTAAACTTAAAAATAAGCCGTTAAAAGTTGAAAACACAAACCAGCCCCCAAATGACCCCGTAAGAGACACGAAAACCGAACACGGGACCAATGTAACTTGTAGGAATCAACCGTGAAGTCCCGGATCTCCCGATTTGAGAATAGGAGGATAATTTGCAAAAATCACACTTAGACTTAAAAACAAGCCGTTAAAGTGTAAAAACCCAAACGAGCCGCCAAACGACCCCGTAAGAGGTACGAACACCTCGCACGGGACCAATGTAACTTCTAGTAACTGACCGCATAGTACTGGATCTCCCAGTTTGATAATATGACGATAATTTGCAAAAATCATCACTTAACCTTAAAAACAAGCCGTTAAAGGGTGAAAACCAAAACCAACCTCCAAACGACCCCGTAGCAGGCACGAACACCTCGCACGGGACCAATGTAACTTGTTGGAACTGACCGCGTAGTTCTGGGTCTCCCGGTTTGAGAAAGTGACGATAATGTGCAAAAATCACATTTAGACTTAAAAATAAGCCGTTAAAGGGTGAAAACCCAAACCAGCCCCCAAACGAACCTGTAACAGGCACGAACACCTCGTACGGAACCAATATAACTTGTAGGAACTGACCGCGTAGTCCCGATTTGAGAATATGATGTTAATTTACAAAAATCAACACTTAAACTTAAAAATAATTCGTGGAAGCATGAAAACCCAAACCAGCCCCCAAACGACCCCGTAGGAGGCACGAACACCTCGCACGGGACCAATGTAACTTGTAGGAACTGACCGTCTAGTCCTGGGTCTCCCAATTTTTTAATATGACGATAATTAGTAAAAATCAAAACTCAAATTTAAAAACAAGCCGTCAAAGTTTGAAAACTCAAACCAGCCTCCAAACGACCCCGTAAGAGGCACGAACACCTCGTACGGAACCAATGTAACTTGTAGGAACTGATCGCGTAGTCCTGGGTCTTCCGATTTGAGAATACGATGATAATGTTGAAAAATCAACACTTAAACTTAAAAATAGGTCGTTAAAGGGTGAAAACCCAAACCAGCCCCCAAACGACCTCGTAAGAGGCACGAACACCTCGCACAGGACCAATGTAAATTGTTGGAACTGATCGCATAGTCCCGGGTCTCTCGGTTTGAGAATATGATGATAATTTGCAAAAATCAACACTTAGACTTAAAAATAAGCCGTTAAAGGGTGAAAACCCAAACCAGCCTCCAAATGACCCAGTACGACGCACAAACACCTCGCACGGCACCAATGTAACTATTTAAAACTGATCACGTAGTCTCGGGTCTCGGGTCTCGGGTCTCCCGGTTTGAGAATATGACGATAATTTGAAAAAATCAACACTTAGACTTAAACACAAGACATAAAAGGGTAAAAACCCAAACCAGCCCCCAAACGACCCCGTAGGAGGCACGAACACCTCGCACGGGACTAATGTAACTTGTAGGAACTGACGGCATAATTCCGAGTCTCTCAGCTTTAGAATATGATGATAATTTGCAAAAATCAATACTTAAACTTAAAAATAAGCCGTTAAAGTGAGAAAACCCAAACCAACCCCCAAACGATCCGGAGGAGGCACGAACACCTCGCACGGGACCAATGTAACTTATTGGAATGGACCACGTAGTCCCAGGTCTCCCGATTTAAGAATATGATGATAATTTGCAAAAATAACACTTAGACTTAAAAACAAGCCGTTAAAGGGTGAAAATCCAAAACAGCCCCCAAACGATCCCGTAAAATGCACGAACACCTCACACGGGACCAATGTAACTGATAGGAACTATCCCCGTAGTCCCGAATCTCTTCGTTTGAGAATATTACGATAATTTGCAAAAATCAACACAAAAACTTAAAAACAAGTCGTTAAAGGGGGAAAACTCAAACCACCCACCAAACGACCCCGCATGAGGCACGAACACATCGCACGGGACCAATGTAACTTGTAGGAACTGACCACGTAGTCCTGGGTCTCCCGGTTTGAGAATATGACGATAATGTGCAAAAATCACATTTAGACTTAAACACAAGCCGTTAAAGGGTGAAAACCCAAACCAGCCCCCAAACGACCCCGTAAGAGGCACGAACACCTCATACGAAACCAATATAACTTGTAAGAACTGATCGCGTAGTCCCGGGTCTCCCGATTTGAGAAGATGATGTTAATTTACAAAAATCAACACTTAACCTTAAAAACAAGCCATGGAAGGGTGAAAACCCAAACTAGCCCCGAAACGACACCGTAGGAGGCACGAACACCTCGCACGGGACCAATGTAACTTGTAGGAACTGACCACGTAGTCCTGGGTCTCCCAGTTTTTTAATATGATGTTAATTTGTAAAAATAGCACATAGACTAAAAATAAGCCGTTAAAGGGTGAAAACCCAAACCAGCCCCCAAACGACCCCGTAAGAGGCACGAACACCTCGCACAGGACCAATGTAACTTGTAGGAACTGACCTCGAAGTCCCGGGTCTCCTGATTTGAGAATATGACGATAATTTACAAAAATCACACATAGACTTAAAAACAAGTTGTTAAAGGGTAAAACCAAAACCATCCCCAAAATGACCCCGCGAGAGGCATGAACACCTCGCACGGGACCAATGTAACTTGTAGGAACTGACCGCATAGTTCCGAGTCTCCCGGTTTGAGAATATGATGATAATTTACAAAAATCAACACTTAAACTTAAAAATAAGCCGTTAAAAGGTGAAAACACAAATCAGCCCCCAAACGGCCCCGTAGGAGGCATGAAACACCTCGCACGAGACCAATGTAACTTGTTGGAACTCACCGCGTAGTCCCAGGTCTCCCGGTTTGAGAATATGACGATAATTTGTTAAAATCACACTCAGACTGAAAAATAAGCCGTTAAAGGGTGAAAACGAAAACCAGCCTCCAAACGACCCCGTAGGAGGCACGAACACCTCGCACGGGACCAATGTAACTTGTAGGAACTGACCGCATAGAATATGATGATAATTTGCAAAAATTAACACTTAAACTTAAAAACAACCCGTTAAAGGGTGAAAACCCAAACCAGTCCCCAAACGGCACCGTAGGAAGCACGAACACATCGCACAAGACAAATGTAACTTATTGGAACTGACCGCGTAGGCCCGAGTCTCCCGGTTTGAGAATATGATGATAATTTGTAAAAATCACACTTAGACTTAAAAACAAGCCGTTAAAGGGTGAAACCCCAAACCAGACCCCAAACGACCCCGTAGGAGGCTCGAACACGTCGCACGGGACCAATGTAACTTGTAGGAACTGAACGCGTAGCCCCGGGTCTCTCGATTTTAAAATATGATGATAATATATAAAAATCAACACTTAAACTTAAAAACAAGCCGTTAAAGGGTGAAAACCCAAATCAGCCCCCAAACGGCCTAGTAGGAGGCACGAACACCTCGCACGAGACCAATGTAACTTGTTGGAACTGCCGCATAGTCTCGGGTCTCCCGATTTAAGAATATGATGATAATTTGTAAAAATCACACTAAGACTTAAAAATAAACCGTTAAAGGGTGAAAACCCAAACCAGTCTCCAAACGACCCAGTACGACACACAAACACCTCGCACGGGACCAATGTAACTTGTTATAACTCATCGCGTAGTCCCGGGTCTCTCGGTTTTAAAATATGATGATAATTTGCAAAAATCAACACTTAGACTTAAAAATATGCCGTTAAAGGGTGAAAACCCAAACAAGCCCCCAAACGATCCCGTAGGAGGCACGGACACCTCGCACGGGACCAATGTAACTTGTAGGATGACCGCGTAGTCTCGGGTCTACCGATTTGAGACTATGATGGTAATTTACAAAAATCAACACTTAAACATAAAAACAAGTCGTTAAAGGGTGAAAACCCAAACTAGCACCCAAACGGCCCCATTGGAGGCACGAACACATCACACGAGACCAATGTAACTTGTTATAACTCATCGCGTAGTCCCGGGTCTCTCGGTTTTAAAATATAATGATAATTTGCAAAAATTAACACTTAAACTTAAAAATTGGCCGTTAAGGGGTGAAAACCCAAACCAGTCCCCAAACGACCCCGTAAGAGGCACGGACACCTTGCACGGGACCAATGTGACTTGTAGGAACTGACCGCGTAGTCTCGGGTCTCCCGATTTGAGACTATGACGATAATTTGCAAAAATCAACACTTAAACTTAAAAACAAGTTGTTGAAGGGTGAAAACAAAAACCAGCCCCCAAAGGAACCCGTAGGAGGCACGGACACCTCGCACGGGACCAATGTAACTTATAGGAACAGACCGCGTAGTCCTAGGTCTCCCGGTTTGTGAATTTGATGATAATTTGCAAAAATAAACACTTAAACTTAAAAATAAGCCGTTAAAAGTTGAAAACACAAACCAGCACCCAAATGACCCCGTAAGAGGCACGAAAACCGCACACGGGACCAATGTAACTTGTAGGAATCGACCGCGAAGTCCCGGGTCTCCCGATTTGAGAATAGGAGGATAATTTGCAAAAATCACACTTAGACTTAAAAACAAGCCGTTAAAGTGTAAAAACCCAAACGAACCCCCAAACGACCCCGTAAGACGCACGAACACCTCGCACGGGACCAATGTAACTTCTAGTAACTGACCGCATAGTACTGGATCTCCCGGTTTGAGAATATGACGATAATTTGCAAAAATCATCACTTAACCTTAAAAACAAGCCTTTAAAGGGTGAAAACAAAAACCAACCTCCAAACGACCCCGTAGCAGGCACGAACACCTCGCACGGGACCAATGTAACTTGTTGGAACTGACCGCGTAGTTCTGGGTCTCCCAGTTTGAGAAAGTGACGATAATGTGCAAAAATCACATTTAGACTTAAAAATAAGCCGTTAAAGGGTGAAAACCCAAACCAGCCCCCAAACGAACCTGTAAGAGGCACGAACACTTCGTACGGAACCAATATAACTTGTAGGAACTGATCGCGTAGTTCCGGGTGTCCCGATTTGAGAATATGATGTTAATTTTCAAAAATCAACACTTAAACTTAAAAATAATTCGTGGAAGCGTGAAAACCCAAACCAGCCCCCAAACGACCCCGTAAGAAGCACGAACACCTCGCACGGGACCAATGTAACTTGTAGGAACTGACCCTGTAGTCCTGGGTCTCCCAGTTTTTTAATATGACGATAATTAGTAAAAATCAACACTCAAATTTAAAAACAAGCCGTCAATGTTTGAAAACTCAAACCAGCCTCCAAACGACCCCGTAAGAGGCACGAACACCTCGTACGGAACCAATGTAACTTGTAGGAACTGATCGCGTAGTCCTGGGTCTTCCGATTTGAGAATACGATGATAATTTGGAAAAATCAACACTTAAACTTAAAAACAGGTCGTTAAAGGGTGAAAACCCAAACCAGCCCCCAAATGACCTCGTAAGAGGCACGAACACCTCGCACAGGACCAATGTAACTTGTTGGAACTGATCGCATAGTCCCAGGTCTCTCGATTTGAGAATATGATGATAATTTGCGAAAATCAACACTTAGACTTAAAAATAAGCCGTTAAAGGGTGAAAACCCAAACCAGCCTCCAAATGACCCAGTACGATGCACAAACACCTCGCACGGCACCATTGTAACTTATTGGAACTGATCGCGTAGTCTCGGGTCTCGGGTCTCCCGATTTGAGAATATGACGATAATTTGAAAAAATCAACACTTAGACTTAAACACAAGACATAAAAGGGTAAAAACCCAAACCAGCCCCCCAAACGACCCCGTAGGAGGCACGAACACCTCGTACGGGACTAATGTAACTTGTAGGAACTGACGGCATACTTTCGAGTCTCTCGATTTTAGAATATGATGATAATTTGCAAAAATCAACACTTAAACTTAAAAATAAGCCGTTAAAGTGAGAAAACCCAAACCAACCCCCAAACGATTCGGAGGAGGCACGAACACCTCGCACGGGACCAATGTAACTTGTTGGAACGGACCGCGTAGTCCCAGGTCTCCCGATTTGAGAATATGATGATAATTTGCAAAAATAACACTTAGACTTAAAAACAAGCCGTTAAAGGGTGAAAATCCAAACCAGCCCCCAAACGATCCCGTAAAATGCACGAACACCTCGCACGGGACCAATGTAACTGATAGGAAGTATCCCCGTAGTCCCGGATCTCTGGGTTTGAGAATATTACGATAATTTGCAAAAATCAACACAAAAACTTAAAAACAAGTCGTTAAAGGGTGAAAACTCAAACCACCCACCAAACGACCCCGCATGAGGCACAAACACCTCGCACGGGACCAATGTAACTTGTAGGAACTGACCACGTAGTCCTGGGTCTCCCGGTTTGAGAAAATGACGATAATGTGCAAAAATCACATTTACACTTAAACACAAGCCGTTAAAGGGTGAAAACCCAAATCAGCCCCCAAACGACCCCATAAGCGGCACGAACACCTCATACGAAACCAATATAACTTGTAAGAACTGATCGCGTAGTCCCGGGTCTCTCGGTTTGAGAATATGATGTTAATTTACAAAAATCAACACTTAACCTTAAAAACAAGCCATGGAAGGGTGAAAACCCAAACTAGCCCCCAAACGACACCGTAGGAGGCACGAACACCTCGCACGGGACCAATGTAACTTGTAGGAACTGAGCACGTAGTCCTGGGTCTCCCAGTTTTTTAATATGATGTTAATTGGTAAAAATAACACATAGACTAAAAATAAGCCGTTAAAGGGTGAAAACCCAAACCAGCCCCCAAACGACCCCGTAAGAGGCACGAACACCTCGCACAGGACCAATGTAACTTGTAGGAACTGACCTCGAAGTCCCGGGTCTCCTGATTTGAGAATATGACGATAATTTACAAAAATCACACATAGACTTAAAAACAAGTTGTTAAAGGGTAAAACCAAAACCATCCCCAAAATGACCCCGCGAGAGGCATGAACACCTCGCACGGGACCAATGTAACTTGTAGGAACTGAACGCATAGTCCCGGGTCTCTCGGTTTGAGAATATGATGATAATTTACAAAAATCAACACTTAAACTTAAAAATAAGCCGTTAAAAGGTGAAAACACAAATCAGCCCCCAAACGGCCCCGTAGGAGGCATGAAACACCTCGCACGAGACCAATGTAACTTGTTGGAACTCACCGCGTAGTCCCAGGTCTGCCGGTTTGAGAATATGACGATAATTTGTTAAAATCACACTCAGACTTAAAAACAAGCCGTTAAAGGGTGAAAACGAAAACCAGCCTCCAAACGACCCCGTAGGAGGCACGAAAACCTCGCACGGGACCAATGTAACTTGTAGGAACTGAACCCGTACTTCTGGGTCTCTCAGTTTTAGAATATGATGATAATTTACAAAAATTAACACTTAAACTTAAAAACAACCCGTTAAAGGGTGAAAACCCAAACCAGTCCCCAAACGGCCCCGTAGGAAGCACGAACACATCGCACAAGACAAATGTAACTTATTGGAACTGACCGCGTAGGCCCGAGTCTCTCGGTTTGAGAATATGATGATAATTTGTAAAAATCACACTTAGACTTAAAAACAAGCCGTTAAAGGGTGAAACCCCAAACCAGACCCCAAACGACCCCGTAGGAGGCTCGAACACGTCGCACGGGACCAATGTAACTTGTAGGAACTGAAAGCGTAGCCCCGGGTCTCTCGATTTTAAAATATGATGATAATATATAAAAATCAACACTTAAACTTAAAAATAAGCCGTTAAAGGGTGAAAACCCAAATCAGCCCCCAGACGGCCTAGTAGGAGGCACGAACACCTCGCACGAGACCAGTGTAACTTGTTGGAACTGCCGCATAGTCTCGGGTCTCCCGATTTAAGAATATGATGATAATTTGTAAAAATCACACTAAGACTTAAAAATAAACCGTTAAAGGGTGAAAACCCAAAACAGTCTCCAAACGACCCAGTACGATACACAAACACCTCGCACGGGACCAATGTAACTTGTTATAACTCATCGCGTAGTCCCGGGTCTCTCGGTTTTAAAATATGATGATAATTTGCAAAAATCAACACTTAGACTTAAAAATATGCCGTTAAAGGGTGAAAACCCAAACAAGCCCCCAAACGACCCCGTAGGAGGCACGGACACCTCGCACGGGACCAATGTAACTTGTAGGATGACCGCGTAGTCTCGGGTCTACCGATTTGAGACTATGATGGTAATTTGCAAAAATCAACACTTAAACATAAAAACAAGCCGTTAAAGGGTGAAAACCCAAACTAGCCCCCAAACGGCCCCATAGGAGGCACGAACACATCACACGAGACCAATGTAACTTGTTATAACTCATCGCGTAGTCCCGGGTCTCTCGGTTTTAAAATATAATGATAATTTGCAAAAATTAACACTTAAACTTAAAAATTGGCCGTTAAGGGGTGAAAACCCAAACCAGTCCCCAAACGACCCCGTAAGAGGCACGGACACCTTGCACGGGACCAATGTGACTTGTAGGAACTGACCGGGTAGTCTCGGGTCTCCCGATTTGAGACTATGATGATAATTTGCAAAAATCAACACTTAAACTTAAAAACAAGCTGTTGAAGGGTGAAAACAAAAACCAGCCCCCAAAGGAACCCGTAGGAGGCACGGACACCTCGCACGGGACCAATGTAACTTATAGGAACAGACCGCGTAGTCCTAGGTCTCCCGGTTTGTGAATTTGACGATAATTTGCAAAAATAAACACTTAAGCTTAAAAATAAGCAGTTAAAAGTTGAAAACACAAACCAGCACCCAAATGACCTCGTAAGAGGCACGAAAACCGCACACGGGACCAATGTAACTTGTAGGAATCGACCGCGAAGTCCCGGGTCTCCCGATTTGAGAATAGGAGGATAATTTGCAAAAATCACACTTAGACTTAAAAATAAGCCGTTAAAGTGTAAAAACCCAAACGAGCCCCCAAACTACCCCGTAAGAGGCACGAACACCTCGCACGGGACCAATGTAACTTCTAGTAACTGACCGCATAGTACTGGATCTCCCGATTTGAGAATATGACGATAATTTGCAAAAATCATCACTTAACCTTAAAAACAAGCCGTTAAAGGGTGAAAACAAAAACCAACCTCCAAACGACCCCGTAGCAGGCACGAACACCTCGCACGGGACCAATGTAACTTGTTGGAACTGACCGCGTAGTTTTGGGTCTCTCGGTTTGAGAAAGTGACGATAATATGCAA
This sequence comes from Sambucus nigra, assembly GCA_949130495.1. Taxonomy (NCBI): domain Eukaryota; kingdom Viridiplantae; phylum Streptophyta; class Magnoliopsida; order Dipsacales; family Adoxaceae; genus Sambucus; species Sambucus nigra. The sequence goes on along the minus strand of OX422207.1, from coordinate 655,278,953 downwards.
AAATCACATTTAGACTTAAAAATAAGCCGTTAAAGGGTGAAAACCCAAACCAGCCCCCAAACGAACCTGTAAGAGGCACGAACACCTCGTACGGAACCAATATAACTTGTAGGAACTGACCGCGTAGTCCCGAGTGTCCCGATTTAAGAATATGATGTTAATTTTCAAAAATCAACACTTAAACTTAAAAATAATTCGTGGAAGCGTGAAAACCCCAACCAGCCCCCAAACGACCCCGTAGGAAGCACGAACACCTCGCACGGGACCAATGTAACTTGTAGGAACTGACCCTGTAGTCCTCGGTCTCCCAGTTTTTTAATATGATGATAATTAGTAAAAATCAACACTCAAATTTAAAAACAAGCCGTCAAAGTTTGAAAACTCAAACCATCCTCCAAACGACACCGTAAGAGGCACAAACACCTCGTACGGAACCAATGTAACTTGTAGGAACTGATCGCGTAGTCCTGGGTCTTCCGATTTGAGAATACGATGATAATTTGGAAAAATCAACACTTAAACTTAAAAACAGGTCGTTAAAGGGTGAAAACCCAAACCAGCCCCCAAACGACCTCGTAAGAGGCACGAACACCTCGCACAGGACCAATGTAACTTGTTGGAACTGATCGCATAGTCCCGGGTCTCTCGGTTTGAGAATATGATGATAATTTGCGAAAATCAACACTTAGACTTAAAAATAAGCCGCTAAAGGGTGAAAACCCAAACCAGCCTCCAAATGACCCAGTACGATGCATAAACACCTCGCACGGCACCAATGTAACTTATTGGAACTGATCGCGTAGTCTCGGGTCTCGGGTCTCCCGATTTGAGAATATGATGATAATTTGAAAAAATCAACACTCAGACTTAAACACAAGACATAAAAGGGTAAAAACCCAAACCAGCCCCCCAAACGACCCCGTAGGAGGCACGAACACCTCGCACGGGACTAATGTAACTTGTAGGAACTGACGGCATACTTTCGAGTCTCTCGGTTTTAGAATATGATGATAATTTGCAAAAATCAACACTTAAACTTAAAAATAAGCCGTTAAAGTGAGAAAACCCAAACCAACCCCCAAACGATCCGGAGGAGGCACGAACACCTCGCACGAGACCAATGTAACTTGTTGGAACGGACCGCGTAGTCCCAGGTCTCCCGATTTGAGAATATGATGATAATTTGCAAAAATAACACTTAGTCTTAAAAACAAGCCGTTAAAGGGTGAAAATCCAAACCAGCCCCCAAACGATCCCGTAAAATGCACGAACACCTCTCACAGGACCAATGTAACTGATAGGAACTATCCCCGTAGTCCCGGATCTCTGGGTTTGAGAATATTACGATAATTTGCAAAAATCAACACAAAAACTTAAAAACAAGTCGTTAAAGGGTGAAAACTCAAACCACCCACCAAACGACCCCGCATGAGGCACAAACACCTCGCACGGGATCAATGTAACTTGTAGGAACTGACCACGTAGTCCGGGATCTCCCGGTTTGAGAATATGACGATAATGTGCAAAAATCACATTTAGACTTAAACACAAGCCGTTAAAGGGTGAAAACCCAAACCAGCCCCCAAACGACCCCATAAGCGGCACGAACACCTCATACGAAACCAATATAACTTGTAAGAACTGATCGCGTAGTCCCGGGTCTCCCGGTTTGAGAATATGATGTTAATTTACAAAAATCAACACTTAACCTTAAAAACAAGCCATGGAAGGGTGAAAACCCAAACTAGCCCCCAAACGACACCGTAGGAGGCACGAACACCTCGCACGGGACCAATGTAACTTGTAGGAACTGAGCACGTAGTCCTGGGTCTCCCAGTTTTTTAATATGATGTTAATTTGTAAAAATAGCACATAGACTAAAAATAAGCCGTTAAAGGGTGAAAACCCAAACCAGCCCCCAAACGACCCCGTAAGAGGCACGAACACCTCGCACAGGACCAATGTAACTTGTAGGAACTGACCTCGAAGTCCCGGGTCTCCTGATTTGAGAATATGACGATAATTTACAAAAATCACACATAGACTTAAAAACAAGTTGTTAAAGGGTAAAACCAAAACCATCCCCAAAATGACCCCGCGAGAGGCATGAACACCTCGCACGGGACCAATGTAACTTGTAGGAACTGACCGCATAGTCCCGAGTCTCCCGGTTTGAGAATATGATGATAATTTACAAAAATCAACACTTAAACTTAAAAATAAGCCGTTAAAAGGTGAAAACACAAATCAGCCCCCAAACGGCCCCGTAGGAGGCATGAAACACCTCGCACGAGACCAATGTAACTTGTTGGAACTCACCGCGTAGTCCCAGGTCTCCCGGTTTGAGAATATGACGATAATTTGTTAAAATCACACTCAGACTTAAAAACAAGCCGTTAAAGGGTGAAAACGAAAACCAGCCTCCAAACGACCCCGTAGGAGGCACGAACACCTCGCACGGGACCAATGTAACTTGTAGGAACTGAACCCGTACTTCTGGGTCTCTCAGTTTTAGAATATGATGATAATTTTCAAAAATTAACACTTAAACTTAAAAACAACCCGTTAAAGGGTGAAAACCCAAACCAGTCCCCAAACGGCACCGTAGGAAGCACGAACACATCGCACAAGACAAATGTAACTTATTGGAACTGACCGCGTAGGCCCGAGTCTCCCGGTTTGAGAATATGATGATAATTTGTAAAAATCACACTTAGACTTAAAAACAAGCCGTTAAAAGGTGAAACCCCAAACCAGACCCCAAACGACCCCGTAGGAGGCTCGAACACGTCGCACGGGACCAATGTAACTTGTAGGAACTGAAAGCGTAGCCCCGGGTCCCTCGATTTTAGAACATGATGATAATATATAAAAATCAACACTTAAACTTAAAAACAAGCCGTTAAAGGGTGAAAACCCAAATCAGCCCCCAAACGGCCTAGTAGGAGGCACGAACACCTCGCACGAGACCAATGTAACTTGTTGGAACTGCCGCATAGTCTCGGGTCTCCCGATTTAAGAATATGATGATAATTTGTAAAAATCACACTAAGACTTAAAAATAAATCGTTAAAGGGTGAAAACCCAAACCAGTCTCCAAACGACCCAGTACGACACACAAACACCTTGCACGGGACTAATGTAACTTGTTATAACTCATCGCGTAGTCCCGGGTCTCTCGGTTTTAAAATATGATGATAATTTGCAAAAATCAACACTTAGACTTAAAAATATGCCGTTAAAGGGTGAAAACCCAAAGAAGCCCCCAAACGACCCCGTAGGAGGCACGGACACCTCGCACGGGACCAATGTAACTTGTAGGATGACCGCGTAGTCTCGGGTCTCCCGATTTGTGACTATGATGGTAATTTGCAAAAATCAACACTTAAACATAAAACAAGCCGTTAAAGGGTGAAAAACACAAACCAGCCCCCAAACAGCCCCATAGGGTGCCCGAACACGTCGCACGAGACCAATGTAACTTGTTATAACTCACCGAGTAGTCCCGGGTCTCTCGGTTTTAAAATATAATGATAATTTGCAAAAGTCAACAGTTAAACTCAAAAATTGGCCGTTAAAGGGTGAAAACCCAAACCAGCCCTCAAACGACCCTGTAAGAGGCACGGACACCTCGCACGGGACCAATGTGACTTGTAGGAACTGATAGCGTAGTCTCGGGTCTCCCGATTGGAGACTATGATGATAATTTGCAAAAATCAACACTTAAACTTAAAAACAAGCTGTTGAAGGGTGAAAACCAAAACCAGCCCCCAAAGGAACCTGTAGGAGGCACGGACACCTCGCGCGGGACCAATGTAACTTATAGGAACAGACCACGTAGTCCTAGGTCTCCCGGTTTGTGAATTTGACGATAATTTGCAAAAATAAACACTTAAACTTAAAAATAAGCCGTTAAAAGTTGAAAATCTAAACCAGCCCCCAAATGACCCCGTAAGAGGCACGAACACCACACACGGGACCAATTTAACTTGTAGGAACTGATCGCGAAGTCCCGGGTCTCCCGGTTTGAGAATTGGAGGATAATTTGCAAAAATCACACTTAGGCTTAAAGACAAGCCGTTAAAGTGTAAAAACACAAATGAGCCCCCAAACGACCCCGTAAGAGGCACGAACACCTCGCACGGGACCAATGTAACTTCAAGGAACTGACCGCATAGTCCTGGATCTCCCGATTTTAAGAATACGACGATAATTTGCAAAAATCATCACTTAAACTTAAGAACAAGCCGTTAAAGTGAGAAAACCAAAACCAGCCCCCAAACGATCCGGAGGAGGCAGGAACACCTCGCACGGGACCAATGTAACTTGTTGGAACTCACCGCGTAGTCCCGGGTCTCCCGCTTTGAGAATATCATGATAATTTGTAGAAATCACACTTAGACTTAAAAACAAGCCGTTAAAGGGTGAAAATCCAAACGAACCACCAAACAACCCCGATGGAGGCACGAACACCTCGCATGGGACCAATGTAACTTGTAGGAACTAACCGCGTAGTCGCGGGTCTCCCGATTTGAGAATATGATGATAATTTCCAAAAATCAACACTTAAACTTAAAAACAAGCAGTGGAAGGGTGAAAACCCAAACCAGCCCCCAAACGACCCCGTAGGAGGCACGAACACCTCTCACGGGACCAATGTAACTTGTAGGAACTGACCGGGTAGTCCTGGGTCTCCCAGATATTTAATATGATGATAATGTGTAAAAATCAACACTCAAATTTAAAAACAAGTCGTCAAGGGTTGAAAACTCAAACCAGCCTCCAAACGGCCCCGTTAGAGGCACGAACACCTCGCACAGGACCAATGTAACTTTTAGGAAGTGACCTCGAAGTCCCGGGTCTCCTGATTTGAGAATATGATGATAATTTACAAAAATCACACATAGACTTAAAAACAAGTCGTTAAAGGGTGAAACCCAAACCATCCCCCAAATGACCCCGCGAGAGGCACGAACACCTCGCACGGGACCAATGTAACTTGTAGGAACTGACCTCATAGTCTCGGGTCTCCCGATTTGAGAATATAACGATAATTAAAAAAAAACACTTAAACTTAAAAATAAGCCGTTAAAGGGTGAAAACCCAAATCATCCCCAAACGGACCCGTAGGAGGCATGAAACACCTCGCACGAGACCAACGTAACTTATTGGAACTCACCGCGTAGTCCCGGGTCTCCCGGTTTGAGAATATGATGATAATTTGTAAAAATCACACTTAGACATAAAAACAAGCCGTTAAAGGGTGAAACCCCAAACCAGACCCCAAACGACCCCGTAGGAGGCATGAACACCTCGCACGGGACCAATGTAACTTGTAGGAACTGAACGCGTAGTCCCGGGTCTCCCAATTTTAGAATATGATGATAATTTACAAAATTTGGCACTTAAACTTAAAAATAAGCCGTTAAAGGGTGAAAATCCAAATCAACCCCCAAACGGCCCCGTGGGAGGCACGAACACCTCGCACAAGACCAATGTAACTTTTTGGAACTGACCGCGTAGTCCCAGGTCTCCCGGTTTGAGAATATGATGATAATTTGTAAAAATCACACTTAGACTTAAAAACAAGCCGTTAAAGGGTGAAACCCCAAACCAGACCCCAAACGACCCCGTAGGAGGCACGAACACCTCGCACGAGACCAATGTAACTTGTAGGAACTGAACGCGTAGTCCCGGGTCTCCCGATTTTAGAACATGATGATAATTTACAAAAATCAGCACTTAAACTTAAAAACAAGCCGTTAAAGGGTGAAAACCCAAATCAGCCCCCAAACGGCCCCGTAGGAGGTACGAACACCTCGCACGAGACCAATGTAACTTATTGGAACTGACCGTATAGTCGCGGGTCTCTCGGTTTGAGAATATGATGATAATTTGTAAAAATTACACTAAGACTTAAAAATAAGTCGTTAAAGGGTGAAAACCCAAACCAGCCTCCAAACGACCCAGTACGACGCACGAACACCTCGCATGGGACCAATGTAACTGGTTGGAACTGACCGCGTAGTCCCGGTTCTCCCGGTTTGATAATATGATGATAATTTGTAAAAATCAATACTTAGACTTAAAAACAAGACGTAAAAGGGTGAAAACCCATACCAGCCCCCAAATGACCCCTTAGGGGGCACGAACACCTCGTTAGGGACCAATGTAACTTGTAGAAACTGACCGCGTACTTTCAGGTCTCTTGGTTTTAGAATATGATGATAATTGGCAAAAATCAACACTTAAACTTAAAAACAAGCCCTTAAAGGGCAAAAACCAAAATCAGCCCCCAAATGGCCCCATAGGAGGCACGAACACGTCGTACGAGACCAATGTAACTTGTTATAACTCTCCGCGTAGTCCCGGGTCTCTCGGTTTTAAAATATGATGATAATTTGCAAAAATCATCACTGATACTTAAAAATAGGCCGTTAAAGGTTGAAAACCCAAACCAGCCCCCAAATGACCCCGTAAGAGGCACGGACACCTCGCACGGGACCAATGTAACTTGTAGGAACTGACCGCGTAGTCTCGGGTCTCCCGATTTGAGACTATGATAATAATTTGCAAAAATCAACACTTAAACTTAAAAACAAGTTGTTGAAGGGTGAAAACCAAAACCAGCCGCCAAAGGAACCCGTAGGAGGCACGGACACCTCGCACGAGACCAATGTAACTTATAGGAACAGACTGCGTAGTCCTAGGTCTCCCGATTTATGAATTTGATGATAATTTGCAAAAATAAACACTTAAACTTAAAAATAAGCCGTTAAAAGTTTAAAACTCAAACTAGCCCCCAAATGACCCCGTAAGAGGCACGACACCACACACGGGACCAATATAACTTGTAGGAACTGATCGCGAAGTCCCGAGTCTCCCGGTTTGAGAATAGGAGGATAATTTGCAAAAATCACACTTAGACTTGAAAATAAGCCGTTAAAGTGTGAAAACCCAAACCAGCCCCCAAACGACCCCGTAAGAGGCACGAACACCTCGCATAAGACCAATGTAACTTCTAGAAACTGAACGCATAGTCCTGGATCTCCCAGTTTGAGAATATGATGATAATTTTCAAAATTCAACACTTAAACTTAAGAATAAGCCGTTAAAGTGAGAAAACCCAAACCAGCCCCCAAACGATCCGGAGGAGGCACGAACACCTCGCACGGGACCAATGTAACTTGTTGGAACTGACCGCGTAGTCCCGGGTCTCTCGCTTTGAGAATATGATGATAATTTGTAGAAATCACACTTAGACTTAAAAACAAGCCGTTAAAGGCTGAAAACCCAAACCAACTCCCAAACGACCCCGTAGGAGGCACGAACACCTCGCACGGGACCAATGTAACTTGTTGGAACTAACTGCATAGTCCCGGGTCTCCCGCTTTGAGAATATGATGATAATTTGTAGAAATCACACTTAGACTTAAAAATAAGCCATTAAAGGGTGAAAAACCAAACCAATTCCGAAACGACCCCATAAGAGGCACGGACCCCTCGCACGGGACCAATGAAACTTGTAGGAACTGACCGCATAGTCTCGGGTCTCTCAGTTTGAGATTATGACGATAATTTGCAAAAATCAACACTTAAACTTAAAAAGAAGCCGTTGAAGGGTGAAAACCCAAACCAGCCCCCAAACGACCCCGCAGGAGGCACGGACACCTCGCACAGGGCCAATGTAACCGGTAGGAACAGACCGCGTAGTCTTGGGTCTCACGATTTGTGAATATGATGATAATTTGTAAAAATAACACATAGATTAAAAAGTAGGTCGTTAAAGGGTGAAACCCAAACCAGCCCCCAAACGACCCCGTAAGAGGCACGGACACCTCTCACAGGACCAATGTAACTTGTAGGAACTGACCGGGTAGTCCCGGGTCTCCCGGTTTGAGAATATGATGATAATTTGCAAAAATCAACAATTAAACTTAAAAACAAGCCGTTAAATCCTGAAAACCCAAACCAGCCCCCAAACGACCCCGTAGGAGGCACGAACACCTCGCACGGGACCAATGTAACTTGTTGGAATTGACCGCATAGTCCCGGGTCTCCAATTATGAGAATATGCTGATAATTTGTAAAAATCACACTTAGACTTAAAAATAAGCCGTTAAAGGGTGAAAACCCAAACCATCCCCCAAATGACCCCGTAAGAGGCACGAACACATCGCACGGGACCAATGTAACTTATTGGAACTAACCGCGTAGTCCCGGGTCTCCCGGTTTGAAAATATGATGATAATTTGCAAAAATCAACACTTAGACTTAAAAGCAAGCCGTTAAAGGGTGAAAACCCAAACCAGTCCCCAAAAGACCCCGTAGGAGGCACGAACACCTCGCACTGGACCAATGTAACCTCTAGGAACTGATCGCGTAGTCTCGGGTCTCCCCGTTTGAGAATATGATGATAATTTTCAAAAATAACACTTGGACTTAAAAACAATCCCTTAAAGGGTGAAAATCCAAACCCGCCCCCAAATGATCCCGTAAGAGGCACGAACACCACGCACGAGACCAATGTAACTTGTAGGAATTGACCCCGTAGTCCCGGATCTCTCGGTTGAGAATATTACGATAATTTTAAAAAATAAGTCCTTAAAGGGTGCAAACCCAAACCAGCCCCCAAACGACCCCGTAGGAGGCACGAACACCTCGCACGGGACCAATGTAACTTGTAGGATTGGATCAGTAGTCCCGGGTCTCCCGGTTTAAGAATATGATGATAATTTGCAAAAATCAACACTTAAACTTAAAAATAAGTCGTTAAAGGGTGAAAACCAAAACCTGTCCCCAAACGACCCCGTAGGAGGCACGAACACCTCGCACGGGACCAATGTAACTTGTAGGAACTAACCGCGTAGTCTCGGGTCTCCTGGTTTGAGAATATGACGATAATTTGAAAAAATCAACACTTAAACTTTAAAATAAGTCGTTAAAGGGTGGAAACCCAAACCAGTCCCCAAACGACCCCGTAGGAGGAACGAACACCTCGCACGGGACCAATGTAACTTGTAGGAACTAATCGCGTAGTCCCGAGTCTCTCGGTTTGAGAATATGACGATAATTTGGAAAAATCAACACTTGACTTAGAAATAAGCCGTTAAAGGGTGAAACTCAAACCATCCCCCAAACGACCCGATAGGAGGCATGAACACCTTGCACGGGAATAATGCAACTTGTAGGAACTAACCGCGTAGTCCCGGGACTCTCGGTTTGAGAATATGACAATAATTCGCAAAAATAACACTTAGACTTAAAAACAAGCCGTTAAAGGGTGAAAATCAAAACCAGACTCCAAACGACCCCGTTAGAGACACGAACACCTCGCACGGGACCAATGTAACTTGTAGGAACTGACCGCGTAGTCTCGGGTCTCCCGGTTTGTGAATATGATGATAATTTGCAAAAATTAACACTTAAGATTAAAAATAAGCCGTTAAAGGCTGAAAACCCAAACCATCCCCCAAACGACCCCGTAGGAGGCACGAACACCTCGCACGGGACCAATGTAACTTGTTGGAACTGACCGCGTAGTCCCGGGTCTCTCAATTTGAGAATATGATGATAATTTGCAACAATCACACTTAGACTTAAATACAAGTTATTAAAGGGTGAAAACCCAAATCAGCCCCCAAACGACCCCGTAAGAGGCACGAACGCCTCGCACGGGACCAATCTAACTTGTAGGAACTGACCGCATACTTTCGGGTCTCCCGATTTGAGAATATGATCATAATTTTAAAAATCAACACTTAAACTTAAAAACAAGCCGTTAAAGGGTGAAAACCCGAACTAGCCCCCAAACTGCCCCATAGGAGGCACGAACACGTCGTACGAGACCAATGTAACTTGTTATAACTCACCGCGTAGTCCCGAGTCTCTAGGTTTTAAAATATGATGATAATTTGCAAAAATCAACACTTAAACTTAAAAATAGGCCGTTAATGGGTGAAAACCCAAATCAGCCCCCAAACGACCCCGTAACAGGCACGGACACCTCGCACGGGACCAATGTAACTTGTAGGAACTGACCGCGTAGTCTCGAGTTTCCCGATTTTAGACTATGATAATAATTTGCAAAAATCAACACTTAAACTTAAAAACAAGTTGTTGAAGGGTGAATATAAAAACCATCCCCAAAGGGACCCGTAGGAGGCACGGACACCTCGCACGGGACCAATGTGACTTATAGGAATAGACCGCGTAGTCCTAGGTCTCCCGGTTTGTGAATTTGATGATAATTTGCAAAAATAAACACTAAAACTTAAAAATAAGCCGTTAAAAGTTTAAAACTCAAACCAGCCCCCAAATGACCCCGTAAGAGGAACGAACACCACACACGGGACCAATGTAAGTGTCAGGAACTGATCGCGAAGTCCCGGGTCTCCAGATTTGAGAATAGGAGGATAATTTTCAAAAATCACACTTAGACTTAAAAACAAGCCGTTAAAGTGTGAAACCCAAACCAGCCCCCAAACGACCCCATAAGGGGCACGAACACCTCGCACTGGACCAATGTAACTTCTAGGAACTGACCGCGTACTTCCGGGTCTCTCGATTTGAGAATATGATCACAATTTGAAAAATCAACACTTAAACTTAAAAATAAGCCATTGAAGGGTGAAAACCCAAACCAGCCCCCAAACGGCCGCATAGGAGGCAGGAACACGTCGTACGAGACCAATGTAACTTGTTATAACTCATCGCGTAGTCACGGATCTCTCGGTTTTAAAATATGATGATAATTTGCAAAAATCAACACTTAAACTTAAAAATAGGCCGTTAAATGGCGAAAACTCAAACCAGCCCCCAAACGACCCTGTTAGAGGCACGGACACCTCGCACGGGACCAATGTAACTTGTTGGAACTGACCACGTAGTCTCGGGTCTCCTAATTTGAGACTATGATAATAATTTGCAAAAATCAACACTTAAACTTAAAAACAAGATGTTGAAGGGTGAAAACCAAAACCAGCCCCCAAAGGAACCCGTAGGAGGCACGGACACCTCGCACGGGACCAATGTAACTTATAGGAACAGACCGCGTACTCCTAGGTCTCTCGGTTTGTGAATTTGATGATAATTTGCAAAAATAAACACTTAAACTTAAAAATAAGCCGTTAAAAGTTTAAAACCCAAACCAGCCCCCAAACGACCCCGTAAGAGGCACGAACACCTCGCACGGGACCAATGTAACTTATTGGAACTGACCGCATAGTCCAGGTCTCCCTCTTTGAGAATATGATGATAATTTATAGAAATCACACTTAGACCTAAAAACAAGCCGTTAAAGGATGAAAACCCAAACCAACTCCCAAATGACCCCGTAGGAGGCACGAACACCTCGCACGGGACCAATGTAACTTGTTGGAACTAACCGCATAGTCCCGGGTCTCCCGCTTTGAGAATATGATGATAATTTGTAGAAATCACACTTAGACTTAAAAACAAGCCCTTAAAGGGTGAAAACCCAAACCAACTCCCAAACGACCTCGTAGGAGGCATGAACACCTCGCACGAGACCAATGTAACTTGTTGGAACTGATCGCATAGTCCTGGGTCTCCCGATTTGAGAATATGATGATAATTTGCTAAAATCAACACTTAAACTTAAAAACAAGTCGTTGAAGGGTGAAAACCCAAACCATCACCCAAACGACCCCGTAGGAGGCACGGATACCTCGCACGGGACCTATATAACTTGTAGGAACTGTCCGCATAGTCCTGGGTCTCTCGATTTCAGAATATTATGATAATTTGCAAAAATCAACACTTCAGCTTAAAAACAAGCCATTAAAGGGTGAAAACCCAAACCACCCCCCAAACGACCTCGTAGGAGGCGCGAACACCTCGCACGGGACTAATGTAACTTGTAGGAACTGACCGCATAGTCCCGGGTCTTCCTATTTGAGAATATGATGATAATTTGCAAAAATAAAACTCAGACTTAAAAGTAGGCAGTTAAATGGTGAAAACCTAAACTCGCCCCCAAACGACCCCGTAAGAGGCACGGACCCCTTGCACGGGACCAATGTAACTTATAGGAACTGATCGCATAGTCTCGGGTCTCTCGGTTTGAGACTATGATGATAATTTGCAAAAATCATCACTTAAACTTAAAAACAAGCTGTTGAAGGGTGAAAACCCAAACCAGCCCCCAAACAACCCCGCAGGAGGCACGGACACCTCGCACGGGACCCATGTAACCTGTAGGAACTAACCGCGTAGTCTTGGGTCTCCCAATTTGTGAATATGATGTTAATTTGTAAAAATAACGCATAGACTAAAAAGTATGTCGTTAAAGGGTGAAAACCCAAACCAGCCCCCAAACGACCCCGTAAGAGGCACGGACACCTCTCACATGACAAATGTAACTTGTAGGAACTGACCGGGTAGTCCCGGGTCTCCCGGTTTGAGAATATGATGATAATTTGCAAAAATCAATAATTAAACTTAAAAACAAGCCCTTAAATCGTGAAAACCGAAACCAGCCCCCAAACGACCCCGTAGGAGGCACGAACACCTCGCATGGGACCAATGTAACTTGTTGGAACAGATCGCGTAGTCCCGAGTCTCCCGTTATGAGAATATGATGATAATTTGTAAAAAGCACACTTAGACTTAAAAATAAACCGTTAAATGGTGAAAACCCAAACCATCCCCCAAACGACCCCGTAAGAGGCACGAACACCTTGCACGGGACCAATGTAACTTATTGGAACTGTCCGCATAATCCCGGGTCTCCCGGTTTGAAAATATGATGATAATTTGCAAAAATCAACACTTCGACTTAAAAGCAAGCCGTTAAAGGGTGAAAACCCAAACCAGCCCCCAAAAGACCCTGTAGGAGGCATGAACAACTCACACGGGACCAATGTAACTTGTAGGAACTGACCTCGTACTTCTGGGTCCCTCGGTTTTAGAATAAGATGATAATTTGCAAAAATTCAAACTTAAACTTGAAAACAACCCGTTAAAGGGTGAAAACCCAAACCAGCCCCCAAACGGCCCCGTAGGAAGCACGAACACGTCGCACTAGACCAATGTAACTTATTGGAACTGACCGCGTAGTCCCGGGTCTCCCGGTTTGAGAATAAGTTGATAATTTGTAAAAATCACACTTAGACTTAAAAACAAGCCGTTATAGGGTGAAACCCCAAACCAGAACCCAAACGACCCTGTAGGAGGCATGAACACCTTGCATGGGACCAATGTAACTTGTAGGAACTGAACGCGTAGTCCCGGGTCTCTTGATTTTAGAATATGATGATAATTTACAAAAATCAGCACTTAAACTTAAAAACAAGCTGTTAAAGGGTGAAAACCCAAATCAGCCCCCATACGGCCCCGTAGGAGGCACGAACACCTCGCACGAGACCAATGTAACTTGTTGGAACTGACCGTATAGTCCAGGGTCTCCCGGTTTGAGAATATGACGATAATTTGTAAAAATCACACTAAGACTTAAAAATAAGCCGTTAAAGGGTGAAAACCCAAACCAGCCTCCAAACGACCCAGTACAACGTCGTTAAAATCAACACTTCAGCTTAAAAACAAGTCGTTAAAGGGTGAAAACCCAAACCAGTCCCCAAACGACCCCGTAGGAGGCACGAACACCTCGCACGGGACCAATGTAACTTGAGGGAACTGAACGCGTAGTCCCGGGTCTCCCAATTTTAGAATATGATGATAATTTACAAAAATCAGCACTTAAACTTAAAAACAAGCCGTTAAAGGGTGAAAACCCAAATCAGCCCCCATACGGCCTCGTAGGAGGCACGAACACCTCGCACGAGACCAATGTAACTTGTTGGAACTGACCGTATAGTCCCGGGTCTCCCGGTTTGAGAATATGACGATAATTTGTAAAAATCACACTAAGACTTAAAAATAAGCCGTTAAAGGGTGAAAACCCAAACCAGCCTCCAAACGACCCAATACGACGTCGTTAAAATCAACACTTGTTAAAGGGTGAAAACCCAAACCAGTCCCCAAACGACCCCGTAGGAGGCACGAACACCTCGCACGGGACCAATGTAACTTGTAGGAATTAATCGCGTAGTCCCGAGTCTCCCGGTTTGAGAATATGACGATAATTTGCAAAAATCAACACTTGACTTAAAAATAAGCCGTTAAAGGGTGAAAACTCAAACCAGCCCCCAAACGACCCCGTAGGAGGCATGAACACCTTGCACGGGACTAATGTAACTTGTAGGAACTAAATGTCTAGTCCCGGGACTCTCGGTTTGAGAATAAGACAATAATTTGCAAAAGTAACACTTGGACTTAAAAACAAGCCGTTAAAGGGTGAAAATCAAAACCAGCCTCCAAACGACCCCGTAAGAGGCACGAACACCTCGCACGGGACCAATGTAACTTGTAGGAACTGACCGCGTAGTCTCAGGTCTCCCGGTTTGTGAATATGATGATAATTTACAAAAATCAACACTTAAGCTTAAAAATAAGTCGTTAAAGGGTGAAAACCCAAATCATCCCCCAAACGACCCCGTAGGAGGCACGAACACCTCGCACGGGACCAATGTAAGTTATTGGAACTGACCGCGTAGTCCCGGGTCTCTCAATTTGAGAATATGATGATAATTTGCAAAAATCACACTTAGACTACAAAACAAGTCGTTAAAGGGTGAAAACCCAAACCAGCTAGGGATGGCAATTTTCCCCGAAATTTCGGATCCCCGTGGATACCCGAAAAAAAATCCCCGAAAAATCCCCGAAATTTTGGGGATCGGATCGGGTTCGGGGAGTTAAAAAATCCCCGAAAAATTTTGGGTCGGTTTCGGTTATACCCTCGGGTCTCCACGGGGATACCCGATTTGTTAATATATATTAATATATATATATATATATAAGTATAAGAAATCATTTGGCTTTCAGTAGAAAGCCCTAGGCTAGCGAGTGCCGCCGTTCTCCTTCACCTCATCACCCTCGATCTCCCTCATCTCTATACGACCTCATCTCCCTCCCGACTCCGACGAATCCCTCAGCCCTCTACGACCTCGATCTCCCTCAGCCCTCTACGACCGCCTCATCTCCCTCCCGACGCCGGCGCTGCTCTACTTCCTCATATTGTTGCTGTTAAGTATTAATCTCATATTGTTGTTGTTGAGATTTAACTGGGTTCTCTAACAGTTAAATCATTTCTAACTGGGTTCTCCAACATAATGTTGATTTCGATTATTGAATTCATCCATTTTTTTTGCTGTTGATTATTGATTTCGTGCATTTTGTTGCTTTTGATTATTGTTGAGATTTAAGGTATTGTACTGTATTGTTGCTGTTGATTATTGTTGAGATTTGAGGTATTGTAAGGTATTAGAGCAACCCTTATTGTTGTTTGTTATTATTGATTATTGTTGTTGTTGAGTACTTTGTTGCTGCTGAGTATTGTTGCTATTGAGTATTGTTCATAATTGGGTCCTTTTTTTAACTTTTAAAGATATACTTAATTGTAAATTTTTTAAAATTTGTAATTTTTTTTTAGATTTAAAAGAAAAAAAAAGGAAACGGGTTCCCCGCGGGGAAACCGATATCCGTTTTAAACGGGGACGGGGATCCCCGAACCCATTATAACGGGGAACGGGGCGGGGACGGGGAATGGTTTTTATAACGGGGACGGGGATGGAGAGGCTTTCCCCGACCCCGAACCGACCTGTTGCCATCCCTAAAACCAGCCCCCAAACGACCCCGTAAGAGGCACGAACACCTCGCACGGGACCAATGTAACTTGTAGGAACTGACCGCGTACTTTCGGGTCTCCCGATTTGAGAATATGATCATAATTTGAAAAATCAACATTTAAACTTAAAAACAAGCTAAAGGGTAAAAACCCAAACCAGCCCATAAACGGCCCCATAGGAGGCACGAACACGTCGTACAAGACCAATGTAAGTTGTTATAACTCACCGCGTAGTCCCGGGTCTCTCGGTTTTAAAATATGATGATAATTTGCAAAAATCAACACTTAAACTTAAAAATAGGCCGTTACAGGGTGAAAACCCAAACCAGCCCCCAAACGACCCCGTAAGAGGCACGAACACCTCGCACGGGACCAATGTAACTTATAGGAACTAACCGCGTAGTCTCGGGTCTCCCGATTTGAGACTATTGTGAAAGACCCCGGATTTTAATAATTTCAAATTAATATTTAATTTCCTTTTTAATGTAAACTTAATAGAGATGATGCATGCGGAAGCGTTATAAAAGGGGTGATGGTTCAACTTTCAAAAATAACAACAAGTTTTAATTTCTCAAAACAAATTAAAACATAATTCAAGTCCTAGAATTTGCCTAAGTCATAATTAACAATTATCCAAAGTTAGGCGAAACCAATTTTAGCAAATGACTTGAATCAACCAATTTTACCCAATATTTAATTTAAGTCCCAAATTAAATGAGTGTGATAATTAAACCAAATTTTATCTTGAAATTATCCTAAGCATGGATTCTAAATTATTGTGCAAGATAAAATAAACAATGTCACACTACGCCGAGATGTACGAGGAAAAACCCAAGACGGGAAACAACCTCGGACGGCCCTAGCCACAAGTCCACTAGATATGGAATTACAATTACAAGACAGATAGACTTACAACAACTGACTCGATCCCTCTCAAGCCTCGACGCTCCTTCTCGTAGAAACCTCTTCCTAGCGGACAACCTCGGAACACCACCGCGGTCTCGGAATCCACCGATGGGACTTTATATGGTCACCGTCACCCAAGCATGGAGCCTTTCTCCGTGTGGGTAGAATCTCAACAAATGTCTTCTTTGTGATGGGGTGTAGAAGCAAACCCGAAACGTCTCTTGAATTCGGTAGAGAAAACCGGTGCCAAAAACTCCAAGCAATTGATATAAATATAGAAACTTGGATAAATACAATTGGGTGTAAACTAGAGTGTGTATGAATTTTTCTTTGAAAGAATAACACTCAAAACATGATCTTTTTCCTTAAACAAATTTTGTCTCAAAATACTCTCTAGGAGTTTGTATGGTATGAAAAAGATACTCCTTGAAAAATGATTCCCGTCCTTGATAAAGCCTTAAAAAATCAGTTAAGAAACAAGTGGGATAATGGGGTGAAAACTGATAAAAAACTGCTCAAAACCGTTCCCGCCTGGCGTCTCGTTCGAACGAACTTGACTCTCGTTCGAACGAGACTTCTAACGAGCGACCAGCCTGGGCTCGTTAGAATCTCGTTAGATACCTCGTTAGAACGAAAAACTCATTCGAACGACATATCGAACGACTGACCAGTTTAGGGTTGTTGGCAAACTCGTTCGAACGAAACAGGTTCGAACGACAAAACTCGTTCGAACGAAACCTAGTTCGAACGAAAAAACTCTAACGAACGACCAGAAAGTTTGTAAAATTCGATTTTGGCCCAGAAACTTTTATATACTTATTTTAAAGTTCTAATTGATTCTTTCTGAAAATAAAATGCAGTTTTTTATTACACCTAACACCCAATACATATTGTTCCAAGCTCCTATATAAATATAATTACATTCATACCTTGGGAGCTTCAACATACACTTCATAGGCTTGAGAATATTACAATTGAATACTATCCTATGAATAAATGTTTTTGTCCGGAATTGAGCCAAAACTATATATGGACTCAATTGGAAATTGTGTCCTTACAACTATGATAATAATTCACAAAAATCAACACTTAAACTTAAAAACAAGCTGTTGAAGGGTGAAAACCAAAACCAGCCCCCAAAGGAACCCGTAGGAGGCACGGACACCTCGCACGGGACCAATGTAACTTATTGGAACAGACCGCGTAGTCCTAGGTCTCCCGGTTTGTGAATTTGATGATAATTTGCAAAAATAAACACCTAAACTTAAAAATAAGCCGTTAAAAGTTTAAAACTCAAACCAGCCCCCAAATGACCCCGTAAGAGGCACGAACACCACACACGGGACCAATGTAACTTGTAGGAAATGATTGCGAAGTCCCAGGTCTCCCGTCTTGAGAATAGGAGGATAATTTGCAAAAATCACACTTAGACTTAAAGACAAGCCGTTAAAGTGTGAAAACCCAAACCAGCCCCCAAACGACCCCGTAAGACGCACGAACACCTCGCACTGGACCAATGTAACTTCTAGGAACTAACCGCATAGTCCTGGATCTCCCGGTTTGAGAATATGACAATAATTTGCAAAAATCAACACTTAAATTTAAGAACAAGCCGTTAAAGTGAGAAAACCCAAACCAGCCCCCAAACGATCCGGAGGACGCACGAACAACTTGCACGGGACCAATGTAACTTGTTGGAACTGATCGCGTAGTCCCGGGTCTCCCGCTTTGAGAATATGATGATAATTTGTAGAAATCACACTTAGACTTAAAAACAAGCCGTTAAAGGGTGAAAACCCAAACCAACTCCCAAACGACCCCGTAGGAGGCACGAACACCTCGCACGGGACCAATGTAACTTGTTGGAACTAACCGCATAGTCTCGGGTCTCCCGCTTTGAGAATATGATGATAATTTGTAGAAATCACACTAAGACTTAAAAACAAGCCGTTAAAGGGTGAAAACCCAAACCAACTCCCAAACGACCTCGTAGGAGGCACTAACACCTCGTACGAGACCAATGGAACTTGTAGGAACTGACTGCATAGTCCTGGGTCTCCCGGTTTGAGAATATGATGATAATTTGCTAAAATCAACACTTAAACTTAAAAACACGTCGTTGAAGGGTGAAAATCGAAACCCGCCCCCAAATGACCCCGTAGGAGGCGCGAACACCTCGTACGAGACCAATGTAACTTGTAGGAATTGACCCCGTAGTCCCGGATCTCTCGGTTGAGAATATTTCGATAATTTTAAAAAATCAACACTTAAACTAAAAGACAAGTCGTTAAAGGGTGAAAACCCAAACCAGCCCCCAAACGACCCCGTAGGAGGCAGGACCACCTCGCACGGGACCAATGTAACTTGTAGGAATGGATCGGTAGTCCCGGGTCTCTCGGTTTAAGAATATGATGATAATCTGCAAAAATCAACACTTAAACTTAAAAATAAGCCGTTAAAGGGTGAAAACCCAAACCTGTCCCCAATCGACCCAATAGGAGGCACGAACACCTCGCACGGGACCAATGTATATTGTAGGAACAAATCACGTAGTCCCGAGTCTCCAAGTTTGAGAATATGACGATAATTCTGAAAAATCAACACTTGACTTAAAAATAAGCCGTTAAAGGGTGAAAACTCAAACCAGCCCCCAAACGATCCCGTAAAATGCACGAACACCTCACACGGGACCAATGTAACTGATAGGAACTATCCCCGTAGTCCCGGATCTCTTGGTTTGAGAATATTACGATAATTTGCAAAAATCAACACAAAAACTTAAAAACAAGTCGTTAAAGGGGGAAAACTCAAACCACCCACCAAACGACCCCGCATGAGGCACGAACACCTCGCACGGGACCAATGTAACTTGTAGTAACTGACCGCGTAGTCTCGGGTCTCCCGATTTATGAATATGATGATAATTTGCAAAAATCAACACTTAAGCTTAAAAATAAGCCGTTAAAGGGTGAAAACCCAAATCATCCTCCAAACGAGCCCATAGGAGGCACGGACACCTCGCATGGGACCAATGTAACTTGTTGGAACTGGCCGCGTAGTCCCGGGTCTCTCAATTTGAGAATATGATGATAATTTGCAAAAATCACACTTAGACTTAAAAACAAGTCGTTAAAGGGTGAAAACCCAAACCAGCCCCCAAACGACCCCGTAAGAGGCACGAACACCTCGCACGGGACCGATGTAACTTGTAGGAACTGACCGCGTAGTCCCGGGTCTCCCGATTTGAGAATATGATCATAATTTGAAAAATCAACACTTAAGCTTAAAAATAAGCCGTTAAAGGGTGAAAACCCAAACCAGTCCCCAAACGACCCCGTAGGAGGCACGAACACCTCGCTCGTGACCAATGTAACTTATAGGAACTAACCGCGTAGTCGCGGGTCTCCCGGTTTGAGAATATGATGATAATTTGCAAAATTCAACACTTAAACTTACAAACAAGCCGTTA
Organism: Sambucus nigra; assembly: GCA_949130495.1. Taxonomy (NCBI): domain Eukaryota; kingdom Viridiplantae; phylum Streptophyta; class Magnoliopsida; order Dipsacales; family Adoxaceae; genus Sambucus; species Sambucus nigra. The sequence continues at coordinate 655,258,872 of OX422207.1, read as the reverse complement.
AAGGGTGAAAACCCAAACCAGCCCCCAAACAACCCCGTAGGAGGCACTAACGCCTCGTACGGGACCAATGTAACTTATAGGAACTGACCGCATAGTCCCGGGTCTCCTTGTTTGAGAATAACACGATAATTTGCAAAGATAACACTTAGACTTAAAAATAAGCCGTTAAAGGGTGAAAATCCAAACCATCCCCCAAATGACCCCGTAAGAGGCACGAACGCCTCGCACGGGACCAATGTAACTGATAGGAACTATCCCAGTAGTTTCGGATCTCTCGGTTTGAGAATATTACGATAATTTTCAAAAATCAACACTTAAACTTAAAAACAAGCCGTTAAAGGGTGAAAACCCAAATCATCCCTGAAACGACACCGTAGGAGGCACGAACACCTCGCACGGGACCAATGTCACTTGCAGGAACTGACAGCGTAGTCCCGGGTCCCCAATTTCAGAATATGACGATAATGTGCGAAAATCACATTTCGACTTAAAAACAAGCCGTTAAAGGGAGAAAACCCAAACCAGCCCCCAAACGACACCGTAAGAGGCACGAACACCTCGTACGGAATTAATGTAACTTGTACGAACTTACCGCATAGTCCCGGGTCTCCCGATTTGAGAATATGACGATAATTTATAAAAATCAACTCTTAAACTTAAAATCAAGCCATTAAAGGGTGAAAACCCAAACTAGACCCCAAACGACCCCGTAGGAGGCACGAAAAACTCGCACGGGACCAATGTAACTTGTAGGAACTAATCGCGTAGTCCAGGGTCTCCCGATTTGAGAATATGATGATAATGTGGAAAAATCAACACTTGACTTAAAAATAAGTCGTTAAAGGGTGAAAACCCAAACCAGCCCCCAAACGACCCCGTAGGAGGCACAAACACCTTGCACGGGATCAATGTAACTTGTAGGAACTAGTCGCTAGTCCCGGGTCTCTCGGTTTGAGAATATGATGATAATTTGCAAAAATAACATTTAGACTTAAAAAAAAGCCGTTAAAGGGTGAAAATCAAAACGAGCCTCCAAACGACCCCGTAAGAGGCACGAACACCTCGCACGGGATGAATGTAACTTGTAGGAACTCATCGCGTAGTCCCGGGTCTCCCGGTTTGAGAATATGATGATAATTTGCTAAAATCAACACTTAAACTTAAAAACAAGTCGTTGAAGGGTGAAAACCCAAACCAGCCCCCAAACGACCCCGTTGAAGGCACGGATACCTCGCACGGGACCTACATAACTTGTAGGAACTGAGAGCATAGTCCCGGGTCTCTCGGTTTCTGAATATGATGATAATTTGCTAAAATCAACACTTCAGCTTAAAAACAAGCCATTAAAGGGTGAAATCCCAGACCACCCCCCAAACGACCCCGTAGGAGGCGCTAACACCTCGCACGGGATTAATGTAACTTGTAGGAACTAACCGCGTAGTCCCAGGTCTCCCGATTTGAGAATATGATAATAATTTGCAAAGATAACACTTAGACTTAAAAGTAGGTCGTTAAATGGTGAAAACCTAAACCAGCCCCCAAACGACCCCGTAAGAGGCACGGACCCCTCGCACGGGATCAATGTAACTTGTAGGAACTGACCGCATAGTCTCGGGTCTCTCGATTTGAGACTATGACAATAATTTGCAAAAATCAACACTTAAACTTAAAAACAAGCTGTTGAAGGGTGAAAACAAAAACCAGCCCCCAAAGGAACCCGTAGGAGGCACAGACACCTCGCACGGGACCAATGTAACTTATAGGAACAGACCGCGTAGTCCTAGGTCTCTCGATTTGTGAATTGGACGATAATTTGCAAAAATAAACACTTAAACTTAAAAATAAGCCGTTAAAAGTTGAAAACACAAACCAGCCGCCAAATGACCCCGTAAGAGGCACGAAAACCGCACACGGGAGCAATGTAACTTGTAGGAATCGACCGCGAAGTCCCAGGTCTCCCGATTTGAGAATAGGAGGATAATTTGCAAAAATCACACTTAGACTTAAAAATAAGCCGTTAAAGTGTAAAAACCCAAATGAGCCCCCAAACGACCCCGTAGGAGGCACGAAAACCTCGCACGGGACCAATGTAACTTGTAGGAACTAATCGCGTAGTCCAGGGTCTCTCGGTTTGAGAATATGATGATAATTTGCTAAAATCAACACTTAAAGTTAAAAACAAGTCGTTGAAGGGTGAAAACCCAAACCAGCCCCCAAACGACCCCGTAGGAGGCACGGATACCTCGCACGGGACCTATATAACTTGTAGGAACTGAGCGTGTAGTCCCGGGTCTCTCGGTTTCTGAATATGATGATAATTTGCTAAAATCAACACTTCAGCTTAAAAACAAGCGGTTAAAGGGTGAAAACCCAAACCACCCCCCAAACGACCCCGTAAGAGGCGCTAACACCTCGCACGGGATTAATGTAACTTGTAGGAACTGATCGCGTAGTCCCGGGTCTCCCGATTTGAGAATATGATGATAATTTGCAAAGATAACACTTAGACTTAAAAGTAGGTCGTTAAATGGTGAAAACCTAAACCAGCCCCCAAACGACCCCGTAAGAGGCACGAACCCCTCGCACGGGACCAATGTAACTTGTAGGAACCGACCGCATAGTCTCGGGTCTCTCGGTTTGAGACTATGATGATAATTTGCAAAAATCAACACTTAAACTTCAAAACAATCCATTGAAGGGTGAAAACCCAAACCAGCCCCGAAACGACCCCGCAAAAGGCACGGACACCTCGCACATTATCAATGGACCTGTAGGAACTGACCGCGTAGTCTTGGGTCTCCCGATTTGTCAATATGATGATAATTTGTAAAAATAACACGTAGACTTAAAAGTAGGCCGTTAAAGGGTGAAAAACCAAACCAGCCCCCAAACGACCCCGTAAGAGGCACGGACACCTCGCACAGGACCAATGTAACTTGTAGGAACTGACCGGGTAGTCCCGGGTCTCCCGATTTGAGAATATGACGATAATTGGCAAAAATCAACAATTAAACTTAAAAACAAGCCGTTAAATCGTGAAAACCCAAACCACCCCCCAAACGACCCCGTAGGAGGCACGAACACCTCGCACGGGACCAATGTAACTTATTGGAACTGACCGTATAGTCTCAGGTCTCCCGTTATGAGAATATGATGATAATTTGTAAAAATCACACTTAGACTTAAAAACAAACCGTTAAAGGGTGAAAACCCAAACCAGCCCCCAAACGACCCCATAAGAGGCACGAACACCTCGCACGGGACCAATGTAACTTGTTGGAACTGACCGCGTAGTCCCGGGTCTCCCGGTTTGAAATATGATGATAATTTGCAAAAATCAACACTTAGACTTAAAATAAGCCGTTAAATGGTGAAAACCCAAATCAGCCCCCAAAAGACCCCGTAGGAGGCACGAACACCTCGCACGGGACCAATGTAACTCTTAGGAATTGACCGCGTAGTACCGGGTCTCCCCGTTTGAGGATATGATGATAATTTGCAAAAATAACACTTGGACTTAAAAACAAGCCGTTAAAGGGTGAAAATCCAAACCAGCCCCCAAATGACCCCGTAAGAGGCACGAACACCTCGCACGAGATCAATGTAACTTGTAGGAACTCACCCCGTAGTCCCGGATCTCTCGGTTGAGAAAATGATGATAATTTTTAAAAATCAACACTTAAACTTGAAAATAAGTCGTTAAAGGGTGAAAACCAAAACCATCCCCCAAACGACCCCGTAGGGGGCACGAACACCTCGCACGGGACCAATGTAACATGTAGGAACTGATGGCGTAGTCCCGGGTCTCTCGATTTGAGAATATTACGATAATTTGCAAAAATCAACACTAAAACTTAAAAATAGCCGTTAAAGGGTGAAAACCCAAACCAGTCCCCAAATGACCCCGTAGGAGGCACGAACACCTCACACGGGACCAATGTAACTTGGAGGAACTAATCGCATTGTCTCGGGTCTCTTGGTTTGAGAATATGATGATAATTTGCAAAAATCAACACTTAGACTTAAAAATAAGCCGTTAAAGGGTGAAAACCCAAACCAGCCCCCAAACGACCCCGTAGGAGGCACGAACACCACGCACGGGACCATTATAACTTGTAGGAACTGACCGCGTAGTCCTGGGTCTCTCGGTTTGAGAATATGATGATAATTTGCAAAAATAACACTTAGACTTAAAAACAAGCCGTTAAAGGGTGAAAATCAAAACGAGCCCCCAAACGACCCCGTAAGAGGCACGGACCCCTCGCACGGGACCAATGTAACTTATAGGAACTGATCGCATATTCTCGGGTCTCTCGGTTTGAGACTATGACGATAATTTACAAAAATCAACACTTAAACTTAAAAACAAGTCGTTGAAGGGTAAAAACCCAAACCAGCCCCCAAACGACCCCGCTGGAGGCACAGACACCTCGCACAGGACCAATGTAACCTGTAGGAACTGATCGCGTAGTCTTGGGTCTCCCGATTTGCGAATATGATGATAATCTGTAAAAATAACACATAGAGTTAAAAGTAGGTCGTTAAAGGGTGAAAACCCAAACCAGCCCCCAAACGACCCCATAAGATGCACGGACACCTCGCACAGGACCAATGTAACTTGTAAAAACTGACCGGGTAGTCTCGGGTCTCACGATTTGAGAATATGATGATAATTTGCAAAAATCAATAATTAAACTTAAAAACAAGCCATTAAATAGTGAAACCCCAAACCAGCCGCCAAAAGACCCCGTAGGAGGCACGAACACCTCGCATGGGACCAATGTAACTTATTGGAACTGACTGCGTAGTCCCGGGTCTCCTATTATGAGAATATTATGATAATTTGTAAAAAACACACTTAAACTTAAAAACAAGCCGTTAAAGGGTGAAAACCCAAACCAGCCCCCAAACGACCCGATAGGAGGCACGAACACCTTGCACGGGAATAATGTAACTTGTAGGAACTAACCGCGTAGTCCCGGGACTCTCGGTTTGAGAATATGACAATAATTCGCAAAAATAACACTTAGACTTAAAAACAAGCCGTTAAAGGGTGAAAATCCAAACCAACCCCCAAACGACCCCGTAAGAGGCACGAACACCTCGCACGGGACCAATGTAACTGATAGGAACTATCCCAGTAGTTTCGGATCTCTCGATTTTAGATTATTACGATAATTTGCAAAAATCAACACTTAAACTTAGAAACAAGCCGTTAAAGGTTGAAAACCCAAAACGACCCCGTAGGAGGCACGAACACCTCGCACGGGACCAATGTAACTTGTAGGAACTGACCGCGTAGTCCAGGGTCCCCAGTTTGAGAATATGACGATAATGTGCAAAAATCAGATTTAGACTTAAAAACAAGTCGTTAAAGGGTGAAAACCCAAACCAGCCCCCAAACGACCCCGTAAGAGGTACGAACACCTCGTACGGAACCAATGTAACTTATAGGAACTGATCGCATAATCTCGGGTCCCCCGATTTGCGAATATGAAGATAATTTATAAAAATCAACTCCTAAACTTAAAAGCAACCCGTTAAACGGTGAAAACCCAAACCAGCCCCCAAACGATCTCGTAGGAGGCACGAACACCTCCCACGTGACCAATGTCACTTGTAGGAACTAATCGCGTAGTCCAGGGTCTCTCGGTTCTTAAAATATGACGATAATTTGCAAAAATCAACACTTGACTTAAAAATAAGCCGTTAAAGGGTGAAAACCCAAACCAGCCCCCAAACAACTCCGTAGGAGGCACGAACACCTTGCAAGGGACCAATGTAACTTGTAGGAACTGACCGCGTAGTCCCAGGTCTCTCGATTTGAGAATATGATGATAATTTGCAAAAATAACACTTAGACTTAAAAACAAGCCGTTAAAGGGTGAAAACCCAAACCAGCCCCCAAACGACCCCGTAGGAGGCACGGATACCACGCACGGGACCTATATAACTTGTAGGAACTGACCGCGTAGTCCCGGGTCTCTCGGTTTCAGAATATGATGATAATTTGAAAAAATCAACACTTCAGCTTAAAAACAAGCCCTTAAAAGGTGAAAACCCAAACCACCCCCAAAATGACCCCGTAGGAGGCGCGAAAACCTCGCACGGGACTAATGTAACTAGTAGGAACTGACCACGTAGTCCCGGGTCTCCCGATTTGAGAATATGATGATAATTTGCAAAAATAACATTGAGACATAAAAGTAGGCCGTTAAATGGTGAAAACCTAAACCAGCCCCCAAACGACCCCGTAAGAGGCACGGACCCCTCGCACGGGACCAATGTAACTTGTAGGAACGGATCGTATATTCTCGGGTCTCTCAGTTTGAGACTATGATGATAATTTGCAAAAATCACCACATAAACTTAAAAATAAGCCGTTGAAGGGTAAAAACCCAAACCAGCCCCCAATCGACCCCGCTGGAGGCACGGACACCTCGCATAGGATCAATGTACCTGTAGGAACTGACCGCGTAGTCTTGGGTCTCTCGATTTGTGAATATGATGATAATTTGTAAAAATAACACATAGAGTTAAAAGTAGGTCGTTAAAGGGTGAAAACCCAAACCAGCCCCCAAACGACCCCATAAGATGCACGGACACCTCGCACAGGACCAATGTAACTTGTAAAAACTGACCAGGTAGTCCCGGGTCTCCCGATTTGAGAATATGACGATAATTTGCAAAAATCAACAATTAAACTTAAAAACAAGCCATTAAATCGTGAAAACTCAAACCAGCCCCCAAACGACCCCGTAGGAGGCACGAACACCTCGCACGGGACCAATGTAACTTATTGGAACTGACCGCGTAGTCCCGGGTCTCCCGTTATGTGAATATTATGATAATTTGTAAAAATCACACTTAGACTTAAAAATAAGCCGTTAAAGGGTGAAAACCCAAACCAGCCCCCAAACGATCCCGTAAGAGGCACGAACACATCGCACGAGACCAATGTAACTTGTTGGAACTGACCGCGTAGTCCCGGGTGTCCCGGTTTGAAAATATGATGATAATTTGCAAAAATCAACACTTTGACTTAAAAACATGTCGTTCAAGGGTGAAAACCCAAACCAACCCTCAAAAGACCCCGTAGGACACATGAACACCTCGCACGGGACCAATGTAACTTTTAGGAACTGACCGCGTAGTCCCGGGGGTCTCCTTATTTGAGAATATGATGATAATTTGCAAAAATAACACTTGGACTTAAAAGCAAGCCGTTAATGGGTGAAAATCCAAACCAACCCCCAAATGACCCCGTAAGAGGCACGAACACCTTGCACGAGACCAATGTAACTTGTAGGAACTCACCCCGTAGTCCCGGATCTCTCGGTTGAGAATATTACGATAATTTTAAAAAAACAACACTTAAACTTAAAAACAAGCCGTTAAAGGGTGAAAACCCAGACCAGCCCCCAAACGACCCCGTACGAGGCACGAACACCTCGCAATGGACCAATGTAACTTGTAGGAACTGATCGCGTAGTCCCGGGTCTCCCGCTTTGAGAATATGATGATAATTTGAAAAAATCAACACTTAAACTTAAAAATAAGACGTTAAAGGGTGAAAACCCAAACCAGTCCCCAAACGACCCCGTAGGAGGCACGAACACCTCGCATGGGAACAATGTAACTTATAGGAACTAACTGCATAGTCGCGGGTCTCCCGGTTTGAGAATATGATGATAATTTGCAAAAAACAACACTTAGACTTAAAAACAAGCCGTTAAAGGGTGAAAACCCAAACCAGCCCCCAAACGACCCCGTAGGAGGTACGAACACCACGCACGGGACCGTTGTAACTTGTAGGGACTGAACGCGTAGTCCCGGGTCTCTCGGTTTTAGAATATGACAATAATTTGCAAAAATAACACTTAGACTTAAAAAGAAGCCGTTAAAGGGTGAAAATCAAAACCTGCCTCCAAACGACCCCGTTAGAGGCACGAACACCTCGCACGGGACCAATGTAACTTGTAGGAACTGATCGCGTAGTCACGGGTCTCCCGATTTGTGAATAGTCCTGGGAATCTCAGTTTGAGAATATGATGATAATTTGCAAAAATCAACACTTAAACTTACAAATAAACCGTTAAAGGGTGAAAACCCAAACCACCCCGTAGGAGGCACGAACACCTAGCACGGGACCAATGTAACTTGTTGGAACTGACCGCGTGGTCCCAGGTCTCCCGATTGGAGAATATGACGATAATTTGTAAAAATCACACTTAGACTTAAAAATAAGCCGTTAAAGGGTGAAAACCCAAACCAGCCCCCAAACAACCCCGTAAGAGGCACGAACACCTCACATGGGACCAATGTAACTAGTAGGAACTGACCGCGCAGTTTTGGGTCTCTCGGTTTGAGAATATGATGATAATTTGCAAAAATCAACACTTAGACTTAAAAGTAGGCCGTATAAGGGTGAAAACCCAAACCATCCCCCAAATGACCCCGTAAGAGGCACAAACACCTCGCACGGGACCGACGTAACATATAGGAACTGTCCCCATAGTCCCGGATCTCTCAGTTTGAGAATCTTACGATAATTTGCAAAAATCAACACTAAAACTTAAAAATAAGCCGTTAAAGGGTGAAAGCCCAAATCACCCCCTAAACGACCCCATAAGAGGCGCGAACACCTCGCACGGGACCAATGTTACTTATAGGAAGTGACCGCGTAGTCCCGGGTCTCTCGGTTTTAGAATATGACAATAATGTGCAAAAATCAAATTTAGACTTAAAAACAAGCCGTTAAAGAGTGAAAACCCAAACCAGCCCCCAAACGACCCCGTAAGTGGCATGAACACCTCGTACGGAACCAATGTAACTTGTAGGAACTAACCGCGTAGTCCCGGGTCTCCCGATTTGAGAATATGACGATAATTTGTAAAAAATAAACACTAAAACTTAAAAATAAGTCGTTAGAGGGTGAAAACCCAAACGAGGCCCCAAACGACCCCGTAGGAGGCACGAAGACCTCGCACGGGACCCATGTAACTTGTACGAACTAAATGCGTAGTCCCGGGTCTCTCGGTTTGAGAATATGACTATAATTTGTAAAAATCAACTCTTGAGTTAAAAATAAGCCGTTAAAGGGTGAAAACCCAAACTAGCCCCCAAACGACCCCGTAGGAGGCACGAACACCTGGCACAGGACTAATGTAACCTTTAGGAACTGATCGCGTAGTCCCGGGTCTCTCGGTTTGCAAATATGACGATCATTTGCAAAAATAACACTTAGACTTCAAAACAAGCCGTTAAAGGGTGAAAATCAAAACTAGCCTCCAAACGACCTCGTAAGAGGCACGAACACCTCGAACGAGACCAATGTAACTTTTAGGAGCTCATCGCGTAGTCCCGGGTCTCCAGGTTTGAGAATATGATGATAAATTTTAGAAATCAACACTTAAACTTAAAAACAAGCCGTTGAAGGGTGAAAACCCAAACCAGCCCCCAAATGACCCTGTAGGAGGCACGAACACCTCGCACGGGACCAATGTAACTTGTAGGAACTGATCGCAGAGTCTCGGGTCTCCCGATTTGAGAATATGGTCATAATTTGCAAAAATCAACACTTAAACATAAAAACAAGCCGTTAAAGAGTGAAAACCCAAACTAGACCCCAAACGACCCCGTAGGAGGCACGAACACCTCGCACGGGACCAATGTAACTTGTAAGAACTAACCGCGTAATCTCGGGTCTCTCGGTTTGAGAATATGATGATCATTTTTAAAAATCAACACATAGATTTAAAAATAAGCCGTTAAAAGGTGAAAACCCAAACCAGCCCACAAACGATCCCGTGGGAGGCGCGCAAGGGACCATTGTAACTTCTAGGAACTGAACGCATAGTCCCGGGTCTCTCGGTTTGAGAATATGACAATAATTTGCAAAAATAACACTTAGACTTAAAAACATGTCGTTAAAGGGTGAAAATCAAAACCAGCCTCCAAACGACCCCGTTAGAGGCACGAACACCTGGCACGGGACCAATGTAACTTGTAGGAACTGACTGCGTAGTCTCGGGTCTTCCGATTTGTGAATATGATGATAATTTGTAAAAATCAACACTTAATCTCAAAAACAAGCCATTAAAGTGTGAAAACCCAAATCATCCCCCAAACGACCCCATAGGAGGCACGAGCACATCGTACGGGACAAATGTAACTTGTAGGAACTGACCGCGTAGTCCCGGGTCTCTTAATTTGAGAATATGATGATAATTTGCAAAAGTCACACTTAGACTTAAAAACAAGCCGTTAAAGGGTTAAAATCAAAACCAGCCTCCAAACGACCCCGTTATAGGCACGAACACCTCGCACGGGACCAATGTAACTTGTAGGAACTAACCGCGTAGTCTCGGGTCTCCCGATTTGTGAATATGATGATAATTTGCAAAAATCGACACTTAAGCTTAAAAACAAGCCATTAAAGTGTGAAAACCCAAATCATCCCCCAAACGACTCCGTAGGAGACATGAACACCTCGCACGGGACCAATGTAACTTGTAGGAACTGACCGCGTAGTCCCGAGTCTCTTAATTTGAGAATATTATGATAATTTGTAAAAGTCACACTTAGACTTAAAAACAAGTCGTTAAAGGGTGAAAACTCAAACGACCCCGTAAGAGGCATGAACACCTCGCACGGGACCAATGTAACTTGTAGGAACAGACCACGTAGTCCCAGGTCTCCCGATTTGAGAATATGACCATAATTTTCAAAAATCAACATTTAAGCTTAAAAACAAGTCGTTAAAGGATGAAAACCCAAACCAGCCCCCAAACGGCCCCATAGGAGGCACGAACACCTCGCACGGGACCAATGTAACTTGTAGGAACTAACCGCGTAGTCGCGGGTCTCCCGGTTTGAGAATATGATGATAATTTTCAAAAATCAACACTTAAACTTAAAAACAAGCCGTTAAAGGGTGAAAACCCAAACCAGCCCCCAAACAACCCCGTACGAGGCACTAACACCTCGCACGGGACAATTGTAACTTGTAGGAATTGACCGCGTAGTCCCGGGTCTCTCGATTTGAGAATATGATAATAATTTGCAAAAATAATACTTAGACTTAAAAACAAGCCGTTAAAGGGTGAAAATCAAAACCAGCCTCCAAACGACCCCGTAAGAGGCACGAACACCTTGCACGTGACCAATGTAACTTGTAGGAACTGACCGCGTAGTCCTGGGTCTCCCGATTTGAGAATATGACCATAATTTTCAAAAATCAACACTTAAACTTAAAAACAAGCCGTTAATGGGTGAAAATCCAAACCAGCCCCCAAACGACCCCGTAGGACGCGCGAACATCTCGTACGGGGCTAATGTAACTTATAGGAACTGACCGCGTAGTCCCGGGTCTCCCAGTTTGAGAATATGATGATAATTTGCAAAAATAACACTTAGACTAAAAAGTAGGCCGTTAAATGGTGAAAACCTAAACCAGCCCCCAAACGACCCCATAAGAGGTACGGACCCCTCGCACGGGACCAATGTAACTTGTAGGCACTGACCGCATATTCTCGGGTCTCTCGATTTGAGACTATGACGATAATTTACAAAAATCAACACTTAAACTTAAAAACAAGCCGTTGAAGGGTGAAAACCCAAACCATCCCCCAAACGACCCCGTAGGAGGCACGGATACCACGAACGGGACCTATTTGAAATTGATAAAACCTAATTTTTGTTTTAAATCGATAAACCGGTATTTTGTTTTATAAACCAAATTTTTATATATTATTGACTAAGGACCTTAGGGGTTTCGATGACCGACTACTTTAGGAAGTAGTGTATCGGGGTGGTTCCTTGTTTGGATTTCGCTTGCGAGACACCCCACGCATGAAACTAATAACCGTTGGGAGTTGAAATAAGTTAGGTCTTTGGGAAACGAGTTTATAACCTTTGCGAAAATTTTAATATTGAAAGCGGTACGAGAGGGTGTATGGGCGCCCTGGATGATTGGATTGTAGTAGTTTTCATTATTGTAAAAAGGTAAGTAGTTGGAACTTCAGGATTTATTTGTTCAATTTGTGAGGCTCAGTTTTCTTTAAGTTTGTCACAAGGACGGTATAGGGAAGATTAGGTAAAGTCTAAATTTGATTCAGTTGAAACTATATGGTGAGGCTTGGCGTATAACATCGATAGCGATTTTGTTAATGTATTGTATGGGCGGTACATCTTGGATTTCTTGCTATGTGAGATTTATACTCGGAGTTGACCTTACCGGTATGACTTATATTCCTGAATTTCGGGACAAAATTCTGCTATAAGGGGAGAAGTATGTAATACCCCGTAATTTTAAATGACTTTTAAAATGGGTTATATTTTAAATTAATGGATTAATTGGATTTTATTATTAATTAATTCATTCGGGTTTTATCCGGACGGTGGATATTAAAATGGATGATTCTGAATATTACTTAAAGATATTTAGGTAATATATGAATGTGATGTCATTGATATGACTGTATGATATAAATTCGGTAATTTATATTTTTAGTCAGACGCGGTATGGGACGTGTCGGGACTAGTTTATTAAATTAAAAAGGAAATTTATTTTCTATGGACCTTATAGTCATTTCGACTGTGTCGTTGCGTCCAGAAGGTTAGAAATAGTCAGAAAAGTCTATTTGGATGTTAATTTTGAGTCTCGGGTCATTTGGAAATGAATAGACAATCCGAAAGGGCATTTTGGTCATTTTTCTAGGGGGGATGAATAGTGATTTCGGGTTTTGTCCTATTATAAGTATTGGTAGATTAAGTGTATGGGGGTTATTCATCTCCTCTACACAAAGTAGAGAAGCCATCTTTCTAGAGAGAGTAAAAGGGTGCTTGGGAAGAGAGGAGTTCACTTGGGAAGGAGAAGAACAAGAACCAAGGTTCACCACCACCAAACACCACCGGAGGTTGACCGGAGAAGGGACAACCAACTGAGATATACTACACCAAAGGATCAGACCTTCAGTAAAGGCAAGTGTTTGATAATGGCAATTTAAGTTCGTATATTGTCCATGTTAGAATAGTTATGAAAAGAGAAGATTATTCATGTTTGGAAGAAATAATGGAGTGATTAAATGGATTTCTAGAAACTGAAATGATATAGGAATTAAACTCATGTTGTAGGATGAAAATAATCACGAAATAATCATATATCTATGGAAGAAAAATCTGAAAACCATTGAAGTGTTCTTGAAGTTAATATGTTGATGATTTTCTGGAAAATGAGGAGATAAACATGCTTTTTAATCCAATCCCTTGATGATTCTAGGATGTTTAGAGTATTGGAAATCGTTCATATATGTTGATATATCATGAAGTAAAGATTATAAGTCATTTGGGATGTTTAGATGAATGTTTAAATGATCATAAATTGCTAAACCCGTAGTTGCAGAAAATGCAGAAAAACCAGGCTGTGACCTGAGGGATCGATCGATCGACCCCTGCCTTCGATCGATCGGCCTCCCCAGAATATGTAAAGTTGTTTCTTTTTAAATGATGATTCTTATCCCAAACCTTTTGTGGATCTTTGGTGATTATTATTTGGATATTATGGGACTTAGAAAATATCAGTAAACCCTTGATAAGATTTGAATTAATTTGATTTGGATTCAAGTGATTAAAATGATGAAAATTATATTGAATGGAATTTCGGTTGCTAGATTCATTTGTTAAATTCCAAATGGGGATGTATGAGGATTAAAGATAGGACCAGTAGGGATGATTTAATATAACACCTGGGTATCCTTAAGTTTACAAGAGGGTTTAATCCTAAGTGAAAGAAGATGTGTTTATAAGAGATTTGAAACTATCGATTTTAACCTTAATTAAAAGGAGAACTAAACTCGTAGTAATTCGGGAGAAATGATGTTATGGACCAGTAGGATATTAGTGACTTCTTACTGAATATATGTTGAGGAAAAACCTATTTGAATCATGTGTTTTGAGTGAGGGTAGCCTTAGGGTTACAATTTGACACATCAAGGACTGAGTTTAAGCTCATTATTGATTTCGCAAGGACGGAGTGTAATACAAGAGCGTAGTGGTATGTCTCCTGGATAGAGATGGGAGTTTAGAACACATTTGGTTGAAAGAAGGTATGAGGTTATCCCGATCGCATAGTTGAAGTTTGCAGACCTCCTCGATCGACAAAGTTAAGTAGTAGTGTATTGGAGGGGTTCCTTGTTTGGATTTCGCTTTGCGAGACGCTCCGCGCATGAACCTTAACGACGTCGGGAGTGGATAGATGTTATAGGATGCGAGGATAATTAAATTATTAAGTAAAGATATGATATTTTAATGCTACGTATCGGAAATATCTTAGGGTAGTGATATTACCTTATTGATATTATATTATAGGTATGATAATACCTATTTGATTGATTGATGATTTATGTGTATGACATACCTAGCTTACTTGCTATCGGTGGGAGGTTTGCGCGTGAGGGCAGTCATATCCTGATGAATCCATGGGATCTTTTATTTGTCGCTCGAGAACATAGGTCTTTGAAAGACTTATCGGGGAGTTGATAAGTCTGCTGACTGTGGGTACGTAGGTATGTGCGTGACCCATGGATACGAGAACTATGCTCGCCTCCAATTTATTTGTTGTTGTTTGTGGTTCGAGGAATCCTTACCGAACCTTTCGTCTCTTATTCGGCGACCATCGATATTGGGACATGATAGCAGAGTAATGCATTGCACCGCAGCTGTGACTCGGGGTGCCATATTATATATGAATATATATATAATGGATGAAATGAACGAATGGATATTTATTATGGTTAAATCTATCTACGGTGATAATTGTAGATAACGGTGAATAGAGAAAGATAATGGAATTAAGTTAATGAATGTTTATTCTTAAAGAATTGAAAAGCTTAATTCATATTAATGAGAAATGATTCATGTTAATGAGAAACTAATCATATAAAGGAGAAATGTAAATGAATAATAATGTGACGTATGGTATGGGACATACGGGGATTATGATATGGGAATGGAATTATATTATGGAATTGGTAGAGGAACCATTAACTAGGAAGTTAATAGGAAACGTTAAGTGTGAACTCTAGTTGAGAGGTGAGAATAACAAGTGAGAGTTGGATCTAACATGTACATAATAAATGCTTTATTGCACTTGTTAAATACTTGATGTTTTAAAAATCATCTACACATTCGGGCTCTGACCCGTTTCCTTGCATATTTTCTTTTCGATTGTATCTTCTATATCAGGTGTCCAGCAACAGGGACGCCAACCTTAGTTGATTGTGACGAGCTATGGAGCTATGGAGTTTTGCTTAGACGCCTATCATCTTTTTGATTCACAGTATTCTTAGTTAGGGCATGTCGCCCAAAGGATTCAGTTATCTTTTCTATCGGGGTTAAATACTTTTGTATTTGTGTCTTTTTAATACATTTGACATTATTGGGATTATTGTAATGGATTTATATTATTTGGGAATGTTTATTCCAATTGCATTTAAATTATTTTGTGTTATTTATTGGGTTATCAGCGTTGTAGAATAAAATGTGTTGTGTTATTCTTAAACTGGAAATGGATTTTGTTAAATTAAAATTTGGAAAGTTTTTAACACCACCTTAATTGAGTATTGGGTGAGTTGTAAATGTTTTCGACAGTGATGCTAAGAATGAGCCAACTGTATATTCTGTTTTAATTTGGTATGGGACTGTCCACCCGGTATTTAATTAGGCGGGGTGTTACAGAGACTATGACAATAATTTGCAAAAATCAACACTTAAACTTAAAAACAAGCCGTTGAAGGGTGAAAACCCAAACCAGCCCCCAAACGACCCCGTATGAGGCACGAACACCTCGCACAAGACCATTGTAACCTGTAGGAACTGATCGCGTAGTCCTGGGTCTCCCGGTTTGTGAATACGATGATAATTTGTAAAAATAACACATAGACTTAAAAGTTGGTCGTTAAAGGGTGAAAATCGAAACTAGCCCCCAAACGACATAGTTTGAGGCACGAACACCTCGCACGGGACCAATGTAACTTATAGGAACTTACCGCGTAGTCCCGGGTCTCCCAGTTTGAGAATATGACGATAATTTGTAAAAATCAACAATTAAACTTAAAAACAAATCGTTAAAGCAGGAAAACCCAAACCAGCCCCCAAACGACCCCGTAGGAGCCACGAACACCTCGCACAGGACCAATGTAACTTGTTGGAACTAACCACGTAGTCCCGGGTCTCCCGTTTTGAGAAAATGCTGATAATTTGTAAAAATCACACTTAGACTTAAAAACAAGTCGTTAAAGGGTGAAAACCCAAACTAGCCCCCAAACCACCCCGTAAGAGGCACGAACACCTCGCACGGGACCAATGTAACTTGTTGGAACTGACCGCGTAGTCTCGAGTCTCCCGGTTTGAGAATATGATGATAATTTACAAAAATCAACACTTAGAATTAAAAATAAGATGCAGGAGGCTCGAACCAGCCTCCAAACGACCCCGTAGGAGGCACGAACACCTCGCATGGGACCAAGGAAACTTGTAGGAACTGACCGCGTAGTCCCGGGTCTCCCCATATGAGAATATGACGATAATTTGCAAAAATAACTCTTAGACTTAAAAACAAGCCGTTAAAGGGTGAAATCCAATCCAGTCCCCAAATGACCCCGTAAGAGGAACGAACTCCTCGCACGAGATCAATGTAACTTGTAGGAACTGACCCCGTAGTCCCGAATCTCTCGGTGGAGAATATTACGACAATTTTAAAAAATCAACACTTAAACTTAAAAACAAGTCGTTAAAGGGTGAAAACCCAAACCAGCCCCCAAACGACCCCGTAGGAGGCACGAACACCTCGCACGGGACCAATGTAACTTGTAGAAACTGACCGCGTAGTCCCGGGTCTCCTGGTTTGAGAATAAGATGATAATGTGCAAAAATCACATTTAGACTTAAAAATAAGCCGTTAAAGGGTGAAAACCCAAACCAGCCCCCAAACGACCCCGTAAGAGGCACGGACTCCTCGTAGAGAACCAATGTAAATTGTAGGAACGGACCGCGTAGTCTCGCGTCTCCCAATTTGAGAATATGACGATAATTTGCAAAAATCAACACTTAAACTTAAAAACAAGCCGTTTAAGGGTGAAAACCCAAACCAGCCCCCAAACGACCCCGTAGGAGGCACGAAAACCTCGAACGGGACCAATGTAACTTGTAGGAACTAACCGCGTAGTCCCGGGTCTCCCGGTTTGAGAATATGATGATAATTTGTAAAAATCAACACTTAGACTTAAAAACAACCCGTTAAAGGGTGAAAACCCAAACCAGCCCCCAAACGACCCCGTAGGAGGCACTAACACCTCGCACGGGACCAATGTAACTTTTTGGAACTGACCGCGTAGTCCCAGGTCTCTCAGTTTGAGAATATGATAATAATTTGCAAAAATAACACTTAGACTTAAAAACTAGCCGTTAAAGGGTGTAAATCAAAACTAGCCTCCAAATGACCCCGTAAGAGGCACGAACACCTCGTACGGGACCAATAAAACTTGTAGGAACTGACCGCGTAGTCTCGGGTCTCTCGATTTGAGAATATGATGATTATTTGCATAAATCAACACTTAAGCTTAAAAATAATCTGTTAAAGGGAGAAAACCCAAACCATCCCCCAATGACCCCGTAGGAGGCACGAACACCTCCACGGTACCAATGTAACTTTTAGGAACTGACCGCGTAGTCCCGGGTCTCTCAATTTAAGAATATGATGATAATTTGCAAAAATCACACTTAGACTTTAAACAAGCCGTTAAAGGGTGAAAACCCAAACCAGCCCCCAAATGACCCCGTAAGAGGAACAAACACCTCGCACGGGACCAATGTAACTTGTAGGAACTGATCGCGTAGTCCCGGGTCTCCCGATATGAGAATATGACCATAATTTTCAAAAATCAACACTTTAACTTAAAAATAAGCCATTAAAAGGAGAAAACCCAAACCAGCCCCCAAACGACCACGTAGGAGGCATGAACACCTCGCACGGGACCGATGTAACTTGTAGGAACTGACTGCGTAGTCCCGGGTCTCCCGATTTTTGAATATGATGATAATTTGCAAAAATCACACTTAAACTTAAAAACAAGCCGTTAAAGTGTGAAAACCCAAACCAGCCCCCAAACGACCCCGTAGGAGGCACGAACACCTCGCACGGGACCAATGTAACTTGTAGGAACTGACCGTGTAGTCCCGGGTCTCCCAGTTTTATAATATGACCATAATTTACAAAAATCAACACTTAAACTAAAAAACAAGTCGCTAAAGGGTGAAAACCCAAACTAGCCCCCAAGCGACCCCGTAGGAGGCACGAACACCTCGCATGGGACCAATGTAACTTTTAGGAACTGACCGCATAGTCCCGGGTCTCCCAGTTTGTGAATAGTCTCGGGTCTCTCGATTTGAGAATATGACGATAATTTGCAAAAATCAACACTTAAACTTAAAAACAAGTCGTTAAAGGGTGAAAACCCAAACCACCCCGTAGGAGGCACGAACACCTCACACGGGTCCAATGTAACTTGTTGGAACTGATCGCATAGTCTCGGGTCTCCCAGTTTGAGAATATGATGATAATTTGCAAAAATCACGCTTAGAATTAAAAAGAAGCCGTTAAAGGGTGAAAACCCAAACGACCCCGTAAGAGGCACGAACACCTGGCACGGGACCAATGTAACTAGTAGGAGCTGACCGCGTTGTTTTGGGTCTCCTGGTTTGAGAATATGACGATAATTTGCAAAAATCAACACTTAAACTTAAAAGCATGCCGTTAAAGGGTGAAAACCCAAACCAGCCCCCAACGACCCCGTAAGAGGCACGAATACCTCGCACGGGACCAATGTAACTTGTAGGAACTGACCACGTAGTCCCGGGTCTCCCGGTTTGAGAATCTGATCATAATTTGCATAAATCAACACTTAAACTTAAAAACAAGCCGTTAAAGGGTGAAAATCCAAACCAGCCCCCAAAGGACCCCGTAGGAGGCGCGAACACCTCGCACGGGACCAATGTAACTTGTAGTAACTGACCGCGTAGTCCCGGTTGGAGAATGTGACAATAATTTCCACTCCTATATGTAATTTTTTAGTTTGAGTAAAAAAAAAATTGTAAATTATTGGGTTACTAATATCGTATCTTTTTTGTATCCAATTTTTATTCACGTGGAACACAGAGAGAACTCAATGGTTTACAACAAGGGGTTTATTCATGATTCCATTTTTTTTTGTTATGGCCGTGCGGGATAGTATAGCTTTATTGTTAACTTTTATGGTCGTGCGGGCTTTTGTAAGTTAATTATTATATTTTGTGGCCGTGCGGGCTTGATGTTAGGCAGGTTTTGTATTAGCAGGTTTTGGAATGTCTAGAAAATAAAGGAAACTCTGCCCAATTTTTTTTGGCCTGTAAAATATTAAAGACTTGTAATATTTTGAAGTTTGTATGTACATTAGTTTATCAACCACGTGCAATATTTTTAATTTGTGATTTTTTTTCTTTCAAATAATTAAAAAAAAATTCTTTTTATAAAAAAATTTGGCACAGTTCAAAACCGTGGCAAAAGTGTATCATATTTTGGCACGATTTTGAACTGTGCCAAATTTTTTAAAACTGTGCTGAATCTGGCACAGTTAAAAACTGTGCCAAAAGTGTGCCAGAAATATCAAATTTTAGCACGGTTTTAAAGTGTGCCAGAAGTGTTCCTGTTTGGCCAAATCTGGCACACTTTTGAGTTGTGCCAGAAAAAAATGGCCATTTTGGAACACCAGATTCTGGCACAGTTCAAAACCGTGCCAGATTTGATCTGGCACGGTTTTAAACTGTGCCAGATTCCTATTTTTGGTGTAGTGACAATAAGAATATTCATTAAGTTTGATGTTCATTGAATGTGGAATTGTAGCTTGATCTTCCTGTCCAGATGTTCGGCACGCTGTGCAGCTCGGGGTGATGAGTAGCTCGGTACTGCGAGTTGTTCAAGGAACATTTGCCACGTAATATGACACATGTCTTGATTTAATTGGTCCACGTCAACTGACTAATTTTTGTATCAAAAGAAGCCCACAATGTTTCACAGTTGAGATTTGATATGAGTGTGGAACATTTTACCCAACAACTGCTCAGGTACCTTTTTATGCTTTGATTAATTACAGATCTTCAACATTTAGGAATTTTCTCCTTTGTCTTTGTAATTTGAGAGCGAAATAACAAACTTGTAAATATTTTGAATCTGCGACAAACACTTGGGTATTTGCATCTTTTTCATCATTTAACCGCTGAAAACGCAAACGTTCTTTCTAGTAATCATTTATTTTCCTACTTCCCGAGGAAAGTCATTTAAAAGCGATAGAATCAAATCGTCTCCCACTTGTTGCTTCTCATCGTCCGCCTTATCAGATTTCTTAATTTTCTGTAAGAATTTCTTCCTTCTTCTTGCTTTGCTTTAGTGAACATGGTTTATCTTGTCAAATCCTTGGATAAATTTCGGTCTTTGCGATTCCCTCTTAGGTTATTCTAGAAGAGCCTCCTTCTCCATCTGATTTATTTTCTCTGGCTGAGGGACACTGGTTTCCCTCACTTTTCGTAGCGGTGTGTGGCTTTTCTTTTCTGCCTAATCCCTTATGTTTGGAGTTTTGCCAACATTTCGATATTGTTCCTGCAAGAGTAGCTCCAAATACATGGAGGGTAGTTAATAGCGTACATAGGTTAAACCAAACTCATGGGACTCACTTAGGTATCCCTGAGATTATGTTTTGTTATAAATGGGTTACCAGTGATACCACATTTTATTTAAAAACTAGGTTTTCCAACAGGGCTTTAGTAGTCAATCTTCCCGATGCTAATAGGGACTATTTTGATCATGGGGTTGTGATGAAAAATTGGCAACACCCTCCATTAAAAGGAAATGATGTTTACCAAGGTCCCAGATGTCAACTTTATGGCAATGGGATAGGTTGTTTTTAATTGTTCAATTTAGCTTTGTTTACGTTTGAT
Organism: Sambucus nigra; assembly: GCA_949130495.1. Classification (NCBI taxonomy): domain Eukaryota; kingdom Viridiplantae; phylum Streptophyta; class Magnoliopsida; order Dipsacales; family Adoxaceae; genus Sambucus; species Sambucus nigra. The sequence goes on along the minus strand of OX422207.1, from coordinate 655,237,842 downwards.
GAAATGCGTCACTGATATTTATTTCACTTTTTGCAGTTGATAATAAAAGAAAGCCCCCAAAAGAAAGCGACATTAATATAAAAGATCTGAAACTTATCTAGAGTTTTCACCAATCAATTGTTGGGGAGCACGTTAGAGCTGCTTCTTATTTGCTGAGAAACAAAAACACTACTTCTTCTTTCACTGCTCGTTCTCTTGCCCCTCATGTTGTAACTAATCTTGGTCAAGTACCAACATCTCGAGCAAGTGCCAAAGAATCTTCTTCTGATTTGAATACCTCTATTCCTGATTTAATGACGAAGAAAAGGAGAATTCCTGTGTTCTTTGTTAAATATTCTCCTGGCATGGATGGGGCAAAGAAGAGCAAAGGGGATGTCCCAGCTGAGGGGACGAAGAAAATGGATAGTAATCCATCTGAACGATCAACTCCAACTGTCAAGGAGGTCGACAAGAAGCCACCTGTTATCCCAAAAGAGGTAGTACCTTTGATTGAAGGTGTTGCTATTACACAAGAAGAGGCAGCACCTTTGATTGAAGGTGCTCCTTTAAGGAGATTGAGGAGAGGTCTCACAGATAGACCTAAGAAACTGCTTCCCAACCTTCTATCATTGAGGATCCTTCAGAGCTAACACTCCAGCTCTCAATGCTCCGAGCTCGGCCAAAGGCCTAATCAAGTCCTGGACCATTCTAGAATATCGAACTGTTGAGGGTTCCATTTCTCGGGAGAATATCACTAACTTAGCCGCCCACCATATTGCGTCAGTAAGTATTCTACTCTTTACTATTTCATATCCATATATCGTGTTCATATTCTGATCTGAGCTCCTTTTATTTTGCAGTTTATGACGTATTTTAATAATATCCTGGAGAGAGATGAAGCTATAAAAAATTCAGCTTCCTCCAGTGGGGTGGAAGAAGCTTTTGATGGGTTATCGCAGTCATTAAAGGACTCTCAGCATAAGTACGAGGAAGATAAAGCTGCTTGGGAGAAGAAACTCCTATCTGCAGAGATAGCTCGCCAACAAGCTGATGCATCTCAAGACCAAGCGGTAAATGCCTCCAACGAATAGGAGGAAAAATTGAAGGTCGCCACTTCTAGCAAGGAAGAGGCTGATGGCAAGCTTAAAGAGGCTGAACGGCGTAAGAAAGATCTGGAGGAGAAAGTGAGGCTTGCTGAGGAATATGCTTCTTCTGAGAAGATGAAGAGAAAAGCTGTTGTGAAAAAGTCTTTCAGCTCTGGTTGGGACAAATGATGGAATAGAGCCTTAACTTCTATTACTTTCCAGATGGAGTACGCAAGTTTGAAGTACTTCAGAGACGGATGGGTCGCAGCATTGAGAGAGTTGAGTGTTGTGAACGATTATGAATTGTTTCAGAAACACACTCATGGCCCTCCTCCTACTATTGACGAAGAAGAAGAGGATGAAGTTGCATCTGATGAGTCTTCTATGATGATATTAGATCAAGTACCTATTGTTACTATTACTCAGCACTCCGAGCAAGTTCAGTAGGTAACCAATTCCACTGAGTAATGCCAAATGCCTTCCGAGCAACCAACTACTTCGTCCAAATCGATTGATGATGTTACAGTAAATAAGGAGAAGGTGTAGATTTCTCCTTGACTTGCTCTGTTTGTATCGTTGTTGATGAATTATTATTTTTTCTTACTAGTTTGTTGCCAGGATGGAACTTTTATGAGCTCATGGCACAGAGTTGATGAAAAAATGTAATGATTACTTCAAAGATGGTCATACAGATTTTACTGATGCTCAAATAACTAATATCCTTGGACCTGATTCTTCAGAGCAACCAATTGATGCATAACAGTACTTGAAATGTTTACTTGATCGTGTTGTAGCCAATAATGTGGCTTATTATGAAATCATTGAAGACCTCCAAGGGATGATCGAGGAACTCCAACTTCAACACAAAGAAACCACCACACTCCTGCATGAAGGTTATGAGAATAAGTACTAACAGTTGAGTGTTGATCGGGGCTATGACAAATATATCTCAGCCCATGAGAAAAGGGAAAGTGTGTTGAAGCTTGAGATCGAAGAGCATAGGAATATTGCCAAGTTATTGGAGGAAGAGAATATTGCATTGCAGGAGGAAGTAAAGAAACTCAAATCTGCTGCCTCCTCTTCTTTGGTAGCTTTGGTTACAGTTAATGATGAAGGTTTTACCTTTTTAGAAGCTGAAAATTTTGCCTTGAGAGATGGAGGCTTCGAAACAAACCCGACCTACATCCTCCTCGCAGGGTAGAGCTAGAGATGGGCGGAGAAGTGTTGAAAAGACTAGGACTGAGCAAGCCTTAGTGAATCAGGCTGTTCAGTTGAAAGTAAAAAATCAAGACTTGGTTAAAATGTCTCAGAAGATTCAGACTCTTACCGACCAACTCTCTAACCTGAGCTCTGCCCAGTAAAGTAAAGAAATTTTGGTGAAGAAACTCCATGAGCAGGTTGAGAGATTGACTCATCAATTTCACAAACAGCCTAGAGAGTTTTGGATAGCGGGATACAATGAAGCTCTATGCCATCTCGATGCTCGATTGTAATAATCAAATAACGAGGGATACAAACAGAGATGGTTGAACGCCTTATGTGTGATGAAAGTTGTTAGAGGAAAATCTTTATGGGATTGGTGTGAACCTGGATTACTTGATTTGCTTGTTCCTCCCTTTAAACTCGATGTCAGCTGGATTCCAGCTCGTGCCATTCCTCGGTGCTTGATTTCCAAGTATCTCGATGATTACCAGCTCCATTTCGATTTTGAGATATCTCGTCCTGAACACTTGCTTGATCGACCATGTCCGAGCAATGTCATAATGCTGCAAGATATGAATTTTATCAATTCTCCCTATGCATTAGATGACCCTCCAGCTGGGATGGAACCTGTATCAAAACCAGAGGGAAAGAAACCTATAGAATAGGAAATTTGTACTTAATTGATCAAAATTCATCTTTATGTAATCTGCTTGTTTTTAATGAAGAATAGCCTATCTTTGTGCAATTTTATTTCCTTGGAAATACTTTGTGAGATGTTTTTCTTGTTATTTGATGATGAATGTATATATATATATATAAAGGGACAATTTGTCCTATTTTGCCTAGACAATGGCGCTTGCCCCACTTGCTGCCTAGTTGTAGTGACTTGTCACCCATTAGTGCCTAAGCAGTGGATGCCCCGGGAGGTCACCCATCTTCTACCTTATTTGGGATATCCCTTGAGATCATTCGTGATCAAACAGTCTTTGCCTTGTATGATTGTTATGCCAACATTGTTGGTTAAATTTATTGGTGTCGACCAATCGGAGTTGGTGGTTGTTGAATGCCGACCAACCTTAGTTGGTGGTTGCTGAATGCCGACCAATCCTAGTTGGTGTAGTGTGTAGCACTAGTACTCCGACAAAAATTTAACCAAAAAGGAATATGGAAAAACCAACACTTTTATTCATTTTAAAAGAAATGGGGTACATGTAAATCTGTATTACTGATAATACTTGCGCAGATGTTCAGCATTCCATGCATTTTTGAATTCTTCGCCCTCTAAGGTTTCTATTCTATAGGTCCTAGGGTGAACAACTGTAGTTACTTGGTAGCGACCATGCTAGTTGGCCTCCAGTTTATTATGCTTTTGGATCACCTTCTTGAGCACATAGTCTCCCTCTTTGAGATCACATTTCTTCATTCTCTTATTGTAGAACATGATTGTTCTTTGTTGGTAGGCTGCGTTCCCGATTGCTGCATCTTCTCTAACTTCCTCGAGCATGTCCAGATCTAGGCATCTCATCAAATCGCTTACAGGAGAGTTTAAATTAAGTACCCTGTGCGTGGGTAAGCCCAATTCAGTGAGAATGACTGCTTCACTACCAAAGGCCAGCATGTAGGGCAATTCCCTAGTGGTTGTTCGGGGTGTTGTGAGATATGTTAATCTAATTTCCTTTTGCATCATTCAGCCTTTTCTTTAAATCGTTCAATAGAGTTATGTTCATCACCTCTGTTTTCCCATTGCTCTGGGGATGGCCTGGTGCATAATGGATCTTCTGGACATTGGATTGATGACAATATGTAGCGAATTCCTCATTATCAAATTGGGTACCATGGTCAGTAATGAAAGCATATGGCAAACCATACCTACAGATAATGTTCTTCCAAATAAATTGATAAACCTTTTCGTATGAGATGCTAATGAGAGGTTCATCCTTAACCCACTTGGTGAAATAATCAACAGCGACTACGAGATATTTGAACCTCCCTTTGGTGGTCGGCAGAGGCCCGACCAAGTCTATGCCCCACATTTTAAATGGACAGGTGGAAGTAATGGGTGTTAACATTATCTGGGGAGTTATTCGAATGGAAGAGAACTGTTGGCATTTATCGCATTTCTTTGTATAAGCTATGCAGTCAGCTCTCGTCGTCAGCCAATAGTATCCCTGTGTCATTATCCTTTGCAGGAGAGTCCGACCTACTACGTGATCTCCACAGGAGCCTTCGTGAATCTATTCAATCATATATTTAACTTTAGAGGGATGCACACATCTCTTTAGACCTGTTATGATGCCCCTTCTATACAAAACGCCATTGTTCAGTACATATCGAGCAGCTTTAAACTTCAGCCTCTTGGCTGCAAGTTGGTCAGTTGGTACAACTCCTTCTTTGATGTACGCCCTGATGGGGTCCATCCAAGATGGTCCCATATCCAGTGTGATTAATTTCACCATTAAATCTTCATCTATGCTCCGGTCTGCCAATATCTCGATTGGAATCGTTCTTCATAGCTCAGTGCGAGTATCTGAGGCTAATCGAGTTAATACGTCAGCCCTCGCATTCTCCAATCTTGGTATTCTGATTAAATGGACTGCTGCAAAAGTGGACACGATCTCCATAGCTTTGGAATGGTGCCTTGACATGAAGTCTCCCTTCATTGAGTACAACCCCAGAATCTGATTTACAATTAATTGTGAATCACTAAACATAGTAACTTGCTCTGCATGCATTGCTTTTGTTAAACTGAGGCCCACGATCATATCTTCATATTCAGCCTTATTGTTGGAAGCTTTAAATTAAAAGCACAGAGTATATTGGACATCCAATCCATCAGGGATGTTAAGAATTATTCCGGCTCCACTGCACGTAGCACACGAAGAGCCATCAATGTACAAGTTCCATATAGGTATACCATTATCGAATGCTTGGTCTGATAAGGTTCCCTGATGGAATATTTAACACTTCTCTTTATCATCTCCCACCCCCTGGCTGCTACTCGGTGATTCTTGCTGCTCGTTGTTCGCTTCTTCTGGTAGATTAGCTAATAGGGGTTGATCGGGGATTATCTTTTATGATCCCGTGACATCCACGGGTTATTCTGCACTAGACTCTTACTGGTCGGAGGTATCTGGGTAAGTGAACTCCATAATAAAATTTGCCACCGCCTGCCCTTTGAGTGAGGACCTTGGCTCATAGACGATATCATACTCGCCTAATTTTACCGCCCAATACATCAGTCTTCCGAATTTTTCTGGCTTGTACAACGCATGTCTGAGTTGTATATCAGTGTATACCACTATGGTAAAGGCCTAGAAATAAGGTTTCATCCTCCTACTCACCTCTATTAGAGCTAATGCCAGCTTTTCCAACCTTGGATATCTAATTTCTGCTCCTCGTAATACGTTGCTGGTGTAATACACTGGTTTTTGTACTCCATCTTCCACTCTTATCAACACTGAACTAACTGCGCTCTTCGAGATAGCCAGATACAGGTATAATCTTTCTCCCAACACCGGTCTGGATAACAGCGTAGGTGTCCCCAAATATTGCTTCAATTCCTGAAACACCTTCTCATACTCATCATTCCACTATAAATTTTTCTTAGGAGTATTGAAGAATGGGAAACATCTGTCCGTTGCTCTCGACACAAACCTGTTGAGAGCTGTAACACGGCCTGTGAGGCTTTGTACTTTCTTCTTCATAGCTGGAGATCGTAATTCCAGCAAAGCTTTACTCTTCTCTGGATTTGCCTCAATGCCTCGCTAATTCATAATATATTCGAGGAATATGCCTTCTTGAACACCAAATATGCATTTCATTGGGTTCGACTTCATCTAATATTTTTCCAGCTGATCAAAAGTTTGGCCGAGGTCAGCAAGGTGGTCAGCGGATTTCTTACTCTTAGTCAGCATATTATTGACGTAAACCTCCATATTTTTTCCGATTTGCTCTGCGAACACTTTATTCATCAACCTTTGGTACGTAGCACCTACATTTTTAAGTCCGAAAGGCATGAAATTGTAGCAATATGTTCCCCTTGGGGTGATAAAATAATTACTCTCCCTGTCTTCTGGTTTCATCTTAATCTGGTTGTAATCGGAATAAGAGTCCATGAAGCTCAGTAATTCGTGCCCTAAGGTGGCATCCACCAACTGATAAATCCGGGGCAAGGGAAAGTGATCTTTTAGGCAAGCTTTATTGAGATCTATGAAATCTACACACATCCTCCACTTGTTATTCTTCTTCTTCACCATCACAACATTGGCTAGCCAGGCAGGATATTTGACATCCTCAATAAAGAGGCCTTTTGTATCTTCTCGACTTCCTCCTGGATAGCTTGATTATTCTATGGGCTAAATACCCTTCGTCGCTACTTCACTGGCTTGACCTCCTTATTAACATTGAGCTCGTGGCACAGGAAGTTTGGGTCTATCCCTGGCATATCTTCATGACTCCATGCGAAAGCTTTCTTTCTGCACCTTAAAAATGCCACATGTTCCTTATTTATTGATGGATCCAATGAAGTGCCAAATTGAGTTATCCGTTCTGGTCGTTCATCGTCCAGACGGATGTTCTCCGTAGCTTCCACGACATGAGCCTTCACAAGTTGGGACTCATCCCTAGGATCCAAAGTTTCAATCTCTGTGTCTTCGGACCCATCCACCTGGTAGGTGGTGGTTTTCTTCTTGGCTTCCTCCAGTTCCTCCTATTCGGCAGATGAATAGTAGCATTCTGGTCGCATTTCATAGCTCCAACCCCAAAATTGGTTAGAAACTTCAAACATTGGTGTACCGTAGATGGCACGGCCTCAAACTTTTCAGGCCTACTCTCCCTATGATTATGTTGAAGGCTAATTGGATGTTTTTGTCCATTACAAAAAAGCATACTTTTTTGTTCTGTAAGCAGGCCAGGTACCAATGAGCATGTCCAACTTGATCGGCCCAAGTGGAAAAATCTTATCTCTGGTAAAACCGAGGAGGGACCTGAGATATGGCTCCAACTGGGCTAGCTTCAAATTCAAGCTATCAAAACAGGGGTAGAACATGATGTCCGCAGAGCTACCATTGTCTACCAATACACGTGAAATCATCACATCCTTTATTCTCATCATGATCACCAAGGGGTCGTCATGAGGATACAGTACACCTGCAAGATCATTTTTGTAAAAACCGATGATCAGTTTGTCCTTGTTCATCTTCATCGAGTGATCGTCTTCATCCAAATTTATGCGTTGTATGTAATAACAAGCTTGGTCCTCATTGAGGTAATCTTTCCTTTTAGCAGTATGATCTCTGCCTCCTGCATCGCCACCTGTAATCACATTACATTCAAATGATCCAAAGTGGATTAAGAATACCTCACACTCAGGTTGCCTCGGCTTTTTGGGGAGGTCGGGGTCATCCTCTGGATCATCTTTGTGGTCCCTCTTTTTGTCATCTCTTATTCGGCGAGGAGATTTGGACCTTCGCCTTCCTCTCTTGTTAGTCTTCCCACCATTCTGGCGATCAACGAACTTGCTCAATTTTTCTCGCCTAATGAGTGATTCAATCTCATTCTGGAGAGCTAGGCAATGCTTGGTTGTGTGGCCGTGATCTCTATGGAACTCGCAATATTTGGACTTATCCGTCTTATCGGGGTCTGTCCTTATTTTCTCCGTCCAAGTTAGCTCCTCGATGTTCTTGATCTCCTCCAGAATATGGTTTATGTCCACCTTTAAGGGAGTGTAATTGCCATACTTCTTCAAATTCTCAAGCGTCTCCTTGCCTTTTGGTCGCTTACCACTCCCGTTGTGCTTTTGATCCTTCTTCTCCGTTGTACCTTCAGCCTTGGTCTCTGCTTTAGTGTCAGCATTCTTCTTTGCATCCATGGCCTCTTCGACGTTCATGATCTTAGCTCCTTTTGCCATCAGTTCTGCCATGGATTTGGGGGGATCTTTGGCCAATGTATAATATAACTTGTCAGGTAATAGACCGCTCATCAGAGTTGTAATTGTTGTCTTCTCCTCATAGTCGATCACCTCAAGTTTCTCATTATTAAAACGAGTGATGTAATCCCTTGTGCTTTTTCCTATTTTCTGCCTTACGCTTAGTAGGTGTGCTACCCTTTTGACTGGCTTTGCGCTGAAATAAAAATTCCCTATGAAGAGCTATGCCAGCTAGTGGAAAGTAGCAATCTTACCCCAAGGAAGGTTATTATACCATATCTGGGTTGACCCAGTGATAGTTCCTGAGAATGCCCTGTACCTCATCTCATCAAGAATTGCATAGATATCAGCAGTAGCTTGGTACTGCTCTGTGTGGAAAACGGGATCAGTTTTTCCATTATATTTAGGCGTCACTATAGGAGCTTTAAATTTTGATAGTGTACGAAAATCCACTATTGCTTGTACAAAGGGTGATCCTTGGACAAAGGTTCTTTGGAGACCGTTCTTGGCCTTAGCCATTTCCCATAAGCGGTCTTCCAATCTCTGAATGGAACCCTTCCACGCATCGTTCCCAGCCTAAGACCTATTTACACGAGCAACAGAGAGCACTGAATTCTCCTCTTGGGATCTTTCACTGCGAGCTGCTAGGCATGACTGGGCAGAGCCTTCCCTTATGTCATTTGGTCATTGAGGATTCCTCGACGCAATCCTAGGGGGATTTCCATTCCTCCTAGGGCCCAAATAATCAAAGGGAGAGACTCTACTCAACCTTTCCAGAGCACTCGTTCGCTCTGGGGTTAAAGTGACATTTCGTTGAGAATCAGTAGCTCTCATGGGTGAAGTCCGGCCAGGCTGATACGAAGGATCATTGGATCTATCGGTACGATAAGATTCAATGCGTTGGGACTGAGGACCATCTGGAAATAGCGTGCGTTTAGTTTTGGAAGATGGCAGATGGGTGTTTCTCTGGACGCTTCGTTGATCTGACTGGGCAGGTGATCCGTTGCGAACAGTTTGAATGAGTTGACGCATGGTCTCTTGCATAGTTGTTTACCCTTGGGCTAAATTAGCTACTATTCCCATAAGTTAATCGATTGGGGGAGAAAAGGGGTTTAGAGGAACACCGGTTTTTATCGGTTACTGGATTCTAGGATCTTAGCCATTGATGATAAATGTTTAGTGAAAAACCCTACGTATAGTCGTTTCCCACAGACGGCGCCAATCTGTTGATGTAAAAAACTAGATTTGATCTAATTAATTAATCACAGATAATTAAGGAATAAGGAAATGAGACAAAGGATTTTTAAAGTGGTTCAGCCGCATGAAAATGGCCTATGTCCACTGTTTGTGTTGCCGATGTTTGCCTTAATCTCGATGATGATTACAAGAGATCAATTACCCCCATATGGAGGGTGTTACAATGTATTTATAGCCTTGGGGCTTTCGGTAGGGATAGATAATATGTCGTCATGTTATAGACATATACATCTGTACAATAAGAATATTCATTAAGTCTGATGTTCATTGAATGTGGAATTATCGCTTGATCTTCCTGTCCAGATGCTCGGCACGCTGTGCAACTCGGGGTGATGAGTAGCTCGGTGCTGCGAGTTGTTCTATGAACATTTGCCATGTAAGATGACACATGTCTTGATTTAATTGGTCCGCGTCAACTGACTAATTTTCGTATCAACAATTAAGAACACATAAAGTCAATCAAACAAAAATGTTTTTGAATTTTTCACATATATAACACAAATAAGAAAGTATGTACAAAATCATAAGCATGCATAAGTATGAGAGAAGTAAATTATACAAGGATGAAAAAAAACACTCTCACACAAGGACAAATATATGTAAAGTCATTTTTCACATAACAAAGAGAAAAATAGAGTAAGAGATGTAACATGAAAGCAAAGATCAAATGAATGCAAACTCTAACACCAAAAATCCTAAAAATATAAATAAAAATGCTCACCCAACTAGGAATAATGAGACTTCCAAATGAGTGAGAATAAATAAGGTACACAAACCAAATCCTCACACACAACCACTCTTCAAACATAGTCTAGGGCAACATAAGAAATTTCAGACAAATATCTTATTTATGATAAGCACCTAGAGAGTCAAATTAGGGATGGCAATTTTCTCCGAAAATTCAGGTCCCCACTGATACCCACAAAAAAATCCCCAAAATTTTGGGGATCGGATCGGTTCAGGGAGTAAAAAAATCCCCGAAAAATTTTGGGTCAATTTTGGGTATACCTTCGGGTCTCCACGGGGATACCCAAATTATTTATATATAATAAAATATATATAAATATATAAGTATAAAAATAATAAACCCTAGATCTGTATGAGATATCTCACTCCCTCACTCTCTCACACCGCTCTCCCTCCACGTCCCTCCGTCGTCCTCTGCCTCATCTTCCACGCCGTCCTCTGCCTCACGTCCCTCCGGCTCCCTCGTCACGTCGTCCCTGCCTCACGACGAAAGCTTACGGTATATTCCATTACCTTATAGGTTAAAGCTGCTATTTAAGTTGATTGTTAAAGCAGCTCACGATTGTTATGCTATCAATCAAAGTGGGTTATGTATCATTTCACTTTAACGTCTCTATGAGCTTTGAGTAGTGAGTTTAATGACCCCAGCTCTTCACTAACTTCTTTGTCGGTAAGTTTCTTCTACTCTCAGAATTAATGTCCGTTCGTTAGATCTTGTTACCTTGTTTCTTGATTATCTATACGTAGCTGATAATTGGGTATGAGCTATTTCAATGATCTGTGATTGTTAAAAAGTAGGTGTTGTTAGGTTCATCTAGCAATCAAGAACGCTACATATTATATCATTCCGGGACTTGGGTAGTTCATTGCATTTGTTTGATGGTTGAAAATAAATAGAGGGAGAAACATTGATAAATGTTTTAATGGCGCTTGTTGGTCTGAAATTAACCAGCACAGGGTCTGAAATTAATCATCATAGGATAATGCACATTATATCTCTTTGCAATAAACTCAATCCTACAATTAATTTATGCCTTAGTCATGTCTTTATCGGGATTGTTTCATTGGATTGTTTTTATTAAGTTACAGATGTTCAGACCTGATTACTGATTGTTTAAATGGTTCAAATGGTAAACTGATTGTTAATCTTCATTGTTGTACATTTCTAGCTAGTATTTGATTAGTATTTAAATAGTGTTGATTACTGATTGTTTAGAAAAATGATTAGTATTTGATTGTTTAAATAGTATTTGTTCAAATATGATTATAAATTGTTTAAGATAATCTATTTTTTTTCAAGATTCAACAGATAATTTAATAAAAGGTATTAAGTTTATACTTAATTATAATTTTTAATTGAGATGTACATTTTGAGCTGCACTTTAGTTGTCTTTAATCATTTCTAATTGAGATGTAATTTAAAAGTAATTTTTACCTAGGTACTTAAAGAGGGAAAAAAATTAAAATGGGTTCCTCGCGGGGAACCCGATACCCGTTTTAAACGGGGATAGGGATCCCCGAACCCGTTATAACGGGTCATAGGGCGGGGACGGGGAATAGGGCGGGGACGGGGAATGTTTTTCTAACGGGGATGGGGACGTGGAGTTAAAACCCGACCCCGAAATGACCGGTTGCCACCCCTAAGTCAAATGAATGGAGAAACATCTCTGGTGTCAATGGGTGGAGGAACACTAGATGAAGACTCACACTTAGAGGTGAAAACAATATTACCATCTATCAAATCACTTTTCTTCATCCATACACCCCTTAAAATGGGTTTTTAGGTTGTGCTTGAGGCTTAAAGTTCACCTTGCCTCATTTTTAAATACTTTTCCATTTCACAAACTCCACACCTCTCACAAAATTTGTATTACCATGCTTGTGAGGAGAAATGCAAGAAATGCTTCTACTAAGACCATTTTCATGTGATCTAACATTCATTTTCATCACAAATGTATTTACCATAAAAAAATTCCTACCACATTCCATTATCAAGTCATTTACTTCGGACAAAAGTACACCCAAACTTTGTTTTAAGGAATTTAAAGGAATCAAAGCTCACATAAGGTTCACTGTGAATTGATTTAGGATGACTTTTAGAAACAGTTCTCTGATTTCGTTGGTTTATAAGAAAATTGTAATAAAACTTCCCCAAATGACTCTTTTGATGACAATATGTGCAAGTTCGGGGTTGGGAATGTCTTTAATCTTAATTAAACTTTTTCAAAATAATTACCTTTAAAAGAATTTTGGTCATTTCCTTTTTTTGTTCAAAACACTTTGGGCAACAAACGGATTTTTCCTCAAATCTTGATTTTTCACATTTACATTAAAATATCCCTAAACCATTCTTATTGGTTAAATTGTTGAAATTCATTTCACAAAAGTTGTGGTAGATTGATAACAACTCACAAATTTTTCAAAGCATATTTCACACTTTTCATCTTTAATTAGAGTCATTTTCAAAATAAGTTTATCAAGTTTCTTTAAACGGTCTTCAAGATAAATTTTAATTTTCTGTGACCATGCTAATTTATTTTTAAGTGAAGCAATTTTCTTCTCGAAATCACATTTGGATACTTCACACATTTGAATTTCCCCTTTCACACTTTTAAGTTACAAAGTAAAATCATTTTTCTCTTTCTCAAACGTTTCAAAAATACTTTCCCTTGAAAATTTTAGATCTTTCAAAGATTCATATTCCTCTTACAGAGTGTTCACCGCTTTCTTCAAAGAATAAGTTAAATTCAAACGTTACATCTTTCATTATTAAGCATCATGACATTTTCACATAATGTTCCATTTGATACTTTAGATAACTAACCAAATCAAGTTCACTTTGCTTCAAATACTTTTCATTTTCAAATAACTGGATTTTAGTAAACAACTTAGCATTTAACTTTTACAAGTTGAGAAATTTTTTCATGTGCTTGTGATATTCATAAATAAAAATTTTAAATTTTTCATCATCACTAGAATCATCGCTAATTTGAGAATTCAAAACAACAATAGGTAAGTTCGCTTGAAAAGAAGAATTAAAATTCTCATCCACTTCAGAATTAACATATTTCTCTCTACATTTAAGAAAAATTCCTATCACGTGAAGGTAAAGGTAAATTAGGACAAAATCCACTCAAAAAATTATCTCATGTGTAAGGACCCATTGAACAAGCACAAAAAATTATCAAATAGCTACACAAGCAAAACTATCCCAAGTAAAAGATCGATAAGGCACAAAACTCTTATATCACATAAGAACATGGTTCGGGATATTAAGCTCAATAAGAGCAACCATGTTCTGTTACCAAATAAAATAGTGAGTAATTTATACACTATCCACCATAGTTTCATATAGTAGGCAGGGGCGAAGCCACGATTTGATTTGGGGGGGGGAGAAGGGACGGAGCCAGGAATCCTTAAGAATGGGGGATAATTAAAGGCAAGTTTCGGGGGTTCAGGTTAGCGAGCCCCCAAGCCAAATTTTTGAGGCTATTGTTTAGTATTTACCAAAAAAATAACGTAATTTAATTACTCTAATTGAAAGATAAACAAATATAGATTGAACTCCTAAAATATGTCATTAATAAATCAGAAATGTCAAGTACAATAATCAAAGTATCTCTAAAACTAAAAAAAAAATTGCAGAGTCTTTGTTTGAAAAAATCAAGTTTGAACAAAGTCATTTCAAAAAGTTACAGTTTTTTAAAATTAAAATTAGAAGTATTTAACGTTTTTAATGAATTAATGGTGTAAACATAAGTATTAGCTAATCCAATGGTAGCTTCCTTTAAATTTGTATCTACAACTTACAATGAATTTAAGGGTCAAAAATTCATTTATCATTAATATAAACAATAAGGTTTAAACATTAGGTATTTAGGTCAAAATGTCCTGAATCGCGGGAACAAAGTACAAAAAATGTTAATGAATTGGTAGATAAAACATAAAATATTTTCAATCGTAATATATTTCAATCCAATCAAAACTAGATGATCGCCCTAGTCCTTTGTAGTGGAGTGAGAGAGAGAGATACCTCCACTTTTAGCACAGCCGAGAGCTTCCCCAAATCACAACAGTAGAAGACAAAGAGTTGTGAAACGTTTTAACCTTCTATCACTATAGAGAATAAAGAATGACCTGAGGTTTGTCAAATTGGGGTAGGATAGTGGGACGATTGAATTAAAATTCAAAGGTTGGACTTACTTTCATTTGCTTTGGGTCTGGGGTTAAACTAAAAGAAAAAAAAAATCACAACATTGGGGGGAACCAATGTGTTAGATTACCTGAATGGGAGGCCATATATACCCACATGTATTAATATATTTAATAGTTTAGGGGAGGTCATGTCCCCCTCTCCCATGCCATGGCTTCACCCCTTATAATAGGAAAGACATAACTAAATCAATATCAATCAGCACCCTAGCATAAAGACCATGGTTTTTAGCTAGGCTATATGAGTCGATATGAATGGGCATCCCAAGACCTCTAGCAATCTCCAAAGATGGTTTAAGATGAAAAAATTCATAGGGGTGGTTTAAGATGCAAAAATTCATGGGGAAGATCCATGGATCAGACTCAAATATGAGCATTAGAATAAATAAACATATGTGTAGAAGTTTTTTCACATCAATGTAACATCTTGAAAATTCCAATATTTATATGTAATGGACCTTACATGAATGCCCATTTTAAATCATAAATATATACAGTAGAAACCTTTACCTTTGGGGGTTAATATCGACGAAGTTTATAATGTCCAAGTATATGATAATTTATTCTTTGATTCCTCGATTGTGATTGGGTTTTGGTACTTGGACAATTTAATCTTCCTAAAAATCTTGACCTACATAGTTAGAGAGATCCATTGTAATTGTCCTTAGATATTTTGATGATAAAAGTTTGTTCTCGTTAATAAGCTTTGGGTAGATTAGACTAAGGAGGAAAGATATATTTAAGCGTCTTGAGGAGGAATTAGAAAAATTAGGTCGTGGGGTTCATATATCACCATTTTCATTAATGTTTGCATAAGATCTATTAATAATACCAAATGATTTGAATAAGACATAGGAATTAAAAACTAAAGGAGGACAATTAGTCCACTAAAACAACTAACATGTAAGGACACAAATTTCTAATTGAGTTCATATGCAGTTTTGGCTTACTTTCGGACAAAATCATTTGAGTGATAGGATAGAAGTTTGTTCCTATCAAGCCTCTGACATTTGGAAGAAGTTGAAGACGTTGCGGCCAAGAATTAATGTTTCATCCTTGTCGGGTTTCTAGTGCCCTATTTCACGTCATCAACATTTGAGGATTCCAAGTCTCCAAAGGTATGAATGCAATATTATATATATATATATATACGAGCTTGGAAGATATTTTAATTGGGTGTATTTTATAAAATACTTCGTTTAACGACTTTATTTTTCTCAGAAAATCATTTTAGATCTTTTTATTAAAGTTTTGGGCCTAGAATGAATTTTTTTGATTTTTTAAAAAGTCGTTCGAACGAGTTTGCCAGGTCGTTCGAACGAACTACTAACGAGATTATTTTCTCTCTCTTTGTTTTCTCGTTAGAAGTATGGTTCGAACGAAGTCGTTCCAACGAACTCGTTCGTAAGAGATATCAAACGATAATTACTCTTTACACTCTGAATTCTCATTAGTAGAAAAATCGTTCGAACTAGATATCGTCAGTTTTGACAGTTTTTATTTTTCCCTCCATTTTTTCCCACTACTTTTCCCCACTACTTTTGCCAGCTTTATACACTTCGGGGCAGCATTTTTTCAGATAACTTTAGAGGGGTTTCTAACTTAGTTTTGAGAGAAAAATCTTTTCTCCAAAAGCCCCTTTTTGTGTGTTTTAATTTTCAAGAGATGATCTTCAAAAATACATATACACCCATATGTTACTTTAAATTCCACATTCATATATATATATCTTTGCTTGCATAGTTTTGGCACCAGGTTTTCTCTACATTAACAAGAAGAAGGTTTGGGTCCATTCTCCACCCACAAAGGAGAAGAAGTTTGTTTGATGCGAATTTCTCACATGGTGAAAGTCAACATGTGTGGTTGATAGTTGTTGTGCCTCCATTGGTGGACTCCAAGATTTCGTTGGACTCCGGAGTTATCTACAAGGCAGAGGTTGAAAAGTGAAGGAAGCGTCGGGGCTTGAAGGAGTCGAGTGTTGTAAGTCTTCTTATCGTTGTCTTTATAAATATACCGTATCTGGTGGATTTGTTAGGCAGGGTCGTCCGAGATTTTTTTTCGTTGTAGATTTTCCTCGTACATCGCCGTGTAGCGTGATTGTGTGTAACTTTATCTTGCAAAAATCACCATAGATGCATGCTAGGATAAACAAGATAAAAATTAGTTTAATCATCACACTTGTTTAATTTGGTGCTAACTTAAGTTTGGATAATTTGGGTAAGTTTAATTTAATTCAGGTCCAAAATTTAATTTGATAAAATTTGGTTTGGCCTATATTGAAAATTAGAATATATCATTGTTAGGCAAATTTTAGGACTTGGGTTGAATTAATTTTGTTGAAGTGGAAATTAATTTGTTTGTGTAGTTTAATTTTCACTTGTTGTTTAATTTAATTTTTCATTGGTTTGAAGAAAAGAAAAATTAAATAATTTTTGAAAAATTAAAATTTGATATATAATTGAATCACATTAATTTTAAGAGTTTAAAATTTGGGGGCTTCCGCGCGCTAACAAGTGGTATTATGGAGGGTTACACCAAAATATTGTGTGATCCTAATTTTTTAGGATTTTTTTGGAAAATATGCATTTTTCAAAATTTCCAATTTTTGATGGTTGTAGCATGCTTGTTCATGACTCCTCAGTTGTTATATCCTATGAGTAATGGCTTGCATGTGTGCATACTCTGGTTTTTGTGCTACATGTCATATATTATTGCTAGTTGTATGCTTGTTTGTCATTTTCTAGTCCATTCTCCATTTAATATGTCTTGCTAGAACTACGACCTGTTTATCTTTTATATTTTGTCCTCTATATTTTTGCGTATTAAATGAAAAATACAAATAGATTTTAGTTTGCCTTTTGAGTTGAATTTTTTTTTGTGTGTGTGTTTGGTAAAAACTTTGCAAATACTCAAAAAGATTTGTGTGTGTGTGTGTGTTTGTAGTTTGACACACTTTTTGTGGCATATACCGTGTTTGAATCCTTTATTTCCGCTTCCATGTGGCTAGAACTTTTGGTTGTGTATTTAAATTCTTAAATTATTCTTTATCATGGTTACATGAAGTAGTTTGAATTTGAATTTCTAAAAGGATTCTTATTTTTTATGCCTCTTTTGCACCCATGCACGAGCTCTTTGAATTTTAACTTCACGTGAATATTTGAGCTATGTGAGATGTTTTCCTATCAATTTAGTCATCTACATGTTTTGTGACTATGGAGGATGTGTTCATGTTATTCCATTGCACGTGAGATTATTGTGTGTTAAAATGTGATATATGAAAGTGCACGGGGAAGGGCTGCGAAAGGAATAATAATCATTTGCGATTAAGTCACCATTTGCAATGGACCTAAAATAAATACGTGGTCCAAAGGCCTAAAAGAAAAATATGGCATTAAAAGAAAAAATATAGCCAAGGCCTAGTTTGTTTAGATTGATATTTTCGTCAAAAGAAAAGAAAAGAAAATATTATTTTTGTGGGAGTTTGGATGGAATATCAACGGTTTTGCATAATGTCTTGTATCCTAGTTGCACTATTTTTGTCATGACTCTATTGGTTTATAGAATCATAAATATACTAGGCTTGTATGAATTGTGCTTATTTTGTTCTTTGAGTTCATTTTCTTTCACATGAGGCTTTATATGTATGATAAAGTTTTACAATCAAATGGAACTCCTTGAACATGTTTAAGTGATTGGGTCACAATTTAATAGTTGCTAGTTCACACCACTTCACTTCCGTTTTCATATGACACATTTATGCCATAAGAGTGTGAAAAACTTATGTTATTTTGAGTTGTGTCATTTGTGTTTATATATATATGTATGTATGCTTGTGCTTATTTAAAACCTTTTGTGTATATATATATATGATATTTTTTAAGTCTTTGCCATGCTTACTAGTCCATACATGCTTTGAATTCATAATTTTCATCTATCTTGTTACGAATTTTGGTTGATATCCCATGCTTATGTTTAATACATTTTAGTTGGTATCACTTTTTTCGCATCACAGTGGTATCCTTTGTTATTGTGTGGATTAGGTGCATTTTATTGTTGCCATATGCTTTATTGTTCCTGTTTTTGCACATTTGCATGTTTAACTTGTTTCTTCTTAATTCATTTCCCTTGTTTATACTTTAGGGGGAGAAATAGAATTTGCTTTAAATACGGGGGAGAAATAAGTTAGGTTATAATTCTTTATCCTTTGTCTATTCCTGAACAAAAAGGGGGAGAAATGGTATCTAAACCTTTAGTTTGGGAGATCTATCTTAGAGGGAGTTGCACAATCTTCTTAGGTACACATTAGTAGATAAAATGGGAGAATTAATTAAGGGGGGTATTCATATTCTACATTTAATATTATCATATTCCCTATGCATTTGATGGTTTGTTAAGTGTGCAGGATTTTCATATTAAGCGGCATCTTTAAAGCGGCAAAGTGGTTTATCCTTGGGTCGAGTCATAGCGTCTGTATTTTTATTTTTTGGGGGTGGGATGTTGGGTCTAAACGAGATTGACGGCCCTTTAGGGTTTATGTTTGGGTTTTGTCCCGGAATAGCCAAAGGGGGAGATTTGTAAGGACACAAATTTCTAATTGAGCCCATATGTAGTTTTGGCTTAATTTCGGACAAAATCATTTGAGTGATAGGATAGAAGTTTGTTCATATCAATCCTACGACGTTTGGAAGAAGTTGAAGACGTTGCGGCCAAGAATTAATGTTTCATCCTTGTCGGGTTTCTAGTGCCATGTTTCCCGTTATCAATATTTGAGGATTCCAAGTCTCCAAAGGTATGAATGCAATATTATATATATATATATATATATATATATATATATATATAGGATCTTGGAAGATATTTTAATTAGGTGTATTTTATGAAATACTGTGTTTAACGACTTTATTTTTCTCAGAAAATCATTTTAGATCTTTTTATAAAAGTTTTGGGCCTAGAATGAAAAATTTTGATTTTTTAAAAAGTCGTTTGAACGAAATGAACATCTCGTTCGAATGAGTTTGTCAGGTCGTTCGAACGAACTACTAACGAGATTGTTTTTCCTTTCTCTGTTTTCTCGTTAGACGTATGGTTCGAATGAAGTCGTTCGAACGAGATATCAAATGACATTTATTCTTTACACTCTTAATTCTAGTCAGTAATGTCGTTCGAACAAGGTATCGTTAGTTTTGACAGTTTTTGTCTTTCCCTCCATTTTTTCCCACTACTTTTACCAGTTTTATACACTTTGGGGCAACAGTTTTTCAGATAACTTTTGAGAGGTTTCTAACTTAGTTTTGAGAGAAAAATCTTTTCTCCAAAAGTTCCTTTTTTATGTGTTCTAATTTTCAAGAGATGATCTTCAAAAACACATATACACCCATATGTTAGTTTAAACTCCAAGTTCATATATATATATATATATATATATATAAATACATATATATATATATATGGCACCAGGTTTTCTCTACACCAACAAGAAGAGAGTCTGGGTCCATTCTCTACCCATAAAGGAGAAGAAGTTTGTTTGTTGAGGCTTTCTCACATGGTAAAAGGCACCATGTGTGGTTGATGGTTGTTATGCCTCCATTGGTGGACTCCAAGATTCCGATGGACTCCAGAGTTATTTACAAGGCAGAGGTTGAAGAGCGAAGGAAGTGGTGGGTCTTGAAGGAGTCGAGTCGAGTGTTTTAAGTCTTCTTTTCATTGTCTTTGTAAACATACCGTACCTAGTGGATTTGTTAGGCAGGGTCGTCCTAGGTTTGTCCCGTTGTGGGTTTTCCTCGTACATCGTCGTGTAGTGTGATTGTGTTTAATTTTATCTTGCAAAAGTCACCATAGATGCATGCTAGGATAAACAAGATAAAAATTGGTTTAATCATCACACTTATTTAATTTGGTGCTAATTTATGTTTGGATAATTTGGGTAAGTTTAATTTAATTCATGTCCAGAATTTAATTTGATAAAATTTGATTTGGCTTATATTGAAAATTAGAATAAATTATTGTTAGGCAAATTTTAGGAGTTGGGTTAAATTAGTTTTGTTTAAGTGAAAACTAATTTGTTTGTGTAGTTTAATTTTCACTTGTAGTTTAATTTAATTTTTCATTGGTTTGAAGAAAAGAAAAATTAAATAATTTTTGAAAAATTAAAATTTGATATGTAATTGAATCACATTAATTTTAAGAGTTTAAAATTTGGGGGCTTCCGCGACCCAACATAACAACATAAATGAATATATTCTTGTTCGAGACATGTCAAAAATCCATACATGAGATGAAGGGGGACAATCATGAAGCACCTATTCTTACATGAATTTCTAACATACGCCTCCATGATGCATGTTAAGGAACCCTATAAAAATTTGGTTCATTAATATGCATTGATTTTTACTATGGTTGACTTTCGATCGGTTTGATAAGTAAATAGAACATACCAATATCAAACCAATTTTAGTAGACTAAAACGAAAATTCCCATTTGTACCGCTCAGTACAACGTGACTTAAACCAAAACCGAACTGCACATTTTGCGAGAAATCGCGGTAAAATTAGTTTTTTCGATAAAAATTTAAAATAAAATTAAATTTTGAATTTTCGCCAAAAAGCTTTCTCTTTACAGCTAGCCCAACTCAAATTATTAGATTTTTTTTTTAAAAAGGTTACAACACTTTTTAGTAAAAAACATGATCAAAATAAGGTTTGCCAAACAAAATGCAAGCTAAAGCCTACAAAATGTTATAACTTTAGAAAGCCAAACAAAATGCAAGCTTCAACTTGAAATACTCACAGAGTAGCCCCTTATTTATAGACCTTCACTCCCATTCATTTTGTTATTTTTTCCGATGTGGTACTCTAATGATTTTCAAATGCATACAATTTTGTTTGTGTCTTATCTCAAAGAGAATTCTCTAAAATGAATTAACGAACGATTTTTTTTAAATAGTAAAAAAATTAATTTTGAGATGAATATTTTTTATGGATTGTTAACATATCAAGGTACCCCTCAAAAAAATTCAGCTCGAAATGAATGGTTTTTCTATTTTAAAAAAATGGGTCAAAAAATTATTAGTTTATAACCCCTTATAAACTAACAGTTGTTGTACCTATATTTTAAAATAGAAAAAAAAAACATCACTTTGAGCTGATATTTTTTATAGGGGTACCCTAAAATGTTAAGAACCCATAAAATAAATTTTGGCATGAAATTATTGTTTTTACTATTTTACCAAAATTCGTCATTTAAATCGTTCCATGAATAGTGATATGTTCAAGAGCCTACATGTCCATCTCAAATCACTTTACCCCAATTTTGTGTATTTTTGTACAAATTAATCATAACATTTCCACTTTACTCAGATAATAAACTATAACATTATTTCCTATCCTTTTTTCAGCATTATTTCACATATTTTTTTCAGTGTTACAATACCGCATTTTGGATGGTAGTTTGGATATTTAATATTGACACGATAATTTCACTAAATCTCTTTTTTAGATGTGTAAATCAAGACCAACCACAAAAAATTCAGTAATCCGGTTTTGGTAGTTCCGATTTTTGGTGAGTAAAAATAGTAAACCATTACCAGTTTTTTCTTTACAAAATAATACGGTGCGAGTTTTTACTGTAGCACCAATACCCCTCATTATTACAGTGTTACTCCTAAAAATACGCCAGTAACATATCCCTCTATCTCAATGCCTCAAGCTTGTAATCAATTCTTCAATTCCCAATAATCATTCTAATTTAAAATTTGAATTTCGTTACCTGAAAAATATAAAACTATTATAATTCGAAGACATGAAAATTTGGTCTCAAGCATTATAAGAATAATTTTCTAACATTGTTCATAGCATAGCTTTAGGCTAGTTTGGCGTATCCCGTTACAAATCGTCACACATCGTCAAGATAAATCGAACTCAAGCATCTTCAAGTTTGAAGACTTCCTGACATCCTGATAAGGTATAAGACAATTTAGAGTTTAAATGAATTTACGAAATTATGTTTAGGATGTTTATTTTTTTTTATAAAAATTGAACAGGGCATTTTATTTTTGAAAAGAAAAATATTTTTTCTAAGGTTTACTGTAGGTAGAGTTTTGAAGTTTCGTTGACCTCGTTCAAACAAGATCTCCATCTCGTTCGAACAACATGTAAGGGTCGTTAGAAGGATGCTTCAAACGTACATCTAACGAGAGCTTACTGTTTTAAGTTTTCTAAAGTCGTTAGATGCGAGATAAACTCTCGTTCGAACGAGATCTATATCTCGTTAGAACTACTTCTTATTCTTGTTAGAACGACACGATGCGCCGCCTCAAATTTTGTATAAATACTTGTTTCGTGTTCAGAATGTTTAAGACTTTTGTCACATTCATTTCTGCATAATTTTTGTGAAAGTTTTTCCCTTTTTGTGTTGCAAAAATACTGTTTAATACCCAAACAAACATCCTGAATGTCTAGTTTTATGAATTCGTTTAAAACCTTAGAAAGTTTATTATCCTTGCATACACCTTGTGGAGAGGTACTCCCTGGCTGGCTTGTGATACCTGAGGAAACTCACTGCTAAAGACGAAGACTGAGGCTGACGGAGGACTACAGTCTTGTGATTCTTACGAGGATCATAGTTGATCTTTAGAGATTTACGAAGATTAGCAATTTATACTTGTGACGGATATCATGTAGTTTATAAGTCGACTGCCATGTAGATTTCTAAAGTGAATAAAAGGTTTTACCCGAAATGATTTTTTTTCCTGAAACTTTGCCTTTGTTGAATGCTTGGTTTGATTTATCTGTTTTATCACATAGATGCATGTTTAGGATAAAAAGATAAAATTTAATTTAAAATTGGTGTTGCGTGTTTAGATAATAAAGTTGAAAAAAGAGATTTTTTGTCTTTATGGAACCACCCTGGGATTATTGCGTTTACAAATTGGTATTGGAGCTTGTCACACTAATTTATTGTGTAGATCTTGTTTAGTACTTTTGGGTGTTTTTGTTTTTCTCTCAATGGATTCTTATAGTTTTGACGACTTAAATCGTTTGGATTTGAAGTTTGCTAAAAGAATTGTGATTCTTGAAAAGGAAAGTTTTTGTTTTAAATTCGCTATGGATCTTTTGCAAACTATTCAAAATCAAAGAGATTTCTATCATGAGAAACTTGTGAACATGGATCGTGATTTTATAAAATTAGAATTGTCCAAGAAAGAGAGTGATGAAAGTGTCCGATTTTTAGAAAAAGAATTAGAAGACCTTAAAAATTCTAGGGTTAATATTTGTGTCATTGAGGATAGTGTTTTGATTAATGATTTTAAGGCACGTGAGAAGACTCTTAGGGATAAGTTTTCTTTCATTGAGGGGACGTGAGATAACCTTCTAGGAATGATTCAAACTATAAAGAAGGAGTCCCTAAAATTGGAGGAGTCTAATTCTTTGCTTGAGTCTAAAATTTTGAGGTTAAAAGATGATTTAAAAGACTCTAGTAGTTTTGATAGTAATGGTAATGGCTCATCGGTTTATAATATTTTTGTTGCTAAAGTCAAGACTATTATTTGTTTTAGAGGGTCAACCAATTCCAAGGACGTTAGAAAAGGTCAACTTATAGATAACATTCCTCCCGTTTACACATGCTTACATTATGGTAGGAAAGGTCACCTTAGGTCATTTTGTTATGATCTTGGAAGAGTTTCTATAAAGTTGAAGTCTAGTGTCCCTTTGGTTCCCAAAACCCCTATTCGTCGTTTCACACCTATTTGGGTTGCAAATCCGTTTTGAAGACGCTAAATTTTAGACCGGTTGATTCTCACATGCTTGCACGTGATTCGTCACTTGCTATTTCTTATCATTGATTGCTTGCATGGTCTGTTTGTCATACTCCAGCTGTGCTTAATGATATATTTTTGTTAGTGTTATAACATGTGTACTTTTTGTATTATATTTTTCTTTTATTGAATCATATTAAAATATACAAAAAGAATTTATTTTGATAAAAATTTTAAAAAATATAAAAAGATTTTCGGTTTTGTGTATTTTGTTTTTACACATTTGGTGTGGCATATTGATGTGTTTGAATCCAATCCATTCTGCAGTTTCCATGTGGCTAGGACATTTGGTTATGACTTTAGATACTGAGATTGTTCTTAACCGTTTTATAAAGTTGAATCGAACTTGATTTTCTTTACGGATTCGACTTTTTATATGACTCCGTAAACACATGTACGAGCTTATTGGATTTTAACTTCATGATGTATATTTGAGTTATGTGAGATGTTCTTCCATCAATTTTTTCATCTACATGTTTCTGTGACTATGGGAGATTTGTGCATGTAAGAACCGTTTCCCGTGAGATTTTATTTATTATTGAAAAAATCTGAGTGTGCACGAAAAAGGACTGTGAGGGAGAGGTTGACTCGTCGTGAAAGCCACCATTTTCAAAGAGCCCAAGAAAAAATTAAGGCAATAAAAAGAGCAAAATTTGCCAAAAAGGGGCCAAAATAGTTTAGTTTGTTTGATCTTTCAAAAGAAAAAGGAAATAGAAGAATAGTAAATATGATTATATTTATCCTTTGAGGGTGTTTAGTTGAATATCAACGGGTTTGCACAATGAATCCTAGTATGCTTATTTTGTCATGACGCTATTGATTTGTAGAATCGTCAATATTCTAGGCTTGTGTGCATTGTGTTTGTTTTGTTCATTGAAGTTCACTTTATTAGTCACTTGATGCTAAAGCTTAGTTTGATAAAGTTTTGCGGTCAATTAGAACTTCTTGAACCTATTTGAGTGTTTGGTTTATAATTCATTTGTTATTATTTCACACCCAATCATTCCATCCCACGCATTTGGACACATCGATACTATGCTAGTGTGTAAAGCTTATGTATTTTGTGTCATGTGTTGTGGTTGTTTATACCTATATATGTGTGCCGGATTTTTTTATATATTTTGCATATATTATATGTGGGGTATTATTTGTTGTATTTATGAAATTTGATTTTTGAAAAATTGAAAATTTTCAAAAATAGTTGGTTGTGTTTGCCTTTGAGATGATCATTACGCATGCCTGATTTATATCTTTTTCTGATGATCTCTTATCGTATACGTGATGCTTCGTATTTCATGCCCGTGTTTCTACTTCTTTGTCTATTTCAGATAAAAACAAAGGGGGAGAGAAAATTAAAAGGAGTTTTGATGAGTTTGATTTATGGGGGAGAATTTATTTATGAGTTTTATCTTATTTCAAACTCGATGCGTCATGAGGTATATGTTTTGTCTCATGTGTGTAGGTACATAAAGCGGAATTCAAGAAACACAAATGAAGATAAATTGTGTGAAAGGAAAGAAGAAGAAGTTTGAAGACAAAGAGACTTATGTCATTCTGTTCTAGAGTTAGGAAGGGTGTTAGTATTGTTGTCATAGGAGATTTTTTATTTTAATGTGGTTTTCGATTATATTTATTTGTTTTGTACCGGAATAGCCAAAGGGGATATTTGTAAGAACAATTTTTCTAACATTATTCATAGCATAGCTTTAGGCTTGTTTAGCGTATCCCGTTACAAATCATCACGCACCGTCAAGACGAACCGAACTCAAGCATCTCCAAGTTTGAATACTTCCCTACATTCCGATAAGGTATAAAACAATTTAGAGTTTAAATGAGTTAACGGAAGTATGGTTGGGATGTTTATTTTTATAAAAAACTAATAGGGCTTTTTATTTTCAAAAAGAAAATATTTTACCTAAGGTTTACTGTAGGCAGAGTTTTAAAGTTTTGTTGAACTCGTTCAAACGAGATCTCCATCTGTTCGAATGACAAATAAGGGTCGTTAGAAGGATGCTTCAAATGTACATCTAGCGAGAGCTTACTGTTTTATGTTTTTTAGGGTCATTAGATGCGAGATAAACTCTCGTTCGAATGAGATCTATATCTCGTTAGAACGACTGCTTATTCTCATTCGAACTATGCGCCGCCTTGAATTTTGTATAAACACCTATTTCGTGTTCAGAATGTTTAAGACTTTTGCTACATTTGTTTCTACATAACTTTTGCAAAATTTTTTCACTTTTTGTGTTACAAAAACACTGTTTAATACACAAACAAACATCCCGAATATCTAGTTTTGTGAATTCGTTTAAAATCCTAAAAAGTTGTATATCCCTTCATACACCTTATGGAGAAGTACTCCATGGCTGACTTGATATACCTAAGAGGACTCACTGCTGAAAATGAAGGTTGAGGCTGAGGCTGACGCTGACGGAGGATTATGGTCTTGTGATTCTTACGAGGATCATAGTTGCTCGTTCGAGATTTGCGAAGATTAGCGTTTTATGCTTGTGGCGGATATCTAAAGTGAATAAAAGGTTTTACCCAAAAGGGTTTTTTTCCTAAAAATTTGTCTTTATTGAATGCTTGGCTTGATTTATCTTTTTTATCACATAGATGCATGTTTAGGATAAAAAACGTAAAATATGATTTAAAATTGGTGTTACGTGTTTGGATAATAAAATTGGAAAAAGAGATTTTTTATCTTTGTGGAACCACCCTGGGATTATTGCGTTTAGAAACAGCCTTTTAAATTGCGGACTTAAAATAAGACATAAATCATCTTCTCACTAAGTGACACCAAAACCTTTTCCACTTTTATCTTATCCAAAAAAAAACTACAATCACCCTATTACATATGTTCTCAAAATGAAAAATCAACAATAAGAGTAATGCTACTTATTTATACAAATTATTTATCATCAATCAATCAGTGATAGAATGTGACCACACTTTTAATATTTTATCATTCCTTCTCTTCACCATTAATTGTTGTCGCATTAATCTGTACAATTTGATTATAAGCCTAGCATTCTCCTAGTATAATTAATGATTTTTTACCCCATATCCAAACATCTTTTACCAATCGATTTGCTAGTAAGGCAATGTGTGGTTGTCTCTGAAGGGAATGAAGCCAACTTATCCCAAAAAGCAGGACATGTGGCATTCACTATCCAAAATACACATGGGTTAATTCGGTCAACCTAGGGATGATCGACTATTCCAGGTATCTTTCAACACATACGGATAAACACAAAGCATAATCCCAGGTAATGGAGTTCTACTCTAGCTCAACCATTTTGGAGATGACCAGCTTAGAAAGATGCCGAATATAGTGAAACTCATTCTCTAAGTCCTAACAATTAGATAGCACTTCAGAATTGTATAAATAAAACCCCTCATTATGAGGAGAGCGGAGGTTGTCGACAATCTGTGAACACCCATACTTTACCCACAGCTTGAACTCTCTTAATTATCGCTTTCTACCACTCCAAGTTAGCTGCTGGCTCCCGTTCTAATAAAGTAATACCCATGTTTCTCCATAGATATAGGTAGATCTCGGTTGAACCATATATATCTTGTGTTGTTTACTTTATTGCATAGCACTCTACGTCAATTTAGACAATTTGCATTATTATAGACGTGAATCCCCTACAATATTTATTTAAAGGTAGTCTACTAAGTGGGCGAAATATGGTATTACCCAAATTGCTTCCAATTGTCCAAAAAAAATTCCAATTTAAGTCTGGACCAATTCGTTTTTTGTCAGACTTCAAGTTATTATTAAAGTTGGTCTTATACATAAACCTTTACATTACTGGACATGTCTGCAAGTTTACAACATACAAGAGAGAGATGGGAAATTTGGTCCCAATGTTGGAAGTATACTTTTGAAATATGAGGTAGGTTTCCTTTGCCGCACTCGCTCACGTTTTGTTGACCTAGCACATGTGTAAGAGTGGGTCGTGCGTGATACCAATTTAAATAAACTCGTAAATTCCAAATTTAACATTATTTAACTGGAGTCAATTTTAAACCAAATTAAATCAGCCCCTAAACATGCAACTACATGTGTGTGTGTGTGTGTGTGTGTGTGTGTGTAAAACCATCACAAATAAAATTGCTAACTCACAGATTTCAGAAAAAAAAAACTTTCAGGTAAAACCTTTATTTCACTATAATACTTACAATAATTACAATGAAATCCTCAATGAGTTAACCGCAGAAAATCCACATAGACCACAGCATATAGTTAGCAAGAACTATAGCTTCAATTCATCACAGGAACACCCTCGAGTACTCCCTATCGACACGCAGTCATCGACAGCCCAGTACTCCCCTCAAGAGCATCTAGATCATCAGTAGAGATCTTCTCTATAAGAGAAACTTCAACAAAGATGTGCCTTTGGGTTCCAAAATAATTCACACAAAGTAATTGAAATTTTATGAATTAAAAACAAAAGGATTAAAATCCTAAAAGCGAGAAGACAAAGTATTCTGCCAAAGCAGTTTCGTCTATTGAAAATCCTAAGGTCTTCTAAACAAAAACGAAGTTGTAAAAACCAATTTATAGAAATTCATGTACATCACGTAAGGATCACGTGTTCCGAATCACTCAGGAACCGTCAGAATACAAATCACACATATTAGAGGCGAACATAGTTCACATACCCATGGGTCACGCACAAACCTATGCTCCCATGGTCAGCTGACTTATCAACTTATAAATAAGTCATTCATAGTCCTATGTCCTTAAGGTACCAGTCTAAATCCCCCCGAAGGCACACAAGGATAAGAGGGTCCTTTTCCAAAAACTAACCTCCCGTGATAGCAAGTATGGTAGGTATGTCATACACATAAGAAATCCATTCACTAGGCATTCACACAACCTTAGTAATCATATTTCAATATAGATATTCCCCTCCTATCTAGTAAGTCTCGTACGTAGTAAGATTATACCGAACACCATACGTAATTATATATTTAACTTGATAACTTTCTCTCGTCGTATCAATTTGAGTACCTAAACCTACCCCAAAAGGTTACTAGGCCTCCTATTAGTTTCTAATATTATCTCAGTAACTTAAAGCCCCTTCATTACTGTTCTTATCCTTACCTCAGCATTTATTCCCATTATAGTTTTAATTCGAACGATTTCTAACCGTACCTCACTCGGTAGTCCCTCGTAAATAATAGTATTCAAATCGCTAAGGTAATCCATTTTTTTCGGGCTTCAACTAAGACCCTACTGACCTTAACTAAGTCCCACAATATCATATTAATCACCCTAAGAATCATTATCGGCTTTGGGATTTTCATTAAACCTTAAAGGGAAACAATTACCAAAAATCAGCAGAGGTCGATCAATCGAAGAAAAAGGGTCAATCGATCGAAATTCTTGAGTCGATTGATCGATCAAACAGGTATTTGCCCATAATTTTCTTTAACAGTTACGGGTTTCCTCTTTTTACACCTATAATTCTTCATTATAATGTCCAAACTGCCAACCAAGTATACTAATAATCATACCAACATGTTTGTATAATTTTCAACGTTTTATAATCATCAAATCACAATGGGACATCAAATTCTTGGATCAATTCACATAAATTTCATATAAAAACCCTAGTTCCCCTATTTCTTCAAGAACTCTATAATAATTCATTACAAATTCATAATTCTCTACACATGGATTATGATGTCGTGGCTGCTAAAATCTCAGAAGTTAATCTACATGTAAAACCTACCCAGATTATGATTTCAATTCTTCATATCCATTCAATTATCATTATTCAAGGTTTTTCCCCAATTCTAACCTAAGATGGATGATATATGCACTAATTTATTGCAAGTTAAATCACTTGCCTGGTGATGAAGGTTCTGATCCTTTGAAGTAGATGGTATAAAAATGCTTCTCTCTTTTCGATCTATCCGATGGTGGTGACGGTGGTGCAAAAAGTCCATTCCTCCACTTCATCTCTAATGTCCGTCTGTGAAACTTGGTGATGGAAACCATAAGGCTCTAACCTATTGGCTGATAAAGCTTTCTAAATTTCGTGGGTTACTATTCACCAAAAATGAAAATGACTAATATACCCCCTTGGGTTGCTGGTTAGGCCTAAAAATGCTCCGGGACCCAAACTAAACCCCCGGCTAATGTTTTATGACTATCTCGACCCTTATGGACACGTTGGCGCACTGAAAATGCTCATATGGATGACATAAAAATAAAATACTTTTAAATCCATTAAATTGGGTCCTGAGACGACTGACACACCGTCCCAACTAAATTACCGAAACTGTCGTATTTTCAACTCATGACAATTTTAATAAATTCAGTAATCACATATTATCATAATCACTCAGTAACATTCAACATTATCATCATATTTAAATACTAACTCTCGTCTCGCTAGATATTTAAATCCGAATTAATTTCCATCCCAATTAATTTTATTAATCCCACATTTAAAAGAAATTTCATTTAATTAATCTCATAATTAAAAGTCATAAAATTACGGGGTATTACAAAACGAAGTTGGAAAAACCAATTTATAGAAAATCTAAGGCGGTGGCTCGCTCGAAAGAAAACATCATCTCGCTCGAACGGGGACACACGTCGCTCGAACGAGCTTCGCGCGAGATCCTCCTCTCGTTTGAACGACAGTCCCTATCGCTCGAATGATATTTTAAAATTTTATATTTTTCTTTCGCCAGTAAATGCTCCGCCTCAAAACCTTTTAAAAAACTTTTGACGGAAAACTTAAAAAGTCCGCCCCAACACTGAGAAAATATTTGATAAAATATATCCCAACACTCTAAGTAAAATGCTAAGGAATTAAAACACAACCTTTACCAAATTTATCTCGCGGAGGCTTGAATGTTGAAGAACTTTGATATTCGGATCCGTCTTGACGCTTGAATGATCTTGAATTATTCTTCGACGGTTGTAGCGGTATACGACATACTCTAAAGGTAACGGATGATGTAAAATAATGTCCTTACAAATCTCCCCCAATGTCTATGCCGGTACAAAATAAAAACATTTGAATTATCAAATAAAAAACCAATGAAAATCTAATACCCTCCCATGAACCCAAGACTGAAAAGGTACTAAACATGTAGATCTAAAACTTTTCTTCAAAAATATTCAACATCAAAAATCTTCAAACCTTAAAGCTTTTCTCATCAGGGTGTGTAAAATAGTGATCTGCAATTTGTACCTACACACATGACAAATCAAATACCTTCGTGACGCATCGAGTTTTAAATGATATAAGAATAAATCAATAAATTATCAAATCTCCCCCATAATGCAAACTCCCCCATAATTCTTTCTCCCCCTTTTTATTTATCTGAAATAGACAAGGAAACGAATAAACCAAAAAACAAACATGGAGCTGTCACGACGAATATGCATAGAAAATATCGATCAAACTACGCTCATGCGAAGAGTAACTCAAACGCTTCCACGAACTATTTATTATTTTTTAATTTTTCATAAAAAAAATGCAAAAAATAGTTTTACAAAAATCAGAGACCATAAATCTACACGAAGACAAACAAATCATGAAAACGGAATGAATGGGTGTGAACATATTCAATAGGCAAATCAAAGCAATCAAACATAACATATGTGCACGACGAATATGTGTACCCTTAACGAATGACTCTCAAAATCGTCCTTAGGTTTTGAAATTGTTAGATTTAAATGACATCGACTCAATCCATCAACACATTAAAGCCGAGAATGATTCTCACACCAATAACGTCTAAAACTATGTAAATATTTTTTCATGGCGCTGTCAGGATGTGCAAACTTGTTTTTCATTTCTTTCCATCCAAACTCCCTCATAAATACTAATGCATTATTTTTTTCTTTTGAGGTGGCCCCCTTTTTGGCATATTTATCTTTTTATTGCCTTTAAAAAAATCGGGCTCTTTTAAACGGTGACTTTCACGACGAGTTAATTTTTTACTCTTGCGCCATTTCCCATGATTTACTCATCATATTTTGTTGCAATTAAATTCCTCATGGTAAACGATTTTTACATGCACTACTTCCATTGTCAAGTTTTATCGCATATGGTTCGTTTTAAAGACAAAATTGAGATGACAACACTTCGACCAATATGTGATAAACAAGTACAATAATCAAACAAATCCGTGCAAGTGTGCATTAAAGTAACTTATGAGTCAAACATGTAGGTAGTAACAATAAAGTACATCTCAAAACATTGTAAAGCACACAAATGAAATGATAAAGCATATCAAAACACTATCAAATAGTCACATGGATATGGAATGAAGTAGTGACTTGGTCATCCTAAATATCCATTGATATACGATGTAAACAAAAAATAAAACTCTTTTTGTCTTTTTTCAAAAATTTTATCAAAATAAAATCTTTTTGACTTTTTCAAAAGTTTTATCAAAAACAAAAATCTAATAGAAAAAGTACGCAAGTCATAACACCAGCATGAATATATCATGAAGCACAACTAGCGTATGACAAATATGCGAACACAATCATCTATATGATATAGCAAGATAAGAATCATGTGCAAACAACAGAAAATCAACTAGTTTAATATCTAGTGCCTCTAAAAGTGATTTCCTAATCTAAATAGGTGTGCAACGACGCATGGGGTTTGGGGAACCAAGGGAACACTAGGCTTCAATATCCTAGGACCTTTTCGAAGATCGAAATAAAAACGCCTGAGGTGACCTTTCCTACCACAATGTGAACATGTGTAAACGGGTGGAACGACACCTATGGAGTGACATTTTCTAATATCCTTGGGACTGATTGACCCTATAAAATAAATAATGGTTTTGGCTTTAACACTCGAAACATTAGCTACTATCATTGCTACCAACACTACTCGAGTCTGTCAAATCATTTTTTATCTCCAAAAATTTTGACTCAAGCAAAGAATTAGACTTTTTCAATTTTAGGGACTCCTTCTCTAAATTTTCAATAATTCCTAGTAGGTTATCACGTTCGTTCTTAAAATACACACACTTATCCCTAAAAGTCTCCTCACGTGCCACAAACTCATCGAGGAAAATATTTTCATCCACTTTGGCACAAACACAAATTCTAGAGTTTTTAAAGTCCTCCAATTATTTTTCTAAAGATAGGACTCTATCATCACTCTCCTTTTTGGACAATTTTAACGCATTAAAGTCATGATCCAAAGAAAAAAATTCTCATGATAAAAATCTCTTTGACTTTGAACCGTTTGCAAAATATCCATAGCGGATTTAAAACGAGAATTTTCTTTTTCCAAAAAATCAATTCTTTTCGCAAACGTCAAATTCATACTATTTAAATCATCAAAACTCTGACTCGTGTCATCAAGAAGGGGCATCCGATTACATAAGTGCTCCATTGGAAAAATTCCGATTTTTCACAAAACAGATTTTTCAAAAAAAATCAATATCACATAATTTTTGCAGAAATAGGAATAAATTAGTGTAACCTGCTCTGATACCAATATGTAAGAGTGTGTCGTGCGTGATACCAATTTAAATAAACTCGCAAATTCCCAATTTAAACTTATTTAACTGGAGTCAATTTTAAACCAAATTAAATCAGCCCTTAAACATGCAATGGCGTGTGTGTGTGTGTGTCAAACCATCACAAATAAAATTGCTAACTCATATATTTCAGAAAAGAAAAAAAACCTTTCGAATAAAACCTTTATTTCACTATAATACTTACAATGATTACAATGAAATCCGCAATGAGTTAACCGCAGAAAACCCACATAGACCGCAGCCTATAATCAGCAAGAATCGCAGCTCCAATTCAGCCCAGGAACACCCTCGAGTACTCCCTATCGACACCCAGTCGTCGTCAGCCCAGTACTCCCCTCAAGAGCATCTAGATCAGCAGTAGAGATCTTCTCTACAAGAGAAACTTCAACAAAGATGTGCATTTGGGTTCCAAAACAATTCACACAAAGTAATCGGGATTTTGTGAATTGAAAACAAAAGGATTAAAACCCTAAAAGCGAGAAGACAAAGTATTCTGCCAAAGCAGTTTTGTCTATTGAAAATTCTCAAGCCATCTGAACAAAAACGAAGTTGGAAAAATCAATTTATAGAAAATCTAAGGCGGTGGCTCGCTCGAACGAGGACACGCGTCGCTCGAACGAGCTTCGCGCAAGATCCTCTTGTCGTTTGAAGGACAATCCCTATCGCTCGAACGATCTATTAAAAAATTAATTTTTTTCTTTCGCCAATAAATGCTCTGCCTCAAAACCTTTTAAAAAACTTTTGATGAAAAATTTAAAAAGTTCGCCCCAACACTTGGAAAATATTTGATAAAAAATATTCCAACACTCTAAGTGAAATGCTAAGGAATTAAAACACAACATTTACCAAATTTATCTCGCGGAGGCTTGAATGTTGAAGAACTCTGATATTCGGATCCGTCTTGACGCTTGAATGATCTTGAATTATTCTTCGACGGTTGTAACGGTATACGACATACTCTAAAGGTAACGAACAATGTAAAATAATGTCCTTACAGCATGATAAAGAGAAGATAGTACAAAAGAATAGTAAACAGAACAAGCTGCAAAGCAAAAGATTCTAAATATGAGAAGTCCCCCTGGACTCGAGAAGCATGAAATGAAAAGCACCTGTCCCAAACTTACTGTCACTCTTTCCAGCTCTTTCCTTGAAGAAAAGTCGAAAAAAACCTATTTTGTCTTGGGTGTTGAGTTGCATCCGACTCCAAGCCCAGGGGCTTCAAATCAACTAGAGTAAGTCGACACTTTTAAGTATGATTCGGCACGTACCATTGCTCGAACTCCCATTTCCTGATTGTCATTCCATCTGATTTGACTGCATATATACAAAATATGTTAACCCTATTTCATGTGAGGATCCACCTTTGACAGGCTGTAATTTGACTCAAAAAGAAATCGACAGTTTAGATGGAGTTTTTTCTAGGATTGAATCTTATTATGTTAAAGTAAGATGCACTTATGAACCAACTTCCAGAGGAGAAATAGAACTCGCCTCAGCTAGTAATCCCGAGTTGAAATAAGCTTATCCAGAAAGGGGAAATTTTCGTGTTAACACTCTCAAACGGCACTTTGGAGTTGGTCCCAAAACAGCCAAGATTTAAGATGGATGAGGACCTTGATAGTGTGGGCTTTGCAACAACGAAAACAGTCGCCACCATTCGCCCACTAACAATGCCAGTAAATACATGCCCTCTTTCTCGATTGCACACCGTACAAGAGTGAGGAATTCGAATATTACATAGTTTTGTTCATTGGAAATGTTGCAAGAGTCTAGAGTATTAGACATTGTTTTGTTCATAGGACACTGCTTCTTGTGTGCACCGCCATAAATCACATCCTGGGAAACATATCCATTGAATTCAGTCGTAAAATTGTCTCAAGTAGAGAGGGCGGAGAGGGAGCAAATCTAGTCTCAATGAGATGGCATCAAACTTCCAAGTTGATCATTTTCATCCTTAACAGGCATGTCAAGTCGGATGTTTGATGCCCCCTTCTATAACATAATTTTAATTCAACAACTGTGGTGTCATTTGTTCTCACATCATGTGAATACAACTTCAACTATTCTTTCTGTTTTTTCACTTTTATGTTTCAGATTTTAATTCGCAAATTGTACAGCTGCAATAACAGTCATCCTCAAGGAAATCCCTACATTTTTTTATTTTTTTATTTGTGTGTGGGTGAGGGGGGAGTACATAAACCAAAAATTGCAGGAGGCAAAGATAAGACAACGCATGATATTGTGATATATAGTTCGTGGTCAAGTACACAACACTCAAAACCGAAAAGAAACATATGATCTGACATCCATCCAACATATAAACTCATTTAGCCAGTCCTGCTACATACTGCAGGCTTTTGGCATTTAAAAAACATCAACCAGATATTTAGGAAAGCTGCAGATTTATGTTAGTCAGGCCCCATCTACTTACACAAGTTCAACCAGCATCAGAGTCGAGTCAACCAACAAGGGGGTTCAGAACTTGTCCAGTGAACAGCACAACTCCAGTCACGTCTTCTCTGATGAGGAACAGGAATGGATGGTCAGCTACAAAGTCTATTTTCTCATTAGACATCAAACCCCTTAGCTTAATCACACCAGCAGAAGCAGCAGCAGCTTCTGTGCCTTCTTCATTAACTTCAATAAAGGATTTATGGAATATGCTTGAAACATAGAGACTCTGACCACTGGGGGAATCAACCATCTCAGTCAAACCACCTTCGCCCGAGAAAGGCAACACCAGCCCTAATCCCTTTAACAATTCCGAAGCTTCAAACCCGAAAGAGAACTTAAATTTTGGGATGCGAAATTCACCCACTTCTACTTTATCGTATGGGATGTGACGGTCTAAGAACCTGGATTGAGAACCCAAAATTTCAACCAAAGCTGGCAGCCCGTCTTTTGCATCTGGGAGAAATATATACATGGAAAAACGGCGCTTATCCTCACCTTGTTTATAAGGGAGGCCTAATACTTTGAAACCATCAAAAGCGCTAATGACTTGCTTCTTCTTGCTGCTCATGAAGGGGGCTTGAACTGGGCTACCTTTAAGAAGGTGGAAGTCATGGTCCTTTGTTGTTGATGCATCAAATTTCTCATTCCACGCTCCTTTGAAATACAGCGCGTTGGCAAAGACAAGTCTGGTTGAGCTGTCAACAGAACCAGAAGGAAGAATCTCTTTGATGAGGCCACTAGTCTCCTTTTCAGCCCACGAATTCACTTCATTGGCCACCTCAACGGCCTTCATCATAACATATTTGAAAGTATCAGCAATAAATTGATTAAAGAGAGACAATAAAATGAAAGTTTTTTTTATCTTATATCCTTCTATATGAATTCAATGTTTCATATAACCAAAAATATTGCCCAAGGGGAATGTGTTATGATTAAAGAGACACCAGCATTGAAGACTTAATTTAATGGCAGTAATTGGGGAGCAGAATACATTCCTCGTGACCAACACTCAACCCTAACAAGATATCTATGACAGACATTTGATACCAATGACCATTTCAGTTCAAATTTATCAGGGAACACCCGCGAATAGAGAGGAGAGGGGGGGGGGGGGGGGGGGGGTAGGTAGCTCTTATTCAATTTTTTAAGAGGAAATATTTTCTTAGGTTAAAGTATAAAGATGTATTTATACAGAACTTCACATTCTAATACAAGTACAACTACCAAATGAAGGGCCAGTTAACAACCAATGCTTATGATTGGTTAGTGTGGTTTCCAGTATGCCAGTAAAGAAATCAAAGGTAGGACAAATACACTTATTATTTTTCTAGACAAAATCTTTGAAGTCATAAAGGTTGCCATAGCTCCTATTGCTCAACAAGTCGATGAGGTTGAACAGATGATGACCAGGAAAAATAAGTATTGCTTCTACAAGGTTAATTCTTGAAGGGATAGGCTGCAGAAAATTTCATGAAACAACATTTGAACAATCATTTATGAGTTCAACCCCAGGCATAAAAGAAGCTGTTGCACAGAGGTATGGCATGATTTAGATCCCTCGAGTTAGTAGTGACCAAACAAAGTCCTGATATTGCAGATGATCTTTATGAATACAAACGGTTTTGGGGAATTTCACCATATAAATGTAACAACCCGTGTTTTTAATAGTTAATTAAATTAATTAATTGGGAAATTCGAAAAAAAATAAAATTTTGGATTTAATTATTCTTAGTAATTAAATATGTTGGTTTTTATATATAAAAATAAGGTTTTAAGTGGAATTTAAATCGGGATCAAAATTTGGAAATTATAACTTTTTGTATAAAAATAGGGGGAGGATCTGAGTTAAGGAGGATAATCTTTATAAATCCGACCATCCAATCGAACTGAATTTTTTACAGCAGCTCCGTCTCGCCGTTCGCTACAACATACTGAAATTTCAAGCGATTCTGACGGTCCGATCGTCCGTAATAATTTTTCGAGTGTTTGTATTTGATTAGGACTCAAATTCTTTTTGGTATATAAACAAAGTGACGGGTTTAGGTTAAAAACCCTTTCTTCTAAACCCTAAGAGCAGCAATCTCCTCTTTTACATCTTCCTCCCTCAAAACCTTAACTCCATTGGAGAGCTATTTTCAATCCAAGTTTTGAAGCTATAAACCGGGTTTTCTCAACATTGTTCAAGAACGTCTCTTTGCTAATTTTTTGAGAGGAATCCAACCGTGTAGTCAGAATTCCTTCATCTTAATCTCAGGCATGAATACTCTATTCCTTTCCTCTAGTATTATGCGTTTTAAGTGTTGTCTAAACCTTAATCTCATGTTTTTCTTAAAACCAATTAACAATCTAATTAGAGAAAGTGGACACATAAAACTTGGGGCTGTTTTTATGAAATCTTTTAATATGAATAATATTCATAACCCGTGGGTACGTAGGATTCATGAGTGGATTTTGGATTTTATGGGTGTAGGTGTAGAAAAACCCTAGTTTTGAATTAAATGAATTTGGGGGCGTATAACTCATGCAATTTGTGTTAAGATAATGGAATTGAAAATTTTGATATATTAATGATAAAGCCTCGGTGTAGTTAATTTAAAATAATTAAATGAGATTTATTGGGTGTTTATGACGATGTGATCATTAAATTGAGATTTAATTAGATTGAACTATCATGCGTAGTTTGGTACATTGATGAATTATGATTATTTATGTGACTTGTTGGTATTATTTAATTGCCATTGTGACGACGGGTTGTTGGGTATTTTTGCTCTCCCTATATTTTAGGATGCCTTCTAGGTATGGGACTAGTGGGTAGGCCTTTTGATGATTTACAGCTTCTAGGTATGGGACTAGTGAGGGTAGATTATTACAACTTGATTATGTCGGGGTGGGCTGATTTTTGATACTTTATCATCGCTACACTAGCCTAGACATGAAACTAGGTCGAGGTTTATGTTAGAAATTCATCCTACATAGGGTAGGACGTATTGATAACTTGGGGACACTTAGGTATCGGACTAAGGGGTATTTTTAAGGATCTCACATCGATTAAAAGTGTGGGGGTAATTTATAAATCATGAAATTGAGAAACCGAGAATTAATGCCTAAGATAATGACGGGTATTAAAATTTGTGGCGACATAATATGTTAGGGCCGACAGTTTAAACGGATCAGAGGACGATTTATGTCGTGTCGTGTGTGGAACCTTGTCATGTGTCGGGGCGTACAGTTTAAACGAGTCAGAGGACAATTGACAAGGGGAAGTATGACACTTTGGTGGAAATAACCACCCGGGGCAGGAGGACCGCCATAATAAAAAGTGAGAGCAATAATAAAAATTTGGTTAATTTAAGTAAATTAACATCGTGGGACTTGGGAATTTAAAATCATATTAGTGTGCCTTTTTAAATGGGGATCTCTGCTGGTAGTTAGTGATTTATACTTATCGCGATTAATTATCTCGTTTAACTTAAAATATTCTATTGTGATATTTATTGCGTATAATGCTACTGGCTGGATTCAAGGATCCTAATTGAGGGGAGTAGTGTGTATTCATGCTCGGGGCTCTGACCTCATGCGTTGACTAACTTTTCAGGAATAAGTAATTGGAGAAGCTGCATAGAGTTATTTGAGGATTTGCTTGGAGGTGCAGTTGGAGTTGCTCTACCTTATGCGTGTTGATTTAGTTTAGTTTTTCATTCATTCGTATGTACTTTGAGACACAGTTTATGGTTTTGATTGGGCCATTCGGTTCCAAAGTTGTATGAGCTTTATTCGGTTTTATATTATTGGAGATTAGTTTATTATTTGGAGTTTAGCATGTGATGGATCTTTTATCGTTCAGTTGTTGTTATCAATTGAGTTTGATTCAATTATTTATCTTGAGGATTGATTTATTTATGTCTCATATCTGTCTCATGCTAAGAATGGTATTTTATTGACTCACGCCCGGCTTAATTTTGGTGGCGGCCGACGCCAGAATTAAACGGGGTGTGACAATAAATTGGACAGATCCCAATGTTAGTTAACTACTCGACATGTTCCCAGCATGACCAAAAATAAATAAAACTCACTTCACGCAACTGACATGTTTTGCAATGTGTCCTGAAAAAAAAATGACGCAGATTTCATCTTCCGGCGTACTCCCCTCAAATCAACAATTGTGAACAACATACGGTAAAGACTAGTCAAAGGGCAAACGCTTTTTCTAGCCATAGTACAAAAGCAAATGAACATAAAATATAGGCAAATAGCTCATACTACGAATAGTTATTACTAAACATTCACATGGTCTGCCCTGATTTGCAATCATGTACTAGTGTTAACTTTTATTTTATTAGTAACCTGATTGGATTCCGAGCTAATAATACATACTAAAACTATATCCTAAAAGTGTGTAAGTGCAGTACATAGCCGAAAAAAATTGAAGGATTAAAGCAGAATTACATGCGTTTCACACATCTAACCAGTAAACTACTTGAGTGGAATCATATTCTTCTTAATCTGATTGGAATAACCATATATGAGGCTCTCACTCTTTTTGTAAATTCAGTGTTTCTCAGATATGGCAACAGCCTTGTATAGGAAATCCCCTCCAAAATGTGCGACAAAAGCTGTTCAGACTAACAATGGCTCTAAGTGAATAGAACATGCCGAAGTTTGGTGATATTTCCAGAGTGTACGGAGAACAGAAGACAGCTTATTGAAAATTGAGTTTTATAAGATCAAAAATCAAGTTGCTCAAGAGGTGAGCTAAATAAGCATCTGGTCCATGAAGAAATGTATTGGAAGCAGAAATCAAAGGTCAAATTACCTAAAGGGAGGGGACAACAACACTCAACATAGTTCTAAAGGTAATACAGAAACTTAAGAATGATGATGGAAAGTGGGTTGCTCCCCCTGAAGAGAGCTAATACTGGTGCATAGTTGTCAAATCCTTGCAATTCACGATACAAATATCAAAGCTTTACAGCTTTGATCGTGTATAAAATCTAAATTATAGAGTTTTAGCGAATGCATGATTCTCTCGATTGAATAGAGGATTGTAGAGTTTTAGATCAAAAATCCAAATTATAGAGTTTTAGAGAATCCTGATCCATTTGCGATCCAGTTTACATTAAATCTCAAGTTGTCTTCTGTATATGCAATGGTATCCAACTATGACGAAAACTCAATAGCTATTCGATCCAGCTTTAGAATGGATTGAGGCACAAATTAGATCATAACTAATTCAGTCAAGATCATAGTAGTTAAAGGTGTGCCTACGCACATAAGTAGGCTCCAGGTTAACAAAGGCTCGCATGTTGCGCCTCACTTCACTTTGGGTGAGGTTCCTTTAGTAAGGTGTCACCTTGTGCGCTAGGCTCGGGGCGTGGGTTAGGCAGGCCTCATTGAATATTTCTGGTAAAGGTCCTAATGAAAATTCGTAACCAACTGATATGTTGATTATAATAATTTTTAATGAAACCTAGAGCGTTGGATCACTCCCACCCTAAAGTTGACCAAAGCCAATAGCATAAGAAGCCCTAAGATATAGCAAAAAAAATTTACTCATTATTAAAAATGAAATACGATTTCTCTTGTTCTTAACAGAAAATAAATGAGGCAAAAGTGACCCGAATAGCCTGCAACCATGTAGCAATCTCACACCAATTAACATG
The DNA here is from genome assembly GCA_949130495.1 of Sambucus nigra. Classification (NCBI taxonomy): domain Eukaryota; kingdom Viridiplantae; phylum Streptophyta; class Magnoliopsida; order Dipsacales; family Adoxaceae; genus Sambucus; species Sambucus nigra. The sequence goes on along the minus strand of OX422207.1, from coordinate 655,195,962 downwards.
TTGACTTTGATTTTGTAAGATGTAAGTTCTTGGAATACGATTAGTATCAAGCGAGGTGTAACCCCTTGTCAAGACCGTGATTAATGGTCAAGGCTATGTTTAATAATGACAATAAATGATAGTGAAAGGGGCGCTAATATTCGATACTCAAGTTGGGATTAAATGAGGTCTTTACACCATAAATGCACTGTGAACACAATTAATAAGTGGAACCAGCAAGCAACTTGGTCGGAGGGAGAAAAAGCAAGCACTCTTATCACAATAAAGGTAAGGCAGGAACTTCTGGATCAGTTAATGCTCAATGATAATGATCTCAATGAAAACGAGAGGGAATGTTCGGACAATAAATGTTCTCACAAAAGCTCTAGTGTATGAGAAAAATCCAACAGTAATTCTAGGTTCGAATTGCTGTCCTTGTAAACTGTTTGGTTGATCTATTTATATGAAGGCAAGATTACTCGAGTGGCCTTGTTGGTATTAAATGTGATTGACTAGCATTAAATGCTAAAGTATTGTGGCATCCATGTCAGAGATCTTGCATTAAATGCATGAGATGTGTTTTAGCGATAAACTGCCTCACGCTTATAAAACATGGCGGCATTAATGGGGATGTGATGTGCTTATAACAGCTAGACGGGACAAATTCATCAAATGAGCCTGCCATCCTAAGGATAAACCCACTTGAGTGCTACTACTTCGAGCTCTTAAATGTCGGATGTCATGACATCACGAAGTGGGTGAATAGTGACCTACACCAGATGTGTGGTTTCATTTACCAACTATTTGTGCTAAACGAAGTTTTAGCCCAAGTGTGCCCAGAGAGTTGGCTATTGCTTTCCCAATGTTGCCTTGCTCTCAATCCTCTAAACCAAATCCATGCGGGTTCCCAAGAGGAGGTCATTCGATAGAGCATGTAAGCTCTCCCATGCCCTGCCAGGCATGGTCCCTCAAGGATACCGAACGTCCTCGCCCATATTACAAAGTGAACTTTTACAAGTGTAAATAAATAGCCGAGTACATCATACTTCTTGTTACAAATATTATCTTTCGAATAGCCTTGACATCTGTGGGAGGTCCCTCGAGTCGTCTCTGTAGGAGGTCCCTCAAGCCGTCTCTGTAGGAAGTCCTTCGAGCGGTCTTTGGCCTTATTTTCTTATTAGTCCTTTTTCTTAGTATAAAGTCATCTCAGCTAATCAACTCTGGGTGAGAACTCCCCCCTATAGATTTGTTTTTTATAATACTTAGACTATGCGTGTTCGGAATGTTTGGATATCTTGTTTTTTATATACTATTTAATAATAAAAATGTGGGTGATTTGGGTTACTTGAACTAATCTAAACTTTTGCATAACCATGTATAATTGTGAATTATGCTATATGTTTCAACTTTATTAACTATGGTCTCAATCGATAGAATGAATTTCTCTCTCTAAAATGAACTGTGATTCGACCTCAAAAATCGATTTATTGGTTCAATATGATGTTGAGGCCACAACTTCCCAGCCTATGATTTATTTTGTTTTATATTCAAATTAACTATTTGGTTATTTAATTCAAACTTCAAATCAGTTTTGCTTTAAAATAAAATATATTTAAACTTGGGTTGGTGGATAATGCGTTTATGTTGTGAGTTGCAATCTTATTCTTATGAACAATACAATCATTACACATTTTTTAACCATGAAGGCAAGCATCTCACCGTTATACGACTTGATTATGTGCCATGATTAATTTTACATTATAATGCTTTAATTTTTCCTTCATCGCATAATTAATAGTCACTATTTCTCTTTCAATTTTTTTAGGAAAGATCCTAGTGGAATAAAAGGCTGAAATCAAATCTTATTTAGACATCATGGGAATTGGTACATTGAATTGCAAAATGCGACTCTTAATCTGAGACGAGACTGAAACAGGAGTATATTGTGTTCTCTACATGTTTAAATATTATCTATTACCATTCTTCATTTTGAAAAGAATATTCATGTTTGATACATTATACATTGCGATTCAATACATATATACGATAAACAATTTGACAACTACGCACTGATGTAAAATTTTGATGTGAATGAAGAATATGGAGGATATTTTCGTCATTTTTAGATTTTATAGTATTTTTGTTATTTTGTTAATTGGTTGTATTTTCCTTTTGTTTGTTTAATATTTATTTAGAGGTGGGAAGGACAAGTGGCCTTAAGGGGTACATTCGCAATTAGATCATTAGTTGCTTAGAACCCAAACTACTTCTCACCTATAAATACCCCATTTGTAGCCTCATTTGAGGTATTCTATATTTTGAAGAGTTTAGTGATTGAGGGTTGAGACGTGTGATATCTTCTTCTTAATTCCCATTTGGCGTCAATTGGTATCAGAGCCTCGTTGGTTCTACCCGTTGTTGTTGTTGTTGTTGTAAAAAAACAAAAACTCGTAAACAACGTCAAGATGGGTTTTAAGAGGAGATATGCTCCCGTGGAAACTCGTATTGATCGAATCGCGAGGATCTGGATCACCTCTTGACGCGAATGGATGATCTTGAGACTCGCCTCCCTTCCACCACCACCCAAAAAACCCTAACCCTAACTCAAAAAACCCTAACTCTAGCCACCAAAACACCTTTACCTACGCTTTTGCAACTCAATTCAAGCCCCTTCCCAAAAAAAATTCAACCCCACCAAACCCTAATGGCCAAACCACCGCACCGGCGGTGGCGGCAGGCGGACGCCATTGCCAGCCCCTGCAAGCCTACCCTTCTTACATCATACCACCATTTTCTAGACCTGTTCAAGGCAGGGAAGCCCTCTACCATAACCCCTCGCAGCCACCATGTGGCCAGACCACCTCCACGGTGGCCAGAAATCTGGGGACATGCACATAAGTCCACAGCGGCTGTGATAATCCCGCGACTGCCATCAATGGGCCAGATCACCTGTCTGTCGCCGTTGCCAAACAGAATCTGCCGCAAAACATGGCCGAATCTGCCAAAGCATACGTCGAGGTTATCAAGACCGGTCATCCCCACGTTCCTGTTCAATCGCAGCCTCAACAGTACCAGACCACCCCCACGGTAGCCGAAGATACTCAAAAAAGCCTACAAGGCAGCGGCGACGGCGCAATAACCGTGCTAACATCAGGTGATTCTGCTGTCCCCCTAGCAACCACCGGCAAGAGCCCAACCACACCCGATCTAACACCAACGGGCTCCAATCTCATCGTCTGGCATGCGTCCAACCTCGATCAAGAGTTCCGACCACTTTCCGACAAACAAAGTTACCGAACAGCCTCTGTTGGGGCAGATTTCAGCAACCGTGCTGGATAAATCGCCGAAAGTTCAAGAAATTGCTACCAACGTTCAAGATCCGGTGTTTCTTTACCCCAATCCCTCCAAGATCCAACCAGCACTATCCAAGAACCATTCTCCTATAAATTCACTCCAATCTCAGTCCATTTCGGCCCAAACCCCTCCTATGCTAGCCCATCTACCCTCTGCCCTAGGTGGAATCCTCCAACAAATTCAAAAAGTAGGGTTTGTCCGCCAAAACTTGATTTTTGACCTGGGTGGAAGCTATTTTTTATGATTGACATGAGAGACAAGAGGAAGAGGATGAATCTTGAAGCAAGAATTGAAGAATGGCCTCTCCCTTCCCATTTTTCGAAAATTACTTTTGGCCCCACAAGTTTTTTGCCTCTCTTCCGCACATTTTAGGAGTTTTTCAAATGATTCTCCAATTTTGAAGATACATTTTGGACCATCCCATATATTTGACAAAATTATTTTGGGACCCCATAAATTTTTCTTGTCTTCTCGGCCCCATATTTTGAAGATTTTGTGCATCCTCAACTTTCAAAGCTAGAGGACAAGCTTTTTCGAAGACGGGGAGAATGATGTGAATGGGGGGTATTTTCGTCATTTTTGGGATTTTATAGTATTTTTGTTATTTTGTTAATTGGTTGTATTTTCCTTTTGTTTGTTTAGTATTTAGAGGTGAGAAGGACAAGTGGCATTAAGGGGTACATTTGTACTTAGATCATTAGTTGCTTAGATCCCAAGCTACTTCCCACCTATAAATACCCCATTTGTAGCCTCATTTGAGGCATTCTATATTTTGGAGAGTTTAGTGATCGAGGGTTGAGACGTGTGATATCTTCTTCTTAATCCCCATTTGGCATCATTTACGTCAAAATTTACTTAGAATTAACGGGCCGAAGATTCTTGTGTTTTGAGGGAAAAACTGTCCAATATTTGATTTATCAAAACCAAGTTACTAGAGAGATACTAAACTCTTTATCAAAATTCTAAATAAAGGGAAAATATGGATTAATAGTCGAAGATTAATGAGATTTCTATTACATCATTATCTATTTATACTACTAGTTATCCTACTCTAACTAGGAAAGCATTATAAGACTAAGATACCCTTCACTTGCTCTAATATTTACTAAAAATAACTAAACCTCTTTTTGACATGCGCGTGGAAAGTTTCCCGCATGGGGTCATTTATTTTTAGCGCGTTTATTTTTAATTTTTTAGTATTTTATAAGTAGATAAGTATTAGCTATTATCTAATTTACTATTAGTATTCGTATTAGAAATAACTATTAGGTATTAGTTACCCATTTTAATTAGGTTTTTTAGTTTCCTTTTTAATTAGTAGACTTGCTCTCCAAGTTTAGGTTTTATTATAAATAAGGCCCTTGGCCTCCATTGTACTCGGATTATTATTATGTGATATGATAGAATTAAATTGAGGGTTGAGAAGCGAAGCCTAAATTGTGCGTATTTATTATTCTGTTACGTTTCACATCAAAGTGGTATTAGAGTTGCATTCGCTCGTGATTTCCCACACAAGTGTGTGAGTCAATCGTGTGTGTATCGAGGTCACAAGAAGGGGAAAAAACTCGGACCAACCTCGGCGGCGATCAATACTCCAAAACTGGCCACCACAAGTGGAGTATCATTCTTTCGAGAACGATCCTTTGCTTCTCGATCTCGATCGATCGTCAATTGCATCCTCAAAATCGATCGTCTCCTACCGGACAACATGTCAACCATCCCAGAGATTTTTCATCATTCATCACCACCACTAACCACCTCGCCTTTGGCAGGTGGCCCCCAAACCCAAAACCTCGATAACGACCCACTAAACCCCACCATAACCCGATTTTCGCCCAAATTCCCACCGCCGAAAACCTAGATCCGCCATAAAAACAAACCCTTACTGTCGTTCCACCTCTTTTATGTCCCTTCACCAGAGGTGGGAGAAGATCACCGACTGAAGGCGGCTTCGGTAGAGTTCCGATGGGTCCACAAAGTGTCAAGGCAGCTGAGTTAAGAGGAGAAGCTGCTAGGGCTTGTAATGAGAAAGTGACAACTTGGGTTTCTTGTGATGAAATGGGGCTTTTAAGTGAAAGGCTCGGCCATAAGGCTTTTGAAGAGTTTGGGCAACTCAAGTGGTCTTTATTTAACTCTGACCCATTTTTAAGAGCAAACCATTTGGGTTGGATATTAATGATTCGTGGATGTGACACAGACTTTACAAATCTCCCCTACGGTGCGTGGTTCAGCTTTTCAAAGAAGAAGAGGGCACTACGTGTCTTGGCATCTTCAACGTTCAAGGTTATAGCGCCCAATACAAACTTTTCGAATAAGGGGAGAGTGGCGTGCACGTGGAAAGTTGCCCGTGTGGGGTCATTTATTTTTCAGCATGTTTATTTTTACTTTTGTAGTAATTTATAAGTAGATAAATATTAGCTATTATCTAATTTATTAGTAGTAGTAGTATTAGAGATAATTATTAGGTATTAGTTACCTATTTTAATTAAGTTATTTAGTTTCCTTTTTAATTAGGAGACTTGCTCCCCAAGTCTAGGTTTATTATAAATAAAGCCCTTGGCCTCCCATTGTACTCAGATTATTGATATATTGAATTAAATTGAGGGTTGAGAAGCGAATCCCAAATTGTGCATTTGTACTATTCCATTGTATTTCACATCACTTTTATTACATTTAGTACTAACAATTAACAAAATTAAACTATAACCCCTATTCTACATCACTATTCAGTTAAAATCCTAAATAGAGAAAAAAACTCGGTGTAAAATTCCAAATAAGGAGAAAATCACATCTGTCATTTAGGCTGGTAGGCCAAGATGGGTCTATTGGGAAAGTCTATACCAAGTGTTGGGAGATTACAAAGACGGATACTGCACTTTTTTAATGGAGAAGATTTTCCTTGGAGCTGGATTAGTACAATTACTCCTGCAACGGTAAAAGTAACAGAGGACAGGAACAGAACTACATGTGTGGCGATGTAGCCGGTTCATTTGTCATAACTGTATTAAGGGTTGTGGCGACTCAGTTAGTACCTCACGATGATAGCACTCGGCATTCGGGATAGTCTCACAATCTCCAAAATGGACTCCAATGCAGGCTAGACTCGGCTATAAGGGCACTTCATGTTTCAAAGGGATTGTATGGTCCCGATTCAAGGGGAGAGTAAGGTTTACATCTTCTATTTGATTTAGGTGGTTTATTTAATGGTATATTCAGTTTCTTGAATGTTATCTTGTATCTCTCCTTTCAATTTATCTTGGAACCTCATCTTCGATAGAAATTCCAATGATAGGGAACTCTCGAGTTTACCTCTATTCTTAGTATGCTAGATGAAGCTCATATTATGAGAAAATATTCCACTAAAACGAAGTAATTCGGCATCTTTTTCATGTAAATATTTCTTTGGAAATTTGGTTGACTGCCTGCCCCTATTTCCTTTTTTAGACCTTCAAAAGGTGAATACTCGCGACTTAGTGCAAAATAAGAGACCAAACAATTGTATATCCCCTTTTTGTTGTACTATTTGCAAAAGAAAGGACGAAGACAGAAGACCACCTTCTACTACATTGTGACTTAAATAAATTTATTTGGGATGAAGTATTCGTTGAGCTTAAAATTGTCAATGCTTTGCCCAAATCATGGTCTGATTTTTTAGTACTGGATCAATTGAGTAAAGGGGAAAATAAGAAGAGGACAAGCATTTGGTTGTGCATTTCTTTGTGCGTGGCTTGGTGTGTTTGGAATGAAAGAAATGAGAGGACTTTTGAGAATAAGGAAGTATCAAAGGAATACTTCAGGAAATAATTAAATTATCGGCCTCCCTTTGGATTTCGACTTCAAAACATTTTAAGGCGTTAGCCCTTCAGTTATCATCAATTATTGGGTAGAGGCACTAATACGGAGCTGTGGGTCAAGAGATTTTGTGTTGTTTGCCTTTCTGAATTCGGGATGGCTCACTGTAGGGATCGGAAGACGGATGAGCTTATGGAGACTGCTCTCTCTTTTTTTTTCCTTTTCTGCCTTTATCTGGCGGCCTTCTTGTCCACTTATTGTGCAGTATCTCTCTTTTTCTTTTTGTTATTAATAATATATTTCATTTGCGAAAAAAAAGGGGAGTCATTTAGGGTTTGGGGTACATTAGTTCTTTGTATTTGTGCATTCTGTTCTACTAATTTTCGTACTTGTTCATTGGGGTCCAAAATGGACGGAAGCCGTCTACTGACTTGTTACTTAACTTGTCTAATGTCCAAATTCCCGCTTTGTGAATTATTTAATGTCCAATTCACCTTTTAGTTTATTTACTTACTTAATGACAATTAAGAATCATATATTATTTAACTAGGATTATTAATGCATATGTTCAATTTAAATATTAAATATAATATAAATATTATTATCCTTAATACATATATAAATATAATATATATATATAGAGAGAGAGAGAGAGCGGTTCTCATGCATACCCCAGTTTGCATACCGCTGGCGCGGACCAATTTTGATAAAATAGTAAAAAAAATATTTTTGATGTAATTTTTTTTTTATAGTTTCTAAACATTTCAATAGGACCATAAAAAAAATTCAACTCAAAATGAATTTTTTTGCTATTTTAAAAAAATCGGTCAAACTTTGTCAGTTTTTAACAACTTAAAAACTGACAAAGTTTGACCGATTTTGTTAAAATAGCAAAAAAATTCATTTTGAGTTGAATTTTTTTTTATGGTCCTATTGAAATGTTTAGAAACTATAAAAAAAAAATCAGCCCGAAATTATTTTTTTTACTATTTTAAAAAAATGGTCCGCACGGAGGGTATGCAAACTGGGTATGCATGAGATCCTTTCTGTATATATATATATATATATATATATGAATATATTTAATATGACATAATGTATATTTTAAATATATGTTTACATACTTATACAGTAATATATTTATAAAATACATTTATATATTTACGCGTATAATATATAAATAATATATTTATAAGGTTTGATTGTATTACGCTTCATTACGTTTTGAGTTGTTCTTTTGAAATGTTTGATTGTAATACACTTCATTACATTTTGATTTCCTCTTCAACATGCTGTTATTATGTATCTTTCAATCACAACCTTAAGTGTAATAATGCAATCAAATCTTTGAAAATATTTGTGCATCGAAAAAATTACTAAGGTTGATCCTCAGTTCTGGTTGCTTCTCAAAATCCTCTACCAAATAAATGGAGGCCTTTGCTGGATCCAAAAGAACCAACGGTTGTTCATGAGAATTTTTTTTAAACGAGTGTGTAGTCTTTTTATGATCATTTTCAAGCTACCATGTTTGCTTTAGGGGCTTAACTGATACAAAATATAATTTAGGGACCACAATTAAAATAATAATTCATCAGCCAAACATGTAATTACTGTAAATTTCCTAAGGGTTCTTACAACCAAAACACTGACCTAAACACAAAGACAACCTTAAAAACAGGACACTAAGCTTTCCAGTGCATCTTATATCCCCAAATTGGTAGGTCAATTGAAGAGACGGTAGTAATTTTGTTTCTATATCCTACAGGCAGCGATGGCTGTAAATGAATAAAGTGATCAACTGATTCAAATTGTAGGATACATACGTTGAATAATTTGATTTGCAGGATAAAAGAATTATATAAAATAATATATGTTTTATCCCAAGTGGGATTAGAGGTATCCTACTGCATAGAACAGTATACAGAATAACAATCATTTACTAGAGTTAGTACGGATGTGATGCTCATAATTAATCCTAACAATTGGTCAATGTCATACCCTAGCTGGAAAAGAGGGATGACTGTTTTGCTGTCATTTTCATTGTAATTTCTGCAGTAGTATTTTCAGTAGATTGGTTACCTGGCTCAGCAGGTGGTTAGAGTTAGTTGCTGACTCAGCAGGTGGTTAGAGTCGTTTGTCAATTAGTTAGAGTCGTATGAATTCTATAAAATCAAATGTACTGATTCCCATTTTCATTCATTCAATGATAAATACAAATTCTCTGTTTTCTCTCTAATTTCTTCCATCTCATTTCTATCTTTTCTATTTCTCATCTCTGTCTTCTTCTCTATCACTCATTTCTAACTTTCCACCATAGCCAAGCTTGAGAGCTTGACAAGTGGTATCAGAGCCCTAAAATCCTGCCCCTAATAAACCACTCGTTTCCACCAAACTTCCAAACTGGGGAGACCTAAGAACAACATGACCGAGGTAAGAATTTCACAACACGAAGGAAAAAGTAATCAATGACACTCAACAGAAGAAAAACAATTGCAAGGGGTTCAAGGTTCATTTGAGTCACTCATGAACAACCTCATTCAACAAATCAAGAAATTTGAAGAAAGATTTGAGAAAATTGATGAAAAACTGGACAAAAACATGGATCCTTATAAGCGTCTACTGGGTACCCCGCCAGCTGCTAATCAGCCACCAATTACTCCCATCAATGTAGATTCTGGAAAAAGAGAGCATGTAATTCCTAAGGAAAAGGAGAAAATTACAGAAGGCCCAAAATTGAATTCCCTAGGTTCAATGGTGAAGACTCCAGAGGATGGTTACAACAGTTGCAGAGGTATTTGAAGATCCTACTTGTGGCCCTACACATGGATGGAATTGCTGCTACTTGGTTCCAATCTATGTATCAAAGATTGCAAACGGGTTAAATGGGAAGAGTTTGCTACTCAGCTATGTCTGAGGTTTGCACCAGGAGGGTCCGAGTTTTGCACCAGGAGACTTTGATGATGTTATTGCAGAGTTTAGCAAGTTGCAACAAGAGAGTAAGTACTGTGTCCCAATACCAACAGAAATTTAAAGAACTCAAACCACTAGTCATGACCAAACAAAAAGGGCTTTCAGAGGAGTATTTCATCTCTTCCTTCTTGAGTGGCCTTAAATCTGAAATCAAAGTGACAGTTAAAATGCCGCAACCCAAGACTTTAATCAATGCCGTGAGCCTAGCCAAACTTCAGAATCTTCTTTAGAAACCATCGAATTCATTCACCCCACAAAAACTAAGCCAAATGTTCGGAAACACTAATTTCGACCCAAGAAGCATCACTGCCCCAAATGTTCAATCTAGAAACCCAACCAACTACATCCCCCACCCCACACACACACACACACAGATGCTGAAATACAAAACAGAAGAGAGAAGGGTCTTTCTTATTACTGCGATGAACCTTATTCCATGGGACACAAATGCAAGAAGGTGACCATTCACATGTTGATGACAGAAGAGGAAGGTACAACTTCTTTTACTGAGACACTAGAAGAAGGAAGTGAAGAGATTGAAGAATCAGGCATGGACATGGCTATTTCTTTACAAGCAATATCTGGTTCCGCCTCACACCAAACTATTATGGTCACACGACAAGCCAAGAAGCACATGTTGAAAATATTAATAAACTCAGGCAGTTCCCATAACTTTTTTGATCCCCACACAGCCAAAAAATTGGGGTGCAACACCATTCCTACCACTAACCTATGGGTCACTGTGGCCGATGGCAACAAAATGATTGGTAATGCCAAATGACCAATTTTTTGTTGGGGGATGCAAGGGGAACACTTCCAAGCCAATTTAAGACTGCTTAAACTAGGAGGTTGTGACATGATATTAGGCATTGAATGGCTTGAAGGACTTGGGTATATTTTGTGCACTTTCAAGAAAGGGAATATGACATTCCAAAAGGAGGGCAGACAAGTGCAACTGACTGGTGATAGAGAAAAAGGCCAACTCAAAGTCATCTCATGTAAAGCTGTGGAAAAATTGTGCAGAAAAGGATCTTGTGGACTTATAGGTCAACTGTTCACCATTAACACCACCAACCAGAATCCAAATAAGGAGGTACCTATTCCTAATGACTTATAGGTCAAGAACCAGTAGGCTTACCTCCTAAAAGATCTCATGACCACCATATACCTCTCAAAGAGGGCAGTGACCCAGTTTGCCTATGGCCATATAGATACACTCATGTGCAGAAATCAGAAGTTGAAAAGATAGTGCAAGAATTGCTATCTTCAGGGGTCATTAGACCCTTACAAGTCCTTTTGACTCACCTGTGCACTTAGTAAGAAAGAAGGACCATTCTTGGAGGATGTGTGTTGATTATAGAGAGCTCAATAACCTACCCATCAAAAATAAATTTCCCATTCCTATAATTGAGGAATTACTTGATGAGTTGCAAGGAGCAAGTGTTTTCTCTAAACTAGACCTAAGATCCCGTTGCCACCAAATTAAACTTCATGAGCCTGATATTCCCAAAACAATTTTCAGAACCCATGAGGGGCATTATGAATTCTTAGTAATGCCCTTTGGCCTCACCAATGCACCTGCCTCCTTCCAAACCCTAATAAACTCAATTTTTCAAACCCTATCTCAGAAAATTTATTTTGGTATTCTTTGATGACATTTTAGGGTACACTTCCAATTTACAAACCCATAAAAATCACCTAGCAACTACTCTCTCACTGTTGAAAACTCATCAGTTGTTTGCTAAAAGAAGCAAGTGCTCATTTGCCCAAAACCAACTTGAGCACCTAGGTCATATCATTTCAAACGAGGGGGTGTCTGCAGACAAATCTAAAATTGATGCTCTGTTGGATTGGCCTCTACCAAAGTCTATAAAAGGGTGAGAGGATTTCTGGGTCTTACAGATTATTATAGGAGGTTTGTGAGAAATTATGGACTCGTTAGTAGACCTCAAACACAGATACTTAAAAGGGACCAATTCAACTGGGCACCTAATGTCATTGAAGCCTTCAATACCCTCAAGCAAGCCATGGCCTCAACCCCAGTCCTAACCTTACCCAAGTTCCAAAAAAGTTGTCATTGAGACTGATGCATCGAATGAGGGCATTGGAGCAGTGCTCATGCAAGAAGGCAGGCCATTAGCTTTTATAACTAAGTCCCTTCCACCTAGAAAGATGGGACTCTCTGCATATGAAAAAAAACTATGGGCTATTGTATATGCTATTGAAAATTGGAGATCCTACTTGTTTGGCCATCACTTCATAATCAAAACTGACCATCAAAGTTTTAAAATACCTATGGAACAAAGGGTTTCATCAATGCTACAGCAGAAATGGCTAACTAAGCTATTTGGCTTTGACTATACTATTGTTTATAAGAAAGGGGTAGACACAAAGTGGCTGATGCCCTATCTAGAAGGGGAGAAGATGTGGGGAAATGCACAGCCATTAGCAGTAAGAAATTCATAACAGTCTCAAAGAAGATGAGTTAGCACAGCAACTTATTGTCAAGATAGCATGCTGTCCAGAAGTAGTGGGGTACATTTGCACACAAGATACTCTCAGGTTCCATGGCAGATTGTACATTGGCAGTAATGGTAATCTAAGACGCAAAGTGGTTCAAAATTACACAACTCAAGGACTGGGGGTCATTCAGGTATAAAGGTCACACTCAAGAGAGTGGAACAATTTTTCTATTGGCCTAATCTCAAACAACAAGTTCAAAAGATTGTTTCAGAATGCAACTCATGCCAAAGAACCAAATCAGAACATGTACCCTACCCTGGTTTGCACCCTCTAACTACCCCCAACCAACCATGGGAAGCTATTTCTATGGATTTTATAGAAGGCTTACCCAAATCCAATCATAAAGACTACTTTTGTAGTGGTGGACAGGTTCACTAAGTATGCACATTTTATTCCCCTCACCCGTCCTTACACAGCCCCTCATATTGCCCAAATATTTTTTGATAATATACACAAACTCCATGGCCTTCCATCTACCCATTATCTCTGATAGAGATCCCCTTTTCCTCAGTGTTTTCTGGACCACCTTATTCAAGCTCATTGGTACCTCCCTAAACCACTCTACTGCCTACCACCCTCAATCCAATGGGCAAACAGAAAGAGTTAATCAATGCTTGGAAAATTATCTTCACAGCATGTGTTGTGACAAACCTAAACAGTGGGCAAAGTGGCTATCTCTTGCTGAATGGTGGTACAACTCTAGCCACCACTCATCTATTCAGGTTACTCCTTTTGAGGCTTTATATGGTTATAAACCACCACACCTAGATATACCTCAGCTCCCTAACACATAGCACAGATCTGCAGACTATGATGCAGCTTTTGAAAGAAAAGCTACAACTAGCTCAAGATAACATGAAAATGTTGCAGACCTATGAAGCACGGACACGTAATACGTGTTTCAACACGTGATACGCGACACGTGATTGATCCAAAAACTAGGATACGACACGTTATGATACGTATAATATATAATATATATTAATGAAATAAAATAGATTTTCTCCATAAAATATATTATTAGAGCACTCTTAACATGAAATTAAGAAAATGGACCATACAAAACAAAATTCAAACACACTTTGAACTTAAGAATCATAAATAAAGCACAATCACCATCACTTGAGTCAAAGCTGACTCATAGCTTCTGGGAGAGTGTTCGTGCTTCATAGGTGTCCGACACGTTGTCGGACACGACACGTTGGCTTCCGGGAGAGTGTCCGTACTTCATAGTTGCAAACAGACACAGAAGTGAGAGGCACTTTGCAGTGAGTGACTTCGTTTATTTGAGACTCCAACCTCATAGACAAGTCATTGTGGCTCTACATAAATCTACGAAGCCATCCCCTAAGTTTTACAGCCCTTTTAAAATCTTAACTAAAATAGGCACTTTTGCCTATAGATTGGACTTGCCCCCTACAGCTGCCATAACATCCAGTGTTCCATGCATCTATGCTGAAAAAGAAGATAGGTGAGCAAGTTGTTCATGTAATACTCTGTATTTTTATATGTATTATTTAATTATGAAAATTAATTATGTGTGCTTGTTGTGACTGGAGATGTCACTATTTACATTTTTTACGTATTATTTAATTCAGATTTGAAATCGAATTTTATGTATGTTAATCCACTAATTGATTAAGTGATATTTGGACTCGTACCGGTTGATTATTAAATGACTGAGTTGTTAGTTACTTGAATTGTCATATTTTGTACTCGGGGTTTGGGACGCGTAGAATGTCTGTTATTATCTTATCTTAAAATGTTGGGTTTTACGCCTATTAGATGGGTACAGGGCTTGATTAATATTTTAAGTCATTTGGAGGTGATTTTGGGCTCTTTTAGGTGAGGCTCATTTAGGGCCCAAGCCTAATTTCGTGAATTAAAAGTTTTAATGAGTTATTTGGGGATCTCGTAAATCACATAACATAATTGGGGAAGCTCCTTGAGATGAGAGAGAAGGAACTTGAAAAGAAGATAAGGAATTGGGGGATCTTGACATGATTGTCTCCATAAACTGATTGAAACAAGTTTATCCAGATTTTGATTATGGTTTGTTTTTGTGTTAAATTATATCTATTCATTGAAATCTAAACTTAAGATTAATTTGGTAATTTCGAAATTAACCTAATCAAGATAATAATATTGTTAATTTTTATTCTATATTGATTGATTTTCCCATGAACTTGAATTGAAATCATTAGAGAATGATTAGAACTTGTTTTATATTGAAAATCCTTTAGTAGCCCTCTGATTAATCTATGGAAATCCTAAGTTAATTGAAGAAGTTGATAAAACTAGGGTTCTTGTATTACATATGAAATTTCCCTTTAAAACTTGATAGAAATTGTGTAATTGTTGTTAGAATTGAGTTCCAATCATTAATATGAAGAGGTTTTGGTGTTTGGATGTTGGTTGGGGGCTTGGATGAAGCTTTTTGAGTTCATTAATGGTGTTTTAGAGACAGAATTTGGGTTTTGGCGAAGGCGAAACAAGGGAAAGTGTCAACCTACAGACCCTGACCATCGATTGATCAACTACCCAGGATTGTGGAAAATTGAATTACGAACGTGTGGGCGCTAGTTACTTATTTTTTGGATTTTTTTCGAATTTCTTATGAATATTTACCAAGAGTGAGCAAGAATGAAATTCTAGGTTGGTGATTTTGATTTGGGCTTTGTGTTGTGATTGGGTTGTTGGATTTTCTGTCTTAAGGCTTCGATGGATTGGCTTTTAGGTTTATTATACTTATAGAATAGAGTGAATTCTAATGTTTGAGAGTTTGGAAATTGGGTTCGGGTTATTTGGGTGTTTAGACCTGGGTTGGTTTGTGGGGATCGAATTGTGTAGTATGTATTAGTTGAAAATCCAAGAGCGAGATGGGTTGTTAAATGAGATTTTAGAAGGGTCGATACCTAGACGTGTAGCCTCCAGAGATTGGGATAGAATTCTATGAGATTGAATACAGTTATTATGTGTACTTTTAGTATAAGTTGGGTGTAAAACTATAACTAGAATTTGAAATGCCTTGGGAAGTAGGCTAGTAACATATAGATTCGGATTGGGGTAACGGGTGTATTACCTTTTAATAGTCTGGCTTATTACAGAAGACCCCGTAGTGATGGGTCTATATATATGTTATGTTAATTTAACCCGTTAGTGAGGGTTGTAAATGTGACCCGGTAGCGTTGGGTCGGTATGTATATATGTTTGTTTGATTAAACCCGTTAGTGAGGGTTATATTTGACTCGATGTTCAATGTACAATGCATACCATGTGTGAATGCTCGTAGCGAACGTACTAGCAAGGATTACATTATGGGGTGCGTGCGACGTCGATTGCGATGGCGCCTTGGTGAGGAGAGGAGTTTGCCATGGTCATTTTTACCCCGGGTCCTACGCCTAGGTATCCGTGTCCCGAGGGGGTTTCACGGGGAGATGTCATCGTATAGTCTTGGGTATGGTAGGCTATATGAATGATGGGTAGGCATAGCGATTTATCCCTCGGTCTTGATGTGTGCAAGCGTGCGAGTAGCCCATTTATTTGTACATGTCGGGGGATGTACCTATGTATGGATGTTAGACTTAGCGTTTGTCTTTATCCTTTCTTATGTGATTATATATTGTGGTACTAGAGATAGTTGTGTTAAAGTATATACATCATCATTATACCTCATCCAGCCACTACCTCCACTATACCACCTCACCACACCACTCCTCAATTTACTCCCCTTTGTTCCCTCTCTTTTCACTATATATAGGTTTATCATATAGGTTTATCATGTAATTTAAACATACACTTAGACATATTAATACAATCATCTTTCTCTCTCTCTATCTATTCTAACATGGTATCAGAGCAGATATCCTAGGCCTCACTATCTTTTGCTTCCGCTTTCACCCGCTGGTGACGTTTTGACACTCGTCGGATCACCCAAAACCATCACTGTTCAACCCTTAAAATCTGCTCGCTAAACCTTAACTGAAAATCCAGCAGCATGCTTCCTTGTAGAAACTAAAGCCTCTTTCTCTCTCCTCATTTTCCGGCCACTTTCTCAACCTATCTCCGGCGGTGGCTTTTCGCACTTAGGTGGAGCAATATTTTCCTTTTCCGGTGAATTTATCCTCTTTCCGGCATCCCTCTGTCGGTGGTAAAATGCCTCCTCTAACCGCACAACCTCCTCTCTCTTTTATTGTATCTTTCCCTCCACAACGAGCACTGTTCATCGCCGACAATATTGCTCACCGTTGGAATCACTGTACTGTTCAAAAAAAAATCACATCTTCACTTTTATCCTTCCAAACCTTTAATACCCTCAGTCGAAAATCAATTTTCCGGCAAACCTCCGCCCGGCAATCTTCCACTCCCACCCCTTGGTACCACCTGTGCCGCTAGTGCTTCAGCCGTGAAAATCACTAGCCAAACCTTTGCCACTTGATGGCACTTCCTCCCCTTTAACCTAGTTGTACCCACCGGATTCTCCCTTCTCACTCTTCTAACCCAAACTCTTCCACCCTCTTAAAATATTTAACCCACATCTCTCTTTTTCCCCTCTAATTACTCACCCGACAAAACCCAAATTTAATTTTATTCCAACCTTTTGTTTTAATTAATTTTAAAAAAAGCCCCACTATTTTTTAGAATTCCCACTTCTGCCCCTGAAATTTCATAAATTCACAAATCAGTCCCCAAAACTTCTGCAAATTAGACCCCATGCGGTCTCTCATTAAGGCTACATGAAATCTTTCATTAGTGCTTCGTGCACTCTCTTATTAGTGCCTCGTGTACTCGCTCATTAGTGCATCATGCACTCCTATAAATCCATCCATACATTATGGATCTTATGCCTCTGGCATTTTCTCAGATTATTATAGATCATGCCTACTTCTGCTCAATCCACCATCATCTTCTTCAAAGCACATCCTCCGGGGCATTTTCAAGACTTCATTACCAAACTCAATTTGGTCGATATTTTACCATCTTGACTTTGAGGGGGAATGTCAAAGTATATACATCATCATTATACCTCACCCTACCACTACCTCCACTATCACCACCTCACCCCACCACTACCTCCACCATTCCTCAATTTACTCCCCTTTGTTCCCTATCTTTTCACTATATATTGGCTTAGTATGTAATGTAAACATACACTTGACATATTAATACAATCATCTTTCTCTCTTTCTATCTATTCTAGCAATATGTATCGGTTTACGTATTATACTTGAGATGTATATGCTTATTATAGGGATGTATACCTATATACTTATGACTCGGGATTTATGTGTTAACTATACTACATATGTATGTATTACTATATGGCGTGCGATAGCCCTGGACGGATAAACTTGAGATTTATGATTTATGATTTAAGCTTGGGAGTGGCACCTTGGTTATTTGGTTAGAGGTACCGTAGGTTTGAGACTACCGTATAACATATGATTCATAATGAAAGAGATTAACCTAACGTTGAGAAAGTAAAGATTAAAAAATGAAGAGATAAAACTTTAACCACATGGGCTACAGATGGGTAGGGCTGTAAAATGAACCAAGCTAATCGAGTTCGGCCCGTGTTCGTTCGAAAAAAAGCTTGTTTAAGACAGGCTCATAAAATACATGACCCAAGCTTGAACAAAATTTTAAGCTCGTTATATTATTAAGCTCAGCTTGAATTCGGCTCAATCACCAATATCCATAGTAAACCAGTGTAAAATACCCAGGCTACTCGAGCTCAGCTCGTATTCGTTTGTTATGAAGCTCCATCGAGATCAAATCGTAAGATAAAGGAACCAAACATTTAGTTTGCATTTACAAACCAGGCTTGAGCAACCTTAAGTTCTGCTCCGCTTGGCTCACCTCATTTCCACCCTCCATATGGGTTTGGGATTAGAACTGCATGTTAATTTAGGTTATTAGGTTGGGTAACTAATAACTTAAAATACACTAAAAGACAAGAGGAAGATGTGAAGCTATGGTGTAGCCCAAATTCAATTATAATCTTATTCTTCATAAACATTATCAGAGTTAATCGTTGGAGGAGAACCTCTAGCGACATTTTATCCTTCATTTCTAGGATGTAGTAGTGGAGTAGGGTCGCTATTCACTTTTGTATTATTTTACATTTACAATAGGATTGTATGTGTGGGGTGCAAACCATAATGGCCCAAATTTCAATGGCCCAAGTAGGCCCAACCCAAAAATATAAAGCGTGTCGTTCAAGTCAAGATTAATATCCCATGGGATAAACATGGAGAGCTCAATCTTGCTATCAATAATCTCGGAGGAGATCAACACGGATCAGCAAACGAGTCAACCAACAGCTGAGAGAGTTTAAACATAACTCAACCACTCCTATAATTATAAATAGAACCCTTACCCCAAGGCATTGGGGCATGTAATTCTTTGTTTACAAGTTATAAGAATTAATATACAAAGAGAAACACCCCGTGGACGTAGGCAGTTGTCGAACCACGTAAATCCTTTTTATTGTGAGATTGTTTTATTCCTTGTTTGGTTTCCCATTGCTCAGAACCCTTTATTGTGATCCATTACACTCGCAATTGGCGTCGTCTGTTGGAAGCGATTTTTTCCCTTAAGCAAACCGAAACCAGCAAATTAAGCAATGTCTCACCCTCACTGCGGAGGATCAGCTCCATCTGGACCGAAATCAGGTTGTTGACCATCCACAATTTTACCCACAAGAACAGCCTTCTAAGCAAAGCAACGAGCAGCTCAGATTAACACCAATCTCGCAATTGATGAACGATTATGAGGAAAGACTCCATCAACAAGAGGAGGCAACACGCCTACAAATGGAGGAAAACGCACGTCTCCAACAACGTCAGGAAAAAATCGAACGACAACTCCATGGAGATAAACGGAAGCGTCGTGATCGGATGCCTAACCCTCAGGCGAGCAAACTCGCAGCCGAGGAAGGAGTTCGCGCAGCGAGCGGGATCGTTCAAAACACGAAAGTCGTTTGACAAGGCGAAACCAAGACGAAGGGCATCGTAGACACAATATCCAAAGTCTGGTCTGAAGGGAGATGGATCAGCACCCAGCTCATTGCGGAGCTAGATCCACTAAGGAGCTGGCAAGGAGGGAACTCATTACTCAGATGCAACCCCCCTTTTCGAGGAAAATTGAGGAGGAAGATCCGTCTAACAAGTTCGCAACCCCAAGGTTCAAGATATACGATGGGAAGACTGATCCTATAGACCACGTACGTCAATATAGGCAAGCGATGACTATGTGGAACCATAACGATGCCCTCATGTGTCGCATGTTCCCATCTAGCCTAGGAGGTGTCGCACAAAAGTGGTTTGAAAGGCTGCCTCAGATGTCGGTCAAGAAATTCAAGTCACTCGCGGAGCCTTTACGGCTAGCTTTATCACAAGCAGTTCTCACCCAAAGATAATGCATTCTCTCCTCACCATGAGGAAGAAACCCCAGGAGACTTTGCGAGATTATGACAGGCGCTACTTGGAAACCTTCAACGAATTCGAAGATTGCTCAGAGCAAGTTGCCGTAGCATCATTCAAGATAGGCTTACCCCACAACCCCATGTTGCACCAGTCCCGAGGAAGATACCATCGATGATCTTATGTCGCACATAGAAAAATATGCCAAGGTGGAAGATGTGGTCTCCCTTAGTCAAGGTGATAACGATCGCGTAAAGGCGACCAAGGGAAACGACAAAGAGATTGACCCCAAGAAAGGAGGCAAAAAGCATAATGGAGGATCCAAGAACAGGAACAAAGGAGACCCGGCCAAAGCTTTCCAGACGATCAATAACGTTTTCAGAGAACCAGTCTACAAGATCTTGGGTAAAATCAAAGACCAGCAATTCCTCAAATCGCCGAAGAAGATGGGCGATGATCCGAGAAAGAGAAATAATGCTCTCAAATGTGCCTACTATAAGGAAAACGGGCACAAGACAGAGAAATAGCAGCCTACACTTTAGTTGATGGTCAAAACATTGATCAATATCACCTTAGTTTGATTACAATTTGTTTAATTACGATTAAACTCAATGTCTCACGATTTTCGTCACGAAAACCTCACGAATTGCCCAGGCAAACAATCGCAAATTTTTATTCCATAACTTATGATGATCACAGTATGTTCTAAGTTTTCCTAATAAAGTACAAGCCCAAGTGGTTCATTTAGCTATTTAACATTATTCCAAAATGGCAGCCTACACTTTAGTTGATGGTCAAAACATTGATCAATATCACCTTAGTTTGATTACAATTTGTTTAATTACGATTAAACTCAACGTCTCATGATTTTCGTCACGAAAACCTGACGAATTGCCCAGGCAAACAAGAGACCTATGGGGTCCCTAGGTGCTAAATAAACTCGACCTTGTTCAGATAAAAATCCTGAACGGGTGGATGGCCCTAAAACCAGGTTCATTTTTACCAGAGTCTGCTCTAGGCATAAGGTAGTGTGACAACACAAACTAAGAGGTAAGACAAGACAATAGAACACATGCATGGCATAACGAAATGGAAAAATGCAAAATGTGGAATTATACAAACAACTTGTTGATTACATAAAGTTATAATAAAGATCATTTACAGAGCTAAAAAGAACAAAACTAATACAATCGCTATCTCCGGTGAGCAATCATCTCTAAAATAGCAGCTCTTCGACGATGTCGGGACTAGGTCGAAGTTGATCATCACTGTCACATGACAAATAATCCTTAGCAAGTTGGAAAGGAACGGCATCCAGAGGGACCTAACTCTCTTCACTTCCAAAGGGGGATGGTGATACGCCAGACAATCAACTTGTTACCAGTACCAGAGTTCAGAGTCCTTTGGGACTTTTAGGACCCCTAAAGCATTCGACCAACCATGTTTGTAGGCCAATTGTTTTGCCTCATCCAGCTTAATAGGGACATCCATCCACCCCACATCATAGGCGGCAGTCAACGCCGCGCAAGGACCTTTTCTGAAGAGATAACGGAGCTTGATTATGTCACGGCTCAGCCGCATCTTCACAATTCCTTCCCTCTCTAAGTCCCCCTGGGCTTCGACGAGCTGCTTCCCGAGAGAATCATTTTCAATTTGTAAAAACGCCCAACAATCTGTCTTTTCAAAGTGCTCACTTCTTTTTGCATCAATGTACCAACGTCACCAAGGTCCTTCACATCATCTTTTAACTTGGCCACCAAGGCAGACTACTTTTATAAGTCCTGGTCATCTTTTTAAGAGCCTTCCGAACAAAAACAACGTCACGGTGAGCTTGAGCACTAGCCCCTTAACCAAGGATGGAATCTAAGTCACTAGCAAACAAGGTCTCCATAGGAACATTGCAAGGCTACAAGAATAAAAAGAACAACGCTCAGCAACAGTAAAGAATGAAATCAAAACATTGGAAAGTTATTTCATTTAATATCGAAATAAGACGAGGCCTTTACAAACGAGAAAAAAAAATGAAAAATACAAAAAGAGCCCTAAAACTAATCATTCCTAACCAGTTCTCGACCTGCTCCAAGACCTCCGGGACTTGCCCCGACTTGCTTCAGAACTTACCATGTCTCGACTGTGGGGGCTGCTCGGCCCTCTTCCCCGGCCCTTGGAGGAGAACCAGGATTGTGCTCCCCAAAGAGCTCTGACTCAGCTGGAATATTAGTCTTCGTCAAGGTAGCATCCCAACCTTTTTTAAAGTTGGATTTCCTGATAAAGGCTAACTGACGTTTGGCATCGTCAAAGGCCTCCTCGTACCCAGTCTGGTCGCCCTCATCCTTAGAAACAGCAACAGTCTTTGGTTATTCTTGTTTTAACCGATCACGCTCGACCACCGGTTGGTCATGATCGGCCTTCAGCTTGTTATATTGGACCTTCAGCTGAGCAAGCTCGTCCTTCAGGTCGTCCATCTCTGCCTCGTAAGCCTTCTTAGCAGACACCGGAGCAAATTCAGAATTCTTCAAGGCAGTGAATAAATCACCCACCTTGGACTGCTCGGAGCGCTTCTCCAGAATGGCGACAAAGTCGGCCACAAACCGCATAAAGGAAAAGTTAGATAAGTATCAACACTAGAGCAAAACAACAATGTGCAGAAAAAAAGTCGTGCTTACCAGAGAGAGCGCCAAGCGGCACGAGAAGATAGCTTATCATGGGTCAACATGTCAACCTGCTCGAGATCAAGGGCAAGTACAGCCCCTTTAACAAACTTAGGGCTAAAGAAGGATTTTTGGCCACCGACATTACTTGGTTGGCCTTCCCATGACCATGGATGGGTGTCACCCCTCTTAAAGAGCGACCGAGCAGCTGAAGAAGAAGAGGGCTTCTCCTTATTCTTCTCTCGGATCCGACACAGATATGGGGGCAGAGGGACCCTCAGGCTCAGTCCTCTTGGAACCTTAACCCTACGAGAAACGGGCGTCATGTCATCATCATCCACCAGCAGGATCCTTCTCTTAGGAGCAATTATCTCGTCCTCAGCTGCGGGAATGGACTCAACGTTCAAAGACTCGTAGGAGGAGGAAGTAAAGGGCTCCTCGCTTGCAAAAGGAAGAGGAACCTCGAGTATTGTATCTACAGGGCGAGCTGTGAAACTACTGGTAGAATTCTTATACTCCAGAAGAAAAGACACGACCTTGGGTGATCACCACCAGTGACCAACAGCCTTCTCAAATTCCAAACTTTAATAAGCTCCTCCCTATTGAAGTGAGAAGAAGAGGGTTCTATCTTCTTTAATCAAGTTGGATAAAAGGAAAGAAAAAAATCACTAGTAATAGCATAATTGAATAAAGCTCAGTATAAGGGAAATAAAAGCCAACCTATATCACTTCTCCTCTCCGGGCATAGAAACCCGCTATACTACTCACCCTCAAGAAGAGGTGGGTGTTGCCAAATTCTGGCGACGAAACATTGATCCCAATAACCTTTATTGGAATCAAAAAGGTTGATAACTGATACTCCATAAACATTCCTTGCCTTCAGATATAAAATCCCATATGTGGTGTGGGACCAAGATTAGCCTTATCTAATCTCTGGAATCCCTATTTTGGTGCCATATAGCTCGTTGATTCGATTAACTCCGATGACAATTCGCCATGTGTTTGGAGCGCATTGGGCGGGAACCACCTCTAAGAACAGTTGATTAGGGGGAAATGTAATCCCCCCCTTCGGTTATTGAGAGGGCGTGAATCCAATAACCACCCTCAACAGCAACGGAATTTCTAGGAACTGGGCCACACTCGATTGTTACCCAAGGAGGAATTGAATATACTTTCATAAACTCCCCCACAGTCCTCTCACTAACAATAAAAACCATTTTTGACGGGAAAATGGGAGAAAAGACTACTCAACGAAAACAGAGATGATCAAAAGAAGTTACTCAGAACAGTCGCACGAAAGATAAGCAAAGACAAAGATAACCTACAAAAAGATTATAAAGACTGACGCTCCAAATGATCTTTTTGAATTAAGGAAGGTATACAAACGACGGTGCAGAGTCTCTTTGATTAAACAGATCAAAGAAGCAAAATCCCAAGAGTCTAATCATATAGAACGAAGTCTGAGGTCATCAATGCAACTGGCGGTTCGTTTTTATACTAAGGATCAGCGTACCCCTCATCACAACTAATCAATTACGACGCATGCCCCCGCAAAAGCTCGATGCTAAATTGTCATGGGCTAACCAATCATTTGGGCCAAGGAAGCATACAAAATTCTTCGACCCATTTTTGCCAATATTCTAGGGACAATTGTGGGGTGCGAACCGTAATGGACCAAATTTTTGCGGCCCAAGTAAGCCCAACCCATAAATATAAAGCGTGTCGCTCAAGTCAAGATTAATATCACATGGGATAAACATGGAGGTCAATCTTGTTATCTATAATCTCGGAGGAGATCAATATGGATCAACAAACGAGCCGACCAACAGCTGAAAGAGTTTGAACATAACTCAACCACTCCTATCATTATAAATAAAACACTTACCCCGGAGCATCGGGGCATGTAATTCTTTGTTTACAACTAATAAGAATTAATATATTAAGAGAAATATCCCGTGGACAGGGGCGGATGGACATGGGGCCCAAGGAGGGCTGGCGGCCCCGGTTCAAATTTAAAAATAAAAATAAAATAAAATAAATTATAGGATTTTTTGGTAAAACTTCACACTTCAAGGTATACCTCTAATTATTTACAAAACTGAGGGTGTAAAAAAGATTGTAATTAATTAAAATAATAAATATAAAAACAAGGTCTCCTATCTCTTTGTAGTTACGTCTTTGTAGTTGTAGTTGTTTGGCATTGTAAAGTTATAATTTGTAGTTGTAGTTGTTTGCTTTGCGCATTAAAATAATAAACATAAAATAAGGTTTGCTATAATTTGTATAAAAAACTTGAAATAACACAAAAAAAAAATCGCCTCGGGCTACCGCCCTCGAACCCCAGCACCACTTGAAACTTTTGCCCCGGTTGAACAAAAATCCTGAATCCGCCACTACCCGTGGACGTAGGCAGCTGCCGAATCACGTAAATCTTTTTGTTGTGAGATTATTTTATTCCTTATTTGGTTTCCCATTATTTAGAACCCTTTATTGTGACTCACAGTACGTTACATATTATATTGGTGTCAGAGTTGAATTATTATATTTATGATGATTGTTATCAGAATTGCTTTTGTATTATTTAGAATTGCATTATCTCGTTTCGTTACTTATTCAAATTTGAGTTGTTTCGTTATGCTGAAGATGTTATCAAATGTTTTTTATTCCCGTGATTTTTTGTTTTAGACTATTTATAAATTTTCGGGGTGTCACAGTTCCTCAATCGCAGCCACCTCCAGTCAATGAGATAGGAAAATTCACTCTGGAACCGATAGCCATTTTTGATAGATGTTAGATTCGCAGAGGTCACATTGCCGTTCCTCAAGTGGTTTAACCTTCCTCACGAGGCAACCACATGGGAGGACTACAGTCGGATCACTCCGTGATTTCGTCATTTCAATCCTTCAGGACAAGGATTTTAAAATGGAGGAGCGATTCTCATGACCTAGCTGCTGTCATTTTCATTGTAATTTCTGCAGTAGTATTTTCAGTAGATCAATTAGCTGACTGAGCAGGTGGTTAGAGTTAGTTGTCAATTAGTTAAGAGTCGTATGAATTATATAATATAAAATGTACTGATCCCCATTTTCATTCATTCGATGATCAATACAAATTCCCTGTTTTCTCTCTAATTTCTTTTATCTGATTTCTATTTTTTCTATTTCTCATCTCTGTCTTCTTCTTTGTCACTCATTTCTAACTTACCACCGTAGCCAAGCTTGAGAGGTTGACAGTCGAGAATTACACAACCAACATTATGAATATGTTGGTGTTGTAACCTAAAAAAAAACATGTAATAAACAGAGAGAGGAAAAAGTGACCTTAGTCTGGAAATCAACTTGATTGCAAGCGGCCTTATAAGCAGTCTCTACAATGTTTTTAAAAGACGGTTTGAGAGGAAGAGATTGCTCGATCCAGAGCCCGTTGGCAAATGAGAGGCGAGGGCCACCGACGGGGCTAGCGTCGGCGAAGACGAGAGCCACCAGCTGGGAAGAGAAGGCGTTGAGGTCTCCAGTTGTTTGTGATTTGAGAAAGGATAGCAGTTGGTCTAGGGTGGGGCCTTGAGAGCCAGCCGCGATCAAGCTCAGGACCACGTGGATCGATAGAGGTGACAACACTAGGTTCGAGTCTTTTCCCTCCTTCAACATTATGTGTTTTGAGATGCTCAATCCCACGTCGGTTTGACTGCTGATTGATTGTCGGAGGTCCATTTTTGGAGGAACTTCAATTGCAGAGAGCGGGTGTGTGAGTCTGATTTCTGATGTCATGTGTTGTGTAACTTGTGTTGTATTATATGTACATGTCTGTGTGTAAATGTTGGAATACACGGGGCGGGGGGGAATGGGAAATTACCCGGAAAGCCGAGGCAAATATTTTAGGGAAGAAAACGTCATTTTAGCTGTTGTCGATAGATTCGTATCTCCTCTTGACTTACATTTGCTTGACAATTAAGCAAGATCAGCATCACAGCTGAGACGCGTGTTCGCCACCTGTGAATTTCTTTTACCAGCCAAACTAACCATTTGATGCTAACACACAAGAATAAAACTATCCGACACATTTACCTATCATTTTTTTTCTACGCACAACGAATTAAAATTTTGTACCTTATTGTTATGATTTTTGTCTTTCATTGTCTAGTCTTATTTAATGAGTATGAAAATGAGTATGTGTAGTTAGACTCAACACGCACTTGAGGTAATTCGGAAGTGAACAACTTTAGTTAGGGCGTTCAGAAAATCAAATGGACCGGCGGACCGAACCGGATCACCCTAATTTTATCGAGTTTTTTTTAATCGGTCTGGTTCAGTTTTTTTTTTTTTGACAGACCGATCTAATTGATCCGGTCCTCGGTCCACCTTATTAAATTCCTGCTCTGGACCGACCCGAACCGATTACTATTAATATATATATATATATATATATATATGTATATATATGTAAAAAAATATTCAAAGAAAGATAGCTTCTCTTCTTTTGGGCTGGCGGGTACGCTCGTCTTAAGAAGAAGAAAAAAAGGAACCCTAAATGATCTAATTACACAACACACGCACACAACACAACTCGTTCTCTTCTCTCTCTCACACAAAATTCACTCCGAAGCCGTTGCTCAAGTTCTCTCTCTCTCACGATCACCAGCAACCACCATCTGCGCCGCTGCTCAAGTTCTCTCTCTCACACACAACACGACACTGTCGCTGCTCAACTTGTTCTCTTCCCATTGTTGCGTCGTTGCAGCTGCTCTCATTTTCACTCAGGTATTCATAAATTACATATATATCCAACAAAATATATATATATATATGGATTTATATGAGTTATTCTTTGTGAATCAAAGTCATTTTTTGTTACTCTACGTGAAATACAGGTGTCACCTGTATTTCTTGATCAACAATTGTAACTAAGTTATCTCGTACCACACAAACAACACTAGAAGGAGACGATGGTTCGTATTGTGTGTGCTAACACATGAATGTTATGTTTTAAAATAAAATAAAATAATGATACCTATATGAATACTGAAGCATGGGAAAAGATGCATTGTGGCCCACAAATTAACCTTAGGCTCAGCTTGCTTCTTTGCTTTAGTACTAAATTGTACAACTTTATAAATAAGTGTTATAGGATGCGAGTGTATGCAGAGACTAGAAAACAAGTGGGGGATTAAAGGTAATTTTTAATTTTAAAATGATTAATGTAATCAGATTATGACCGACAATTAGACCGGACCGATTACGGTTGAGTGACCGAGACAATCGATCCGATCTTGGTCCTTTTTTTTACCGGTTTAATCGGTCCGATCATTAAAAATCCTCCAAATCGGACTGGACCGGACCGCGAACACCCCTAACTTTAGTACGGTGTAGTCATTTGATATGATATTATATCACTTCTTTACTATTTGGGTGATTTGGACTCCAATCAAATCTTCTAATATTCTAAAAATGATCTCAATGACTTTAATACTCTTAAAACTCATAAACTTCTTTTCTTCAAATGTAAAAAAAAAAACATTTCATTTTTTTTTTGTTAAAAAAATATTTTAACTATTTTTTTTTAAATCAACTGCTATTTTTAAAAATTGTTTATAAAAACTAAAATAATGTTATATATAAAATGAAAAAAAATGTTAAAAAAAACTGATTCTTATTAAAAATATTTTTTTATAAATAATTTTCAAACAATCTATTTTAAAAATATTTTTTTTTACTTATCAAAACTGTTTTAAAAAAACATTTCAATTGCTTAAAAAATAGTTATCTGTTTTTTAATTAAAAATAGTTTATAAAACATAAAAAAAATTATATAAAATAAAAATTGTTTTTACAAAATAAAGCATTTTAACTATCAAAAAATGTTGTAAAAAACTATTGGCGGTCTAAAAAATTACACAATGCGATTATTAATCTTTTATTTTTTAAGTAACACGATCACTACCCAAATAAAACGGAACGTGGCATGGAGTCATATTTTTTTCATACTGCTGGCGCAGACCATTTTTTACTATTGTAAAAATAATATTTTTACTGTTTAAAAAAAAATAGTCCGCGCCAGCGATACGTATAGGTAGTCCGACCACCTATACATACCGCTGACGCAAACCTTTTTTCTAATATGTTGGTTCGCGTCAGCGGTATGTATAGGTAGTATTATAAAACAGTTTTAAATAAAATGTACAATTTTTTTATATAAAAGACGCATTTTTAACAGTTAAAGCAACTTATTTTTGTATAAACAGTTTTTATATTATATATAACATTGTTTTAGTTTTTATAAACATATTTTGAAAATAACAGTTGATTTAAAAAAAATAGTTGAAATGCTTTTTAACAAAAATAGATGAAATAGGTTTTAAGGGTAATAGTCATTGGGGCCATTTTTTGAGTGTTAAAATATTTGGTTGGAGTGTCAATAGCTTCACCCTTATTATTTTTCTCAACTAATATTTTTTCCTCAATTCATATGAGTTTTTAAAATTTTTAAAGCTATTCTGGAATGTTTGGTGTCTAGATGCAATATACTTTGAAATCTACTCCTAAAAGAAAGTGATAAAAATAGTGAAGGGAATATATAAGTGATGCAATTTATTAATTTGCCTAGTTTACTATGGAGAAATTAAACAAGGTTTGTCAAGTCTTTGTCTACGTTCAAGAGGAAAGATGGGGAGAGATGTTTTATAATTAATGAATGAGTTTGGAGTGTTATGGTTGTCAATGTGCATCATCCTCATAGTTGAGAGTGGGAGTCTTATTTATACAATTACAATGTATTGTAATTTATAATTATTGAATTGTACAATCTCTACATCATTGGTTGTAGTTGATTTTTATCTTTACTCAGTGTTTGACTTATGTGTGAATTTATTTCTAAGGAAGTTATTTGTCAGGATTGGCTTGAATTCTAGTGATCAGTTAAATAATATAACGATATATTGAGTCGGTGGTCGAGTTTCGTCACATGTCCTTTCTACGTGGGACGAACCGGTTACATTCCCTTCAATTACCCAAAGATAAGGTTGAGTCGACCATTATGGTGTGGTTTCTCTAATCTTATAGTTGGTCTGGCGCACATAGGTCTTTTAGGGACACTCTCCAGCTCGGATGCGTGTCCCGTTTCTACTTACTAGGAAAGCAATGATGGGTTACATTTGCACGTAATCCTTAGTTATTAGGGTTACGTGAATCGTTCTGGAGTGTGCCTAAAGCCATTATGGCACGTCAAGCGCGTGGCCTGGGAGATGTGATGGACAAGCGCCCCAAATGAGACATTGTCCTTTTATCATTTTTGGAAGCGCATTAAAACTTCATTTGAACTCTTTTCCCTCTCATTATTGTAACACCCCGTATTTTTGAAATATTTAAATTACACATGTCGCAGTAATTTAATTAAATTGAAAAATAAAGTGAATTGAATAAATATTAATTAGAGAGAAATAGAGTAATATATATGTGTTATCATAATTAACTGTGTGATATTATATTTACTTGTGTGATAAGTAAATAAAATTGTATTATTTTATAGTACGTCCTAAGTGGGTAAAAGTGACGGGTCTACAAAATCTTATTCGGAACGCGTGTGTATGGTCGTGCTGGGAATAAGATGGTAAATTGATGATGGGTGACTTGAATGGTGATTTTGAGTGCACGGATGATCTGGGATAGGTCAAGATAGTCAGAATTAGGTACCCAAGGGTTGTGATCAGATTTGGGAGACTTATTAACCTATTTGGGACCCGTACGGGGGGTATTCGGGTAATTTTAATACTATTAGTTAGCCTGATTTTGGGATTAGAGTATTTAAATAAGAGGTTGGGATCTTGTGGGAAGCCACTTTACATTATCAAACCCTTAAGAGAGGAATTTGGGAGAAAAGGGGAGGAAACACAAGAAGAACCAAGGGAGGTCAAATTGGAGAGGAAATTTGAAGAAATTAAGGCCTCACTCAATATACGAGGAGGATTAAGAGTCGTCTTCATAACTAAGGCAATTGAATGACTTGCTTAATGTTATTTGTGTAGGAATTTATGTCATATCATAATTGGTCAAATTTAAACTAAATTTGGGGTGGAATTAACATGTAAATGGGTTTTGAGAAAAGTGAAATTAAAGATGATTCCTTATGATCTTATTATAATAAATCCCACTTGAAAAGTAGCTTCTTGCTAGATAAACCTAATAATGAAAAGATATATTGTTCTTGAATGGAAAAATCCAAAATTGAATAAAAAAATATGTGATCTTGAATGGTTCTTGTGATAAATAAAGAAACCTAAAAATTGAATTAAGAAAATTGATGAACCTAATAGAAATTTTGAATTTACTTTAAATGCATGCCATTTTAGTTGTACTTAGAATTATATTATGATACATAAATTAAAAGAAAGATATGGATCTTATCTTTCTAATGAGCTTTTAATCAGGTCATTTGAACTTATGTGGAGGGAGTAATAGTCGTTTTAGTAACAAGTGTTTAATCTGTCAGAACATCGAATTTTTATAAATTTTAGCGTCACTTTAAATGCGTGCCGTTTTAGTTTTGCTTTGAATTAGATTATGAGAAATAAATTAAAATGAAGATAAGGATCTTAGTTTTCCAATGAGTTTTGAATCGGGTCATTTGGACTTCCGTAAAGGGAGTAATGGTCATTTTAGTAAGAGGTGGTTAATCTGCAAGAATATTAAAGTTTTTTGAATTTGTGATTTTTAAGAGTTCAAACGGGATAAGGACTTTTATATTTTTACCTATTTAAAGGGAGATAATGGTAGGAATTTTTAGAACTCATGTTAACTTTTTCCCAAGAAACTTAGGAAGTGTCGTAGGCCAATCGAGGATGGATTTCGTGTAAGGAAATACGAGACTAAGCGAGTAAATGATCACGGGTGGGAACCAAAAAATCAGGTTAGGATTTCGAAATGGCTAGGCTAAGTGCTAGGGTGGAATATCATGTTGGAAAGAAATGTGAAGTTAGAGAATTAATAATAATTAAGTGAATACTTGATATTTAGGAGTCGGGAATGGACTCGAGACATTTAGGCTAGTGCTTTGGGTGATAGGCACGGATTATATATATATATATATATATATAGAGAGAGAGAGAGAGAGAGAGTATATATATATGAAGAATAATATCTACGTGTATGATATTTATGTGAAACAAACCCCTCTAGTGCTATCAGTGAAGTTTGCGCGATGTGGGTGATCTTCCCTAGTGAAATACAGCAGGCCAAGTATTGGCCCCGGGTCAATACGCCACTTATATGCTTTGTGTGATTGATATTCGAAGTGAGGTAATTTTTGGTATGGTTATGACTCACTGTCAAATGTCTATGAACGCCTTCAATACGTTTGCAATTTTATCGAGTCGTTGTGAGAGTTCGACCTCCGGTAACTAGGATGAGGTAAGCATGCCCTGGAGGATAATAGCATTCTTGAGACTCGCATCCAACAAGTTATTACTCCGAGGGATGGCAACTATACGTGATATTGTATGTTTGTTGTAGTATATTATTACATATGTATATGTGTAGACAAATATACAAGTTAAAATATTAAGTGTGTACTATTTAAATAGCTAGTGACAGTTATTGAAAATAAAGCAATAAATTTATAATTGAGAAATATAATGGTTAAGAGGACGTGGTAACTAATTTTAAAAAATACGTGGGATAGGGTAACATGTGAAACCCATGATTTTATGGGACTAGTTAGGCAGGTAGCATAACTAGGTGGTTAAAATGCATACGTTAGGTGTGCACTATAGTTGAGGGGTGAGTATTATCTCATGTGAGTGTGCTACCAATTTAAATATGGAAAATTGCTTTACATTTTAATCACTTGCTAAAATATTTTTAAAAGGTTTTGGGCTCTGACCCGTATAAAAAACTTTTAGGTATCCAGCCACAGGGACGTCAAGGATGATTCCTTTCTCCAGGGATATGTAGATGCAGCTGATATGGAGGCTTGCAGGATTTGGAGTACTCACTTCTATCATTGTTATCTTAGATTAGGTTCCATTCACTACACCAAATCTGTCGAATTGTCACGGTCATTGACCTTGACAAGTTGGACTTGTCAAGGTCAATGATCGTGATAATTCTGGGGGTGACAACTTTTGTTGTCATGGACGTGTCATGGTTATTGACCGTGACAAGTTCATTAGAATTGTCACGGTCATGTCACGGTCCTTGATCTTGACAAGTTTTATCACGCTTAAGGACCATGACAAACCCGTGGCATTTAATAAAAAAATTATCACAGTCATTGACCATGGCAAGTCCGTGATAAGTTTTATTTGTCATAGTCAATGACTGTGATAATTCTGGGCAGAATTGAAAAAAAAAATATTGGACAGTATGGCCACTGTCACTGCCCAGCACTATATTTATACATGTTATAGCAACGTTGTACATGTTCAAACATCATATATCCAAATAAAATAGAGATAATGCAAATATACATTCAAAATAATATACATCACGATATAATCCAAATATAATTCAAATGTAACAACTTAAAACAATTCAATTCAAATAATATCACTACATGTCTGGGGTAAGGTCAGCTCTGAGGAGGTGAGTAGGTCACACGATATACGAATTGACACACCCAGAAATATACATCGTGCCGCATTGTTCGCGCAACCACAAGGGGGAGTTCTCCTTCCCGGGTATCACATGCGTGACGAGCACCTTCGACTTGATGTCTTGAAGCGAACGTCCATGAACTGGAATACCTTGGACGGTATTCGGGTCCCTCAACCCCCGCCTTATCCACTAGCCATCAAATATGTCCAGTAAAAACATGCACGTCCAACCAAGTGTAGACATCGGTCGGTCGAAGGGAGCCCAATAGGGGAGTGGATCATCAAAGTCCATACGTGTCGGCGATGAAGCAGCGAGGTCCACATCCTCGTCATCCTGCACCTCCTCCTCCACCACCTTCTCCTTCCCTTTCCCCTTACGGTTTCTGCCCAACGAACACTTCATGAATAAGAACATATCTTGGACCGTCGCCTCCAAACGGAACAACTTCGCGTCATGCGAGTCCACCGTTTGAGCCAACCCGGTGTCGCTCATCTCTAATCCAATGATCCTAAATTTGGCCACCCGCGAGCTCACCCCCTTGTCCTCCCCTTGTGATCAGCGCCAAGAACTTGGCTGAGTGCGTCTGTGGACAAAGATGCCTTGTCGGCATCAGACTGCGGCTCATACACTTCCTTAAGCTTTGCCTAAAACGACAAAAAGCACATGGTTAGTAAAATAAGTAAATAAAAAATTATAACGTAATTAACAAAAAGTAAACTGTTGGATTACTTACAATCGTGGCTGTGATGCTCGGGGACACCTCCTTATCCTTCCCCTTCTTCGTCCGAATAGCCACATAAGTATCGAGCCTATGTGGCCTACCCCCAGGGCCACTCCCTGTCCCCTGAAATAAAGCAAAATTAGTATCGACCCCGCAAAGTAAAATAATGCAAAATAATATATTTCTGTAGATAGAGAAAAATTAAATCTTACCATCATCCTATAATCCAACTCGGCGTAAGACGTCCGATCGGAGTAGTGCACGTCCGTCTTTTTTGCCCGATTTTCCCTCCCCGATTGGTGAGATGCCAATTGTCTCTCCCCGATCTCATTGTCAATGAACTTTTGCCATTATGCCAATGAGATCGGCTCCTTCGACGGGACGGATTCACGTATTTGAATAACGGACTCTCGGGTCTTTCCAAAGTACCAGGTTCGCATATTTTTCTTCCACGTCTTGTGTTGCTCCCTCAACTGCTCCAAGACGGAATCGCGTAGCTTTGGATCCAGGCTGAATTGTTCATGTCCAATAAATACAATGTTAGTTTCAAATAAATATAAATATAAATATAAAATGAAATTGAAATCGAAATCGAAATCGAAATCGAAATTTTTATCAAACACACAAAAATATTTACTCAAAAGACAAACAAAAATTATTTGTATTTTTCATTAAGCTTAAATAACGCATAGAAATAAAAATACTAATGATAAATAAATTTTTTTCGTATTTTTCATTTAATGAAAACTAAAATGAAATTAATATAATACAAAAGATATACACAAATCATAATTCTAGCATATGATTAATCAAGGGGCATAGACTAAAAAAATGACAAACAAGCATACAGCTAGCATGAAAATATAGCATGAAGAACAAAAGCTAAAGTATGAAAACAAAACTTAACACATTCAACCTTTAGGTTTTGCAAGGGAGGTATCACGTGCAAGTAAATGAGAATAAAAAATCTTGTTTTGTAAAGCTGCCAAGTCGGATCGCCTAACCCAAACTAATAAAGAGTGATAATCTCTAAATTTGGGGATCTTACCTACCTCGGTTACCTTACCTTTGGATTTCCTAGAAATTCTTTTAAGATCAAAACAGAACTTCTTAAGATGTCCTTTTCAACCACAATATGAGCAAGTAAAGACCCGTTGAAAAGTAGTACCTAAGGATTGATCTCTAGAAGTGGTCCTAGGAGATTCTCTTAAAATATTGGTTTTAGCTTTATTACATGAATCATTACAAGTATGAAATCCTAAACCACAAGTGTTATTTTTTACTTGGACAGTTCCTAAAATCTTGTCTAGTTTAGCAGACCTACATTCCAAATCAAATTTGACCTCACTAGAGTCTCTTAATTTTTCTTATAATTCTAAAATTTTAGACTCTAACAAAACATTTCTCTCTTCAAACACGAGAAGCTCATTTTTCATTGATTCCATTAAACCCTTAAGGATATCTCTCCCTCCTTCTATATATTCAAGCTTCTCACGAAGATCTCTCTCACGTGTCCTAAGGTCTTCAACCAACACACTCTCATCAACGACCTTAGCACACTCTCTTAAACTAGATTCCAACTTCAAATTTGCTCTTTTTGATTTAATAGATTCTTCATATAATTATCTAAATGCAAATTGAAGTTCACTCTCATCAACCTCTTCATCACTTTCACTTTCACTTTCTCTCTCTTCTCCACTCTCGCAACCATTATCTTTTGGGGATTCACAAACAAAGGCCTCAGAAGAGTCATGTACATGTAAATTGGAAGATTCATTATTGGTGCTCACATGACTTACCATGAACGCGGTAAAGTTGCGCTCAATGGGGAAATCGGGCCCCTCTTCCTTTTCACTTTCATCACTAAGGGTGGCATTATAGGAAATCGATTGTTTGCCTTCTCTCCTTAGTTTAGTGGGGCACTCTCTCGCCCTATGGCCATAACTCTCACAACTATAACACTAATTTGACTCGTCCCTATTAAGATTTTCATTATATGATTTAGGGATCTTTTCGGCTTTGTCATGCTTGGATTTTTCAAATTTCTTATAATCATTTTTAAACTTATCTTTATTAACTTTTCAAAATTTTCTCGCAAACATAGCCATGTCCTCCGAGTCACTATCACTCTCATGTGGCATTAAATGTGGTATTTGGAGAACTATAACAATCAGGTCGTTCGGATATCACGAAGTGGCTAAAAGTGAATTGCGTAAGATGATAATTTATATGGTCAAATATAGTTTCAACACAATTGAACTACCTTAAGGATAAAACCAAAGACAATGACCAATCACTATGAGAAAGATGCAAAACTCTACGACTTTTATATCTATTAATAGTCATGACCAAAATGCTCTAGGGCATCGATGTGACATTCAAAAATTAGAATGCCATTTCAAACTATTTAAGTATCCATAATAATTAAATTATGTGAATTATTACATTATTAAAAGGTTTAGTGCATGATAGTTTTATATGTGTTGCGGGTTAAAACATTCATCCACGTGAGCCAATGAGATAAAGACACTTGTACTCATAAACATCCACCTTAAGATTCACAGATACTTGGTTGGCCAACCGATCGACCACAACCAGGAAGGTAAACCATCAAGAAAATGAAAAGGTCACACATATGGGGGCTATCAAGAGCCATTCCACACGTGCATCTGAAGAACAATATTCTTATTTATTGTATATCGGTATAAATGGTTGAATATATAAACGCATTCCATACCTTAGTCAGCCACTATAAATACATTATCTCTCTTAGCTCAAGGGACAACAAGTCATCACAAGCAAGGTTGCCCTAAGTTTTATGTAACTACCCCCTAACTGTAATATCATAACCGTGGATGTAGGCTTTTATCTTTGTCGAACCACGATAAAAAAATTTGTTGTATTGCTTGCATTTCTTAATCTTCATATGTATTTATCTGTGATTATAAAATTGGTATCATCAAGCTAAGATTATATCTATACCAATTTTAAACATCAATAGATTGGCACCGTTTGTAGGAATGACTGTTTGATATTGTTCTCTATCCGTTCTATTCATTAGTTCATCTTTGAGTCCTTTAAAGAATGACTGATGTTCTAAAAAATAGACTTATCGACTGTCACTCCATCTGCTCCATCCAGTGCAACAGATCTCCAAGGAATCTTAATCAAACTTGTTAAAGGGCAGGAGGCAATGCAGGAAACGTTGAGGTAATTAGCCCAATCATTGCAAACCAAGTCTACTGTCACTCCATCCCATGGAAGAGAAATGTCGCCTCCTCCTCTGAGAAGTGAAAGAAGTAGTTACTCGAGGTATGAGATGTACGGGGATCATATATACTTGAGGTACGAGATGTACGGAAATTTGATAGCAAAGTATGCATGCATCACAGTTGTTGTTTCGAGGGTTGCCTTAGATAGTGTATATATATAGGCAGTGGTACATATATATAAAAATAAGAAACTTCTACTTGTGTGAAATAGTAGATAGTATATTCTGTATATCTAAAAAAGTAAATTAAGTAGTGAAACTTAATTATAAAAGTTGAAGGGTATTGAAATATAACATATGTGAAATGTTACAGGAGAACTAAATAACATATGAGAAATGTTAATAACATAACGTACTGTATGGGCGGTACGGGGACTTAGATGCATTGATAAGTTCAGTCGGATACTTTAGTCTATTTAGCTTGGGTAGTATAGCTAGGTGGTATATGTATAGAACGTTTGGCGTGCACTATAGATTAGAGGTGAAAAAAATCAAAAGAGTGTACGTGAACCTAACATGTGTAATAAATAACTAAATTTAAATTGTGATAAACGCTTGCTAAATATTTTCAAAACATTTTGAGTACTAACTCTTGCTGTCAAATATTTTCAAAACCTTTTAGGTGTCAAGCCACATGGACGCCAGACTTGATTATTCTATTCCAGGGATGCGATACTGTAGCACATGTGGATGCATGCAGGGTTCAGACAAGACGCCTCATTTCTTCAGTCCTAGATTAGGATTTTAGATTCAGTATTTCAATTTGGGTGTGTTGCATCCAACATTTACTTTTTATTTGATTCAAACAGTTATTCAGTTTATGAGTATTATTGGATTATATTTGGTTTGGGATATTTGTAGCCGATGGTTTATTCAGCAAGATTTTTAATTCATTCATTTTAGTGTGCGCAGGTTTTGATATTACATATGGTGAATGATTTATTTAGTTTTTCGCTTGGTTATTTTATTCTAATGAAAGATAAAATTTGGCACCGACTTTTGAATACTAAAGGCCTGATCACCCGATATTTAATTAGGCAGGGTGTCACAGATCATTTCCACCGGTTAGATTTTAATTATGGATAATTTTGTATTAATGTATTTTAGGCCCCCTATTAACTTGTGTATGCTTTATAGGGATATCTAAGTAAGATTAAATATTACTCCTAAAACAAAAGTTATGTTACGATACGATACGATACGAGAGAAACACGATTATATGATGCAATATTTTTTTGGATTATTTCGATATGTCACTCGTTAAGGCCCATAATAAACAAATACTTATTTTTAACGGGTTATCTATTTAGAATTTGATATGTTGACCAATACTAAAGTTATTTTACTCAAATCATGGAGTATGCTGGTATAACTTTGAGCATCAATTTAATTCATTATTATTTAAGGGGTGATTAGAGTAAAATTTAATTTAATTAGTGACTTATTAACCTCTTGTAAGTACTAATTAGTATTATTGTAGCATTTAAATTGTTATTATTTAATAAAGCTTAAATGAAGTGATTGTGAGCATTATAGTTGATTATAAATGTGGGGAACATATGGATGTATGCTGTATTTTAGTTAAATTAGTATGCTTATAAAAGTTAATCATATTTTTATAGGATATTGATTGTGTTGGAGTGTTAAGTTATGACACACCGTTGATGACAATGACTCAAGCTAACAAATGAAATAATAAGTAAACACGCATTTGATGTGTGTGTATTCACTTAGTTGATTATTGATATGATATTTATGTATTACATGGGAATGTTAAGGCTTTATAAATGTCAAGATATTTTAAAATGTTATGGATTTAGTCGAGATATGTTGGGTTGATATGCAATTCGAGAGATGTTGGGTTATTGAAAACCATGGATATGTTTGTTGTCTACTGGCGAGAGAGATGTGGGGTCTACTAAACTCAGGATATATGTTTGACCTAATTTGGCACAAAGATTGAGATGTTTATATATCTGAGATGTTAATATAGTATTTTTACTATATATAGATGCAGTACATTCATTGAGATTTTAAACTCACGATTTATATGTTTTAGTTTTCAGGTTTTGGAGATGCCACGGTCAGGTGTGGAGTGTTGGTTTGGTAGTAGCAAGGTTTTATCAAGTTTTGAGTAATGTAAAAGTTGTAATTAAGCCAGTTTGTTTTGGAGTTTTTTTTAAATTATGTCTATTTAAAACAATTAGGCTTTTAATATTTCACACTTAAACTTTAAAGTTATCTTAATTTGTATTAGTTTGATTTTTTAAAATGGTTATGTTTTATGATTTATTTAGTTATCTTTATGCTAGTGGGGAAGGGGTGTGATACTTTGGTATCAGAGCTTTAGGTTTATATTTTATGGTGTTCGAGAGTCTAGACGTGGCAGTGGAAAAAATAGTGTGTTGTAAGTCATTTATATTGACTTGTAAAAAATACTAATCATTATGTTAGATATATTATTTTATACATGTTTGTATAGTTGTAATTTAAACAAATAATAAGATATGGAAGGAACCAATGTTCATGAAAGGGTTAAGGAGGAGGCTTCAAATACATGAATTGTAAAACTTACAAATATGTAGAGAATGGATGCCATGACATTAATGGCGGAACAACAAAACGGGTTTATGGTGGAAATAACTGAACAACAAGCCAAGTACTTAGAGGAGCAGACTTCGGTCAGAACAAAAAGGAAAATACAACGGGAGGAGAAGAATACTCTGTATTAGAAGTTTATCAAATTGAAACCCACAGTATTTTTAGGTTCTGTAGAGCTATTGTAAGTTGAGGCTTGGGTTAGAGGCATATAAACTATCTTTGGGTGATGAATGCACCTGATGCATAGAAGGTAATTTTGGCTACTTTCACTTCAAAAGGCGAAGCTAAATACTAATGGGAGTCTTCCAAACATTTAGTTCTTACTCCAAATGAAGGTGAGGTAAATACTTGGAAATCCTTTATTAAAGCCTTGTATGAAAAGTAGTTTCCTTGCATATATCAAAAGAAAAAAAAGAGAATTTTTTTATCTTTGACTCAGGGGAGTAGGTCGTATCGGGAGTATGGAACTATATTTATATATTTATCTCGATTTGAATTATGTTTCAAACATAAGGAGGAGTACACATGCACCAGATTTTAGGATGGATTGGAGTTGGTTATCAAGTATAAACTCACTGTAATTGAAATTATAGATTATACTTCTTTAGTTAACAAAGATATGATGGTTAAAGGAGATGTTAATCCTGCAATTAAGAACATGGAAAAAAATGGAAAGATGAGTCGA
Organism: Sambucus nigra; assembly: GCA_949130495.1. Lineage (NCBI taxonomy): Eukaryota > Viridiplantae > Streptophyta > Magnoliopsida > Dipsacales > Adoxaceae > Sambucus > Sambucus nigra. The sequence goes on along the minus strand of OX422207.1, from coordinate 655,155,408 downwards.
TTTTATCCATCGCAGTAAAAGAAAAGTGATATAGAACACTTAAAATAAGAGAGTCAAAGATTTCAACGAAGTAGGGGGATGGGAATTATTTTCAGGGCAGGACATCAAGTAGTTCTAAGGGTGAAAGGTCGATGGGCCAACTGAATAGACAGAAGAAGAGTGAGAGTGGGAGACTAAACCTATTATATGCTATTTTTACAACGTTGAAGGTCACATCAGTCCAGATTGTCCTAAGTTAAAAGGCGATAGAGTGTCACCACTGTCATCAAATTGGTCTTATAAAATATAAATGTCATATACTAATAGGAGGGGCTCAAACAACCATTGCTTGTACAGGGTCATCACCTAGAGGTATAGGGAGAGGAGGAGTTAGAGGACAACCTAGAAGTTACTAGGGTCCGAAATAGTTTTAGTTATGACCTTACAAGATGCCCAGGCTACTGCAGATATGGTGACAAGTACGTTTTATGTCATGGATAAACATTCTTATGGGTTTATTGATCTCAATTAAACTCATTCATTTATAGCACTATCATTTGCCATGCATTTGGGTAGACCATATTCTTATGTAGATTGTGGTTTATATATTGATACAATTATGGTAGATGTGATGTTAGTGGAGCTTGTGTATAGAGATTGTATATTGTATGTGGGGGAGAGAGAGTCAATTGTTGATTTAATTCCACTAGATATTCGAAATTTTAATATTATCCTGGGTATTTACTGGTTATATTCCTACTATGCATTGATTGATTGTTTTCAAAAGGAGGTTACATTTAACATGCCAGGGGAGGTAAAATTTAGATTTACTAGGGAGAGGAATTAGATCCAAATTGCTTTATTTCTGCCCTTCAGGCCAGGAAATTTTTGAATAAGGGTGGTCAGGGTTTTTTAGCATATATTGTGGGTACAAACAGGGAATTTTCAAAACTAGAAGATATCCCAGTACTTAATGATTTTACAGATGTGTTTCAAGATAAATTATCAGGGTTTCCACCTGATAGAGAGGTAGAGTTTACTACTGATTTAGTGCCTGGTACAACTCTAGTTTCTTTTACTCCATATCTAATGGTACATGTAGAACCAGAAGAGTTAAATATCCATTTGTAAGATTTGCTAGATATAGGTTTTATTAGACCTAGTATATCACCATGGGGTGCTCCGATATTTTTTGTGAAGAAGAAAGACGATACCATGCAACTTTGCATTGATTATTGACAATTGAATAAGGTAACCATTACAAATAATATTTGTTGCCTCGTATTGATGATTTGTTTAATCAATTATAGGATGTCAATGTGCTTTCCTAAATTGATTTAAGATCGGGTTATCATGAATTAAGGGTCAGAGATTATGACATTTCTAAAACATCTTTTTGTTCCCATTATGGTCATTGTGAATTTTTGGTAATGCCATTTGGGTTAACAAATGCTCCTGTGGTGTTTATGGATTTGATGATTCAAGTCCTTAATCCTTTCATAGATTAATTTGTGTTGTCGTTATTCATGATGTTTTTATATACTCACATAGCCAAGAGGAACATGAGAAGCACCTAAGATTTGTATTACGAGTCTTGCAAGATTATTAATTATTCGTTTAGTTTAGCAGGTGTGAGCTTTTGTTAAATCAGGTAGTATTTTAGGGGCATGTTATTTCGAGAGATGGAATTTATGTGGATCCTAAGAAGGTAGAGGAAATTATTTAATGGTAAAGATAAAGTAATATAACAAATGCAAGGAGTTTACTTACATTGACTAGATATTATAGAAGATTCATAAAGGGGTTTTCATCTATAGCTTTGTAGTTGGCTAAAACCCGAAATGAGGTGAAATTTGTGTGGAGTGAGGAATGTCAGGGCATCTTTGAAGAGTTTAAAGGCAAGTTAGTATGAGCTCCGGTTCTTACTATTACATCCGGTGGTGAAGGTTTTGTGATTTATACGGACGCTTCACATCAGGGATTGAGTTGTGTTTTCATGCAGCATGGAAAGGTAATTTCAAATGCATCTAGATAGTTAAAGACGCATGGAAGTATTTATCATACACATAACTTAGAAATTTTGTCTATTATTTTTGCCTTGAAGTTGTGGATACATCATTTATATGGAGAGGCTTGTATAATTTTTACTTACATCGAGGTTTGAAGTATTTATTTAGATAAAAAAAGTTGAATCTGAGACAAAGATGTTGGATGGATCTAATTAAAGACTATGATTGTACCATTCACCATCATCTTGGGAAGGTAAATGTTGTTGCATATGCTCTAAGTTAGAAATCATCGAGGATATTGTATTGTATTAAATATGAACGGGTTTGCAGTATTATGAAATTAAGACTGATGGGAGTAGAGTTGAACTTGACTGAAGTTACAGTAATACCTTTACTAGCAGAATGCATATGAGAATTTCAAGACCAAGATACATTTTTAGAAAAGAAATGACTAGAAGCCCAAGGAGGTAAGCCAACTGATTTTATTGTTATTAATGTTGGGATTCTTTATTATAAGAAGAAATATTTGTGTTCATAACGATTCAACATTAATAAGAGATATTCTTGATGAGGCATATATGTCTGTTTATGCTATGCACCCAGGGAGCATTAAAATGTATAGAGATTGAAAAGAATTTTACTGGTGGAATAATATGAAACGTGAGATTGCAGAGTTGCCAAATGTTTGACATCCCAACAGATTAAGGAAGAACATCAAAAACCGATAGGGTGGCTAGAGTCATTACTTATTCCATAGTGAAAATGAGAGCATATTACTATGGATTTTATGACGGAACTTCCTTGCTCTCAGAAGGGGAATGATTCTATTTAGGTGGTAGTTGGCAAATTAACGAAGTTAACGCATTTTCTTCTAGTCAAAACTACTTACATGGTTGATAGGTATGCACGTATATATGTGGATTATATTATATGCTTACATGGAGAAATGATGTTTATTGTATATGATAGAGATACTTTAATATTTTGTTCTAACTTACAATATGTTATGTGAAATAGTTTAAAATTTAGCATTGTATTTCATCCACAAACATAGGGGTAATTAGAGAGAACTATTCAAATACTTGAAGATATGTTACATGCATGTGTACTTGATTTTAAGGGCAGTTAAACTTGATTACTTGCCATTGATAGAATTTACTTATAATAACAATTTCAGTCGTCTATTGGTATGGCTCCGTATGATGCATTATATGGACGGAAGTGTAAAACCACGTTGTGTGGAGTGAGGTGGGAGAAAGGAAGTTATTGGGTCCGGAATTAGTGGAGATGACTGTTGAAAAGATATAAGTAATTCAGGAGTGTATGAAAATCGCCCAAAGTAGGCAGGAAAGTTATGCAGATAAGGGGAAAAAGGCTTAAAATTCCAGGTTAGAGATTTTATATTCTTACTTGTTTCACATTGGAGAGGGATTATGAGGTTAAAAAATAAAGGAAAATTAAGTCCCAGAAATATCGAACCTTATGAGATAAAAAAAAGAGTGGGAGCAGTAGCTTATAGATTAGTATTAGCTCTTGAATATTCTCGATTACATGATGTATTTCATATATCTATGCTTCAAAAATACATTTCAAATCCGTCTCATGTGTTGACAACCCAACCTATCGAATTAAAAGATCACTTGTCATTTTGTTGAAAAATCGGTGTAAATTCTAAATCGCAAGTAACAAGTGTTGAGGAAGAAAGTTATTCCTTTTGTTAAAGTGTTATGGATAAATCACACGATTGAGGAAGCGACTTGGGAGGGAGAAAAGAATATGAAGAAGTAATATCCTCATCTTTTCAGTAAGTAAAATGCATAGTGATTTCGAGAACGAAATTTTCGAGGCGGGGGGGGGGGGGGGTAGTTGTGATATTCCAAAATTAGCATGGCATTTTAAACTATTTAATAATTAATAACAATTAAATTATGTGAATTATTTCATAATTAGAGATATTAGTACTTGGTAGTTTTATATGATTATTTAATATTATTGCAGTTGACTATGCAACTTTTGTTCCTTAATTTAATATATGTGAGAGGTATATTAAAAAGTGTTGAAGTAATTAAATTTGACATGTTATTAATATTAACATAATGTGGGGGTGATGTGTGATTGTCCATAATTTAAGGAAAGTGAGTTAAAAATCTAAATAGGATAACTTTTGACTTATATATGGTATTGTTATGTGTTTTTATGGCAAGGAGAGAAAAAGAGATAATTTAAGAAGAAATAAAAGAAAAAGTAGAGAAAAGGTGAATAAGTTAGGTTTTACGCCCAAAAAAAATCCTACAAAATTCAAATTAATTCCAAAAGTAATTCTTCCTTAATTAAAGTTTTCATAGTTGTTTGTATCATTTCTAACAATTTAGATTTTAATTATGAATTTATTTTGTGTTAGTGCATTTTAGGCCCCCTATTAACTTCTCTATGATTTACAGGCCTATCTAAATAACATTAAATATGACTCCTAAAACAAAAATTGTGCGTACGATACGAGATGAACACAATTATGTGGTTTAATATTTTTTTGGATTTTTTTAATATGTCACTCGTTAAGGGCCATATGAACCAAATACCGATTTCTAACGGGTTATCTATTTAAAATTTGATATCTTGACCAAAATTAAAGTAGTTGTGCTCAATTTATGGAGTATGTTGGTATAGCTTTATATATCAATTTTATTAATTATTATTTAAGTATGATTAGTGTAATATTTAGATTAATTAGTGACATATTAACCCCTTGTAAGTACTAATTAGTATTATCTTAATATTTAAATTATTATTATTTAAAAATGCTTAAATGAAGTGATCGTGAGCATTGTAGCTAATTATAAATGTTAGGCACATATGAACGTATGCTATATTTTAGATAAATTAGTAAGTTTATGATAGTTAATCATATTTTTATAGGATACTGAATTTGTTGGATTGTTAGGTTTTGACACATCGTTGGTGACTACAACTCAGACTGAAGAGAAAAATAATAAGTAAACACACAGCCGATGTGAGTGTACTCACCGAGTTGATTAATTATATGATATTTATGTATTATATGGGATGTTATGGCTTTATGAAAGTCAAGATATAAAAGTCAAGTAAACATCCCAACGTATCTTTACTTTCATAAGGCCATAGCATCCCCATATAATACATACATATCATATCAATATTCAACTCAATGAGTACATTCACATCAGATGTGTGTTTACTTATTCTTTTCCTTGTCAGCCCAAGTCGTAGTCACCAATGGTGTATCAGAACCTAACAATAAATGTCCTATAAAAATATAAGTAAGTTTCATAAAATTAGTAATAAAACTAAAATAGAGCATACGTTCATATGTTCTCCATATTTATCATCAACTATAATGCTCACAATCACTTCATTTAAGCATTATTAAATTAATAACACTTTAAATGCTAAAATAATACTAATCAGTATTTACAAGACGTTAATATGTCACTTGATAAGTACTAAAAGATGTTATATTTATACATCAAATATATGCATTTTAATTGCTAGTTCTCGGTAAAATTAGCCTTGTGTGGGTATTTTGTTCATCTTACAGGTAAAAACATACTTGCGGATTCAAACGCATTAATTTAAGGCAATTTGGGCAAGAAATGGCTAAATATGCACTTTCAAGGGAAAAATGGTAATTTTAGATGATTAATTTCAGACTTGGATCACAAATATTATAAGCCCCGAATCAAGGTAAGATAGAGTTTAAACGACGTGTCAATAAAATTTAAAACGAAGAAGTTATAACCGTGCAAAGTTCAAAATCGGAATAAAGTCAAAGCCCTGGGTCATACCCGAAGTCAAGTCTTGTGACTCGTGCATTATTAAAATATTATCAACATCAAAATCAGGGTCATGTCGATTTTTTTCGGCTCATCATTTGGAGGTCGTATGTAAAATATATGCATATTTGGGTGTTAATGCGTGATTAAGAAATTTTTGAAACTAACTGAGGTTAAGTATTTATGCGAGCATAAATATTATTGAGTCACATTGTGGCTCAGTGGTAACTCATATTTTTCCCACCCGACCCTATTTTAGTTTAATTCCCTGGGAGCCATGTGGTGCCATCTGGCGAGCCACGTGGTAGCGTAGCATCCGTCCGATCGCGCCGCCCCTGTCGCACGATACGCGACCATGCACGCATGCCCTTCCTCAGATATTCCCAAAATCTTTCTATTTCCACTTTACACCCTATTGTTTTGTTTCTTTAATAAATCCTCCATTGTTTCACATTTTCTCCTCATTTATTTTTTAACAAGAGACAAACTTTATTACTTTTTTCCATGATTCCTTGATTAGCTACCCCCTTTTATTTTAATAAAATTTTCCTTTTTATTTAAATAACCCATCCTTTTGTTAAATACCCAAACACCCTCAAACCCTAATTCCTTCCTATAAATGAGATCTTTAGTCTTCATCATTAGGATATAATTTTTGAAGGCGGAATACTATTGAGAGGTAATGTTATTTTGATAAGGTTTTGTAACGAAACAGTTATTCAAGTCCTTTGAATTAAATTGTAAGGTCTCAAGTTCGTGTAAAAGTGAAGTTTGAGATTAATTCAAGAGATTGGTTTGATCATTTATTCTCCCTATTCACACTTGTTTAATTCAATTAAGAACTTTTTCATGTCTTTAACATTCAATATGGTAGGCTAATCACCCTATTCAAGGTATGAAATGAAGCCTCCATGGATTACTGTTAATTTAGTTTGATATTTTTTTTTTATTCACTTTCTTTAATTAGTAATTTCAAAATTCTACTCTTGTTTACGCATTGAGAAATGGTAAACATTCTTTATGAAAGGATTGAAAGTTAATTTATATTTTGTCCTAAGATTTAAACTAGAAATAGACTTATCTTTCGATTAAAATTATAAACTAACTTTGTATTACTCTTGTTACGTTTTTGTTAAGTTAGAATTAATTATTTGAATTTACCTAGCGGTAGTTCATTTCATTAAGTTTAATATATTTAGAGTAGAATTTGAAATTATTTTTTTGGAATAATATTTATTTTAATTAATTAGTGTAATGGGAATCAATTTTTAAATTAAATGAATATTTTGGAAGTTATTCAAATTAGAAGTTTTCAAACTAGTATTAAGTGTATGAAATGGGGGAGAATTTTATTCCTTATCTTCTTCTCATTGTAATTACATCTTATTCATTATTATAATTATTATTCTGATCCTATATTCAATTTACTAATTCGCCACATTATATAATCAAAATGACCCCTTGAGAAATAAGATTTTAAAAAAATGTGAAAAATGACTTTAAGTATCCTCACGAGACGTCTCTAAAGTTTAAAAGCAAAAATTGATTCCTTACTTTCCATTATACTCGGCTTTAGTGCATATTGCGTAGGTACTTCAAGGGATATTGATAGCGAAATATTCGTACTACAATGACAAAAAGAAAAAGGAAGGAAATTTTAGGTTATCATCACTAATTAATTTAGATCTTACAATAGTAATGCTTAAATAATAATTAATTAAATTAATACATAAAATTATTCCAACATACTCCATAAATTGAGTACAACAACTTTAGTTATGACCAACATATCGAATTCTAAATAAATAACCCGTTAAAAATAGTATTTAGTTAATATGGACCTTAACGAGTGACATATTAAAATAGTAAAAAATATATTAAATCGTATAATCGTGTTCCTCTCGTATCGTAACACAACTTCTGGTTTGGGAGTCATATTTAATATTACTTATGTAGCGCTATAAAGCATAAACAAGTTATTAGGGGCATAAAATGAACTAACATAAAATAAACCCATAATTAAAATCTAAACAGTTAAAAATGATCTACGTAACTAAATAAACAAATTTAATTGAGGAAGAATTACCTTCGGAATTAATCTGAATTTTTTAAAAAAAATTCCAAGTTTAAAACCTAACTTTTTCACTTTTATGTCTCCTTTTTCTTTTATTTCTTCTCAAAGCTTTTGTTTTCTCTGCTTCCTATATGAACACTTCTAACCCACGTTCTTTAACTTATGGGTAATCATACATCACCCCCCACTTTATGTTATTATTAATAACATATCAAAATTGATTTTGTGAACGCTTTTTAATATACCTATCACATATATAAAGGAACTAAAATTACATAGTCAACCATAATAATATTATATAAAACATATAAAGCTTTTAAGTACTAAAATCTCTAATTAGACAATAATTGACATAATTAATTTATTATGAATAATTAAATAGTTTGAATTGGCATGCTAATTTTGGAATGTCACACCGAGCTATGAAAAAAATAAATCTTTGTATTAATGTGTCTTGTTAGTTCATTTTATTTGTTCGAGCCAAGCTTACCACAATTATGAAATACAATTAGGGATTTTATGAAAATATAGCTTCTAAACATTTACTTAATGGGAATAGGATAACCAACATTTATTTTAGAAAAACAGTCCCTACTGTTTAAAGAACAACAAATTCCAATTACACGTTAATAAGTCACTACCTTTATATATTTTAAATTTATATTTTTACCATTAGTTCATTACAATCAACCCATCACTAAATGAAGATGCAAAAATACAAAATACCCCTTTGTCAATCAGATCGAATCAAATCAGCTATTAGCATAACTAGCATGCAAAACAATTTTTCTCTCTTTCGCATTATCAGAATACCTCTTCTTAAGTTATTTTAAAGAAAAGTGTCAAGGAGGTAAAAACACCAGTCATGTATAATTTATTCCCGCTTATTAAATTAATACACAAGCACAAAGACTATATCACCAAAAAGAAGTCGGATGTATTATTAGAGACTTCGTTCGACTATTTTGTTAAGGCAATATACAATGTAAAGATCACAAAAGCCACGGTATTCAACATAGCTAAAATTTCTACGAAGATAGTTTCGACTTAAAGCAAGAAAGATAAGTTGGTATAATTGAAAACATAAGACATTGGTTTAATCATTTGCTCGTAGACTAAAAGGAAGTTCATATATGTACAACCTAAGACCTCAACAACATTTATTGAGACGGAGTCTAGATTTCTGCAATAAAGATTTGGGAAGAAAAAAAAATTGCACAAAACAACCATTCAAGACGGAATTAAATATATTATTCACTTGTACAACAGGAAAGTTTATCAAGATCTTTCAAGATTGATCATTATTTACATGACAGTCACATTGTATTCTTTAAACTCGTTACAAAGCATTGGATGGTGTTTCATCAAACATTTGGAAAATTATGATGATATTGGACATATCGAATGAGCAGTGGTTATTCAAGACCACATGATGAATAGTGTTATAAAGCATCATGAACAACATAAAAAGGTGTTCAATTATGTAATTGCTTCAATGGAATGCTTGTTGCAGTTTCTAAATTGATGCTTTGTATATATGATACTAAAATACTAACATATATTTACTATAATATTTTCCAGTATTTTTTTGTGAACATTGTGATGTTATCAACAAAGTTAAAGGACAAGAAAAAGAGCTCCTAAGGTGCACGATATGGGATTTGTTCAATTTAAAAGAGTTTTTAGCAACAACATCAATCTCAAAAATTAGCTTAAAGAAGGAATATCAACTTAATTTTTCCTTAAGGATGTAATTTGGAAATTATATACCTATATATATTCAAAATATAATTTTCTTCAACATTCACAATTTATATATCTACTTTTATCAGTTGAACAGTAATCTGGGAAAACTTACAAAATTAGTTTTGCATTTTTTTTATTTTCATCATCTATTCTTCTATATTTGAATTACTCATTCGGAGAAATGTAGTTGGCATTTTCTTTCATAAATTTGTAATCATAACTTACTAATCTCTATGTGTTATTAATTTATAGATTTTAACTTGTATACTCTGTTTTACAGTACACTATGAATATATATTAACTATTATAAACAACTTACTCTTGATAAATAAAACTTATGTAAAGTTGGTTAGGGGTTGTACGGTTAGGTTTTGATTTGGGAGAGAAGATGAAGAAGAAGGTACTTTTGTTCCAAAAATATAGAGGTAAGTCAGAATACAAATTAGTGAGATTTTCTTAACAAAAGAATAACAATGTTAGAATCTAGGGGTTATGTCTAATTTTTTAACATTGAGGTGTTAAGTCAAAATGCGCTTTTACTGCACGGGTTAAGTAAAAAATCCTAATAACGAATTGTATAATATCGTAACTTATAAGGCTGTTTAATCTATTTTCAATTATGATTTAAAAAAAATAAATTGTAAAATGATTCACAAACTCATTCACTTTATCTCGTACTACAAATAGACCATTGCCAGAATACATCATCAAAAAGAGTGCTTATAATACATTTAAACTATCATCCAATATTACAAATGTCACCATAGCTAGACATACTAGTTCTTAATATTACCTTTTTTTGTCATTATTTATTCTTATATATACATGTATCAATCGTTGTCTCCCAAATTTGTTCGTATATGTATGCTAGATAATTGGATTTAAAAAGGAAAGTTTATAAAAGGATAAATTTGTTGAGAAAAGACAATAGAGTTATGATGAGAAAAATGAAAACATAAACATGACCAAATACAATGGTTATAAACTGTATAATTGTATTTGCACTAAGAAAATATGAACTTACTTTTCGTGAATACTTCCTATATTAATATGTTGTTCACGCACTACATTTATTTGAATTAGACTACTGATATGTTAATAAGGTAACATTTAACTAAATTATCCATAGTAAAACAAATCAAGTATGTAATTTCTAAAACATACATAAAAATATTGGGCTTTTACACATAGGTCACATTTGAAGAAATTTTCATAAATAAGTCCCATTGACTTTTCAACCATCAAATAGGTCTTATTCCAATTTTTGGGAATTCTTATATGACAAATTTACCCTTTTAAACCATTTATACGTAACTATTGGGGGAAGTTACTCAAATGGTTGAAGTTTGCCTTTTCATATTTTTTTAATCTTCGAATGACCATAATTTTTAATTTACAAATCCATTTTCTCAAAATCGCTGTTTTTGAAAACTACTCAACGAGACCTATATAACACCCTATGTATTTATAATAATTAATTTGGTAAAATTTTGAATAAATAAATCTTGTGAATAAATTGCTTGAATGTGAGATGCATGATTGTGTGGTTCATTTATGCCAAATGCATACATTCGTAGATAATTAATTTGCATGTTACTTAAAAAAATATTATATCACAATTAAACGAAATAAAATGTGAAATTTGGGGTATAAATGATTTGGGTGCATTCCAAAATGATTGGGAACTCGCTTAGGCGTCTTAAACATCTTAAGTTGGGCCTGGAAGATAGTTATACTGATTAAGTGCGAAAAGTAGCGCGTGTAAAGACGCTAATCGTTGTTTTCGTTTCGCCAACTCAATACAAAAACCTAAGTTACTACTACACTTGCGAGGCAAGCACAGCGGTAAGTCGGGTATCGAAAATCCACAGAGACGAGTTGTTAGAATTCAAGTGATTTAATATTCCGAAATAAAAGTGTAAAAGATGATTACAAACTAAAAGGAAAAGTTAATCTAGGCAATGTGTTGAAACTAGATTATGAAAGCGCGTAAAAACTATAGGTTGCGTCGAATATCCCTCACCCGAGTTAATTAGTATAAAATGGTCACATGGGTCGACGAGTTATTACAAATGCATCTCGTTTCGACAGTTAATCAAATCAAGGGTTGTTACGCCCTAAATCGTCATAAAATCCTAATAAGATTTTGGCGTCAACAAATGTCTCGGAAATTACGCGCGAAAGGTCGTAAGCACGGGACACACATGATATGCCCCGTCAAATCTCCTAGGCGTAATAACTAGGACAACGCACCCGAAATAGACCCGTAAACTCCATCACCAAAGCAAAGCAACGCGTCAACCCGAGTGAGTTCAATTCAAACACAACCTAATTTAAGTTACCTAGAAAGCATGTTAAAAACGCGATAAATGGAAAGCGGTAAATAAACGCGGTAAAATTACACTACAAAGCAAATAATCAAAGCATGTAAATAAAGCATGAAAACATAAATTAGAAAGCTTGTAAATTAACTAGAAAGCAAGGAATGAAGAAATACAAACTATATTAATGGAGAGGATGATGAATAGTCAACATTCAAGCCCAAAAGTGTGTCAATCCAAGAAGAAATGAAGAAGAACTAAGAAAATCACCCAAACCCTAACTATTCTAACCTAAAATCGTGTATATACTGCTCTCTATTCTTATTACAACAAAAATTGTATTTATAGTAAGTTGGATTAAAAGAAAAGAAGAAAGAAAAGAAATGAAAATATCTGCTGAAAAACAGGGGATCGATCGATCGACCCCTGTGGTCGATCGATCGACAGTGTAAATCGTGGCAAAAATAAGAAGGCTCGATCGATCGACCCCCGGGCTCGATCGATCGATCAACCAGGTCTTGGCCAGGCAGCAGCACACTGCATTCTTCCCTTCTCCTTCTCTTCTCCTCTTTTGCTTTCCTTATTTTTCCTCCGCTGAAATCACCGTAACTTCTTCGTTATGAATCGGAATCGCGCACCGTTCGCGGCCACGCGAAGCTAGCGAGGAGGGCTACAACTTACATGAGCTGTCAGGCCAGGTACCCAAGCTGTGAAAAGACTAAAATGCCCTTGAACGTGCGATTGCGTACGGAACTTCACCGGAATGCGTCAGAACTTCATACTTAGTACCTAAATACCTACAAAAGCCCAATTATACCTCATATAGCATGTTAACAATATAAACCGAGGTTGTCTGGTTAACGGGCTTAAATATAGAGATTAAGGCACCCGAGGGGGGCTAAAATGCGTAGGTTCGGAGGATGAAATACGCGATATTTGCGTATTATCACACCCCCTAACTTATACATTGCTAGTCCCTAGCAATGAAATAGGATGCAACAAGAACTACAAGCAAACCAAAAGCAAGAGATTGTACAAAAGTATGGTATAAAAGCATAAGGCCACTTTCGCGGGCAATTCGATTGCATTTAGCGTATGCAATAAGCCGTTAAACCCCTAGGTCACCCTAGTGGACGAGTGTCGTCTCGTGAGGGTTTTTAGAGATGGTGCCCACAAACATCACATGGTTTCCTCAAAATATGCCCAACCCAACATGCAACAAGCCCAACAATAGCGAAAAGGATTTCATACGCATTATTAGCGAAGTGAATGAATTCAAACAAAATTCCGAATCATTAACATTATAGAATGCACCTCATAGAATTGAAACCTTAAAATGTGGGAGGGGAGCGAGCACATGCAAAGTGTGATTTGGCGAAAAACTTATATAAATCGGATAAACATTAAAGCAAGCATATATTCAATCCTCACGGGCATTACACTCATCAAGAGAATTCACTCGAAACAGGGACGTAACACACGGGACATGTGGGCTAAAGAGTAAATGTAAATAGAAACTAGGCCACACACATGTCACAGAAGAAGAACGCTATATAGGAAATAAAAACTTTAATCTCAATGAAAGATACCGCACACTAAAAGAGGCGAAATGCATTTTCACAGATTATCACAACTATTATGACTTTTAAATTACATCAATCTAAGATCACATAGGACTTTAATAGGGTTATAATGTAGGTATGGCTAAGGTACGAAACGAAGGAATATATGTACGGATTCAAAGTGTTCGGAATGAAAAACTCGGGATAATGGGATAATGCGGGCAATATCAAAATCGGAAAACAAGTTCCAAAAAGGCATTAAATATATCATCGGGGAGAGTAATCAAAGCTTATTGAACTATATAAAACATATACAAACTTCTCTTTCTTTTTCTTTTATTCTTTCTCATTTTCTCTTTTGTTTTCTTTTTGCTTTTTGCTTTCTCTTTTTCTTCACTTTTTTCACTACTTTCTTTTCTTCTCTTATCAAACTCTCATATGCCTAAATTGCAACCGACATCATAACAACATCATTCAATACCAAGTAACATTCCAAACAAAGGTATGGAAAGTGTATGTATGGGCTAAAACTCCAATTTAGAGTTAGTTATGGGAATGGTGTATGAAATGAAAGGCTAATATTTAGGCTCAAAGGGGTTGATGAGGGTAAACATATAAGGGTGAGGTCAAGGCTAATATGGGTGATATATCAAAGAGGGCCTATGATCATTTCACAAAGTTTACGCAATTCTCGAGTCAAAACAATACATGAAAATCATGCTCAAGTAACACATTTCAAGTATAAACTCAATTAATGAACGGTCAAATGAAAGAATAGAGAGATTACCAACGAATTCAACGTTTTCAATGAGAAAAGAATAGTGTATACACTCACAAACGACGAAAGGTACAAAGATTACTCGGTATAAGTATATACAACCCAACAAAAGATTACCGAGTTATAAAAATCTTAAACCAAATCAATATAACCATAAAAGTGCATGTGCTCATGGGATTAAAGTTTAATTCATGAAGTTATTCATAATATCAATAAGTGAGACTAAATTCTAATAACTTCTAAAATCAAGAACATGCATCATTGGGTTGTCTATTGGATCGGGCAATTATTAAAATTTATCATCGGAAACAAAGGCAAAAATGCCCAAAAAAGGAGAAAAAATAAAGAAAATCTTTTTGAAATTTTTGAATTTTTCTAAGAAAAGCATACTAAGTAACTAACATGTGAGCAAAAACATGGACTAAAATAAGAAATGGATAGAATATCCCACACCCCCTAACTTAAAACTTGACATTGTCCTCAATGTAAATTAAGAACCAAGTCAAAGAGAGGAAAAGAGTGATATTACCCCAAATTGGAGCGATCCCCATAAGAACAAGTCCAAAGAATCTACAAAACAAGTTAGTACCGAGCATAGCAAAAACAAATAACAAAGAGTTAACTAATTACACTAAACTAAATTAAAAAGGAAAGAAAAATGAAAAGAAAGAAAGAATAAAAAGCTAACTATATACAACCTACTATTTAGGCTCCACACTAACTGTACACTAGAAGTCTAAATAGCTGAGGGTCCACCATAAGAACGATTTGACTTTGGAGGATAACCGGTGTACCCTCACATACAAGCATGCCCTCCGAAAAATATGAATTCCGTTTTAACAACGGAAGGCATGTGTAAGGCGGAAGAAAAGAACCATCGCCAATTAAAAGTTTTGGTGGGACGATGGGGGTTTGGATTGAACGGGTGACAAAAACAAGTGGGAACCGAGAAAAGCCGAATATCCTCCCAAGGATTTTGAAGTTGGAATGGGAGGCGGCGCACACAAAGGCAAAGATGCGATCGTGGAGGGCGACTCGAGCAAGTACTCCTCATCGGCGATAGGGTTTGAAATATTAAAGTTCGAAACCGAATCATCGGGTACTTGTTCCGGTGGGGTAATAGAGAATGAAAATGGGGATGAAAGAAATTCAAACTCATGAGATGAATCATCATCGCATGAAGTTGGAATTTCAAAGGAAATAATATCATTTTCAATGAAATGTTCTTCTTTGGGAGCCAAAGAAGAAATCATTTCATTGCAAATAGATATTACATCATTTTCATCCCCACTTTCAATATCTATTACGAGATGGGCAAAGTCTAGAATGGATTGTTCCAAAGTAAGTACAAGTACCTCATTTGGTTCAAAACATTCCTCGATCCAACTCATGTTCCCACGAACGATTTTCTTCCCGATAGCGATTTTCAATTTTCTCATTTTCATACATACGCAAGCCCTCACCAAATGTCATCGGTCGAGGTGCGGATGCATGAAAATGGGAACTTTGAAAATTACCATTGGACTTAAACGAAAACTCATTATTATAGGAATTTTGAAAACTATTCGAATTCGTTTCAAAATTCCTATTATAAGGAGGTAAAGGCCCAAAATCATTATCATCATCATCAAAATTCCAATAACCTAAATTTTGACTTTCGTTATACTCGCCCAAAGTCATATTTGAATTTGTTATACTTTGGGATTCTAAGTATTCACCGAAAGTCATTGGTTTGCGAGAATTTTGAGAATTATGACAAGGATTACCGAAAGAATTGGAATAAGACATGCTTACCCCAAAAATGGCTCGAAGTGGCGGATTCCACGAAGTAAGTGCGCGCGGAAAAAATTCGAGCGTTTTTAAGTGCTCAAATGTGGAAGTCCTGCAAAAGGTTAGCAAATAATACAAATAGAAAGAAAATACTATGAAATACTAAATCAAATAAAGTCTAAAACAAACTAGTCCCCGGCAACGGCGCCATTTTGATTAAGTGCGAAAAGTAGCGCGTGTAAAGACGCTAATCGTTGTTTTCGTTTCGCCAACTCAATACAAAAACCTAAGTTACTACTACACTTGCGAGGCAAGCACATCGATAAGTCGGGTATCGAAAATCCACAGAGACGAGTTGTTAGAATTCAAGTGATTTAATATTCCGAAATAAAAGTGTAAAAGATGATTACCAACTAAAAGGAAAAGTTAATCTAGGCAATGTGTTGAAACTAGATTATGAAAGCGCGTAAAAACTATAGGTTGCGTCGAATATCCCTCACCCGAGTTAATTAGTATAAAACGGTCACATGGGTCGACGAGTTATTAAAAATGCATCTCGTTTCGACAGTTAATCAAATCAAGGGTTGTTCCCTAAATCGTCATAAAATCCTAATAAGATTTTGGCGTCAACAAATGTCCCGGAAATTATGCGCGAAAGGTCGTAAGCACGAGACATACATGATATGCCCCGTCAAATCTCCTAGGCGTAATAACTAGGACAACGCACCCGAAATAGACCCGTAAAATCCATCACCAAAGCAAAGCAACGCGTCAACCCGAGTGAGTTCAATTCAAACACAACCTAATTTAAGTTACCTAGAAAGCATGTTAAAAACGCGATAAATGGAAAGCGGTAAATAAATGCGGTAAAATTACACTACAAAGCAAGTAATCAAAGCATGTAAATAAAGCATGTAAACCTAAATTAGAAAGCTTGTAAATTAACTAGAAAGCAAGGAATGAAGAAATACAAACTATATTAATGGAGAGGATGATGAATAGTCAACATTCAAGCCCAAAAGTGTGTCAATCCAAGAAGAAATGAAGAAGAACTAAGCAAATCACCCAAACCCTAACTATTCTAACCTAAAATCGTGTATATACTGCTCTCTATTCTTATTACAACAAAAATTATATTTATAGTAAGTTGGATTAAAAGAAAAGAAGAAAGAAAAGAAATGAAAATATCTGCTGAAAAATAGGGGATCGATCGATCGACAGTGTAAATCGTGGAAAAAATAAGAAGGCTCGATCGATCGACCCCCAGGCTCGATCGATCGATCAAGCAGGTCTTGGCCAGGCAGCAGCACACTGCATTCTTCCCTTCTCCTTCTCTTCTCCTCTTTTGCTTTCCTTATTTTTCCTCCGCTGAAATCACCGTAACTTCTTCGTTATGAATCGGAATCGCGCACCGTTCGTGGCCACACGAAGCTAGCGAGGAGGGCTACAACTTTCGTGAGCTTTCAGGCCAGGTACCCAAGCTATGAAAAGACTAACATGCCCTTGAACGTGCGATTGCATACGAAATTTCACCGGAATGCGTCCGAACTTCATACTTAGTACCTAAATACCTACAAAAGCCCAATTATACCTCATATAGCATGTTAACAATATAAACCGAGGTTGTATGGTTAACGGGCTTAAATATAGAGATTAAGGCACCCGAGGGGGCTAAAATGCGTAGGTTCGGAGGATGAAATACGCGATATTTGCGTATTATCATATACCCTTAGGGGAATTTTGGACCAATCCAGGTAGTTTTTCGGGATTGGTTGGGGGACCAAAATTGGGAGTTTAAGGGGAATACGGGATTAAGGTTTAAATAAGGTTAATAAACCAACATAAATACGCATCCCATCGACATTAAAGTTTTCCTAGCAGCTCCACACCCTCTGGAGGAAGTTACCAAGGTTATAGAGGAAGGGAAGAGTAAGATTCAAGATTGGAGGTTCACATCATCGGTTTAAGGCAAGAATTTTCATGCTGAACTAATTATAATTTATTTCTTGATTCATATGCATACTTTCTCATAATAATTTTGCATTAAAAGTTGATTTGATGATTGAAAACAAATGGAATGGAATCTAGGACTGTTTAGAACTAATTGTGTTTTGAGAATTAAAGACTTTGGTGACAAACCCAAAATTGATGTCGTTTTATTGGAAAATTTACTATTATAATCCATGTGATAGGATTTATGCTTTTGGATGATTTCAAATCATGTATTGATTCCTTTATTCTAGAAATTTTTAGAATAAAAATTATGATCTCGAATTGGGTTAAACAACCTATAATGTTTAGATCAGATTTCTTAAATTTATGAGGGGTTACCATGCGGGGATTGAGTTTACAATGATTTAATCGTGTTTTCTTAACTATAATAGGTTATAGTTCTTGGAATTTTAGTAGTAAGAACTTTAGACATGAAATTGGATTTTTGAAAATGAAACTCACTTAGAGAAAACAAGCAGATTTGGGAGGGTGAATTGATTCGGCCCCGCGAATCATTTCGGCTCTGGGAGACGAATCGATTTGATTCCTTAGCTAGATCATGGTTGGTTCGTGGAAACGTTTAGGGGATTTTTATGAGCTGAAATGAGTATGTAGGAGGTTATCCATATGAGCGAATATCTAATTAAAAATAATTTTGTGTCGCTATTCATTAATTAAGAAATTTAATAATTAACTAGGGTGTTAATTCTTTAGACAAGGGTGTATTTGGATATTGATGAAACCTAATAGGGATAATTATGGGGATAGTTACCTATACATATATTGTGCTACATATATGTATTTATTAATTGTGTGAACATACCCGTGTTCGTGGACGACCTATTGGTTGGGGTTGTGTACGTCTTCAAACCGTAGCACGCATAGGCACAAGTGGGTTAGGCATTGTGTAGGACGTTATTTTAGGTCCTACATCGGCGTCACCGCTTGCTTTGTGGTAAGTGGGATATTCGGATCTATTTTCATCGTCGGGGGTATGGACTTTGAAATGGTGTACTGTGTAGGAACATCCCCGCTTAGGTGTTTTTATTTACGTCTATTTTGTGAGGGACTCCTCTGGACTCACCGTTAGAGCACGAACTGGACACCGAAGGTAGACGTGTTCGTGTGCTGTATATATGTAAGGAAATATATATTTATATAAATTAATTAAGGACAAATCCATGTAGTCTAATGACGTAGACAACTGTTAATGAACACAATGCTACGTAAAATACATAATGTGACGAAATGATGTTTCTTGTGCGTAGTATTATGGGGATTACTCTCGGGACTGAAACCATATGTGTAGATGTTTAGCTCCCATTTAATATATATGTTAGATGCCTTTGATATTATCAGATTAGTGTAGATAGCGGATTTCACATTTGAACTTAGGTTGGAATACATATATTATTACAAATAGATAAGGGGAGAGATATTTACTACATACGAGTGACGATGGGCGGTGTGTAATGTGAATTGATTGCATAATTATATATTGGTTTTGTAAGTTAATTCTTGCAAATTTAGGCTGTTGATCCAAATTATATAATGGCTTCCCCACTAAGTTTGCCTAGACATGGACTCCAGGACTGACAGGGGATCAGACTTGTCATTGCACTTGATCATTAAAGGATTCAGTTCATTTGATTCTAGCATAGATTGCTACTCCCTATTTCAGTCATTTTATTATTTCAGAGATTATATAGGCATAAGCTTGACATTCATTATTTTAATCATTTATTTTTCAATTACACTTGAGATGGATGTTTTATAACTTATGGGAGTTGGAATTATTTTTTGTCAGTTATTACTTCATATGGTTTTACTGTTTGTGTATGTTTTGAATAAAAATGTCATTTTATGGTTTGATGCTGAGAATGGTATAAATTGTTAGACAAGCCCCATTTTCGGCATATTGTGTCTGGCCAACCTTTACGTGCAAAATGGGGGTTGTTACAATTAGTATCAGAGCGTCCAGGTTCTAGAGTCCTTAGGATCTTTATTGTGCTCATTAAGTTCTGCATTGCGTTCTTTGATATGTAGATCCCTACGATTAGGAATAGTTGTACTCTTTACGATCTTTTACTAATATGAATCTTATTTGATTTCATATGGAAAATGGTAGATGCGATAGATCACGTTGTGTTGCCACCAAGGATGTAGAGGATAGGGATCAACAGGGCTGCAACCACACCCATAGCTACCACCATCCCCACCCGTGGTTACTCCAGCAGACATTTCTACGAATGTGATACAGGCAGTCAGGCAGTCTCTAAGGTGATTGGTGCCATGCTACAATACTTTCAGCTACAACAGCAGTCACCACCACCACCACCACCGCAGTAGGTGATGCTACCCATTCATGCATAAAGCTCGATTTGGGATAGTGCTAGCGAGGCCTTCACTAAAGGTCACCTACTATTGTCTACTGGGAGTCCAAATATCTTGGTGGATAGTCAATGGAAGAAAGATATTAAGAGATATTTGAGGATGGTCGAGTGCACGACAATGCAAGTAGATGTCAACTTTATTTCGACTAGTAGGAACAACTCTATAGTGGTGGGAGCTTGTCACCACACTAATGAAGAGGTACCAATTGACTATTAATGAGTTCTAGCTAAAGTTTGAGGGAAAGTATTTCCCACCCTCCATGAAATCAAGGATGAGGAGGATGTTTATGGACCTTAAACAGGAGGGTCGTACTATAGCAGAGTATGAGGTGGAGTTACCGTATTGTCTTTATTTACTGAACATAAAGTAAACACTGAAAAAAAAAGAATAGAGAAGTTTGTGTACAGCTTGGCACATTAGGAAATCTTTATTGGGGAATCCAACTTTTACCACCTATACTCGGATGGTGAATGTTGCTTTGTAGCATTGTCAGGATCACATATCATTTTAATAAAGTAAGGGGGGGGAAAGGATCTAGTTTAGAGACATCGAGCCAGCAAGGCAAGACGAGTGGGAATGGTAATCAGGGGCCTAATAGTTTAAGGGGTGACAGGAGATCAGTATAAGAGGCATATGGGTTTCGATGATTAGAACAATTAGGGTCAGGGCTAGCAGTAGAAAGTCCATCAGTGCCAGTAGAAGCAAGGTCGAGGCCAGTAGGTCCAATATCCAGATAGGTGTCAGTTTAATGAAAATTGCTACGATTGTGGTGAGAAGGGACACCAACCTAAGAGGTGCTCTCAGGATAATAGTGGAGCACAAGATTAGAAGGACAACGTGGGTATCTGGTAACATAGAGGCAACGTTTGTAGTTGCCAGCCCCACCAGGGATTGTATTGCCAACGCGACCAGTTCCACCTGCCCCACCTCAGGGGAAATAACTGCAGTTACAGTGTGGGCGTGTGTATCACGTCGCACTTGGAAAGGGACCAACCCCAGCATAAGTAGTGAAGGGTATGTTCCTTATTTTTGGGTATGTAGGCGCATTTTATTTTATATTAGTGCATCACATTCCTTTGTTAGTACTAGTTTTTCTCATGCATTAGGGATACTAGACTTCGCATATGATATAGTACTTTATATTGATTCACCCGTAGGAAGATGGGCACATATACGTTCCGTGTGCAGAGATTTAGATTCGTGGCATACCTACTTGTGTTAGATATGTCCGAGTATGACATTATCTTAGGGATGAATTAGCTAGCTACTTACCTGACTTGTGTTGATTATTTTGGGAGGTCCATCGTCTTTGACATTTCAGGGCAAGAGATATACTTGGTTGCAATACCGCACCCAGAGGGTGGGTCAAGCACGCATTTATATTACATTGAGGATGGGATTTCTAAGGAGGTCATTATTTTGATAGACTCCATCCCCATTTTTAAGGAGTTTTCAGATGTATTTGGAGAGATTTTAGGGTTACCATCGAGTTGGGAAATCGATTTTGTGATTGATTTAATTTCGAGTACGAGACCCATCGCACGTACATTGTATCACATGGCTTTTTTGGATATGCTTAGGGATCAGATTCAGTAGTTATTGGGTCAGGAATTTATTAGAAGGAGTACTTTACCTTGAGGTGATATCATTCTATTTGTGAAGAAGAAGGACAGATCATTGAGACTTTGCATTGATCACAGGGAATAAAGTCACTATACTGAATAAGTTTCGTTACCCCATATTGATGATCTGTTTGAACATTTGAGGGGTGCATCGTATTTTTTTGAGATCGATTTGAGGCTAGGGTTCCATCAATTGAGGATTTGGTAGCATGATGATCCGAATACATCATTTTTGACGAGATACAAATCGTATGAGTTATTGGTTATGCCTTTTGGCCTTACCAAAGCATCGATAGTGTTTATAGACCTGATGAATAGGGTATTTTGGGGGCTTTATAGATTATTTTGTCATCGTGTTCCTAGGTGACATGTTGATTTATTCTCAGACTGTGGATGATCACACACAACATTTACGAGTAGTCTTGCAGATATGACGGGACTATCAACTCAATGACAAGTTTGAGAAATACGAATTTTGGTTGAGGGAGGTTCAGTTCTTGGGACTCTATCTGAGAGGGGGATATCTGTCGATCCGAGAGAGGTTTTAATAGTGATGAAGTGGGGACAACCCACTACACCTATGGAGGTATGTAGTTTTCTAGGTTTTGAAGGGTGCTATCGTTGATTCATTCAGGGGTTCTCGAAGATAGTTGGACCTCTAACGAATTTGATATGGAATGATGTACCACTTGTTTGGGATGATGCATGTCAGCATGATTTTGAGGAGATGAAGGATAGGTTGACTTCAACTTTGATACTTACTTTGCCTCGTGGAGGAATTGAGTATAAGGACTTTACGAATGCGCCCTTACGAGGACTTGGAGGGGTATTGATGCAGGAGGAGAGGTCGATAGCTTATTCTTACCAAAAGATTAAGCTCAAGAGGGTAATTACCCCACCCATAATTTGGAGTTAGAAGTAGTAGTGTTTGTATTACGTATTTGGAGACATTATCTCTTGGGAGAGAAATTTCAGTTGTTCACATACCACAAAAGCTTACAGTATTTGTGCGCTCAAAGGGAGTTGAACATGAGGCAGCGCCGATGACTTGAGTTTATAAAAGACTACCAATTTTATATCCAATATCATCCGAGCAAGGCAAATGTAGTGGAAAATGCCTTGATCTGTAAGCCGATGGTTGAGTTAGTAGCGGTGTGGAAGGTAAAGTAAAGTTTTCATTATACAGATGATCAACTATCACGTGCTTTTATGATTGTTCTTACCATCACACTCGAGACCATCATTTTGGTCATGAAGAAACAGGTAGGAGATCATATTTGTCAGGATAAGGTCAGACAATTATCGGCAGAGGGGGCATAGAACTATTCGATTAGTTCAGATGGAGGGTTGAAATTCTATGACAGGTTGGTAGTCCCAGGAGATGAGGAGTTATGACGAGCAGTTAGGATAAAGGCATAAAGGTCACATTTTTCAATACATCTCGATGGGGATAAGATGTACTAGGACATGGAGACCCAATATTGGTGGCCAGACATGAAGAAGGACATTGCCATATTTGTGTACAAGTATGCCACATGCCAATTGGTGAAAGTGGACCATCAGCGACCAATAGGTGTTTTATAGCCTCTCGAGATTCCAATGTGGAAATGGGAGAGAATTTCCATGAACTTAGTTACAGGGTTACATACATCACAGTGGGACACGATTCTATCAGGTTAATTATTAAACGTTTGCCAAAGGTGGCTCACTTCTTACCTGCTCGGACTTACTATACTTCAGAGTAGTACACCATGATTTTTCTTACGGAGACTATGAAGTTGTATGGTGTACCACTCAATATTATGTCAGATAGGGACAAGACATTTTTGTCCTAACTTTGGAGGAGTTTTCAGCAGGCATTGGGGGCGGAGTTGAGGTTGAGTACCTCGTATCATCCACATACGAATGGTCAGACAGAGGGGGTAAATTTGATATTGGAGGACATGTTATGGATGTGCATTTTGTACTTAAAAGGTAGTGGGGATCAATATCTACCATTGGTGGATTTTGATTACAAAAACACTTAACAGTTTACTATCGGGATGGCACATTTTGAGGCATTTTATAGGAGGCCTTATTGTTCACCCTCTTGTTGGTTAGAATTAAGGGAGAATAAGATTCTCGAATCAAAGTTCATCCATGATACTTTGGAGAAGGTGGAGATGATTTGGGCTAGGACTTGGATTACCCAGGATAGACAAAGGAGTCATGATAATGCAGACTTGAGGCACTTGGATTTTGAGGTTGGTAATGAGGTTCTACTCAAGGTGACTCCTATGAAGGGAGTGATGCAATTTGGGAAGAAAGGGAAGTTGGTTCCCCGGTATGGGGGACCATCCTATATTATTGAGAAGATTAGATGAGTGGCGCATCGATTAGCTTTACTGGATCATTTCTAGAGCATCCATGACATTTTCCACATTTCAGCATTACGGAGATTTTTTAGAGATGAGGTAGCTTACCAGCACATAAATCTTGATGAGATAGAGTTTCAGCATAATACGGATTACGAGGAGAGACCTGTAGCCATTATGGATCGTAGGGAGCGTAGACTTTATTCCAAGGTTATTCCTTTAGTACGGTGCAGTGGGGACACCGCAACGAGGATGAGTTGACGTGGGAGAGAGAGGACGACATGTGAGAGAAGTATTCGAAACTCTTTGAACCTGGTACATTTCAAATTTTGAGGACGAAATTCCGTTATTAGGGAGGGAGAATGTAACACCCCATGTTTTTATAATAATTAAATTGGTAAAATTTAAAATAAAGAAATTTTATGAATAAGTTGCTTGAATGTGAGATGCATGATTATGTGATTTGTAGATGAAATTATTATGCAACACAAATAAATATGAGAGAAACAATTATCAAGAAAAGAACAAGGAATACAAGATGCCAATCACACAACAAAGGATGTACGTGGTTCAGTAAAGATGTGCCTACGTCCACGGTGGGGCAGTCGATATTATTTCTATATACTCCGGAGAGTGATTACAGAGAATACAACTTGTCATTTTGCTCCAGACCTAGGGTTTAATATATACATGTACATGTAGATGAGTGGAGGTGATGGGTTCCTCTATGTTTTCCATCTCCCCTATAACTTCCCTTCATGGGATCGTGGGGGGAGACCGGATCAATTAGAAAAGATGAGGGGCCTGGACTTTGGGCCGCCAGGACTGGGCTACTCGTTCAGGCCCATAGTTTTAATTTTTGGGTACCCATAATTGCCCCTAAATTTATTTGGTCCATGTTTATGGGTTCAATGGATTTAAATGATCAGCCATTATGGCTGATTTGCGATTCTTCGAAAATTGTGAAGTTGCTTTGGCGGCACCCGCTTCGTTATTTGTACGCTATGATTAGAATTGAAGCCTTTTTGGGATAGCCACTTTTTCTTCCGTCCCTTCGGCCCTTCTAGTACTCTTCTTTCTTCTGAGATCTCTAGCGCCTCGTACCTTCTTTTCTTAATCTCCATTCCCATTGCTTCTTAGTCGTCTTGAGCTCGTGCTTCTTCATCACTTGAACCGATCTTCTATTTTGTAAGTTTCTCGTGCCCTTTCTTTGCACTTTCTCTTTGGTTTGTAGATTTTCTTGAGTTTTTCAATAGAGAAGATTGAAAATAGGTCAATCTTTGAATTCAGGAAGTTCTACAACATTCCTGAGTGGGTAGATATTGAATGTTGTGCCTCCCCTCCTAGGAACGTTAGGGATATAGAGGATGCCCACTGGATCCATGTTTTGTTGCTTTCCCAGGGGGGACTTAATTTTCCCCCTAATGATCTATTTTTGCATTTCTTTGGCTATTTTAATATTGTTCCCGCACAGTGCTCGCCCAATATGTGGAAAATAGTAAATGGCGTCCATAGAATAAACCAGTTGTATGGTACTAGGTTAGGACTTGTTGAGATCTGTTTATGTTATTCCTTTTCTCGAACTAGTTCAGGTGTCTTATACCTCAAAGCTAGGGGCCCTGATAGGGTATTGGTAGTAAACCTACCTGATATCCATAAGGAATACTGGCAAGAGGGTTTCCTCGTTAGGAATTGGCAGTTCCCTCCCCAGTTTGAAGGGTCGAGGTCTGAGAGGTTCTCTGTTCCCTTCTACGGGGAGGAATATATAGGTAGACATTGTACTGTTGTTTCAACTTTTGTTGATTTGTGACTTTTCTAACTCCTCTTTGCTTTTTCTTGCGCAGCGAGGTCAAAGAATTTGGAGCCTGCTCTCAGCGAGGTTCGTATCTCGGAGTTGGTGAAAGCTTGGAATATCAGGGAGCCTTTTGGTGACGGTGAGCATCCCAGGTCTGTTGCCTTTTTGCTTGAGTATAAGAACGTTGGCTCCAGCTTCATAGCACGGCCTGTGGATAGTGTACCAGAGTTCGATTCCTTCGAAGAAACTACTGCTGAGCCTATCGAGTTGGACGAAGAGGAGAGCAGCTCTGAAAGTGAGCCTGCAGGAGCTGCGAGTAATTTGGGTGAAGGGAGCTCTGACAGTAGCAGTTCCTCTGACTTGGAGGAGGATTCCAAAGTTCGAGGATCGTCGAGCTCTTCCAGCAGTTCAGGTGAAGAGATTCCTCCAAGGAAGAACTTGATTAGAGATGATGATGATGAGGACCACGTGCTTCTTGCACAAAGGTCAAAGAAATAAAAGTCCACTTCAGGGGTCGTGGCTACTGGTTCTCGGTCTTCTACTCAGGAGCAAGAGAGGAAGAGGAGAGAGGAAGAGCAGGTGAGAGAGAGGGAGAGAAAAAAGGAGGAGGAAAGAAAGAAGGTGGAGGAAAAGAAGATGATGGAGGAGAGGAAGAGAATGGATAAGGAGAGAGAGGAAGAGAGGAGAAAGATGGAGTCGAGGACGAAGGCTGGGCAAGCCTTGGTCCCGGTGTCTGCTTTGCCCGAGGGGGCCTCAATTTCCATTTCTCCTCAGCGGGCACCTGCGCTGCTCGAGAGGGAAGTTCTTCCTGCAGATCGCCAGAGGGCGCTGGGGTCTGATCAATTGGCCCTACAAGCTAGCCAGAGGCTAGCCTTGGTAAGATCCTCTCCATTTTTCAATTCTTTAACAAGTTTTAGTTATTTCTCCTTCTTGATCTCTTCTTTATTTTTGGCAGTTTGTGACTGACTTCGCCATGCTCTACCGTTCTCGCAATGAATTGGTGAGAAGGAATGGCGAGCTGGAGCAGCAGAAGTCCGCTCTGGAAGTCAGGGGTTCTCAGCTGGAGGCTGATTTAAAGATTGCTGACGCCGCCCGAGCTTCCTCTGATCTGGAGGGATGCGGCGGTTAAGGAGATGAGCGAGCTGAGGCAGGCCTATGACCTAGTCTGCTCGAGCAAGCTGGGTGTAGCGGAGGAGAACAAGGCTCTGACCGAGCAGTTAAAGGAAAAAGAGTCCCAGGTGGCCACCATCAAGGAGGATTCATACAACTCCGGGTGGACTGCTGCTTATGAAGACGCCGAAGTTTAGATAGGCTACATCAGCCGTTTGAACTTCAAGAAGGCTGGAACAAGGCCCTCTTAGCTGCTGGTGTTGATGCTGAATCTCCTCTGTTCGACGAGCATGACCCGGGTACGAGGCCAACTGTGGACGAAGAAGCCCCTGCCCCAGCCATCAAGGGTGTTGATTTTGCCTCTCAGACAATTCCTGTCGATGCTGGTCCTGCCCAGGTGAATGAGGGCATCCCTGTAGAGGGGGATGCCTCTACTGCTGCTGTCAAGGGGAAGAAGCCTGCCACCTCTGGGCAGCCTGAGGTTGCTAGTTAATCTTCTTTTAGGACTATTTTTGTACTTCTACTTGTAATCTTTCCAATTTTTGCTCGATGTACTTGACTTTTATCAATGAATTGAAAAGGCTTCTTTTTCCAGTGCATTGATTGATTTTTCTTTCCATTGCCCTTTTATGTCTTGTAGTTGACTGATGTAGAAGAGTATATTCCTGCCACATCTCAATTAGGCAGGACTCTTGGTCCCAATGCTAGTCCTCAGGTTCGTCAGGCCTTTATTAGGCTTTGCAAATCTCTCAGGTCAAGGAATCAAAAGTATAAGGAGCAGTCCGAGATAGTGGCTAAGCTGAAGGACAGGCTCTAGGAGATGGAAGACATTGGTGCCTCAGTGCAAGAGGAAGTCAATGCACTGAGAGCAAGGTTACTCGAGGCCACAGAAATCAACCAAGTTGGGGAGTTCCTACAGCAGGAGAATGAAAACCTGAGGAGGGAAGTCCTACAACTTAGAGAGCATGCGTCGAGCACTGTTTCAGCGGTTCTGTAAGGCTCCTCGTCGTCGCGAGCTAGATATACTCCTCCTATGCCGCGAGTTTCCACTTGTCCTCCCCTCCCGCGAGCTGGTAGGAGCACCAGGGGTAGGAATAGGGAAGCAGAATAACAGCGTGATAAGGAGATGGAAGAGCTCCGCGATGATGTCCGACGAGCATATGTAATTGCTGCTGGGTTTCAAAGGGACGTTACCTGATTGCGGCATTTATTCAAGAAAGGTCCTCGGCAAGCGTGGGCTGACGGTTATGATCAAGGCTGGCTAGCTGCTCCAACAAGACTATCTGAGTTCGAGGAACTTTCTTTCATCAGAGGATGGTTAAGTTCCTTGAAAGTGCTTCAGGTCCCGAGGAACTCGGTGTTATGGTATCGTCACGAGATGTCCTCCTCCACTCTGATGCCTAACCCATTCAGGAGCGATGATCGATGGATCCCCATTGATGCTATTCCTCGGCAACTATTGGAGTTGGACGCAGATGAGGTTGTGGAAGAGCTAGTCCCTTCTCCTGATGACGGACGAAGAGCTAGAGTGGCAGATTATCTTGTTCGGAGGCTTCCACCTTCTTGAGATTTTGCAAGTTTATTATTATTTTGTCTTTTTTGATAATGTAAATGCTTTGGGCGAGCTTCGTCGACTAAACATGTATTATCATTGTTGTAAATATAAGAGATTAATGAAAAGTTAGTGTTTTGGGCAATTCTGCCGACTAAACGTGTTCATCCAATCTTTTTATATTCTTGCTACTTCATAGTTCTTTTTGTTTTATCATGAAAGTGCCCCCCCAGTCCAGTATAATACCAAAATACCATTATGCCCTATTTTACCTTTTAGGTTGTGTCGTCACACTCCCTTAGGCCTAAGTAGGGCAATTGGCGAGGACACACCTGGTATTGGATGTCTTCATCCGATCAGGATTTTGCTCAACCAAAGTAGGTTTGATGGCCAGTATAAAATCTGGTCGCATTGCTTAAGAATCCTCTGTAGGGCTTTATATATTGCCAGGGGCAATGCTAAGAGGTCTCTCGTGTTTCATGACGATGACCTGAGGAGGGGTATTCCCCTGCTATATCGACCATCGTGCCTGTGATTTGGAAAGGATGTGTGATAAAATGCAACTGTTACTGATTTCATTAGTAGTAAGGGAAATGAACTGTCCTTTCACACAACAAATACAAGAAAAAGATTCAACAATAGAATTCCTTGAGAATCTAAAAATAGAATTTCTTGAGATTAGCTGCGTTCCATGCTCGTGGTATCTCTCTGCCCTCCATCGTTTCCAAATGATAGGCACCTTACAGGTCGTCTTTAGTTACTTTAAAGGATCCTTCCCAGTTTGGGCCTAGCTTGCCGTCTGATGACTTTACTGTGTTTCCCAGGACTTTCCTTAGAACATAGTCCCTAACTTGGAATATTCTCGGGTTAACCCTTTTGTGGTAGTGCTTTGCGAGCTGTTGCTGATAGCTCGCGAGCTTTACTAGGGCAAGTTCTCTACGCTCGTCGACGAGGTCGAGTTCAGCGAGCAATGCCTCATCGTTCTGGCCTTGGTCGACAAGGTCGGATCTCATTGTTGGCAAACCCGCTTCTAGTGGGATGACTGCTTCCATGCCATATGTTAGCGAAAATGGGGTTTCTCCTGTTTCTCATCGAGGAGTTGTTCGGTATGCCCATAGGATATGGGGTAGCTCGGTTGCCCATGCGCCCTTGGCTCGCTCTAATCGCTTCTTCAGTCCATCAATCACAGTTTTGTTGGAAGTTTCTGCTTGCCCATTGCTCTGAGGGTAGGCCACCGAACTAAAGTTATGCCTGATCCCGTGTTCGTTACAGAAGTCCTGAAAGGGGCCACTCTCAAATTGTGTCCCATTATCAGTGATGATGGTTCTGGGGATTTCGAATCAAGTGATTATATTCCTCCATATGAACCTTATCATATCAGCGTCTCGGATGTTTGCTAATAGTTCTGCCTCGATCCATTTGGTGAAGTAGTCAGTTGCAACCAACAGGTATTTGCGATTGCCGGCAGCGGTGGGCAGTGGTCCCACGATGTCCATTCCCCATTGGGCGAAGGGCCATGGGCTGATCAGGGATTTTAGGTCACTGGCGGGTTGGTGGACCATAGGAGCGTGAAGTTGGCATTTCAGGCATTTGCAGACATATACTGCGGAGTCCTTTTGCATATATGGCCACCAATAGCCTTCCTTTATTGCTCGAAAGGCTAGAGACCTTCCTCCGACATGACTTCCACAAATTCCTTCATGAAGCTTGCGCAGCACTTGCTCGACATCGCCTGGGTGGACGCATCTAAGGTAGGGACCGGAGAAGGACTTCTTATATAAGTCGCCTCATGTGGATAAGTGAAAGCGAGCAACTTTGACTCTTATCTGGTGGGCAGTTTTCTTATCCTCTGGGAGCGTGCCCTCCTTTAAATAGTCTTTTAAGGGGTCCATCCAGCTGGGGGCTGATCCTGCCTGGAGTATTTATTCCACGTTTGGCAGCTTGCTGTTGTGATTAATGCTCGGACAAATGAGGAAATCGATGGGAATGACCCTTTTAAGGCTAGAATCAACTGTCGATCTTAGGGCTGCTAAGGCGTCGGTATGACTGTTTTGTCCTCTGGAAAACTCCTGGACGTTAATCTCCTCAAAGCTCGTCATTAGTTTTCTCACCAGGGCGAGGTAGGCTGCCATTCTTTCATCCTTCGCGTTGTAATCTCCACTTATTTGATTGGAGACTAGTTGAGAATCGCCGAACACCTATAAACGTTTTTCTCCCAGAGTTTGCGCCTTTTGGAGATCGGCTATTAGGGCTTCGTACTCTGCTTCGTTGTTGGAGGCTGCAAATCCAAGCCTGATTCCTTGCTCAAGGATGGTGTTTTCTGGGGTGATGAGAACAATGCCTACGCCTGCCCCCTTTGAGTTTGAGGCTCCATCAACGAATAGTTTCCAGGTTTCCACTGTTTCTTGGTTCTCCTTTTGCTTTGTTAGTTGAGGTTGGTCGGGGAGTTCTTCGCCTGTGAATTCAGCTATGAAATCAGCAAGGATCTGACCCTTGATAGCTGGCCTTGGTCGAAATTGGATGTCAAACCGGCCGAGCTCGACTGACCACTTAGACAATCTTCCCGACAAATCCGCTTTCCTTAGGACAGCCTTAAGGGGATGAGATGTAAGGACGATGACAGTATAGGCTTCGAAATAATGCTTCAGCTTCCTCGAGGCTATTACTAGGGCAAAGGCGAGCTCCTCCAATGGCAGGTGCCTTTGCTCGGCGTCTAATAAGGTCTTGCTCGTGTAATAAACGGGGTGTTGGATCCCTGCAACCTCGCATATTAATGTCGAGCTGATAGTGTGATTGGATACCGAGAGGTACAGGTACAAAGAATCCATTTGCTGTGGTATGATAAGCAGCGATGGAGAGCTTAAGTAGGACTTGAGCTCGTCCAGAGCTCGCGAGCAGTCTGGGCTCCATTCTATCGGTTTACTCCCTTTCAAAAGCTGGAAAAAAGGCTTGCACTTCTCGGAGGATTTGGAAATGAAGCGATTTAAGGCAGCGAGCATTTCAGTGAGCTTCTGCACGTCTCGGACTGTTCGAGGGGGTTGTACCCTGTTGATTGCATCGATCTGGTCTGGATTAGCTTCTATGCCTCTCTTACTGACCAAGTATCCAAGAAATTTTCCTGACTGGACACCGAAGGAACACTTGCTCGCATTAAGCTTCATTCGGTACTTCCTGAGGATTTCGAAGGTCTTTGACAGGTCTGAGAGGTGATTTTCCTTCTTCTTGCTCTTAATGAGCATGTCATCTATGTAGACCTCCATTGTGTTTCCCATTTGATCCTTGAATATTTTTGTGACCAGCCGCTGACAGGTTGCCCCCGCATTCTTGAGCTCAAATGGCATGACCTTGTAGTAATATAGCCCAACTGTCATGATGAACGCCGTTTTGTCCCGGTCTGGGGCATACAAGGGGATCTGGTGATATCCCGAGTATGCGTCCAGGAAACTCATTCGCTCGTGAGCTGCAGTGGCATCTACTAGTTGGTCTATCTTTGGGAGGGGGAAACTATCCTTAGGGCATGCTTTGTTGAGGTCAGTGAAGTCGATGCAAACTCTCCACTTCCCATTATTCTTCGGAACTACTACTGGGTTGGATAACCACTTGGGGAATTGCACTTCCCATATGGATCCTGCATCCAGTAGTTTTTCGACTTCCTTTTCGACCGCTTTAGCCTTTTTGGGTGGTGCAGTTCTTCGTGCCTTCTGCGCGACTGGCTTGAATGTGGGGTCGACGTGCAGCTGATGACAGACCATATCAGGATCAATGCCGGGCAGCTCGTATGGTTCCCATGCAAAAACATCTACGTTGTGCCTCAGTAAGGTCGTCAACTCCTTCTGTTCTTGGTCGGTGAGAGATGCTCTAATCAAAAAGACTCTGCTACTGTCACCAACTTCAGCTATAGCTTCTACCAGGTCCTCGATGACAATCTCAGAGGGGAGGAGCCTGGTCTCCTCTACTCCAGGTCTTCCATACTTTAATTGCTATTTTGAAGGTATCACACCCTCTTCAACTTTCTCGCTGGGTTGACCGGCCTTCTTCTCTGACTTTGGTCTGATGGCTGCTATAAAGCACTTCCTCGCCATTGCTTGGTCGCCGTGGATCTCCATTACTCCTCGCTCGGTTACATACTTGAGTTTCTGATGGTAGGTCGAGGAGAACGCCTTCATTGCATGAAGCCATCCTCTGCCGAGGATGGCCTGGTATGGTGATTCGATGTCAACTACCAAAAACTCAATCATCTTGGAGACGTTCCCGGCACGAACTGGCAGCACTATCTTGCCTAGGGGCATGGTCATTTTTCCAACGAAGTCGACCAAAGGAACAGTAGCTTCCTTTAGGTCGGCGACGCTTAACTTCAACTTCCTGAATAGGTCGAGATACATTACTTCGGATGAGCTTCCTTGATCGACGAGCAGTTTGTTGATGTCAAAGTTGGCTGTCCTGAGTGTAATGACCAGGGCATCATGATGTGGGGTCCTTACTCCCATCAAATCTTCATCCGTGAAAACAATATGCTTGTTATAGTTGACGTCCTCTGCTCGTCGATGCTTTCCTAACTGTGACTTTGCTGGATCGATTTGAAAAGCCTGCATTACCGCTGTAAGTTTTTTCATCTCCATTCGAACTGAGTTCCCTTATATCTGCTTGACGTCAGATACTCCGTGAATTACTGCGAACTCGTGTCCAGCATCATCCTCCAGCACGTTATCGGGTCTCATCTCTCTGTTGGCAGTCACTTTCTCTGCCCTTTTTTCCACGAAGTCGTTCAAATGCCCGGACTGGGCCAACTCTTCGAGGTGAGACTTAAGAGCTTTGCAGTTCTCGATCTTGTGTCCTCCCTCTTTGTGAAAAGCGCATCTTAACGCATTGTTCCTCTTCGAGGGATCTCCTCCCATCTTCCTGGGCCACTTGATGAATGACTCATCCTGATCTTCGTGAGAACCTTATAAATTGGTTCTTTGAAGACGGTGTTGACCACCTGGAATGCTTTCGACGCGTCCTGGTTCCCTCCGTTCTTGGAGCCATTTTTGCCTCCGTTTTTTCCTCCTTTCCTATGATTCTCAGTTTTCTCACCTACCTTGGTAGTGAGCTTAGCTTGACCGTTTTCTCCTGTATTAGGGCGGGTGACATCTTCCACCTTTGCGTATTTCTCGATTCGGGCCATTAGGTCGTCAATAGTCATAGCTTCCTTCTTCTTAAGGGATTGGTAAAGGAGGGAAGAACTAGGGAGCCCAATTTTGAAGGAGGCCACTGCCACTTCCTCCGCGCAGTCCTCGACCTCATTGAATAACTCCCAGTACCTCTTCGCGTATTCTCGGAGGGTCTCCTGAGGCATTTTCTTCATTGTTAGTAGAGCATCCATCCTTTTGGGATGGGAGCTACTGGTGATGAATCGGGTCGTAAAAAGTTCGGCTAGGGATTTGAAATTCTTGATCGACCGGTGGGGGAGCCTTTTGAACCACTTCTGTGCTACATCATGAAGGCTCGAGGGGAAAATACGGCACATCAGGGCATCTCGGTGACTCCAGAGGGTCATGGCCTGTCGGTATTGCCTGACGTGATCGATGGGATCAGTCTCTCCGTCGTAAATCTTGAACCTTGGAATGGCAAATTTCTTAGGAGCTTCCTCCTCTTCGATTTATCTTGTGAAAGGTGACTTCATCTGGGTTTTGAGAGCTCGCCTCGCGAGCTCTCTAGTTGATCTTGTTCCGTGGTGAGTGGGATGCTGGTCCATTTCCCTGTGGACCATGTTTCGTATGTTTTCTTCGCTACGAGCAGGGCTCTGGTAGCGACGAGCTCTTCGCAGCTGTTCGCAGAGGTCGTCGTCTGACTCGCCTCCTCCGTCCCTTTGAGATTCTCGCCTAGGGCTCCTTCCTCGGCTGCGAGACTTGCTCGCCTGAGGGCTAGGAGTGCGATATGGGCATCTCCTGTTATCAGGACGAAGCTCCCTCTCTAGTCTTTCCAGTCTTCTTTTCAAGCGAGCATTCTCAACCTTGTATCTGCGAGAAGACTCCCTCGGCTCGTGGAGCCTTGCCTCGTACGCATCAATCAACCTGGATATCTGCGTGGACCTCGCTGGTCCCTGACTTTCTACTGAGGCTTGTCTTTCAAGGAGAGCTCTCTGATCTGAACGTCGAACTTCAGACCTAATCCTGCGAGGAGCAGGTGGCTCTTGAATATCTCCTGCTTGGGGAGCATTGCTACTGTGGCCAGACATCTTAAACTCCTTTCTTGACGTGGGCTCTTCTCAGGGAAAGATCAACGTTTCCCACAGACGTCGCCAATTGTAGATGCAATTATTATGCAACACAAATAAATATGATAGAAACAATTATCAAGAAAAGAACAAGGAATACAAGATGTCAATCACACAACAAAGGATGTACGTGGTTCAACAAAGATGTGCCTACGTCCACGGTGGGGTAGTCGATATTATTTCTATATAATCCGGAGAGTGATTACAGAGAATACAACTTGTCCTTTTGCCCTAGACCTAGGGTTTAATATATACATGTACATGTAGATGAGTGGAGGTGATGGGTTCCTCCATGTTTTCCATCTCCCCTATAACTTCCCTTCATGGGATCGTGGGGGGAGGCCGGATCAATTAGAAAAGATGAGGGGCCTGGACTTTGGGCCGCCAGGACTGGGCTACTCGTTCAGGCCCATAGTTCTAATTTTCGGGTACCCATACGATTCATTTATGAAAAATGTGTATATTCATAAATAATTAATTTGCATGTTACTTAAATTAAAATTATGTCATGGTTAAACATAAGAAAATGTGTAATTTGGGGTAGAAGTGGTTTGGGTGCATTCCAGAATGATGGGGAACTCGTTTAGGCATTTTAAACATCTTAAGTTCGGCCCGAGGGATACGTATACCCTGAGGGGAGATTTTGGACCAATCTGGATAGTATTTCGGATTTTCATAAGGGATCAAAATTGGGGGTTTAAGGGGAATACAAGATAAAAGTTTAAATTAGGTTAATAAGCCAACCTAAATACACACCCCATCCACATTAGAGTTGCCCCAGCAGCCCCACACCCTCTTGAGGAAGTTAACCATGTTAGAGAGGAAGCGGAGAGCAAGATTCAAGAGAGGCGGCTCATATCATCGGTTTAAGGCGAGAATTTTCTCGTTGAACTAATTATAATATGTTTCTTGATTGATATGGATACTTTCTCATAACCATTTCGGGTAAAAGTTGATTTTATGATTGAAAGAAAATGGAATGGAATCTAGGATTGTTTAGTACTAATATGAAAATAATTGTGTTTTTAGAATTAAACACTTTGGTGACAAACCCGGATTTGATGCCGTTTTATTAGGAAATTTACTATCAGAATTCATGTGATAGGATTTCTGTTTTTAGATGATTTCAAATCATGTATTGATTCCTTTATTCTTAAATTTTAAGATAAAAATTATGATCTTGAATTAGGTTAGACAACCTCTAATGTTTAGATCCAATTTCTTGAATTTATGAAGGGTTACCATGCAGGAATTGAGTATACAATGATGTAATCGTGTTTTATTGACTATAAGAGGTTTATAGTTCTTGGAATTTAAGTAAGAAGGAACTTAGAAATGAAATTGAATTTTTGGGAATGAAACTCGCGTAAAAAAAATAAGCAGATCTTGGCTTTTGCCATATTTTGAATTGATTCGGGCTCTAGAGTGAATCGATTTGACCCGGCGAATCGATTCTGCTATGGGAGGTGAATCGATTCAGCTCCAGGGCTGGGTCTTAGTGTGTGAAAACGTTCTGAGAATTTTTATGAACTCAAGCAAGTATGTGGGAGGTTATCGAAGTGTGCAGATATTTCATTAATAATAGTTTTGTGTCACTATTCATTAATTGGAGAATTTAATAATTAACTTGGGTATTGATTCTTAAGACAAGGGTGTATCTGGAGATTGATGAAACCTAATTGGGATAATTATGAGGATAGTTACTTATACATATTATGAATTACATGTATATATTTATTAATTGTGCGGACATACTTGTGTTCGTGGACGACCTATTGATTGGGGTTGCGTACGTCTTCGGACCGTAGCACACATCGGCACAGGTGGTCAATGCATTGTGTAGGTAATTATTTTAGGTTCTACGTCAGCGACAACGCTTGCAATGAGGCAAGTGGGATAAACGAATCCATTATCATCGTCAAGGGTATGGACCTTGAAATAATGAACCGCATAGAGACTGCCCCACTTATGTGTATTTTGTTTACGTCCGTTTGGCGAGTGACTCCTCCGAACTTATTGATAGATCACGAACTGGACACCGATGGTAGACGCCTTCGTGTTCCGTATATATGTAAGGACATATATATATTTGTATAAATTAATTAAGGACAAATCCATGTAAATGATGTAGAAAACTATTAATGAACATAATGCTACGTAAAATACATAATGTGATGAAATGATATTTCTTGTGGGTAGTATTGTGAGGATTACTCTCGGGACTGAAATCATATGTGTAGATGTTTAGCTCCCTTTTAATATATATGCTTGATGCCTTTGATATAACCACATTAGTGTAGATACCATATTTCACATTTGGACTTAGGTTGGAATGCGTATAGTATTACACTTGAGATGATGGGTGAGATACTTACTGCATGCGAGTGCCGATGGTCGGTGTGTAACGTTAATTGAAATAATAATATATTAGTTTTGCAAGTTAATTCTTGCAACTTTAGGGTGTTGACCCAAATTATAAAATATTCCTCCCCCCAGATTTGTCTAGACAGGGACAACAGGGCTGACAGGGGATCAGACTTGCCGTTGCGCTTGATCATTAGTGGATTCAGTTCAATTGATTCTAGCATAGGTTGTTACTGCCTATTTCAGTCGTTTTGTTATTTCTGAGATTGTATAAGCAAACGTTTGAGATTTACTATTTTAGTCATTTATTTTCCAATTACACTTAAGATGGATGCTTTATAACTTATGGGAGTTGAAATTATTTATTGTCACTTATCACTTCATATGGTTTTACGTTGTGTGTATGTTTTAAATAAAAATGTCATTTTTGTGGTTTGATGTTGAGAATGGTATAAATTGTTATACAAACCCCATCTTCGACATATTGTATCTTGTCAACCTTTACGTGAAAATGGGGGTTATTACAATCTATTAAACAAAATCCATGAACACTATAAAATTCTGGAAAAAATTACACACGCAATATGTATTTACTATGTTCACCAGAAAATGAAATTGTTTCATATATAGGATGTTTTCTTAGATAGTAAATATTTATTGTGCTAATATTATATAGACAATCATTTTTAATTTTTCATTATTTTTTATTGAATATGAATCTTATTTTATAGAGCTTGATTAGTAGATTTGAAAAATATCAATTTCGTAAATTTTGAATTTGTATATCGAAAGTTATAGTTCTTTAAAGTTTGAAAAGAAAAAAAAATAACTACCACTTTAAATTTGGAGGGGCTATAGGGAGACGTGTGTATTAGTAGAAAAAAATCGTAAAGTCAAAATTAGGACTTAATTATTGGTTGACTAGTCAATATGACTTAAAAAAAAATACTCTTCAAATAGAAATTCCATTTAATAAAACCTAAAAATATTAACTCTCTCATTTCATTTGTATGAATTTCTTATATAATTATAAACTGCAAAATTTTATTTGCACTACAAGCATATGAACTTGATTTTTTGGGGGGAAATCCTTTGATTGCGTATTGAATATAGATCCATGTATTTCTTGTTCCACTAGCTAGGACCAAATTTGTTCTGTTCATTTTTTTTAGTAAGGATTAAGCTCAATTCGATTATTAATATGTTACCAAAATAACACTTAACTAAACTCCAAGCTGTATAAAACCATTGCGTGGCTAAATATTACAATATGTGTAAAAATATTGGGGTTTTGTTGACTTTAATACATTACTAATATTCGATTTTAGACTTAAGTAACTAACTATAAATACCACGTTGCATTTTGAATTAAAGTAATACCCCCCCCCCCCCCCTCCCCACACACACACACACATACACACAAAGAAAAAAAATTAAAAAATCAATAAAAAAGAAAAAAAAAGAAAAAAGAAAAAAAAAAGTTAATAATAATTAAAAAGTGCAGAAAAAGGCACCACTTTGTGTTCAACACAGACCCCCTATCCGTTCACCTGGCGACAACCACAAATAGAAGCAAGGGTGATCTACGATCAGATAGGGCGCTCAAGCCTTTCTTGGTAAATTGGAAAACTTTGAGTCAAATATAGATGCAAAACTACTAAAATTATTTCTGACCTGAGATGAGGTATATTTTTTAAAACAAAATTCTCGTATATAACAACAAAATCAGTAAACGCGCTGCCATAATACCAAACCGTAAATAGAAAACACCTTGTCGACCCCCTCTCCCCAAAGTACACATACACCCCTCCGAGAAAATCCCCCACCGCCAACACACCTCGAAACATCTCCCATTCATCGAACTAGCTTTAACCTGATACAAAAGTAAAATGACAACCACTAGATCTGAAATCCAAATTCCCCACACCGATACAAAACCCTTACAGATCCAACAACTCCAAAAAAATCCTTTACATATCGAAAAACATTCCATCTGATTTGGTTTCGATTTTGAATCTAATTAAGTTTCTTTTTTGGTTTGGTTTTAATGAGTGATGAAGGTAGTGGAGAGGAGGGTGGGGATTGGTGTTAGTGGGTGGTTGAGGATACTGTCGGGGTGAGGGTATGGATAGAAGACGAAGTGTTATTTTTACTTATTTTTCTCTTGCATTTTTGAATTGTTATTAACTTAAAATTCTTTTATTTTTTATTTTTTATTTTTATGCCATTTTAAATCATAATACCATGTATAAATTATAGTTAACGAATTTATTAATGATTTTCATTTTTAAACAAATGTTTATTTAAATCTAAAATTGAATACTAGTAATGTATAAGAGTAAAAAAAACAAAATTATTAACTCCCTGATTTCATTTGTATTCATCATTTATATGTTTAGAAACTACAAGTTTTTATTTGCATTACAAATATATGAACTTACTTTTCCTCAAAAATTGTTCTAATCTATCTGCATTTGATTACTTATATGTCAATAACAGAATATTTAACAACATTATTGACAAATGAAGAAATAGAGTTTATATGTTTTATAGTATATATAAAAACATTAATACCTTGATTTTATTTTTTATACCGTGCTTATATTACTAGAAATCGCAAATTTATATATACATTACAAACACGTGAACTTACTTTTCCTCAAAACATGCTCGATTCATCTCTTGTTTACAAAAAAGTTTTATTTGCATTTTGTAAAAGCGAAATAATCATAGGGGTAGTTTCAACAAATGATTGCAATACCAATTTTAATGCGGAAGCTAATTTTAAACATATTTTATCTTTTTATCCTAATCATGCATCTATGGTGATAAAATAGATAAATCAAACAAGCAAATATGAGAAGGCTAACTTTCAGGAAAAAAACCCAAAGGGAAAAACCTTTATTCACTTAGAAATTTACAAGAGAGTCGACTTACAAACTACTTGATATCCCCCACAAGTATAACACGCTATTCTCCAAAAATATCTAAGAACAACAACTACGCTCCTTGGAAGAATCACATGACCGCAGTCCTCCGTCAGCCTCAACTTTCGTCTTCAACGATGAATCCCTGAGGTATAACAAGTCAACAATGGAGATCCTGTCCATCATGGTGTATGCAATAGATACAACACTTTCTAGGATTTTAAACGAATTCACAAGAATGATATTCAAGGATGTTTTTTTGTGAATTAAAACAAGTGTTTTTCAACACAAAAAGAGAAGAAATTTTGCAAAAGATGTGGAAAAAATGTTATGTCAAAAGTCTTAAACATCTGAATCACGAAACAGGTATTTATAAAAATTCTAAGGCGGTGCATCGTTTGAACGATATGAACAAGTCATTCTAACGACATAGAGATGTTATTCAAATGAGATGTCATCTCGCTACTAATGATGTAAACAAAATCAAACCAGTAGCATTTCATTTGATCCAAAATCGATCCAAGCTTCAAACGAGGATCTAACGACTTTGTGATGTCATTTGAACGACATAGGGATATCGTTTGAATGACACAGGGATGTCGTTTAAATGACATAAACGAAAAATTATTTCCTTTAAAAACTTCGCATACAGTATCTCAAAAAGCATATTTTTGAAAACAAAAACTTCCTTTTCATCTTTTATAAAAAATAAACATCCCAAAATATAATTCCATGAATTAATTCAAACTCTAAATTGTTTTATACCTCATAGGGTTATCGAAAAGTCTTCAAACTTGGAGACGCTTGAGTTTGGTTCGTCTTCTCGGTGCATGACGATTTGTAACGGGATACGCTTGAGTTTGGTTCGTCTTCTCAATGCATGACGATTTATAACGGGATACGCCGATCTAGCCTAAAGCTATGCCATGAACAATCCTAAAAAAATGTTCTTACACATTTGATTACTTATATGTAAATTATGGAACATTCAACTACATTATGCACATTAAAACAAATTAAAAATATATACAGTTTCATTTAATTTGTATTGACTGCTTATATGATTACAAATTGTAAATTTCTGTTTCCATTGCATAATGAATTTTACTATTTTGTATTTACATTAATTAATACATTTTTAGTCTTCTATTTCATTTGCTCTTTTATTCTTTTGTAGGTCATTGATTGGTTCGTATGTGATCTGAAATCAATATCATTACCAACAAATCCGAAGACATGCGTTTTCTCTTCCCTAATTTGGGTAATCAATATAACTTTAATAATGTATACAAAAACCTAAGTTTTATTTTCTTATTTTTATAATGTTTGATTTTATATTTCCAGACTTTCATTAAAATGGTAACAAATTCGGGGGAAAAGGCACGTGATTGATGCAAATGAAACAATGGTGTTGGATACAACATATTTACTTTTCCCAACAAATACATCGAGATCAAAGGATAACAAGAGAGGATTTCTTTGGACTTTACTCATTTTAAACCTGAAAATGAAGAAATGGAAGCACTTCAATACAATGAAACAAATGAGGGGAAATAACAAGTTCATAAATGATGCAAGGAAAATGGTAAAAATAAAGTTAAAAACTTGTATGATATGTATTCATATCCTAAATCTAATTTTGTTTTGAATGTTCTGTAAAAAATCATATTAATGAAATATAAAACACTCGTCTCAAGAATGTCAATGAGTCGTCCTTGTTAAACAGAGCACATATGCTTATACCTGAGTGCCCAGAATAGGGAGACTCACATGTTTCTCTTCTAACTCCTTTTACATCCATGACATTGCATATGGTGTCAATCAATACATAATTATTTGTGATTATATGTTGTTTTTAATGTTTGGAACCCATTTATTTGTTGTGGCACTTTGTTTATACAAAAAGAGTATTACAACAAATTATTTGATGTGAAAAAAGGAATTAGATTCTTATATCATTTATGGGCATGATATGTTACATTGCCTTTGTTAAAATATTCCAACCCAGCTTCTTGTAACAATCTTTAGTGCTCGTGCTCTTATAAAAAACAACTTGTTGAAACTACACTAGAAAAATATAAAATTCTTAAAAAAGTACTATTCTAGACACGTGAGATACTATGTTTTACAGTTAACTACAAAAGTACATTTGCTTATATATTTGTTATTATAAACCAAAACATAAATACATTCGTACAAAATATGTAACTCACCTTAAATGAAAATATTCATTGTCAAAATTTTAATTATATATAAATACACACACACACACACATACATACATATATATATATATATATATATATATATATATATATATATATATATATATATAGAGAGAGAGAGAGAGAGAGAGAGAGAGAGAGAGAGACATACACACACATATATATTAACTAATAGAAAACAACCATACTATTCAAGTTCAACTTGTTTTACTTCACTAAGAAGCACATTTCAGATTGACTCATAAAGTAAATGAAGACAACTTAAATGTGATTTTAAGATCAATAGTTAGTGCACACGTGCGTCGTACGTGTGACTCTAGGTTATGAATATGGTGACATGATTTTTGAGAAGTGACATTTATTGCTAAAAAAATGTGAGAATTAAAAAAGGGAGAGTTAAATGGGGATAATTCATTTTAAAATAAGCCAACTTAATCAAACTAATTATTGGTTGTTACGTCTTTTGTTTTTCTTGTATGTTTCCTTACTAAAATGCCATCTTGTTAAGATTATTGATCAACATAAAGATGTCTCTTTTGGCATACAATTTGTTCAATTTGGGTAACGCTAGTCTCTCATTACGCAATATAATGTTCATATTTAAATAAAGCAAACATTTAATCGAGGCCAGTGAAAGAAAAAAAGGTATATACAGTTACAAAGCTTTACTAGTGTACCGATATTTTCTAATGTAAAAGTTTTATTACATTATATTTTTTTATGACACAAATATAATGTAATATCCCGCACTTTTATGAATATTTTATTATTTGAATTGGGAAAGTAAGTTGGAATCCAGTAAATATTACTTAGCAGGACAAAAGATTAATGTTTATTATTATTATTATTATTATTATTATTATTATTATTATTATTATTATTATTATTATTATTATTATTATTATTATTATTTTCTTGTGTGTAATAAGTAAATAGATATGTGATTTATTATATGTCGCGTATGAGTGAAAGCGACAGTTTATTATTATATGTTGTTAGAGTGTTATCGCGGTGAATCGGTATAATTTATGGGCAACCTGTACGGTACGCGCGTGTCAGGCCCGATTAATGAGATATTAGCATATTTGGAGTTGGGTGACTCAGATGATGTTTTCAAGTGCACCGGTAATTCAAAAATGGTCAAAATAGTTTAAAATAGGTACCCGAGTATTATGATTGGGTTCCAGAGACTTTTTAGATATAACGGGACCCGTATGAGGGTAGGAGGGTCATTTTACACTTAGGGTTAAGTGGAAAAAAAAGGATTGGGATAATTAATGGAGTATTTAAAAGGTTGGGAAGGTAGATGGCAGCCCACCTTTGATATTTCACACAGGAGACATTAAGAGAGAGTTAATGAGAAGAGAAAAGAAAAGGGAAAAGAAGAGAAGGAGCTAAGAGAAGAGGAAGAAAAGCTATCTCCAGATTCAAACTTCATAAAACACATAGAGAACCTCGGATCTTAATCTACCAAGGCAAGTAGTTACTTTCTTTAAGATATAATTATGCGTAGTTAATTACTTTCATGATTAAAAATTTAAATATGGCACTACACCAAAATGCTAATTTTGTGACCTCCTTTTTGTGACTGCGGTAACACCCCGCATTTTTATGATTTTTAAATATGCGATTAATTAAATTAAATATGAGAAATTAATTTATAATTAATCCGGATTAAAATAAATATTAACGAGTGAGATAATTGTTAGTATTTATTGACGAGAATTATATTGTGTAGAGGGGATTGAAGATAATCGCGAGATTAGAGATAATCTCCCCTAGCTAATACAACAGACTCAAAGGATTAAGGCAGCGAGGCAGCTCAGCGTGGCAGCCCAGGGAGATCTTCTAGCGAAGAAACTGGCAGAGAGTGCTCATACTTTAACTTTGTTGTCTTAGTTAGTCATGTTATATCTTTTGTTTATATTGCCTATGAGCGGTAACGATTATAATGATTATTCACTGCGAGGTCAAACGGTACTCACGAGAGACCAGGCCTGGCGGGGCCTGGGAGAGATTTCATGCTCTATAGAATGATATCGCCATGGGAACTTCAGAGGGACTTGGTTTGGAGGATTGAGAAGTGAGGCACAATTGGGGCTTGTCCTGACCATCTTA
Source organism: Sambucus nigra (assembly GCA_949130495.1). Taxonomy (NCBI): domain Eukaryota; kingdom Viridiplantae; phylum Streptophyta; class Magnoliopsida; order Dipsacales; family Adoxaceae; genus Sambucus; species Sambucus nigra. Next base: position 655,110,651 of record OX422207.1, on the reverse strand, counting down.
GATACACCTGGTAAATCACCAAAAGACCTTTAGGCTTATCCTGAGTTGTGAACCACTTATGCCTTCTACTTAATGTCATATCTACTTTAGGTGATGTCACTAGCTAGATAAGTAATGTCAAATATGCACTTGAGTAAACCACTGTGGTATTTGGGGCTGTCAGATAGTTGGTGAGCCAGGTGTGGTGACAGCCCCCTAACCCACAGTGGTTAGGCAAAAAGTATGTCTTGGCATTTAATGTTTATGACGTGGAGTTGACTAGTCCATCAGGCATTTAATGTTTTTGACATAAAGTATGAGGGATGTCTTTCACAGCTGTAAAGGCTGAGGCACCTCGGGAGTGGTGTGTGTGGTGGGGGTGGCGTGGGTGGGGGGTATTTACGTGCCTCAACCACTTCTGAGGGAGGGCGTTTTTTTTTTCTAGATTTATTACGAGAAAGTTATTAGAGAGAAGAGACATCATAGAAAGATTGTTTGCGAACCAGAGTTTTACTCACCCACCATTGTCATTTATTACGAAGCTTTTAATATCTGACTAGAGATCTTTGAGGGTTGGTGTGTTTGGCTGCCTGCCAAGGTGTATCTAGGGTGCTTACTCCTCTCTCCCTCTAAATGAGTTACTTCTGAATTCATTATTATCTTCTGAGTCATACAAAAGAGATTTGTGTGTTCAAACTGAGTTTATCTCCATTGGGTTGAGATTGTGTGTCTTGTAATTAATGAGGAGTTTTCTCGGTTAACTTGTCATTACTGTATTAAAAAAGGGTTACGCCTACATCTAATCTAAACTACCCTCTTATATTTGGCAACTCTGCTGGGGATGTATTCTTCTAGAAGTATGGCTCAGGATAATGTCAACCGTGCTATAGACTTTGATGATATTCAATGCCAAGAAGATCAAGCTGCGAGAGAGCTTGAGGCGGCTAGGTATGGGGTCTCCCGAGATGGGGCCCATCGGGTGGACATACCTCCCGTTCAAACGACGACGGGCGTCCCAGGGATAATTCAAGCTTCTACGAGCGCTGGGATGGGGCCAACCCAGGTGGCCCACCTCATGACTAAGTTCTATAAGTTTCTGCAGACCCCCGTTGCTACAACGGTGTTGGGGGGTTTTGATGCCAATTCTTTCGTGACGCCAATAATGTCTAAGATAGCCCCAACAAGCGCAGCACCAATGGGCATTGCCCCCTCGAACCCAGTACCCACTCTTATTCCAATGGTGGGTGCCCAAGGTGTGAAGGGAGTTCCACCCATTGGGATTACTCTAGGTTCAACGAGTGTCCCACCAGTGGTCCCTTTGGCTATTCCCCCAATTAATGAGAAAACACCAGCATCTGCCTTAGAGGAGATGAGGAAAGAAATGCAGAAGGAGATGCTGAAGATGATGGCATCTTCCTCGCAATCGAGCAACAAGGTAGCATCGGCATATGATGATTTTCGCACTCTTTATCCCCAGGAGTACAACTATGAGCCTTACCCAAAGGACTACATCCCTCCGATTTTTAAGAAATACATTGGGAAAGTGGGGGAACCCGAAAGAGCACATATAACGTTTCATAGAACATTTGGGAGCTCACTGCAACAACAAAAAACTCAGGTTGAGGGAGTTCTCAAAATCCCTTACCGATAAAGCTTATACATGCTACTCTCACTTGGCGCCAAATAGTGTTTCAACATGGGAAGAAATGCTCGTTTTATTTATCCAGAAGTTCTTTCTGGTAGAAGATGAGTTTACATTAACACAGTTGGGCGGGTAGAATCAATGTCCAGGAGAAGATGTGGTGGATTATTTTCGAAGATTTAAGGAGAGGTCCCTCGACGTGAGGGAAGAAGCCAAAAAGTCCAAACTGTTACAACTCTACCCTGAGGGTTTGCTCCTGGGGTATATCTGTCACCCGATCAATGAAACTCGCGAAGGGACTTTTGCAACATTTCTAAAAGCAATAAGAAATATATCATTACTGGTTAGGCCAAACCCTGTTATGGTACCACTGGTGTTCAGACAGTCGGGGCCACCCATTGCAGCACATGGCCAGCCCCCACGGGTGGGATGCGTCGATGGAGGTGAAGGAGGCTCACGATCCAGTTTAATATTTAATCTCAAAGATAAAAAAAGATAAAACATTCAAGATTAATAACAAATGGTTGAAGGTCTATCATGTATAAGCGAGTAACCTTGGAATAATGATGTATCTAGCTTTCGTGAATATACAAGTCATTTTTAAAGTTATTTTGTTTGTTGCAACTAGAGTGCTATGGAAAATTACAAAACTTAATTTTATGCAAGTAGTTATAACACAAATAGGTGACAAGAAAACAAGATAAACTTCTATTTCATTCATATACTGGGACGTGTATTACAAAATCGGGAACTACTGCCCAAGAATTACATAGGAAGAAAATGAAAATTTACACAAGTATTGGGGGAGGTTATTGGCGTAGGAGGAACCATAAGTTTGGGGTATAGAAAAGTCCCCAGGTAAGCCCGAAGAAGATGCCAAGCATGCCTGGTTGGTGCTGATAGAACCCTCCACCCTCGTTTGAACTTGATCACGCTCGATGAGCAGTTTCTCTCATTTCAACTTCGCTAGATGGAGAGCTTCTTCGATATCCTTCACTTCTCAATTAACAACTTCCAGTAGAGGTACTAATTCAGTCAGTCTAGCCTCTTCAATCCGTTGAGTCTCCAAGTGCTTCTGCAGCAGCTCCCTCTGACTTTCCAACTTCTGACTCCTCAAAGTTTTCAAGTGTCCGATCAACCAATTGAATTGGAAGCCATCTCTGCCCAATTCCTTCAAATAACCTAAGAATTGATTAAAGAGGGGCCTAATGACATTTGCAGTGGGGGTATTAACAAGCTCAGTAATAACAGTCACCATACCCTGAAGCCTATGGCTCATCACTGAAATGTTTGAACGAAGTCAATCAACGGTAAAAGTGTTAGGATGTTGAGTAGCAATTTGTTCAATCACCAAACGATGGCAGACAGGTATTTGAGGCGAGTGGCGAAGAACCATGAGGCAAAACTTGTGAGGATCCAGTGCAGGTAAAGGAAGCTCACAGCCAAATTCGCTATCAGCCGGAGCAGCCGTCGTGGAACCTTGGTCGTTAGGACTTGATTACTCAAATGCAGATGGTTCTAGATGAGTTGAGATGACAGACGAAGGAGATGGTCGAGATTGTTCTTTTAGCACGAAGGGACTCCCTTACAACCTGAGGGAAGATAAGTGAAATAATAATTTTGACAAAAAAAATCTTAACAAGTGGTTTTCATTGTTAAGTCACCGTTACTGGTGGAGTTTGACGAAAAATCTTAGCAAGTGGTTTTCATTGTTAAGTCACCGTTATCGGAGGAGTTTGATAAAAAAATCTTAGCAAGTGGTTTTCATTGTTAAGTCACCGTTATCGGTGGAGTTTAACGAAAAATCTTAACAAGTGGTTTTCATTGTTAAGTCACCGTTACTGATGGAGTTTGAAGAAAAATCTTAACAAGTGGTTTTTATTGTTAATTCACCGTTATTGGTGGAGTTTGACGAAAATCTTAATAAGTGGTTTTCATTGTTAAGTCACCGTTACTGGTGGAGTTTGACAAAAAATCTTAACAAGTGATTTTCATTGTTAAGTCACTGTTATTAGTGGAGTTAAATAAAAAAATCTTAACAAGTGGTTTTCATTGTTAAGTTACCATTACCGGTGGAGTTTAATGAAAAATCTTAACAAGTGATTTTCATTGTTAAGTCACCGTTATTGGTGGAGTTTGACAAAAAATGTTAACAAGTGGTTTTCATTGTTAATTCACCGTTATTGGTGGAGTTTGACGAAAATCTTAATAAGTGGTTTTCATTGTTAAGTCACCGTTACTGGTGGAATTTGACAAAAAAATCTTAACAAGTGATTTTCATTGTTAAGTCACTGTTATAAGTGGAGTTTGATAAAAAAATCTTAACAAGTGGTTTTCATTGTTAAGTTACCATTACCGGTGGAGTTTAACGAAAAATCTTAACAAGTGATTTTCATTCTTAAGTCACCGTTACTGGTGGAGTTTGACAAAAAATGTTAACAAGTGGTTTTTATTGTTAATTCACCGTTATTGGTGGAGTTTGACAAAAATGTTAATAAGTGGTTTTCATTGTTTAGTCACCGTTACTGGTGGAGTTTGATGAAAAATCTTAACAAGTGATTTTCATTGTTAAGTCACAGTTACTGGTGGAGTTTACTAAAAATCTTAACAAGTGGTTTTCATTATTAAGTCACCGTATCATTGGTGGAGTTTGAACGTTTGAAAATGAGACTCTTCTAATAAAGAGATTACACATTTTCAAGATAGAGGACAAACATCAAGAAACGAAGAGAAAATGGCGAAATACCTCAGTAATTGTTGGAGTAAGAACGGGATACATGAAAGAAGCTGCAATGGTAGGCACCATAGTGGGCAAGTTCATCTCCTCAGGAGCCTCCGCAGAACCCTCGTCTAGAGAAACCTCAGCCAGAGGAATCTCAACACTTGATAAAGCTCCTAATTCAACAAAAGGAACTAGGTGCCAAGGTTTGGGGAGAGCTTGAAGGGGATGTTCTATCTTCTACAGATACATCAGCCCTTGTAGGGGCGGAAGAAGGACCAGGGTGAGTAAATTAGCCAAAGCTAGCCTTAACAATGGGTGGAGTCCCGAGGGATGATGGCGAGAACGAACCTGGATAAAGCTGAAGATAAAAAGCTAAGTGTTAGGAGCAAGAAATAACATGGAAAGAAGGGGCACACAGTAATTTTAACTTACCTCGGCGATATGGGTGAAAGGGGACAATGCAGCGATGGGCCTTAATAATGGAGGCTGAAGAATGAAATCATCCAGCGAAAAAGCTAGTAATGAAGCAGCTTCAACCTTAAATACACCAAAATATTTAGAAGATTCAACAAAGTGAGAAGGATAGAAAAGAAAGATCTAAAAGTGTTTAGAATTCATTACCTCGGGAGAACTTTGTAAAATTGGAACGATGTCTAGAGGAATCTCAAACTGAGGGGATGACTCAGAAGAAACTGGGGGAGCTCCCTATGGCTGATAGAAAACTCCCACAGAGTCAACATGGGAAACAACCTGCGTGGTAGCGTCCACTGCATGTCAGGAAACCAAATAACGGGAATAAGGGAGCCCGATCATAGGAGAACGGGGGGGGGGGGGGGGAGTTGCATCGATGGAAACACTCTCGAAGCGTCCTTCCACAAAAGGACTCACAAGAGGGCTGGGTATTTCTTCTTTAGCTTCCCGCGCCAAGTTGCTAAGAGTTAGATAAATACAGTTTATTATAGAAAAATGAGTAAGTATGAAAAAAAACCAAACACATGCACACCTCTGATCCAGAGGGAGAATGGGATGATATCACCATTGGCAAGGAAGGAGGGGAAGTGGCTGGTAAAGCCCTCTAAGTGGGATGGTGCTTTACATCAGGACTGTCATCCAACGTTATAGCCCCAACACTAGAAGGAGAAAGAGTTGGGGTGAGATGTACGTTAGGAGCTCATTTCTGATGGGACTTAGTACCCAGAGTCTTTTTTCTTGCACCGGGAGCACCAAGACTTAGAGGAAACCTTGAGCTCTTCCTTCGCTTCGACCCCCCTTCAGATGGATCTACTAAGATGGTAGGGAAAGAAGTAGCAGGAGGAATGGTGGGAGTGTATCGTTGAAACTCAAAATTTATCCGATTCACCTCAGCTTGAATTTTTTCTCTTAACTCCTCACTTACTTCTACAGACATTGGAGGAGGAACGAAGGCGATTGGAAAGGCTTCCCAAGGAACATGAGAGCAGAACTAGGACTTCGCCTTAGTAGAAGTTCCACTCTTGGAAACCTTTGCCCTTTTGGCTGAAGGCTCAGAAGCTCCTTGACCAGAAGCTGCACCACTTGGAGCATCCTCACCAGAAACACCTTCAGAAGGGGCAGGCTGTTTGGGTGCTGGGAGTGGCAACGGGGATCATTGAGTAAAAAGGAGAAGCTCATAGGGAGGCTCTTGTAACACCCCATATTTTTTATGATTTAAATAATTATGTGATTAATTATTATTGTGGGAATAAGTATGTAATTAATTATTGTTGTTGGATTAATTACATTAAAATGCGAGAAATTAATATGTTATTAATCCGGATTAAAATAATTATTAACTAGCGTGCTAAGGGTTAATATTATTATTGAGAATTATTGAATACTGTGTGATATGTAATATGGAATTTTAACATTTGATAAATTGTCGGAAGTGAGAAATACAACAGTTTGGTAATTTAAGTCTGACACACGTGTGAGTCGTGTCGGAACTAATTGACTGGAATAAAAAGAGAATTTATTTTTATTAACTCGTATGGTCATTTTGAGTGCGCCATTGAGTTCGGAAGGGTCGATATAGTCAAAATAGTGTACCCGGGTGTTTAGTTTGGGTCCCGAGGCAATTTTAGGCCTAACCGACGTCCCGAGAGGGCATTATTGTAAATTGTATTTTTGGGTTTAATTAATGGACAAAAATTGGGAGTTATTTTATCAGTCAAGAAAAGTCTTTTAGGTTTGTTAAACACATAAAGGAAAGAACGTCCATAGAGGGTGTGAGGGAGAACCAATTTCCAGCCAAATTATCACCACCTTGCACAACCACCACCACCGCCAACGCATAGATCGAGAAGAGAGGAACGCGTATATACCAACATCACCAACTGATCAGACCGTCATATTCTATGTAAGTGTTTATTACTTGCTTTCTTTTAGCAATAATCATGCTCATGTTAGTGTAAGTGAAATTAATCATGATTTACATATGAATTGGGTGAAAATTGGAGATTTAAATTATGATTAAGGATTGGTTTAATTAGTAGTTTAAAGTCCTTCATGTATGTAGAGGATTAATCACGGATTTGGATTATATATTTATGAACAAATCTGTGTTTATTAGGTTCTTTAAATAAAAATTTGGAAACTAGGGTTCATATGAATTAATTTCAGGATTTTAAATAGTTATGATGTTTAATGACGAATTAATGATCCTAGGATGTTAGGAATGATTTATAATCTGTTAGGTGTTGATGAGTATTGATGATGAGGCGTTGAGTGTTGAATCTTAGAGGTTTTTAGGTCCAAAAATGGTAGAAAACGCTGAAATTTGGTGAAGAAGACGAAACAGCTGGTCTCGCGCGAAGTGGTTCAAACGAGATGGAGATCTCGCTCGAAATCGTTCGAACGACACATGGAAGTCGTTCGAGCGACATTTCATTCTGGTTCGAACGACATGTCATTTTGGTTCGAGCAACAGGGTGAATTTCTGGAAATTTTCTTAGAGTCCAGTTTTGAGTTTGCCGGTTTATTGGAGTGAGAGAAGCTGCCCGATAGTAAACTTAAACAAGACAGAATTTTGGGAAGGTATGTGAGAATTAATACTTTAATTATTTCGGTATAGAGAGAGTATATCTTGGTGATTACGAGAGAGATATTAATCTAAATATTTATACTATACGTAGTGTTGAGATTAAAATACGTATGAGAAGTATATATGTAGGTTGGGGAAATACCTATAAATTTTAATAGGATGTGTGTATGCCTATTATGTGATATTATTGCTAAGAGCACTAATGGGTGATAACCCGGGGTGCAAGAATCTTATAGTTAAGCTCACTAATGAGTGATAACTCGGGGGTGCAGAAACTCTATTATTAAGTTTACTATTGGGTGATAACCCGGGGGTACAAGGATGATTATTGTTAGGCGCACTAATGGGTGATAACTCGGGGGTGCTGGATTATTATTGATAGGTGCATTAATGGGTGTTAACCCGGGGATGCATGATTCTTTTGATAGGCGCACTAATGGGTGATAACCCGGGGGGTGCTGGATTATTATTAATAGGTGCTAACCCGGGGATGCAGGATTTTCTTGATAGGTGCACTAATGGGTCTTAGCTCGGGGGTGCAGGATTAGTGTGTGTGTATATATATATATATATATATATATATATATATATATATATATATATATATATGAACTTGTGAATATTTCTACTGTGAGAAATTAGTAGACTTGGTAATAATAATAATCATTACATTGCGCCAAGTGTCTGTGACAACCCGCCTACTAAAATAATAGGTGGCCAGCCCAATACTCCAATAATTACAGGAATCATAGATGGTCCATTCTTAGCATCACTGTCGATTAAAATAATAGTATGAGATAACCACCAATCATTTTAGAAAACGGATTGTCATATACAAAAAATTTAAAAGTAAAAGAGAAACACTTAGACAATCCCATTTGTAAAAACGGTGGGTATAAAAAATCGATGAATAAAGTATGACAATACTATAAATAATCACCGAATAAGCTGTCGGTGCACAGACCAATACAAATAATATATTAAGTATTATAATTCAATATTTACAATAAAATGAATGAGTGCTATACCTTGGGCAAACACGCCCGAATAAATGTACTGAACATAACTAGAGTACAATAGAGGGGAGCGTCTAAAACAAGTATCCTACAACATCCGCAATATGCCGTAGCTCCCTGACAACTGGAAATGGAAATGTAAACACGGGTGTCCATGCGGAAGAGCACCTGTAACGGCAAGGAATATGCAGAAACAAGGAAATATAGAAATCGGTCAGGGCCGGGTTTGATATGATTACCATGTGACTAAAATGCATGACAGTTAAGTGCGTAATTCTCTCGCAGATAACAATAATATTCCTCACCTCTCAATCTAGCAGCAACCTAACGCAATATCGTGAGATGTTCTAGTTAACCCTAAGTACTAAGGGCTAACTTTTCCCCATTCTCAACACTATGCCCTATTCGTGCGTGGGGTGTCTCGCAAAGCGAAATCCAAACAAGGAACCCCCCCGATACACTACTACTTAGTCCAGGTTGATCGTCGAGATCCATTAGACCCTAAGCACGAAATAATAAATAAGTACATGTGTGTGCATAAGTGTGGGAGGTCACAACTACAGCTACTCAAGAAATATAAAAGTAAACCCAACCATCATCTAGTGGCCCAATTCCTAATTCTTTATTTAGGAATATACATATATGGTAAATTCATTTTATCAAATGTTTACCAATCAATCTCATTTCAAAACTTCTTTACCAAATTTTATTTCCTTTCTTCTATCCAGGAAAATACATAATTTAAAGCAAGTTTATTATCATAAAAATGCTTTACTTTCATATCATATCATCCATTTTCCTTCTTCCATCCGGAAAATGTATTTATCATCCCATTTCCCTTCTTCTATCCGGGAAATGTAAATTAAAGCCATTTTATTATCATAAAATGCTTTTATAACCAATAATGTCCCACATTATTGAATCATAGTTATATATCATATATATATAACGCAATCTAAGACCGCCCGTCCGGGTTTCCCCACTGTGCGCGCCCCTAAATGGCTATCATCTTCCAGGGCCTCTAAGACAACCTGGGATCCTATCGAAACGTCGGGAAGCGACCATGTGCCTGCGGGATAGTCAAGACCACACCCGGAATCTCCTAACCAGCGTAGAAAATATATATAAACAAACGCTCACATGGCCTAGGGACTATATCCACCCTGCATCATTAGCCAGGGGGCTTCACCACAACGCGCGCAACTTCCCTTATGATAGCGATTTAGAGAGGTGTGTATCCATAAATTAACATTTATGAAAAACATTACTTTTTCCATTTTTGAAAACTCATATTTTACATTTCCAAAAATCATCCATTTAGCCATTTAGCACCAAGTCTTAGAAGGTGCATTCCATTCTTATTAAGTCACATATTATTAATGACCTAAGACCCAAAGTGCCACTAACCTCAAAATAGCCTCGAATAGTTTATATAATTCATAAACCCTCAAAGTGAGTCTCCATAATGGAGTGTCTCCCAAAAGCTCAACATAATATTTTAACTTCCCATTTCATCTCTAGGTTAATTTCCTAAATCATTCGGATATCAACCTACGCAACTTATCCCTCGGGTAAGCCTAAATATCCCATTAAATCCTAGGGCATTAGTCTATCCAAAACCACCCTCTAGGACTCTTAATTACTTCCCAAAGGAAGGTTCCTAAACCTTGGACCTAAAAGAAAAAGGGCTAAAAATCAAAATAAGAAAATCTCACAAAAACAGGGGAACCGAATCGATTCGCCCCTTGGGCCGAATCGATTCGCCCTTGCGAATCGATTCGCTAGACAGCCGAATCGATTCGGTGAGCAAAAACTGACCTTCTGCAATTGCCGAATCGGTTCGCTTTAAATCCGAATCGATTCGGTCTGCAAGACCTGTATCCCTCTCCTTATCCGAATCGATTCGCCCATAAGGCCGAATCGATTCGGTCCTGAGATTTTGCCCAGTTTGGGCAACGGGTTACATAAACCCTAAAATCCCAAAACCTCCATTCTTTGCTTTTACCCAACATCAACAACATCTAATTCTACCAAATCATTCCTACACCATTTACAACTAATAATTTATCCTCAAATCAAATTAAAACTAAGATTTAAGGGTTTAATCATCAAAATCAACAAATACCCATTTTTGGGTTAAATCTCCAAAACCTAACTATACATGCAATTTATCACATTAAATCAATATCTAGCAAGTAAGAAACTTGCCTCGAGGTTCGTAGTCTCGAAACACCTCCGGTAGCGACGGATTCCGGCCCAAATCTTCCATCTCTCTCTTTCTCTCTACTTTCTCTTCTCTCTCTCTCTCTCTCTCTCCTTTGGCTTCTCCCACCAAAATGAAGAAAAGAAAAAGGGGTGGGGGATTTATAAGGGTCTAAAAATATAAACCCCCACTCCTAAATGCTAATACACCACTAAAATGACTCGTAACCACTTAATTGAGTCATAACCCCTTAAAAATGCCTAAATCTCAAAAATTACAACTGGGCACTTATTTCGACTATCTCGACTATTCTAAAAACAACCGCACCCCCTATTTTGGCATTCGGGAAAGTGTGAACTATTTTTACGTTCCAATTTTCATTTTAAATTCATTAATGATACCCGATTTAAATATAGGTCATAACCGTCGTTTTACATATAACGACGCAAAATACACAATATAACACTATTTACCTTCTCATAACGGTAAATAGTCAAAATCATAGTAAATATTATCCCTAAGTCTCACGGGAAATAATATTTACTCCAACATCTCCTATTTTATAAAATTAGCCCATCAGGCAAAATAGTATAAAATAGTCGCTCGAAAACCTGGGTTGTTACATACTCCCCCCCATTAAAGGGGAATTTTGCCCTCAAAATTCAGGCGTAACCCATAACCATAAAAAGGGTATACTATACCAAAACCGTGCTATCATACTAGCAAACCCCTCTACAGAGAAATGTCCCCATAGGACACAGACTAAGGTCATCACTAACGATCTCAGTCCGCATACTCTTGCTATAACATAGCGCCAAATCGTTCCTCAGGAACTATCGATTCTACCCTTCTACTACGGGAGAAGATACCCATACAATCTCGGCACGAATTGCCTTACTTTCTGAAACACGTTACACCCTTACTAGGGAATAACTACACTAACTTGCAATCGCTAACCCCAACACTACTTATTCCTATTCGCGTTGGTGTACCCCTTAAAGGTCTACTTGCTCACTGAGCCCAATCTAAAGGAAGGTTCCCGGACCACTCCCAGTCCCAGGAATATACTATTCGCTGTTTCCATTCCAACGAGTAGACAAGGCATATTGCCATCTACACAAGGCTATGCACGGCCTAACGTTTATCGAAGACGATCCGAACTATTGCAAGGAAATTCGATCCATAAAACTACTACTCCGATCTCTCCTTTAAATCAGATCCACCCTTCCACTTACGGGTGGTAAGATATACCCCATATCCCAACGGTTCCCATTCTTCCTGGAGACTTTACCTATACCTTGACACCAATGTCTCGTCTCGGTGAAGCTCACTCCACTTGGCATTCCATGCCACGAATAAACTCTAAGATGGTCTCTACTCGGCGCCTATACTACCCCCGTTCGCATTACCTTAGCGAAAGGAAATATCCTAACGATAGTCCTTCATGGTCACAAACTTGTTATTCGTGAAAAGACTCCAAATTCCTGCCCAGGAGAAATGCCTCTAAGTCTTTAAGGCAAATACTACCGCCCTGAACTTTAAATCAAGTGTGGGATGACACGTAGTAAAAAAAAAATGTGAGACGCACGAACAACAAGTCCATGCTCCCATATTCATACTTCCCGTTCCTGGCCAAGACTCGTTTGTTAAATCCACTCTCGATCATAACAACACGAGTGCAGGAGAAAAGTCAGCTTATACTTCAACTCCTCCAAAGGTAGGTTACCCATGTAACCCTCTAACTACGAGAGGCCTCACCACTAATGGCCAAACATTCTAACGAGCTCGGAATCCCATACTTCTCGTCTAGGGACCAAATCCTACTTAGAGTTAACCCACAACCTATTGTGGTCAACTCCCCACCATCTTCCTAAACTAACGCCGCATGCCCTAAGGGCCTAGCATCCTAAGGATCCTAAGGTCAATCTATCTATTCTAACCTAGTCGTATAAGTATAACACTAAATATCCCTAGTGTCCAAGACCTTTCCCGACTTTCGACATTAGCTCGGTTTCATGCGTGGGACGTCTCGCCGAAGCGAAATCCAAACAAGGAACCCTCCCGTTACACTACTACCTCGCATTGTCAGTCGTCGAGAAGTAACGGTCGAAGACACATGATCGGGATCGACGGAATTCTAACTCTAAACTCTACTAATACATATATACTTCTACGTCCTACCATAACTATCGACCGAGGCATTTACGTTCAGTAAGATGCCACCACTACTCTACTCCAAGATACACCTATACCTCTACACAAATGGCCTTCTCATTAAGGCACAACCATAAGTCTCTATTGGACTTTCATCATCATAGTCTTCCCCACATCGATTTAGAGGAAAACTATCACAGTGCTCATATATCGCACATCAACTTAGCCCTTAATCACTCATATACGTGATTCTTGGGTAAACCTTCCAACCCAGCACTTAACCAACAGAAAAGAAAAAGAAAGAAGAAAAGAGCAGAAAAGAAAATGCACATCTCTCCACTCCCAACGTCGTTAAGGTTCATGCGTGGAGCGTCTCGCCGAAGCGAAATCCAAACAAGGAACCCCTCCACGCAGTCACCTTAATTAGCCGGTCATGGAGATAAGGCAATAGCATACACAAGCAAAGCAAACAAAGAAAGCAAACAGAATAAAAACAAAAATAAAGGAAACTATCTGCATACCGTAAACCACCTCTATAAAGTCCCAACCCGTATTCTGGAGAGATATTATAGATCCACTAGTCCTCCTCCTAGAACTAGAACTAGGATAGCCTCGCAATTTATTCGCTTGCTACCACACCCACCAATCTAAGGATATTTCTACCCGTATAATATATAATACAAGTAGCACGTACCACACATATCACCACTCGCCCCATAACGAGTGTGAAGGAAAAGACAGAACTCCCCTATCATGGAAGTCACATAGATATGCTTACCATATATAAAAATATGTACCGATACTATCACAAGATCGATATACACACCCGAATCTAGGGCTAACACCATACTACTCCATCTTACCTAAGGAATGCACCATTCGCACCCTAGTTGGAAATTCCACCAACATACTAGCCAACCTCCTTGGCTACTACCATTGGTTCCAAGACACGACATTCTAGTCTTACCCGAACCAAACTACTTCCATCAATGACTCAACTAGGAGTCCTATTCTTGCCGGTTATCTTCAATTGACAAGATCAGAACGCATAGTTCCCTTGACTTCTTCAGCAAGGAGAACATTCTACCAGCTTCCCCCAACCTTAGCTCCACGAGTCTTCCCCGGGTGGATGTCCACCAATGGGGTCTCATGAACATTGCTTCTCCAAAAGTGTTTCCAACACTTACTTACGAGCCTAGCATTTCCACTGAAAGGCACTCTCTATGGGCAAAACATTCTGCCCCAATATAAAGAGGCGACTATCATATTCGCCACTTCAACCTTACTCCTAAGGGTGAAAGGTTTTCCTCAAATCCTCGCACCTGGGCACTCCTATACCCAACTCTAGGCCAAACTCTCGGGCCTTATACTTCCACCGAACGAGGTTACACTTCCTCTATCCAACTGAACTTCAACATGTGGTCCTAATAAAGAACCTCTCAACTCCGAATTGACATTGCTTGGAGTCCCAAGCATAGTACCACTCTCTACCGGCAGCGGTACTTGGGAAAACTATTTTCACTGTACTTAGTAGTCACGACAACAATATAAAATAATGCTACAAAGGGAGAGACCTTCAAAGTGGTCCTTATTCCCGACCACAGCCTACAGCTTATAGTAATCCCATCCTATGACGCCTTCACAACGGCCTTCCTCAACGCCCTACATCTAACGACTTACAAGCCTCACACGAACGCGTAGAAGATCTTCGGGGTCCTCATACCATAGCAGGAGAACGAAATCTCACAAGAGAATTCAACGACCTTATTCCTAAGGCTCTACATCAAACATAGAGAAACGCAGAAGACGTAAAACATCCGCACAGATTCCTAAGGACTCTAGAACCTAATGCTCTGATACCATCTGTGACAACCTGCCTACTAAAATAATAGGTGGCCAGCCCAATACTCCAATAATTACAGGAATCATAGATGGTCCATTCTTAGCATCACTTTCGATTAAAATAATAGTATGAGATAACCACCAATCATTTTAGAAAACGGATTGTCATATACAAAAAATTTAAAAGTAAAAGATAAACACTTAGACAATCCCATTTGTAAAAACGGTGGGTATCAAAAATCGATGAATAAAGTATGACAATACAATAAATAATCACCGAATAAGCTGTCGGTGCACAGACCAATACAAATAATATATTAAGTATTATAATTCAATATTTACAATAAAATGAATGAGTGCAATACCTTGGGCAAACACGCCCGAATAAATGTACTGAACATAACTAGAGTACAATAGAGGGGAGCGTCTACTAAAAGTATCCTACAACATCCGCAATATGCCGTAGCTCCCTGACAACTGGAAATGGAAATGTAAACACAGGTGTCCATGAGGAAGAGCACCTGTAACGACAAGGAATATGCAGAAACAAGGAAATATAGAAACCGGTCAGGGCCGGGTTTGATATGATTACCATGTGACTAAAATGCATGACAGTTAAGTGCGTAATTCTCTCGCAGATAACAATAATATTCCTCACCTCTCAATCTAGCAGTAACCTAACGCAATATCGTGAGATGTTCTAGTTAACCCTAAGTACTAAGGGCTAACTTTTCCCCATTCTCAACACTATGCCCTATTCGTGCGTGGGTTGTCTCGCAAAGCGAAATCCAAACAAGGAACCCCCTCGATACACTACTACCTAGGCAAGGTTGATCGTCGAGATCCATTAGACCCTAAGCACGAAATAATAAATAAGTACATGTGTGTGCATAAGTGTGGGAGGTCACAACTACAGCTACTCAAGAAATATAAAAGTAAACCCAACCATCATCTAGTGGCCCAATTCCTAATTCTTTATTTAGGAATATACATATATGGTAAATTCATTTTATCAAATGTTTACCAATCAATCTCATTTCAAAACTTCTTTACCAAATTTTATTTCCTTTCTTCTATCCAGGAAAATACATAATTTAAAGCAAGTTTTATTATCATAAAAATGCTTTACTTTCATATCATATCATCCATTTTCCTTCTTCCATCCGAAAAATGTATTTATCATCCCATTTCCCTTCTTCTATCCGGGAAATGTAAATTAAAGCCATTTTATTATCATAAAATGCTTTAATAACCAATAATGTCCCACATTATTGAATCATAGTTATATATCATATATATATAACGCAATCTAAGACCGCCCGTCCGGGTTTCCCCACTGTGCTCGCCCCTAAATGGCTATCATCTTCCAGGGCCTCCAAGACAACCTGGGATCCTATCGAAACGTCGGGAAGCGACCATGTGCCTGCGGGATAGTCAAGAGTACACCCGGAATCTCCTAACCAACGCAGAAAATATATATAAACAAACGCTCACATGGCCTAGGGACTATATCCACCCTGCATCATTAGCCAGGGGGCTTCACCACAACGCGCGCAACTTCCCTTATGATAGCGATTTAGAGAGGTGTGTATCCATAAATTAACATTTATGAAAAACATTACTTTTTCCATTTTTGAAAACTCATATTTTACATTTCCAAAAATCATCCATTTAGCCATTTAGCACCAAGTCTTAGAAGGTGCATTCCATTCTTATTAAGTCACATATTATTAATGACCTAAGACCCAAAGTGCCACTAACCTCAAAATAGCCTCGAATAGTTTATATAATTCATAAACCCTCAAAGTGAGTCTCCATAATGGAGTGTCTCCCAAAAGCTCAACATAATATTTTAACTTCCCATTTCATCTCTAGGTTAATTTCCTAAATCATTCGGATATCAACCTACGCAACTTATCCCTCGGGTAAGCCTAAATATCCCATTAAATCCTAGGGCATTAGTCTATCCAAAACCACCCTCTAGGACTCTTAATTACTTTCCAAAGGAAGGTTCCTAAACCTTGGACCTAAAAGAAAAAGGGCTAAAAATCAAAATAAGAAAATCTCACAAAAACAGGGGAACCGAATCGATTCGCCCCTTGGGCCGAATCGATTCGCCCTTGCGAATCGATTCGCTAGACAGCCGAATCGATTCGGTGAGCAAAAACTGACCTTCTGCAATTGCCGAATCGGTTCGCTTTAAATCCGAATCGATTCGGTCTGCAAGACCTGTATCCCTCTCCTTATCCGAATCGATTCGCCCATATGGCCGAATCGATTCGGTCCTGAGATTTTGCCCAGTTTGGGCGACGGGTTACATAAACCCTAAAATCCCAAAACCTCCATTCTTTGCTTTTACCCAACATCAACAACATCTAATTCTACCAAATCATTCCTACACCATTTACAACTAATAATTTATCCTCAAATCAAATTAAAACTAAGATTTAAGGGTTTAATCATCAAAATCAACAAATACCCATTTATGGGTTAAATCTCCAAAACCTAACTATACATGCAATTTATCACATTAAATCAATATCTAGCAAGTAAGAAACTTGCTTCGAGGTTCGTAGTCTCGGAACACCTCCGGTAGCGACGGATTCCGGCCCAAATCTTCCATCTCTCTCTTTCTCTCTACTTTCTCTTCTCTCTCTCTCTCTCTCTCTCTCTCTCCTTTGGCTTCTCCCACCAAAATGAAGAAAAGAAAAAGGGGTGGGGGATTTATAAGGGTCTAAAAATATAAACTCCCACTCCTAAATGCTAATACACCACTAAAATGACTCGTAACCACTTAATTGAGTCATAACCCCTTAAAAATGCCTAAATCTCAAAAATTACAACTGGGCACTTATTTCGACTATCTCGACTATTCTAAAAACAACCGCACCCCCTATTTTGGCATTCGGGAAAGTGTGAACTATTTTTACGTTCCAATTTTCATTTTAAATTCATTAATGATACCCGATTTAAATATAGGTCATAACCGTCGTTTTACATATAACGACGCAAAATACACAATATAACACTATTTACCTTCTCATAACGGTAAATAGTCAAAATCATAGTAAATATTATCCCTAAGTCTCACGGAAAATAATATTTACTCCAACATCTCCTATTTTATAAAATTAGCCCATCAGGCAAAATAGTATAAAATAGTCGCTCGAAAACCTGGGTTGTTACAGTGTCTTAACCAAATGGTGAAAGATTAGTGTATATATATAGGGATGATGAGACTATATATATATATGAGTGTACTTGAGAAACTTTTTACTTTGTGAGACTAGTAGATAAAATGAAAATGAGAAATAAAATAATCTTAGTGGATAAAAGATTAACCATTCAAACGGTGAATAATGAAACTTAGTATGTGAGATAAACTATCTGAATAGCGTATTGTATGGGCGATACGGGAATACTACTAGTGAGCACAATTAGCATTAGTATGGTTTCTGACTAGTTAGACTGGGTGGTACAACTAGGGGGAGATTAGATGTACATTAGGCGTGCACAATAGATGAGAGGTGAGAAACTCATGTGAGAGTTCGATAACTAACATGCGTATAAGACTTGTTTTAAGAACCAGTTTTAAATACTTGCTAAATCATTTTTAAACCTCGGGCTCTGACCCGTTTCTTGTATCTCTTCTCTCTTTTGCTATATATATATATATATATATATATATATATATATATATATATATTATTCCAGGTGCTCAGCCGCAGGGGTACCAGAATTAGAGATTTGATTGACAGATGTGCTGCAGTTATTGTGGAAGCTGTAGGTCCTTCCATTAGACGCATCTATCCTTTCTATTCAGTATCATTTAGATTTTCTAATTAGGGCATGTGTCGCCCGCTTCTAGTCTTTTATCTGAGATATTGTATTCAGTTTACTTTATGGTTTAGAGTTTTGAACTGGGAGGTTTTACCGAGTCTTATTTATTTCAGTACTTGATTCATGTTCAGTATGTATTATATTCCTATGTGTAGTGAATGGTTTGTATTTTAAGACTGAATGAAAATGGATTTACTTGGTTTTACTAAAATTGGAAATGTTTTGACACGTAACTTAATTTTATATTAGGTGAGTAATATGTTAAAAAAGTTTTTCGACAGTGATGCTAAGAATGAACCAACCAAACATTTTGTTTTAAATTGGTATAGGACTGATCACCCTTTATTTAATTGGGCGGAGTGTCCCAGGTGGTATCAGAGCATCAGGTTATAGTGTCCTTAGGATCTGTGCGGCTTATTACGTTTTAGCGTATTGTTCTTTGATGTAGAGCCTTATGATAGGATTGTTGTGTTCCCTTACATATGCGACTTACGTTCTCCTGCTACGAATTATAATGGATGTGACTCATTATACAAAATTCTGTGTGATTCGAACACCGAACATTTTAGGACGACCAACGAGGGTCGTAAAAAGAACTATACGAGAAAAAGCCTAACATAAGACATAGAGTAATCGGGAAAGAGTGATCGTGGCAAAAATCACCATGAGAATTACTTAAGAAAGTGATAGTGAAATCATCACTCGGGAACAGTGGGTTCCCAAGACACAGTCATAGATAACGGTGGATTGATTTCAGGACCACCTAGCATAGTCGATAAGGGGGAAATCAGAGGGACTCTTTTGAAAACCCATCGGTGGAGATGCGGAGAAGAAAATGAGAAAGTGTAAGAGACCAACAGAGGTAGAAAATGTGAAGGCAATTGTGTAGAGTGGGGTGTGATGACACTCATAATTAAATTTAGAGTTAAAAACCATATCTCTTAGGAGCATCATGTAGTGATTAGAGGCAATCACCACATATGAAGAAGTGTGTTTGAAATTTAGAGAGAAATTTGGGTACGATTTGACCGTGAGGTCTTCCATTCGATGTTGTAATAGAGATGCGAGTGAAATTTTGATGTTTAGCACAATGGGTAAGATAGAAACCGATCATGAGAGAAAGGTTGAATTGCATAATGAACTTCGTACCTGGTAGAGGGGCATAAATTATCCAAAGGGTTTATAGTTGATAAAGGACCCGTGAGTAGAACACCAATATGAATGGGAAATACAGCTAGGATGACTAGTGTCAAGGTCGCCAAGATCATGCATTAGTATGATAATGTTAACGCTTCCAAGAGAAGGGAGTAAAGAGGGTTAACGAATCTGCTAAAGAGCAGAAACTGAATTTAACGGTGTTAATGAAACCCCACATGAGAGTATACCCAATAGGGAACTCGGTTAGATGATTTTAAGTGATTAACTTCAAGAGGACGATGAAGTCAATCAGGGATGTAGAGGCCAACCATAGTTCCGAATAGCTAGCGTAGCCAAAGGGACAATGGAAGAACAATAGTGAGTTGAGACTGTCGGTCCGAGTGGACATTTCCAAAATGGTAATTGGGACCAGTGACGGGAAAATGGCTCGTGAAGTTTCCCTATGTGAAGAAAGTAGAACTACAAGTGTTGAATATGTCCACAATTGAGAAGTGAGACCGAAAAGATTAGAAATGGTAAACCATGCCAGTTAGGCATAACAACTGGAGGAGCGAGGCTTCTAACAAAACAATTTAGGGTCAAGAGAATTAGGCCCAGGAAACCTATAACCCGAGAGTGATTGGTTCAAGCTGGACCAGTAGAGTCCTCGTAATGCATACAATATGTCAGGGTCGACGGGGCCCGGGATATAAACTGGAGTTCAGTAATTAAGGCCTAGAGATTTTGGGTCAGCGCTTGAATAATGAGCGTGAAATCCACAAGATGGAATAAATTGTCCATGATGTGAGGGGACAACTATTGGATGGAATCCTAGATGCGTAACGATTGCAAATGTTCATGGGTTGTGTTGGCAGTCACGTGCGGGGACCCTGTGATTAGACGAGATTAGTGAGGTTTTGCTCCACCCTTGTGAGTAAATGATTAATTCGAGTAACATAGGTGTGTCACAACTTATGTAAATTGGAAACCCCAAACTTCGCGTGCGGCTCGAGTTTAGTGGGAACGTTAGTTTTAATAGTCTTGTTATAAACGTATTTCTCGTTGTTAGTAGGGCATTTTGATGATTACCCGCCAGTGAACCGGGTGGGCCCTAAGAATATGTTTTGTTGTTATAATTTACTACTGCACTGAGTCAACTTTAGTAGAGTTTATTATGGTAATGTGTAGTGATTAATTACCGTATGGTTAAACGATAATAAAAATGTAGTGTTATGACTGTCGTTCTGGATACTCTGGGAGGAGAAATCTCTATTTTATGCGGTGCCACCTGAAATAGGGTTGGTCCAAGATATATGAATATATGAAAAATTTCATGGTATTATAGACCTCATCGAGTATGTTGTCTAGTTATATGTGATTCCAATACGTAGGAACTTATTTTACTGAGGAGACTCAGGTTTCATTGTGTTCTTCTTCAAGCAGAGAGATAGAACCCGCTATATTTTTACGTTGAGTACCTGGGTTAGTAAGAGTGTCATGCTTCATGTTATATTTTTAGGGACATGAGAGTGGACGACTAGACTTTTATGTCACAATACATAGATTGTGAGAACAGAAGGACCACAACAAGCGAAGGGTCTTCAACGATGAGGTCTAAAGTAGTTGGTTGGACCACCCTTTCTTCACGGTTGAAAAACCCCAAGTATGGAGGAAGGCTTACTCTCCGTAAGGCCTCATCACAAAACACTCAGGTTGGTCAATGGTGGGAATTAACTCTTTGCGTCTTTGTTTTTTATGGAAAAAATATGAGCGAGGGGGGAAAATAGTTGCCCCAAAGGGAGGACGAATAGTTTTGGTTACTACCGCAGGGAAGCGAGCGTAGAGGAAGTTTGTTAAAATTATGGCGTTGGAAAAATTGGGTAAGTTATCACGGCCAAGGGACCATTCCATGTCCAAGCGGGTTCTGTCAAGCCAAGTATAGAGGGATCCCAAGGCCATTGCCGCTAGAGGAATCCTGACACCTCGGGCCAAACGGATCGATAGGTTGATAAGATCCCTCCAGGGCTGGTCGTTTGGTTTCCCAGGCAAAAAAAAAAATGAGAAAGAATTACAAGAATGTAAGCTGACAATTCCAGGGATGTACCTTGGCCTGGGGCACCTTCAGAAGAACCACCCTTAAAAGGTTCTTGGAAGAAGTAGTTGATGAGGGGAGTGAAAGTGGCTTTGTTGTAAGTACCTATGCACCTTCGTCATATACGATCCAACTCTGAACGACTAGTAGCCTCTTCGACATCTAGTGCTTCATCGGAGTAGGTCACATCGCCTATGGGATCAAGACCTAGAAGTTCACAAGCATCTTCTAGTGTAACGGTAAACTTGCCCCACACAGCTATAAAAGTGTGGGTCGTAACGTTCTAGTGAGAAACCAGAACTGAGAGGGCAACATTGTTCTTTGACAAAGTGTACTCGCCAAACTATTTAGCCTGATGCAACCTGACCTTAGTGAGAGTTATGGCGTAGGAGCTCTGCATGTGTGCATTCTAAGTAGAAAAATTAGCGTGAGGACCTCCAAGCCCCTCGAAATCAATATGGGACCAAGGGAAGTCACCTCGTTTGAAACGGAAGCGTAGAGTTCCCTCTGGGGGGGGAGGAAGCCCCATTCAGCTTAATCCTCGTCCTCGTCACCCAGAATCAAATAATCATATTTGGCACTGAAAGTACAAGTCTTGCAGAAGCTTGAGAAGTCATCGCTTTTGCCAAAAATGGGAGACCAATGGTAAAAACTTAGTTGCTCTTGGCGAGCAACATCCAAAGAGGTGGCGCCCCTAGTGGCAGCAGTAGCAGAGGTGGAAGTGGTGGAGGTTAGATGAGAACTGGTGCTAGGAGACTTAGGAACGCTTGAAGAAGGCATATCAGGTGGCGATGAAAGGAAAAGCTTAGAGAATAAGAGATATGGACGAAAATGGAGGAGTATGTCCATAGGTGGGGGTGAAAGAGACGGTGAGAGAAAAGAAACCAGAGAAAACCTTTATAATAATGGTGGTTTGAGTTTTTTTCTCTCTCTAAATGCTCTGGGAGTTGAAGCAAACGAGGGCAAAGTAAGGGAAAAACGGCTAAGTGTTTTGAATAATAGACATTTGAAATCCTTTAGTTCGCCTTTTTGAGTTTCCCACCACTACAAGTGCAAACCTGACGGTAATCATTTCAAGTGGACACGTGGAACTTCGGGAAGTGTTCTAACAGTTGAAAAGACGACACCACGTCAGTAATGACGTGTCACATGGGGAATAGAAAGGGTTTTCTTCCAAAACAAGTTTGAGTTGGCGCTAGAATTCTTTGTCAGGCATATCGAATATCCCAAAACACAGAAGCTGTCCCAACGGTTCAAAAAGCTTCGAAGTCCCCTCGCCACAAGTCCTAACTGTGTTTAATTGTGAGTCAGGTACATCGGGGATAATTTTTCTACTTTTTCGAACATGAAGAAACGATGACACAGCACAGTCCAAACGACGATGAATAGCCAAAGCATGAAATTGGGGAGAATTTTATAGTTCAACAGTTACTTTGGAGAAAATTCCATAAGTTTAAACGCTGGGAATGCCTATGATGGAGATTTCATACCGCTAGTGGTAGTCCTAAAGCAAATACCAACTGCTTACAACTATGCTGCACAACGCCACAAACAACACAGACAGGGGAGAATTTCACTTCCCAAGAGTCAAAACGGGATATTGACAGGTTCCCCAGGTGTCACGGGAGAATTACAATAGCTATTGAATCACAACGACAGGAAAAAGTTGCGATGTCCCTTCGCCAATCGACGACAAGTCGCAGCACATTGGTTCAGGTACATCAGGGAGAATTTTCATACTTCCAGGCAGTCACAACGGCAGAAGTTGTAATGAAGACAAAGCTGTAAGATTTTTTTTTACAAAGAGAAGGTTCATCGGATTGAGAAGTTTTCGTACAGACATTTCTTGTTCCCGTAACAAATCTCTACATAAAGGGGCAAATGGAGGGGGGCTTGATGATAATCGCAAGATTAGAGATAATCTCCCCCCCATCTAATACAATGGACTCAAGGGATTAAGGCAACGAGGTAGCTCAAGCGAGGCATCTCAGCGTGGCAGCCTAGGGAGATCTTCTAGTGAAGAAACCAGCCGAGAATGCTCATCCTTTAGCTTTGTTGTCTTACTTAGTCATGTTGTATATGTTGTTTATATTGACTATGAGCTGTAACGATTATAATGATTATTCAGTGCGAGGTCAAATGGTACTCACGAGAGATCAGGCCTGATAGGGCCTGGGAGAGCTTTCATGCTCTATCGAATGACCTCACCGTGGGAACTTCAAGTGAGGCACCATTGAGTCTTGTCCTGACCATCTTAGATACACCTGGTAAAATACCAAAAGACCTTTAGGATTGTCCTGAGTTGTGAACCACTTGTGCCTTCTACTTAATATCACATCTACTTTAGGTGATGTCACTGGCCAACTAAGTAATGTCAAATCTGCACTTGAGTAAAACACTGTGGTATTTGGGCTTGTCAGACAGTTGGTGAGCCACCTCTGTGGTGACAGGCCCCTGACGCACAGTGGTTAGGCAAAAGGCATGTCTTGGCATTTAATGTTTATGACGTGGAGCTGACTAGTCCATTAGGCATTTAATATTTGTGACATAAAGTATGAGGGATGTCTTTCACAACTGTAAAGACTGAGGCGACTCGGGAGTGGTGTGTGTGTGTGGAGGGGGGGGGGGGGGTATTTAGGTGCCTCAACCACTTCTTAGGGAGGGTGGTTGTCCTTTCAGAGTTATTACTAGAGAGTTATAAGAGAGAAGAGACATCAGAGAGAGATTGATTGCGAACCGGAGTTTTACTTAAGAAGCTTTTAATATCTGACTAGAGATCTTTGAGGGTTGGTGTGTTTGGCTGCATGCCAAGGTGTATTTAGGGTGTTTAATCCTCTCTCCCTCTAAGTGAGTTACTTCTGAGTTCATTATTATCTTCTGAGTCATACAAGAGATTTATGAGTTCAAACTGAGTTTATCTCCACTGGGTTGTGATTGTGTCTTATAATTAATCAGGAGTGTTCTCGGTTAACTTGTCATTATTGTACTCAAAAGGGGTTACGCCTCCATTTAATCTAAACTACCCTCTTACATTTGGCGACTCTGTTGGGGAGGTATTCTTCTAGAAGTATGGCTCAGGATAATGTCAACCGTTCTATAGACTTTGATGCTACTTAACACCAAGAAGGGAAAGTTGCGAGAGAGCTTGAGGCGGATAAGGATAGGGTCTCCCAAGATGGGGCCCATCGGGTGGACGTACCTCCAGTTCAAACGACGATGGGTGTCCCAAGGATAACGCAAGCTTCTACGAGCACTGTGATGGGGACAACCTAGGCGGCCCTCCTCATGACTAAGTTTTATGAGTTTCTGCAGACCCCCGCTGCTACAACGCTGTTGGGGTTTTTTTATGCCAGTTCTTTCGTGACGCCAATAGTGTCTTCAATAGCCCCAACAAGCGCAGCCCCAGTGAGCACTGCCCCCTCGAACACAGTACGTACTCATGTTCCAACGGTGGGTGCCCTAGGTGTGATGGGAGTTCCAACCGTAGTGATTACTCCAGGTGCAGCGAGTGTCCCACCAGTGGTCCCTCTGGCTATTCCCCCAACGAATGAGAAAACACCAGCATCTGCCTTAGAGGAGATGAGGAAAGAAATGCAGAAGAAGATGCTGAAGATGATAGCAGCTTCCTCGCAATTGAGCAGCGAGGTAGCATCGTTATATGACGATTTTTGCACTCCTTATCCCCAGGAGTACAACGATGAGCCTTACCCAAAGGACTAAATCCCTCCCATCTTTAAGAAATACAGTGGGAATGGGGGGAACTCGAATGATCACATCAAAC
Organism: Sambucus nigra; assembly: GCA_949130495.1. Lineage (NCBI taxonomy): Eukaryota > Viridiplantae > Streptophyta > Magnoliopsida > Dipsacales > Adoxaceae > Sambucus > Sambucus nigra. Next base: position 655,085,185 of record OX422207.1, on the reverse strand, counting down.
CTTTCATTGAACATTTGGTATCTCACTGCAACAACAAGAAACTCAGGTTGAGGGAGTTCTTAAAATCCCTAACCGATAAAGCTTATACATGGTACTCTCACTTGGCACCAAAGAGTGTTTCAATATGGGAAGAGATGCGTATTTTATTTATCCAGAAGTTCTTTCTGGTAGAAGATGAGTTTACATTAACGCAGTTGAGTCTAGGGGTGCAATCACCACAGAAGTATGCACGCACCGCAGCTGAGTCTAGGGGTGCTGTATTAGTATATTTAATGTAGTGATGAATATGTATATATACTTGTGATATTATCTACTACGTGAAAATTGTAGTTAAGGAAGATAATGAATTCTTAAATAACTTAAGTGTGAGAACACTTAACCTTATTTTGAAACTCTTACTTAGGATAGTAAATGCAGGAATGTGGGGAATTACGGGTTATTACTACGCGTGATAGTTAGAGGATATATGTCTACAACTAGTTAGGTGTGATGATGATGGCTAAAATGGTTTAGCGGTACGTTAGGCGTGCACAATAGTTGAGAGGAAAGAATCTCAAGTGAGTTCTCTGAAAGCTAACATGCATATAATATTTTCTTTACTGCAATTTTTAAATACTTGCTAAATTATTTTAAAATCTTTTACACTCGGGCTTTGACCCGTCTCTTGCAAAATCTCTTATCTCTTGTGAAATTATTTTAGGTGTCCAGCGACAGGGATGCGAAGCTTAGACTGTCGGACTATTTGACGTGTTGGCTAGTGTGGTAGTTGCAGGTTCTCGTGATTAGACGCCTCCACTATCATTTCATTTAGTTCCTGTTTGGTATTCCATTTAGGGTATCTGTCGCCCATCCCAGTTCTTATTTATGTCAGAGTGATTGCACTCATTATACTTTAGTATTTCATTTCAGTCAGATTGAGTATTATTATGGTTTATTAGCTTTTGAGACTTTGAACTGGAGCGTTTTTTCTAGTCTTATTCATTTCAGCTGTTTGTTTACTATTCAGTATTATTTTAATTCATGTGTATGGTGAATAACTTAGTAATTTAAAATTAATGGAATTAATTAATGTTTTAAATGATTACAATTTAATTAACGCTTTAGACACTAGCTTAATTAATTACTAGGTGATTATTAAAGTATATGTTTTTAGACAGTGAAGCTAAGAATGAACCAACCGAACATTCTGTTTTAAATTTAATAAATGATCGATCTCCCGGTATTTAATTGGGCGGGATGTCACTGGTGGTATCAGAGCATGAGGTTCTAGAGTCTTTTAGGATCTATGTGGCGTATGACGTTTCAGCGTAGAATTCTTTGATATAGAGCCTTATCATAGGATTGTTGTATTCCTCTACGTTTGTGACTTACGTTCTCTTGAAATTAAGTATAGTTGATGTGATTCATATACGAGTTTGGTTGGAGCTCGTACACCAAAAATTTATAGGACGACCAGCGAGGGCCATAAGAAGGACTACATGAGGAGAAGTTCAGTACAAGACATAGAGTATTCTGGGAATGGTGATCGCGACCGAAGTCACCATGAGCATTATTCAAGCAAGTGATAATAGGAAAATCACTCGAAAGTAGTAACCTCCCCAAGCACCAACATAGATAACATTAGGGCCATTTTCAGACTCACCCCCCATAGTCGACAAAAAGGGGGGAGTCTGAAGAACTATTTTGAAGAGCCATCTATAAAGATGCGGGGAAGAGAAAGTGTAATTGGCCAATGGAAGCATATAATCCAATGGCAACTATGTAGGGTGAAGATCAACAACACCTATAATTTAATTTCAGACAAATTTTTAGCTCATAGGAGCGACATTAAGTGATAAGAATCATTCACCACATATAAAGAAGTATGTGTGAAATTCAACGACAAATTTGGGGTATGATTTAACCGTGATGTCTTCCATCTGCTGTTCTAACATAGATGTGAATAGAATTTCAAAACTTACCACAAGTGAGTAAGATAGAGACCGATCGTGAGAGAAAGGTTGATTTTCTTAACGAACTTCGTACCTGGCGAAGGGGCGTAGAAAAAAAAGGGGTTTATAGTTGATAAAGGACCCATGAGTATAATACAAAAGTATGGATGAGAAATCCATCTAGGATGACTATTGTTGATGTTTTCAAGGTTGTATGTTTACAAGTTTGTATCAGCACTTCCAGAAGAAGTGAGCCAGGAGGGTTGGGGAATCTAGTCGAAGAGCAAGACTAGACTTAACGATGTTAGTGAAGCATTACATGAAAGTATACCTAATAAGGAACCTATTTAGATAATTTTGATTGATTGAATTCCTATAAAATGACGATGGAGTCAATTAGTGCCATATAGCCCAATAATAAGTTCCACAGGGACAGCATAGCCAGTGATAACGGGAGTAACAATTGGGCCCAAGACTACCAAGTTTGAGAGGTAGACACCCCTATATGGCCAGTGAGGCCAAAGATAGGGGATAGCGTCGAAAGATGTCCTATGTATAGAGAGTAGGGTCGCATGTGTTGAACTTATTCAGAACAAGATAGTGAGACCAGTAAAACTTGAAACTGTGCTAGTGGAGCACAACAACAGGAGGAGCGGGATTTTCGGTAAGGGAAATCAGGTTAAGAGAGTTTGGTTAGGGGTTACCAACCCAAGAGTGGTGGGTTCAAGAAGGACCAACAAGGTATGCAGCAAATCCGTTCCTCAGGGCCATTGGGACTAAATAGAAGGACAGAGGAGCCCAGCAGGGCTAGGGTCAGGGACATGGGTGTTTCTTTGACGGTTGTTACATCAAGAAGATATTTTTGGATTGATGTTTCACTTAAGAAAGTGTAGGCCATTATAAAAGAATGAATTACCCAAAGCAAGGCATGGAGCAACTAAAGGATGAGATCTTGGATGTACAACCATTGTAACAGATCGTGGGTCAGTTCCGGTATGGGAGTATGTTTAGGGAATCGACGATCAGGAGAGACAGATGCCAAATAGTGGTAATATATTCGTTCACCCTTGCAAGTACGGGATTAGCTCAGGTGACATTTATACGTTACAATGTATGATTATTAACACTAAAATTCAATAGTGAGTCGTGTTTAGTGGATGCGTTGGAAATATAGGAGTGGTTGTTACAAATATGGCTACCGTTGGGTAACGGGGATCATTTATGTGTCACCCGTAGGGGAGCGGGTGTGGGAACTGAAGTAATTTGATGTTTTGATTTTGCTACTTTTGAGAGTTAGAAAAGTAAAACTTTTTATAACCATGTGTAGTAACTGGATACCGAGAGTTTGAGCGGTAACAGGTTGTGTGATAAGACTATCGTGCGTGTTATTCCAGGGTGAGATTTATTATTTTGTGAGGTATAGCCTGAAAGAGGGTTAAGACTACTTTCATATATTGTATGTTATGTGACGATAGAATATAAAGAGCTATATCTTTAATATTATATATGGATACAGAAATATTATATACTACGGTGAGTATGTTGTCTAGTTGTATTTGATCCCGGTGCGTAGGGACTTTTCACTGATGAGATTTAGTGTGCTTTATGTTCTTTGTCGAGTGGAGATACATAGCCCATTATCTTTATAGTGCTAAGAACTTGTGATAGTAAGAGCGCCGTGTTGCTTGTCATCTTTAATGGCATGAGAGTGGACGAGTAGACTTTTATGTCAGTAAACGGGGATTTGGCGCTACATATTATGGACTGAGGACCTAATGGATCTCGATGACCAACAATGTTAGATAGTTTGTTTGGATTTTGCTTTGCGAGATATCCCACGCACGAAACTTAGCGAACGTTTGAAGTTGGGAGAGGTTTGGTCTTTAGTAAATGGGTTTAGCACCTTGGTTATTATACATATACGTGAATATAACTGAGAGTTGTAGTTCTATTTTGATTTAAGTCCGGTAGAGCCATAAAATCCTGATGTGAAAATTAGTGTAGAACGTTTTCACCGCGAATAGATTTGGTGGGGCAACCTAGAAAATAACGGAGTTACAACTAAGTGGATGGTTGAGTATAACCTTACAGTATAGTCATGCCAAGTATATTATGTTAAATGCAAGTAAATTACGCTCAGTTGATTTGTGCTGAACTACATAGGACATAGGGTGTATGGGCGCCCTAGTTAGTTGAAATTTTCAGTATCATTCTCGAGGAGAAAACGTGGAAACATATGATATGAACGTAGATGCATGGGTAATATAGAGATGGGACTAAAATAAGACAAAGAGAACATATTTGCGTTGAGATCAAGGCGTGTCACCAAAAACCAGAGAGTAGACGGAAAGGGTGTGATTAGAGTGCTGAAAAGTACAAAGACGTATATTTTTAATTTCGGGGATAATCCGAAACTACTCCGCGCAAAGGAGTAATATGACGAGAATCACGTTATAACCAATCGAACGTTTAAAAGTCTGACTTGGGTAGACGAGAAGTGATTAGGATGTCATTTTTGTAAAATTCAGGAAGGTAGTGAGAGTATACCACCGTACACCAAGTTTGGAATCTGACATAAGTGGTCAGGGGTGCTTAGGAATGTCTCCCATGGAGAGAGTTACGTTATTTAGGATTAAGAGAAATGGTCACCTTGGCCATATGGCATTTTCCAACACAGATAATAGAGCTAGTAAAGTGTAGGCTAATCTTTTTTAGGCATTATTAGTGGGTTCACGATAATACAGTGTGCCATTATATAGGCGATGCTTAATGAAATATATTAACATATAAGAATGGAAATGACTGGTAGCTAACCTGGAGTAGTAAGGAATGGACCTTCAGCCAAAAAGGGTGACTCTGACATAGGTATAGTGGGAGTACCAAAACATTATTACAAGTTAACTTTGAATACGTTCAGATGACTTGCGTGTTAGAATTCGAAGTTTTAGCGCCAGGACATATCCGAATTCTGAGGACGAATCAAATGTTGGAAGATACATTGCGAGTGTGTATATTTGACTTGAGCGGAGGTTGGATATAATATATTTCACTAGTGGTGTTTGCGTATAATAACTCCTATCAGTTTATAATTGGCATGACACCATTCGAGGCGTTTTACGATAGGCCTTGTCATTCTCCTGCTTGTTGGCTAGAGGTGGGGGACAATAACCTACTTGGGCCAGAGTTGATTCAGGACACTATGACCAGGATAAAGATGATTCAGGGTCGTATACGGGTAGCCCAGAACAAATAGAAAATCTACGCCGATGCCAAACGGTTCTTTCGAGAGTTGATGTGGGGGACTAGGAATTACTACGAATATCTCCTAAGAAGGAGATAATGAGATTTGGGAAGAAAGGAAAGTTGTCACCAAGGTACGTGGGACCATTTCCTATTATCGAGAAGATAGGGCCGTTGCATATAGAGACTTGGGTTGCCGAAGTGCTTGCATCGTATTCATGATGTGTTTTATATTTATTCACTGAGACGATATCTCTGGGATGAGTTAGCTCACACTCACATCTCGCTGGATGAGATTAACTTACAGCCTGATAGTTCGTATAAGGAGAGACCGATGGCTATCCTAGATCGTAACGAGATGAGATTTAGGTCGGAGATAGTTCCACTTGTGCGTGTTCAGTGGGAGCACCATAATGTCGAGGAGTCTACTTGGGAGCGCGAGGCTAAGATGCGAGAAAAATATTCAGAGTTGTTCTTAGCAGGTATACTTTTATTTTTCAAATTTCAGGACGAAATTCTGTTGTAAGGGGAGGATTATGTAACACCTCTTATTTTTATGATTTTTAAATATATGATTAATTAAATTAAATATGAGGTATTAATTTATAATTAATTCAGATTAAAATAAATATTAACTAGCGAGATAAGGGTTAATATTTATTGACGAGAATTATATTGAATATTACTGAGAGAATAAAGTAATATATGATTATGAATATGATTGTGAATTTATGAAATTTTTGCGAGTGAGACTTACGATAATTACGGTAATTAAGTCGGGAGGCGCGTGTCAATCGTGTCAAGACTAATTTAAGGGAATAAAAAGTAAATTGTTTTCTAAGTAATCCAAATGGTCGTTTCGGGTGCGCCAATGATTTCGGAAGGGTCGAGATAGTCAGAAAACTCTACCCATGGGTTTAGTTTGGGTCCTGGGGCAGTTTTAAGCCAAACTTGCATCCCGGGAAGGCATTTTGGTAATTTCTATTTTTGGGCATTAATTAAGTACGAAAATTAAAGGAATAAAATATCATGTAAGTGGGTTAGATAAGGGTTATCAGTTGTTACAGACAGATAGGACAAAGGAGGATGGAGGATGAGAGGTTTCTAGAGCTAGAACCACCACTAGTGCACCATTTACACCACCAAGACCACCACCACGCGAATTGGAGAGAGAGGATCGCAACCATACCAACTACACCAATAGATCAGACATTCTTTCTTGAGGCAAGTGTTTAATCCTTGCAAAATTTTAGCAATAATCATGTTCATGTTAGTATAGGTGCATAATACCCATGTATGGTTTATAATCTTGATGAAGTTGGAGAGTTAAGATGATTAATTAGAATATAAAATTGGATTAGGTTGAGACCTTCATGTATGTAGATTAGAAGTCACGAATTGATGATTATTTGTGATGAACGAATCCGGAATTATTATGTTCTTGAATGAAAATTTGAAGAACTAGAGTTTAATAAATTAATTTGGGAATTTCAGAATTTATCAAGATTTATTCATGATTTAATGATCCTAGGTTGTTAGAAATCATATATACATGTTAGGATATCGATTAGAATTGATTAATTGGTGTTTGGGAATGATCTGTAGAGGTTATAAAACTCAAAAATGGTGAAAAACACAAGTCTTAGAGGTTAGAGACGAAACATGCCCAGGTCGCTTGAAAACGCTTGAATCTGTCGCGCGAAGATGTCGTTCCAGCGAGATGGCATATCGCGTTCAAACGAGATATAGTCCTCTATCAAGCGACATGTCGAAATTTTGCAAAATTTCTTTTGTGTTCAAAATTTGTACGACGTAGTTAATTCGAGTGAGATGAAATAATGTACGATGAATTTCAGTATAGTGCAAAATTTTTGGAATTTATTTGGGTATGATACTTTAAGGTATTTGGAGGGATGAGTTATCCCTGAAAATTACGAGTGAGAGAGAATATTCGTAATTTAATAAATATATTGTAAGTAGTAATGAGAACAATACTACGCCTGGAATATATATTCGGGTTGTGTAAATACCTACTAATTTTAATGGGATGTGTGAATACCCATATGTGATTTATTATGTGTATGACATATCTACGCTACTTGCTATCACGGGAGGTTGTGAAAGAGGACAGTCTCATCCTGAGGAGCCCACTGGGGGGATTTTTGATTGGTACCTCAGAACATAGAACTTAGGTTGGATACCATTCGTGAGAACAATGGATTGAACGGTCATTTGGGTGCATAGGTATGTGCGTATCCCAAAAGACTTAGGACTATGTTTGCCTCCAATATGTGTGATGTGTATTTTTATGGTTCGAGAGAGATACCGAACCGATTGTCCTTATTTAGTACGAGATGTATCAAGACTTGATTGCAGAGAATGCATGCACCACAGTTGAGTCTAGGGGTGCTGTATTAGTATATTTAATATAGTGATGAATATATATGTACTTGTGATATTATCTACTACGTGAAAACTGTAGTTAAGGAAGATAATGAATTCTTAAATAACTTAAGTATGAGAACACTTAACCTTCTTTTGAAACTTTTACTCAGGATAGTGAATGCATGAATGTGGGGAATTATCGGTTATTACTATGAGTGATAGTTAGAGGATCTATGTCTACAATCTAGTTAGGTGTGATGACGATGACTAGAATGGTTTATCGGTAAGTTAGGCATGCACAATAGTTGAGCGGTGAGAATCTCAAGTGAGTGCTCTAAAAGCTAACATACATATAATATTTACTTTACTGCAATTTTTAAATACTTGCTAAATTATTTTTGCCCACTATATTTTGGGGTGAGGGTTCCCCAAATACCCCCTCCTTAGTCACCAGGAAATATGAGGTTGAGCAACCCCTAGGGTTCCTCGATCGCAAAAAAGTCATATTGAGGACCCCCCCCATAGGGTTCCCGTAGAAAGTCAAATTGAGAAGGAACCCCTTAGGGTCCCGACAGAAACTCATATCGAGAAGGAACCTCACCTAGGGTTCCGACAGAAAGTCATATTGAGAAGGAACCCCCTTAGGGTCCCGACAAAAACTCATATCGAGAAGGAACCCCACCCAGGGTTCTGACAAAAATTCATATTGAGAAGGAACCCCCTTAAGGTCCCGACAGAAACTCATATCGAGAAGGAACCCCACCTAGGGTTCCGGCAGAAAGTCATATTGAGAAGGAACCCCCCCAGGGTTCCGACAAAAAGTGATATTGAGAAGGAACCCCCTTAGGGTCCGGATAGAAACTCATATTGATAAGGAACCCCACCCAGAGTTTCGGTAGAAAGTCATATTGAGAATGAACCCCCCCAGGGTTCCGGTAGAAAGTCATATTGAAAAGAAACCCCCCAGGGTTCCGGCAGAAAGTCATATTGAGAAGGAACCCACCCAGGGTCCCGACATAAACTCATATTGAGAAGGAACCCCACCCAGGTGGCGACATAAACTCATATTGAGAAAGAACCTCACCTAGGTCCCGGTAGAAACTCATATTGAGAGGGAACCCCCTAGGGTCCCGACAGAAACTCATATTGCGAAGGAACCTCATATAGGTCCCGACAGAAACTCATATTGAGAGTAAACCTCCCTAGGGTCCCGACAGAAACTCAAATCAAAAGGGAATCCCACCAAGGTCCTGACGAAAACTCATATTAAGAAGGAACCTAACCTAGGTCTGGGGAGAAACTCATATTGAGAGGGAATCCCCTAGGGTCCCGGCAGAAACTCAAATCGAAAGGGAACCCCACCTAGGTTCCCGCATAAATTAATATTGAGAAAAAACTTCACCTGGGTGGCGACAAAAACTCATATTAAGAAGGAACCTGACCTAGGTGGTGGTAGAAATTCATATTAAGAAGGAACCTCGCCTAGGTCCCGACAGAAACCCATATTGAGATGAAACCCCCCCTAGGGTCCCAGCAGAAACTCAAATCGAGAGGCAACCATTCCTAGGTCCCAACAGAAATTCATATTGAGGAGAAACCCTCGAGGTCCTCCCCCCAGCTTCCAAAAAATAAACCAGGCGGAGGGAGTGGCTGCTATGAGCAACCCTTCACCGTGAAAAGTTATCCTTTAAAATAACAAGAGTACTAACACTTGTTTTTCTTATACAAGTAACCTAGTTGAGCAGGCAAGGCTCAACTAGGTCAGTTGGGATCTCTTGGGAGTTTTGGCTTGGCAATTGAGGAACAAGGTTTGTTGAGCAAGCTCAACCACTTAGCACTATAGGATTGAGAGAATACTAGTAGGAAGACCCATGAGTCACTTAAAACCACACACACCTCACACTTAGTCACAAGTGAGGTGAGCAGCCAAAGGGCTGGTTGCTCATAAGAAATGAACTTTTACAAAAAAATGACTTTCTCACAAGAGGGGGTCCTCAAGGCCTCTCTCAAGAAAAATGATTTTAGAGGAGAGGGGTCCTTAAGACCCCCCCTTAAGACTGATAGTTTTAGGGGAGGAGATCCTTGAGGCCTCTTATCTAAATATTTGCAAAGCTTGTACCACAAGTTACCATTTCAAAGGATATTTATCAAATCAGATATTTTGTCTCCACTGGGATACATATTTGATTTTTGACTTTGGTTGGCACCAGGTGGCACCTGATAGAGGGAACATGCAGCTGCACACAGGTAGGGACAAATGGCACATTTCAGGTGTTGTCCCCCACCAACCCTCACAATTTTGGTACCTAAAAGTTCCAACTCAGCCCTAGTGCCCAAGTAGAAATAGGACCCCTGAGCAAGGTCAAAAAGGGAGAGAATTGAATTTATACTGTTACTCTGCCAAAATCTCACCAGACCTACCTAGTATTCTATCCTTGCTCATTCTCTTAGTGCTAAGTGCCTTGTTCTTTCACTCCTCAACTGACAACCATCATTCTCAGGAGTTTCTCTTGAGAAAAGTTACCATTCTTGTTGTGGAGGTTATCTTCTTGCAGGGAGTGAGTTACAGTTTGAGCTCCATTATTACCAAAAGGAGAAGTTTTCATCAGAAGTTGCACCAGAAGACCTTGAAGATCTCACAGGCAGTGTCCATTGGAGTGGGTCACGCCTCACCCTTTCCAGATATTCATAGACCCCAGCCTCATTACCCTCCTACATTTGGCTACTCCGCTGGGGAGGTATCCTCACTTCCATGGCAAAGAAGGTTATAGTGTTTCTAGGCAACTAGTCTTTGAAGACACTCCAGCTGAAAATGGAGTTCAAAATGACCAGACCACCCAAGAGGAGGTGGTAATGATCGGAGCTAGAGCACCTGCTCCTCAAAGAGGACAGAATAATGCAACAACATTTGCTTCATTGATAACAGCAACCCTCTCTGGAGGGGCAGCCGTTGCAGCACCAACAACAGTAGAGGTGGTTTTGCCTCGAAAGACAGTGTCAGAGCAAATAGTTGCATGAGTGACGATTCCCACGAGGGAGCGGCGGTACCAGGGGTGGCGCCATTATAAATATTGGTGGCTGAGTAAATCTCTAAAATGTAGAGGTGGATGATTCATTTTCAAAGGCACCTTAAAGGAGGCTTTACTCACTTATAGAATATAAATGCTGAAGAAGAAGAAAATAAAGTGCTCAACGACCATGTGCAGCCATATCTTATTCCCTAGTAGCTAAGTAAACTGTCTTGCTTTATTACGTGTTGAATATGATTATTTCACAAGTCTTGATTTATGTTTTACTCGCATTTCATATATATATTCTACCTAATTCATTTGGAAAAAAAAATCCATAATTAATTTTATGGATTTTATCCACATAAATGTTGACAATTTTCAAAGCCACAGCACATCCTCTTATAAAGTATTAAAAGTCTTAGAGGGAACGAATCATGTTATTTATTATTTTATTTATATTATGAGGAGTAAAATAAAATAATAAGGAAAAAACTAATTCACGCCGAGTCATTTATTGGTTATCGCTTAAAAGTATATTGGCTTGCAAGCAATTATATAATTATGGCAATTATTACGGTCATTAAATAATGTAGGGTATATAGACAAAGTCTCGAAAATTTAATGTCTACCCTATATACATCTTTTATGTCCATGATTATTAACAAATAGTTAATGACAAATACGAGGAACCCCTCAAACGAGGCAAAAGCCTTTGAAGCCAAAAGAAGCATAACCCCCTCAAACACAGAAAAAAAGAAATATACATGAACCCCTCATGTAGTAGTTTAGCTTTATTGAAAAATAAATTGTCTTGCTACAGAAATCTACACGAGAAACCCCTCAAACACAGCAAAAAAATATACACAAGGCACCCCTTAAGTAGTAGTTTAGCTTTATTGAAAAATAAATTGGCTTGCAACATAAATCTACACAAGGAACCCCTCAAACACAGCAAAAAAAATAAGATTTTTTACCAGTTAGTCCCGTTTACTAAGTATGTAGTTCAATAGATCCTAACATTTTTTTTACTCCATGAGGTTCCATAAAAAAGATTTTTGTTCCAATAAGTCCTATTTATAAATATACAGTGAATATTCACTATATGTACAAATATGACCTATTAAGAAAAAAAATGTTGCGATAGAATTTATTAGGAAATGTTCCATATAAATAGAACTTAATAGGAAGATCCCTAAAAAAACAGAGCGGATCAGGAGCGGACCTAAACAACGGGTCTACTAATGGATCACCCCAAACAACGTAATTTTGGGGGTGAAATTACATAAAAATCGAGTGAAGTGAGGATTTTTTTTATAATTTCACCCTCAAAACTACGTCGTTTGGGAGTGGTCCGTTAGTAAACCCGTTCTTTGAATCCGCTCCTAAATGGCTCCGCCTAAAAAAAATATACACGAGGTTTAGCTTTATTCAAAAATAAATTGGCTTGCAACAGAAATCTAGTTCCTCACGGCTATTTTATCAAACAGCTGCTGGTCAAAATAAAAAATGCCATCTCAAGACCGGTTGCTCGAAATCACACACAAAACTCCGTGACTTGATTCCACAAACCAAATGCTAAAGTGACCACAAAAACTTCGCTTGGTTGTTCATCAACCACCAAAGTCTGATTTGGTGTTCCTCTTTCTTTAATAATAACTAAAAAAATCACAAAAATTTATAGTCAAACTTCAGTCACTAGAACAGACAAACGAAAAAAAAATGTGAGCAGGTTAAGATCATGAACCTCTCAACCTAGAATTTTAACTCCCGCCTCCTCGAAACTTCGTTGGAGGGTTTTGGTTTGACGTGAATGGTCGGCCATAGCGCCGGTAGAGATCTGCCATAACCTGGAGCGAGAAGGATCCTTGTGTTCCCATCTCCATCTCGCCGGCAAGCACGGAATTGTAATCAATTCTATCTAAATCAACTTTCGATTACAGATCTCGTATACCAAAGGATGAGACGAGCATATCCCGTCTCACCTCTATCTGGTGTCTCAGATATCAAAGACTATATTGTTTAACTAAATGCTCAAGGATCTCTCATATAGAAAGCAATGGAAAAATGGGGTATTCCCAACGAAATACAGAGATGGGTTCTTTCTCATATTTTGAGTAAGAATAGAGTATTCCAACATTTTTTTACAGAGAACCCACTCCTCTCATAAACGTTTTCAATATACTTTATTAAAAAAAACAGATCGATAGGGTGCTCTAATATATATATATATACTAGTGGATGCCCGTGCCCGAGGGCACGGCGATAAATTTGCCCCCGTGATAAAAAAAAATTGAAAAAAAAAAAAAAAAAAAAAATAGTTAAAAAATAAATTGAGAAAAAATAAAAAAAAATTGAGAAAAAATAAATAAAAAATATAAATTAAAAAAAGAAAAAATATTTAAAAAATTAATAAAAAATAGTTTAAAAAAATGGGAAAAATATTTAATAAAAAAATATAAATTTACACGTATTTAAAAAAATACATGTATTTATAATAGTATAATAGTATTTATAATAGTATATATATAACACAAAAAAAAAAGAAAAAAAATAACTTTTAGCATGACATTTCATGTATGGGCATGAAAGAGAAAAATGTCATGCATAAAAAAAGTGAAGATATGGATATATATATATATAAAGAGAGAGAGAGAGAGAGTGAAAAAAGGGCCTCTCACATTAGTTATAATGAAGAGGTACCGACTTAATTTTTTATAAACGTAAAGGGTTGCTCGAGGATAACCCTTACGTTTTTTGTCATTTAACAAGGGAGACATAATAGAGATAAATTTTTGGCATATGCCACCTGTGTAAGAGAGTAGTTACCAACGAAAAACTATTGATTTTGTTGTTCTTTTCAAGAATCAAGGCAGTTGCCTTGCTTGAAATAAAGATTAAATTGGCATGTTTCTTATCCGTTGCTCGAAAGTAGGCCTGTCAACGGGTTGGAGACGGGTCGGAGAGGAGTCGGATTTAGGGAGATTCAGATCCGTGTACTCGGATCTTTATCGGGTTCGGATTCGGGTCCGGGTCTACAATATTGGATCCAGACCCGGATCCGTTCTGGTCTCAGGTTCGGGTTTAGGTCCAGGTCTGGTCAAATATGTATGTTCATTTTATATTTATTTTATTTTGTCCCCCTTCTTTATTATTTAATCTTAAATTAAAATATTTTGTAATGTATTGTAGAATATTATTAGTATAAATAAAACATATATTACTTATATTACTTATATTTATTATATACATAAATAAATATTTTTATATATAATACTTACATGTTATATAATGATAAGATATATTTATAAATATATATAAATTTATAGTATAGATGTATATATATTCAAAATAATAATGTACAATTCGGGTCGGGCTTCGGGTCCGGGTCTTGTATAGGATCTAGACCCTACCCGTTTAATAAACAGGTCTTCGGGTATTCGGGTCTTCGGGTCTCGGGTCCAAAAAAATATGCTCAGACCCTATTATACGGATCGGGTTCGGGTCCAGACCCGACCCATTGACACGCCTACTCGAAAGTATAAACAAGACAGCTTACACATGCCGAAGTATCTTGTGTTGGACAAGATAATTGATATAATAATATAATTATCATTATTATTATTATTTGAATATTTGAGATACTTTGGGATCTCCCTAAATGTATCCCCGAAATAGTCTATGCGATTCACTTTACATATAGTTATACAAGTTGATTTAAAAATAGGACATAAAATAATATTTGTCCTAGTGTATATACCAAATAAATTCATCGATAATTCTAAGATCTCCAGACTTGTTTACTCGTAATAGTTCATGTGATTAATTTCACATTTCGTTAATGTTAATATAGCTTGAATAAGAGTATTTAATTATGGGAAGAAAGAAAAGATCTCTCAATCCTTCACTCGATGTTTGCCCCATTTATTCAAAGTGCAAATGACTTTGAAAGTATTTATTACTATACCACGGGCATTATTTATTTAGTAATATTAATTATTTGAAATGTTCAGTGTTGATTTACATTTCAAAAAGTTGTGTCGGGCAACTAAAAGATCATAGTTGCTTTAGTGAAAATTTTATACTCTCACATGCTTGGATTCAAACAACGGGGTAGAAAGAAGATGTATGAAGCCTTGATAAAAAGTTTAAGTCTCGGATTGACTTTATGGAAGTATACTCGACTCCAACATGCTTCATGAGCATTCTCACTTAGTGTGAAAGACAAAATCTAGCACTATAAAGTGTGAGGTATCAACTATACCTTCTTAGCAAAGTTTAATGCTTATAAAACGTAAAGTTATCCTATATAGGCCATGGTGCCTCCTAGTGAATTTTTACTTGTTATTATTTCTCCACCTAATAAAATAGGATAACAGGTGTGAGAACACAAAAAGTATTTAGAAAAGTATAAATATATGGTACGACAGTTTTGTACCTAAAGGCTCTAAGGGCACCGGAGCTCTCACATTCTTGAACAAGTGCCAAGTATAAATATAAGGTACGACAATTTAGTACCTAAAGGCTCCAAGGGCACCAGAGCTTTCACAGTCTTTAGCAAGTGTCAAGTATAAATATAAGGTACGAAAATTTAGTACCTAAGGCTCCAAGGGCACTAGAGCGCTCACAGTCTTGAGCAAGTTCCAAGCATAAATATAAGGTAAGACAATTTAGTACCTAAGGCTCTAAGGGCATCAGAGCGCTCACAGTCTTGAGCAAGTGCCAAGCATAAATATAAGGTACGACAGTTTAGTACCTAAGGCTCCAAGGGCACTGGAGCGCTCACAGTCTTGAGCAAGTGCCAAACATAAATATAAGGTATGTCAGCTTAATACCTCAGGCTCCAAGGGCATCGGAGCGCTCACATTCTTGAGAAAGTGCCAAGTATAAGTATAAGGTATGACGATTTTGTACCTAAAGGTTCCAAGGGCACCAGAGTGCTCACAGTATTGAGCAAGTGCCAAGTATACATACAAGGTACAAAAGTTTAGTACCTCAGGCTCTAAGGGCATAGGAGCGCTCACAGTCTTGAGCAAGTGCCAAGTATAAATATAAGGTACAACGGTTTAGTACCTAAAGGCTCCAAGGGCACCGGAGCACTCACAGTCTTGAGCAAGTGCCAAGTATAAATATAAGGTACAACAGTTTAGTACCTCAGGCTCTAAGGGAAAATGATCACTCACAGTCTTAAGCAAATGCCAAGTATAAATATAAGATACGACAATTTAGTACTTAAGGCTCCAAGGGCACTGGAGCACTCACAATCCAGAGAAAATGCCAAGTATAAGTATAGGGTACGGCAGTCTAGTCCCTAAAGCTCTAAGGGCATCGGAGCACTCATAGCATCAACTTGAGAAGTCAAGCAAGTGCCAAGTATGAATAAAATAGTAACAAAGGTATGGCAGCTTAGTACCTTAGCCTCTAAGGGCATAGGAGCGCTCACGGTCTTGAGCAAGTGCCAAGTATAAATATAAGGTCCTAAAGGCTCCAAGGGCACCGAAGCGCTCACAGTCTTGAGCAAGTGCCAAGTATAAATAAGGTACAACAGTTTAGTACCTCAGTATCTAAGGGAATATGAGCGCTCACAGTTTTGAGCAAATACCAAGTATAAATATAAGGTACGACAGTTTAGTACCTAAAGCTCCCAGGGCACCGAAGCGCTCATAGCATCAACCTGAGAAGTTAAGTAAGTGCCAAGTATGAATAAAATAGTAACAAAGGTACGACAGTTTAGTACCTCAGGCTCCAAGGGCATATGAGCACTCACAATCTTAAGAAAATGTCGAGTATAAATAAAAGGTACGACAATTTAGTACCTGGGGATCCAACGGCATTGGACCGCCCATACTAATAACCTGTATTCTGCTAGAGAGGGGGCTAATGCTGAGAAGTCCTCAAGCCAATAAACAAAGAATGAAATCCTGATTATGATATTTCGTGCACAAGTCTCTCGACACTACAAGACACTTCGGCACGAGGGGGCTAATATTGAGAAGTCCTCAAACCAGTGAACAAAGAGCGAAATCTTGATTATGATATCTTGTGCACAAGTCTCTCGACACTACAAGACACTTCTGCATGAGGGGGCTAATATTGAAAAGTCCTCAAGCCAATGAACAAAGAGCGAAATATCCTAGAGTGTGGGGATCCACTTAGAGTGGCTCCACCTGCCCAAGATCGCAAGTTTGAAAGAAAATAGCCTAGGGAGAGGGGATCCACCTTTAGTGGCCCTTCTTCCCAAACTTGATGCTACATAAAATGACTCAGGGCAAGGGGTCCACCACGAGTGGTACCTACTGCCAAGATTAATACAAAAAATAACTTATGGTGAGGGGGTCCACTTCGAGTGGTCCCTCTGCCATTACCAACATAAGTAACAGTTTGAGGATGAGGGAGTCCACCACAAATGGCCCCTCAGTCAAGATTACAACAAGCAATAGTTTATACTGAGGGAGTCCACCACGAGTGGCCCTTCGACCAAGAGAAATGTTACAAAACAGCTGGTGGTGAGAGGGTCCACCATGAGTGGCCCCTTAGCTACAATCAAAGGCACGAACGTTTTATGGCAAGGGAGTTCACTTCGAGTGACCCCCTTTGCCAAAGTTAAATACAAACATGAAAACCCAGGGTGAGGGATCACAAGATAAGTGACCCATCTGCCAAATACATACATAGAAATCGATGCAACTGCTCCCCCAAGGGCTTCCCCCTCACTGTATAGAAATAGAGAGGGGCTCACCGCGAGCAACCCCTCTACCCAACATAGAAGGCCACAAAAAAAGGACAAGGACGAGGGGCTCACTTTGAGCAACCTCTCTAACCAAGATAGAAGGACACATAAAAAGGTCAAGGATGAGGGGATCACCGTGAACAACCCCTCTACCCAATATAGAAGGCCATGGAAAAAGGTCAAGGATGAGGGGCTTACCATGAGCAACCTATCTAAACAGGATAGAAGGCTAATGACGAGGGGCTCACTATGAGTGACTCCTATATACAAGATATAAGGCCACAGTAAAAGGCCAAGGATGAGGGGCTCACCACGAGCAACCCCTCTGCCTAAGTTGATCCCAACTGGGAAGTCCACCATAAGTAGCCTCATATACAAAACTTGGGATAAGGTGACAACGCATTTAATGACCCTAGGGGGAAGGATGAAGGAACCCTAGGGTCCCAAAAAATTGAAAATCGAATTTATGGTGTACAAAGCCTTTTGGTCTGACTAACACAAAATACTTTGCACGAGGGCTAATGTAGATAGGTGTTTCGAGATTGACCACTATATTCTGGGGTGAGGGACCCCCAAATACCCCCTCCTTAGTCTCCAAGAAATATGAGGTTGAGCAACCCCTAGGGTCCCTCGACCGCAGAAAAGTCATAATGAGAAGGAACCACCCCAGGGTTCCGATAGAAAGTCATATTGAGAAGGAACCACCTTAGGGTCCTGACAGAAACTCATATCGAGAAAGAACCCCACCCAGGGTTCCGGCAGAAAGTCATATTGAGAAGGAACCCCCTTAGGGTCCCGATAAAAACTCATATCGAGAAGGAACCCCAGCCAGGGTTCCGGCAGAAAGTCATATTGAGAAGTAACCCCCTAGGGTTCCAGCAGAAAGTCATATTGAGAAGGAACCCCCTTAGGGTACCGATAGAAACTCATATCGAGAAGGAACTTCACCCAGGGTTCTGGAAAAAAAGTCATATTGAGAAGGAACCCCCCCAGGGTTCTGGCAGAAAGTCATATTGAGAAGGAATCCCCTTAGGGTCCCGACATAAACTCATATTGAGAAGGAACCCCACCCAGGGTTCCGATAAAAAGTCATATTGAGAAGGAAGCCCCCCAGGGTTTCGACAGAAAGTCATATTGAGAAGAAACCCCCCCAGGGTTCCGACAGAAAGTCATATTGAAAAGGAACCCACCCAGGGTCTCGATAAAAACTCATATAGAGAAGGAACCTCACCTAGGTCCCGATAAAAACTCATATTGAGAGGGAACCCCCTAGGGTCCCGGTAGAAACTCATATTGAGAAGGAACCTCACATAGGTCCCGAAAGAAACTCATATTGAGAGGGAACCCCCTAGGGTCTCGATAGAAAATCAAATCAAGAGGGAAACCCACCTAGGTCCCGAAAGAAACTCATATTGAGAAGGAACCTCACCTAGGTTCGGTCAGGAACTCATATTGAGAGGGAACCCCCTAGGGTCCTGGCAGAAACTCGAATCGAGAGGGAACCCCACCTAGGTCCCGACAGAAACTCATATTGAGAAAAAACCTCACCTAGGTGGCGGTAGAAACTCATATTAAGAAGGAACCTCACCTAGGTGGCGAAAGACACTCATATTAAGAAGGAACCTCACCTAGGTCCCGACAGAAACCCATATTGAGAAGGAACCCCCCAGGGTCTCGGTAGAAACTCAAATCGAGAGGGAACCATGCCTAGGTCCCAACAGAAATTCATATTGAGGAGAAACCCTCGAGGTCCTCCCCCCAGCTTCCAGAAAATAAACCAGGATGAGGGAGTGGCTTCCATGAGAAACCCCTCACTATGAAAAGTTATCCATTAAAATAACAAGAGTATTAGCACTTATTTTTCTTGTACAGGTAACCTAGTTAAGCAGGCAGCGCTCAACTAGGTCAGTTGGGATCTCTTAGGAGTTTTGGCTTGGCGGCTGAGGAATAAGGTCTGTTGAGCAAGCTCAACCACTTATCACTATATGATTGGGAGAATACTAGTAGGAAGACCCAGGAGTCACTCAAGACCACACACACTTCACACTTAGTCACAAGTGAGGTGAGCAGTCAAAGGGTTGGCTACTCACAAGAAATGAACTTTTATAAAAAATTACTTTCTCACAAGAGGGGGTCCTCAAGGCCCCTCTCAAGAAAGATAATTTTAGAGGAGAGGGGTCCTTAAGACCCCCCCTCAAGATTGATAGTTTTAGAGGAGGAGGTCCTTGAGGCCTGCTCTCTCAATATTTACAAAGCTTGTACCACAAGTTACCGTTTTAAAGGATATTTATCAAATCAGATATTTTGTCTCCACTGGGAGACATATTTGATTTTTGACTTTGGTTGGCACCAGGTGGCACCTGATAGAGGGAACATGCAGCTGCACACAGGTAGGGACAAATGGCACATTTCAGGTGTTGTCCCCCACCAACCCTCACAATTTTGGTACCTAAAAGTTCCAACTCAGCCCTAGTGCCCAAGTAGAAATAGGACCCCTGAGCAAGGTCAAAAAGGGAGAGAATTGAATTTATACTGTTACTCTGCCAAAATCTCACCAGACCTACCTAGTATTCTATCCTTGCTCATTCTCTTAGTACTAAGTGCCTTGTTATTTCACTCCTCAATTGACAACCATCATTCTCAGGAGTTTCTCTTGAGAAAAGTTACCATTCTTGTTGTGGAGGTTATCTTCTTGCAGGGAGTGAGTTACAGTTTGAGCTCCATTATTACCAAAAGGAGAAGTTTTCATCAGAAGTTGCACCAGAAGACCTTTAAGATCTCGCAGGCAGTGTCCATTGGAGTGGGTCACGCCTCACCCTTTCTAGATATTCATAGATCCCAGTCTCACTACCCTCCTATAATTTTAAAATCTTTTACTCTTGGGCTCTGACCCGTCTCTTACAAAATATATTGTCTCTTGTGAAATTATTTTAGGTGTCCAGCCACAGGGATGCCAAACTTAGACTGTCGGACTATTTGACGTGTAGCAACTAGTGTGGGACTTGCAGGTTCTCGTGATTAGACGCCTCCACTATCATTGCATTCAGTTCGTGTTTGGTAATTCTATTTAGGGCATGTGTCACCCATCCTCAGTTCTTATTTATGTCAGAAAAATTGCACTCATTATACTTTAGTGTTTCATTTCAGTCTGATTGAGTATTATTATGGTTTATTAGTTTTTGAGACTTTAAACTGGAGCGTTTTTTCTATTCTTATTCATTTATGTTGTTGGTTTACTATTCAGTATTATTTTAATTCATGTGTATGGTGAGTAATGTAGTAATTTGAAATTTATGGAATTAATTAATGGTTTAAATGGTTACAATTTATTTAACGTTTTAGACACTAGATTAATTAATTACTAGGTGATTATTAAAGTATATGTTTTTCGACAGTGATGCTAAGAATGAACCAACCAAACATTCTCTTTTAAATTTAATAATGGACTAATCACCCGATATTTAATTGGGCAAGGTTTCACAACTGTTAAGGGGGTGACAAACTTATCCCTTTCGAGAGTAGTCACAAGAATATTTGTAACTCTCATTACGGGTGAGAAAATCAATGGGTAATAAAAAAATTTAGTCAATTGATCTGTCACTCCTAATAAGAGTCATAAATATTGCCATATAATTAATTTGTGACTATTATAAGCAGTCACAAAACTGTCATAAGCACTCATAAATTTATCAGTAGGAATAAGTTATGACTCTTATGAGCGTCACAAAATTATAATTGTTATGAGCAGTCACAAATTTTTACGTAAGACTTAATTAGTGACTGCTATTAGCAGTTACAAATTTGTGACTGCTACCAACATTTACAAATTTTGGTCTAAGTCACAAAATTATAAGTGTTATGAGAAGTCATAAATTTTTACTTAAGACTTAATTTGTGACTGTTATTAGCAGTTACAAATTTGTGACTGCTACTAACACTCACAAATTTTGGCCCAACACATAATTTGTGACTACTATTAGCAATCACAAATTTGTAAATGCCCCTAGCAGTAAAATTTTTTGGCCCAACACATAATTTGTGACCTTATTAGGGTCACAAAAATTTTGACCTAGTTTATTTTCCCTCTTCTCTCTTCTCTCTCTCTTCTTACAACTCTCGCTCCTCTCTCTTTCATTTTGCTATTGTGAAGAACTGAATCTCGGCACTGTGAAGAATTGAACCTGGGTGAGTTTTATGTTTTTCTTTCGATTTAGGTTTATGTTTATACATTTATTTGTGACTTAACTGGACTGCACCTCGTGAAGAACGGTCTAAGACGTTTCGATTTCGATTTAGAAATGGTTCAATTTCGGTTTAGATGATATTACTAAATGAATGCACTAACAAATCAGTTAAGAAATCTTTCATAAATAAAATTTTGATTTATTTATGATATTACTGAATGAATGCATTGACAAAACATTTATTTAATAAATCTTTCATAAATATTACTAAATCAATGCTTAACGAATTTTTCCTATGTTGAATAGAGACATCAAAGCTACCAATGTACTAAGTGATTCCCTCTTTTTTATTTTTCAGATTTATCATATTGAGGCATAGGATTTTTCTGAACTATGTTCAGAAATTTATTTGTTTGTCTTTTTAATGACATACATATTCATATCCCTCAACCTTAGTTTTACCAACATGCCTTTTGGTTGCATTTTATCCAATGCTTGATTACTGTTTTCGCCTGTAGAAAATTAGTTGGAAGATTAGGGATTAGGGTTAAAGAATTTTTGGAAAACAATGTGAAATTAGTTGAGTGGGTTCGATGAGATCAACGACACACCTGGATATTCTTGTTGACATTTCCAGAGTTGAATGATTTTAATCCCTTTGTGTGTAAGCCTACTAGAGGGCCCCTCATCAGGCGGCCTCTGAGTCATGTTTATATAATTTGTAATTTATTGATTGATCTATTACTTGGAATTTTTTTAGGTAATAGAGTTTTCCAATTACAAAATTATAGATCTCTTCTTTATATGTTAGAAACATAAAGTACTCACACATCGTTATGTCTATTATTTGGAATCTCAGTGGCTCCTTAGATTGTTCACCCATTCCCTTTTATACCTATTATGTAACTTTTCATTTGACATAATTTATTTTGCCCGAGTATTTGCTGAAAATTATATTGAAATTGATTCAATTCATTTTGAAGTGGATATCACAGTGCAAATGGTTATCGGCTTAAAGATGGAGATGAAGGTGCTATTGTAGTTGTTATGTTGATGAAATCCCTTAGCGACAAGTTGGCTTTGTAGCATTCAATACTCTAACCAAGTTAAGTTTTATTTTTTTTTCGAATTTTTTTAATCATTTTTAAGAGCTTAAAGGTTTACTTGATTTTAAATACTCCAATCCAGTTAAGAATGATTTTACAATCTTCTGGTCAGATTGTGTAGGGTTCGTTGTTGAGATATAATACGGGCCAGTTCAATCCTACTTAAAAATTATCAAGTAAAGAATTCAGTAAGTTGATTGATCAAAATTGAATATAAGAGCATAAACCGAACATATCATAAGCCCCTGATTATTAATTTTTCTCATGATTATAACTCCTCTCAATTTAAATTCTACAGGTTATATTCCTACTGCAGTATAATTACAGGTTGTATTCCTACTGCAGTATAATTCTTACACTGTGTTCAAATTGTTTTTTGCCACTTATTATTATGTACTCTATTAAATATACTCCATATTAGTTTGTTTTTGGTTTGTAAGGTTGTTTTTTTGTGTTTCGGGTATTAATTATCACACACATAAGGTGGTTATCCCCTTAGGGTCTCCTAAATGGGCCAAGCTCATCATCCTCAACATTATAAAGGGCTACATGTGGAGGATGAGGGGTTGTCTGCTGGTATAAAGATCTCACAGGTGGTGGAAAGTTTAGGTCCTCCTCACCAGGCCTGGTTGGGAACTCATCCATTAGGTGCATTTTCTCTAGGATAGAAAATAGGGAGCTTGCGGGATGTAGGGAGTGACATTCTTTCCCAAAGGAGTCGATGATGAAACATCAGACCACCATTCAGGACGAACCAGATTGCAACGGTTCATATACACCATCATATATGTTTAAATCTTATATAGACACCCCATTATAGCCCCCCTAACCTCTCCTTAGGTCCATAGCACCTCCCTTCATCACTACAAACCTAAATCATACCCCGGGTACTGACCCACAGGCTATCGGGCACTCCCAGGCTCCATTTGACCAAAAGTCAAACTCTTCAGCTCAATCAAAACTGAATGAATCTTCAAAGGTCACTGAAACCCCTTTCTAACGGTCCATCCCGTGCGCGATTCTGACTTATGGTGCGGACGAACGATCCATTTTCCCTCGAAACCTGACCTAGAGGCCATCGAACTCTCCCAGGCTCCGTTTGACCAAATTTAACTCTTCAACTCGACCAAGACTGAATGAATCTTCAAAGGTCACTAAAACAACTTTCTAACGGTCCGTCCGTGCGCGATTCTGACTTACAGTATGGACGAACGATCCGTTTTACTCCAAAAGGTCACCAGACGCTTCCAGGACCCAGTTGACCAAAGTTAACTCCTCAAACTGAATTAAACTCTTTGGAATGTCTAAGTGCATTTAATAACCTTTCCAACGGTCCTCCCCATGCGCGATTCTGACTTACCAGGCGGACGAACGATCCATTTGCGTATGACAATCCCTCGTCCAAAGGACCGACGAGCGCTTCTGAGCCACATTTGACCCGACGTGAACTCCCGAACCCGAGAGAAGTTCAAAGGAATTTCAAAGGTATCTGAAGTACCTTTTCATCGGTTCACCCTGTGTGCAATTCGAATCAACGGTTTGCGTTTTACCACCATTTTTTTGAAGGAACCTGAAAGAGACTGCCAAACGGCAGGTTCCAAATCCTGCCTATCGACAGTGTGCCTAAACACACCTTCCAATTGGCAGGACCAGTCCTATGCCGATCAGAAATGCCCTGGTCCTATAAAAAGGAGGGCCTGACCTCATTGCAAAGGGATGGGCCCAAGATCTGAAATCCATCACTCTCAGCGAACAAAATCTCTCTAGAAGTCAGCGTGATTTCCATATATAAATCCTTTTTCAACCTTCACTTTTCATCATCTTTTCATCAAACTTGGTGAATTAACTACCCTTCATCACCATCTAAGTGCAAGGGTTGCTCTCCAACATTCAAGATCAAGCTCAAGAACTTCAAGAAGGTCCAACTTTCTCAACTCTCTCTTCAAATTCTCCTAAATTCGCATTAACTTATTTTATTACTTAGCACTTTTATTCTCTCCATCTCACATATCCTAATATACTTTTTTATTTATTATTATTGCACATCCCTTATTTTCATATAAATAAAACCCCCAAAAATAAGAAAAATAGGGTTTGCTCATAAATTCCAAACGAAAATTCTCACATTTTTCTCACAAGTAAAACACTTTTTTACACACACACATACATAAGAGAAGTCCCCGATTGGATTTATGGGATAAAACCCACCCCTCGTTTTGTATATAAACTACGTGGACTTTGATGCCTCTATAGGCTACGTAGGCGTCTCGAGGTAAAACTCGAGACTCGAGTCCTATTTCTTTTCTTTGCATTTTCTAATTTTCTAATTCTTTAACTTTATTCTCTTAGATTCTATACATTTACATATACATATATTTGTTCTTGATGGCATATTATTCCATATGTGTTATCGTTCCATTATAACGATCAACGCAAGGATAATCGCGTAAATCATATTTTCTAATATTACTCTCAGGAACATTCCTATGGATGACTCGTTTTATCGCTTCCATGATGCACATCGATGATTCCTATGTCCACTACATATACACATGCACACATATCACGGGGAAATAGAGGAAAATAACAACAAATCCATGAGAGACCGCAAGGGAGAAATGGGTGCCTAACACCTTTCCATTTCGTAACTTAGCCTCCGAACCATACTCGAAACACTTTTTGGTTTCGTATGTATCGGTATGTCTTTGGATGCTGTCCTTCGGGATGGCTCTACCTTCTTTTGTTTGTTTTGAGTAAAATAGACTAGCGACTCCATCTCTCTACATTTTTCACCTCACACATCACTGACGATGATCAAAATGCTCCCAAGAGGGATGCGCGGGACCAAGATCCTCTCACCGTGTGAGATGAGCCCTCCTCTCTCTCTCCGCGAGAATTGGGGGATGGCCATAGTGGCGACTCTGCTGGGGATCTATTTTTATATGAGGGCTAGGCTCTATTTACATGGGTGTTTTATTTTCTTATACTCCCCTACTTTGCATGTTCCCATTTTTCATGTGTACCTCATGCTTATGTTTCTCTTCACACACTTATAGAAGATTCTCCATGTACACTTCGCACCACGTTCACGTAGGATCACATATATCCACATATTTCACGCATCACCCATCCATACTTGGTATACCCTTGCTACTTGGAGTTTGCTCCCTGTTTGGCATGATCAAGAAAGATACTCTCATAATAAGATACTAATAAGATAATCATGCATGATTCACACGACATCACCAAATAACATTGGTATTGACCAAGTTTTGTTCAGTAACTGGAGGGTCACTTCGTGATGGGCGCTGGTCCGGTAAGGCGCAGTTATCCTAAGCGATATGACTCTCACCTTCCATTAGCCAAGTACCTTCGACGTATATCGAACGCTTCTCCCGCATCGTACCGCTTAACCGAAGTCATGACGGGAGGTATATCGCAGGGAACTCGTTCACGTATGCCGAGTATATCGAATTCGCTCTCACACGTACCGTCCTTATGAGTTATATAGCGAGGCAATTCACGTACACTCAGGTATATCAAATGGATTGTCCACATGTACCGATTGCCCTCAAAAGCAAGACGTATATCGTGGAAGTCACGCCAAAGGGGGGAACCCTTTCCAATTCACCCAACCAATTACATACCCACATATAGGAGTCAAGCCTAGGACACACATGTTAGATTGCCGATTTCTACTCGAAACTCTGTCGAAATTCCAGGTCGGCTTGCTGCCTAAATTTTTGAGCATTTTTAAAACGGGACCCTGCCCATGAGCCTGGTCACAAGTCCAACCATAACTTTGCATATGTTACAAACCCAACGTTTCCAGGCTCGGGTCCCGTCCGACATTCATTTTGCATTGAGAATAATTTAATACAAGTGAGAACATAATAATTATAATAATCATGCTGAGACCCGTCTCCCAAAAATATTTCTCCCTTATTTATAAAAAAAATACAAAAATATTTCTTTATTCTTTATCAAAAATCCAAAAATATTTTGTTCTTCAATAAAAAAAAATATCAAAAATATTTTCATTCTCTTTTTTTTTCAAAAATAAATCCCATTTTACGCCTTCTCAGGTCGATCACACGCCCTTGGCCTGGCTCCTTATTGGCTTCGGTCTTCAGTCAAATCACCCCGGAATTTTGTCTGTTCCCCTGCTACTTCTTCCGAGTCTGAAATCCATACGCTTTCCATGGAGAACACAGATCAAGTACCAGTTGTGCAGCCAGATCTGATGGCAGTCTTAGCTCAGCTCATGTTCAAGATTGACAACCTCCAGACTGAGGCTCGAGAGATGCAATAAAACCA
This sequence comes from Sambucus nigra, assembly GCA_949130495.1. Classification (NCBI taxonomy): domain Eukaryota; kingdom Viridiplantae; phylum Streptophyta; class Magnoliopsida; order Dipsacales; family Adoxaceae; genus Sambucus; species Sambucus nigra. Next base: position 655,058,284 of record OX422207.1, on the reverse strand, counting down.
GGTTCCTATTCTTCAAGAGATTGAGGCCCTATTCCCTCACGCTATAGGTCCACCCAAGCCTATCTGGGTTCTCGAAGAGTATCAGCACGCTCCACGTGCCCCTTCTGCTAATGGGTCACCGCTTGCCCAGCTTCTTATACCAAACCTTGCCTAGCTTGGGGCTAACTTGCCTATGATCATTGATACAAAATAGGAAGAGCTGAACAAGGTCAAAGAAGATCTCAAGATGCTAACTAAGAAGTTCGACCAAGTCAGAATCTCTGTAAATTACATGGACTACACCCACATGTCTCCTTATCCCAAGGCGAGGTTACCCGAGAAGTTTAAGATGCCAAATATTAAGAAATTCGAAGGAAGTGGACCCCGGATTGTTCATCTTCACAATTATCACCATTTTATGACTCTCGTAGGGGCTTCTGAAGAAGTGATGGGCTAATTATTTCAGCAAACTTTGAAGGATATCTCCCTCCAATGGTTTTTGTCTCTCGAATAATCCAGAATCCGTAGCTGGGAGGATGTAGCCCGAGAATTCATATCGCAGTACAAATACAATGAAGAGCTTGAGGTGACCCATCGTGATTTAGAACTGCTCAAACAGAACTCTGGGGAATCAGTCAATAACTTCATAGCCTGATGGAGGGAAAAAGCAGCCACCATAACCAATTGGCCATCCGAGGAAGAACAAGTCAACATAATGAAGAAGAACTTCTTACCCCATGTCCAAGCAATAATGGGAGGACAATACTATCCCCACTTCCAAGCTCTTTGAGAAATAAGAGTCAAAATCGAGGAAGGTCTTGCTAAAACAGAAGTTGAACCAAAGAAAGTGTTCGAAAAGTTCACTCTCAGAAAATATGACAAACCTGTCGATGTTGCAGTCTCAACCATCAATAATATCTCTCAACCAACCACTTCATGGGCACCAGAAAGTCGCCCTGTCCCAGTCCAAAAGGAATACACTGAGCTCGACGCTCCCCTCTCCAAAGTTTATCAAGCCCTGTTAAGACGAAACCTTATCAAACCCTTGGACCTCTGTCCATTGCCAAATCCACTTCCAAGAAACTTCAAGGCAGATGACCATTGTGCCTTTCACCAAACTGCTGGCCATACCACCGACCATTGCTTTCACCTTTGAAATATAATCCAAGGTCTGATTGACCAGGGTGCCATTGCCCCACCCACCAATCCTAAGACAAACGCTACTCACAACCCACTCCCAAATCATGCCAATGCCATCTTCCTAGAAGAGAACCCAAAATTTGATCCCTTAACTCAAATCACACCCATATACTCTCCCAAACCACTCCAAATTTCCCCATATTTCCTCCTACACCCTGTTAGGCACTGTCATTCCTTACCAGAGCATGCATCACTGTCCGTACCCGTTTTGAAAATGGTAGTATGGAATAATCAGAAGTATTAAACCAACTCCTAGAGTTCGGGCTGAAACTACCCTCGCAAATGATCATTGATTGCCAGAGGTTTAGTACGCTGTTCTTGGAGGCACGAAAATGGGCTCGAGAGTCAGACAGTTGGGTAGTACCGACCGATGAAGTCAACCTAGATGACGTTGTCCAGATCATGGCAGAATTATTCAGGCAAACCAAAAATATTTGCAGTATGACTGAGTTACTCGATACTATGAAGCAACAAGGGCGCCTGGTCCCTTCACCCTTACATCTCCCCGCAGAATGGGAGGACGTGTACGAAGAAGCCACTCAAGTTGTCGAATGCATTGACTTTACATGTAAAGACATAATTGTTGCCGCTAGATGGGGGGGAAGAATTTAAGGTTTAAATGAAGAGTAAGCTTCCAATAAAACCGACCTGATAACCGATATGTATGGGATGATATCATTTGAAGAGATCCTTGAAGAAATAAACAAGGTGGCAGAACAACCCAAGATTGACGAGGAAACAGGGTTCATGTTCTTCCCTTCTTCAGTAAATCACATGACCAGATCAGGGAGGAATTACCAGATCCCAAGCTTACCACCAACCAATGACAAAGGCAAGGGCGTCAAAAACCTTCCTATGCCAGAGATGACCCTCGAGGAGAGCAAGATCCTCGATCTACTGAACAAAACTAAAGCTAACATCACTCTATGGGGTCTTTTCATGTCTTTCCAGCTACACATAAATGCTTTGATCAAGTTTCTCACTGAACCCACAGTTCCTCCTTCTACCACACCAGAAGAAGCGATAAATTTAGTCGAATCCCTGACCTCTACCCGAATGCTATCCTTTTTTGAAGAAGAAATCCCCAGAATTGGGCCAAACCAAAATCATGCACTCAATATCTCCGTCGAAGTTATGGGGAAGATCGTACCACTCTCTTTTATCGATAATGGATCCGCCTTGAACGTCTACCCATTAAGAACCTTCAAATGCTTAGGACTGAAGGAAAGTGACCCTGCTCCAACCTTCGCTGCTGTACATGCCTACGATAATACCCGTCGGGAGGTGATGGGATCCATAAAACTTGTAATAGGGCCTGGCCTTATAAACCCTGTCGTTGAATTCCAAGTTATTGACATCCCATCTTATTTCAACCTGTTTCTCGGGTGACCTTGGCTCCACAGTATCAAGGGTGTGTCTTCCTCGCTCCATCAAAAATTAAAGTTCTTCACCGACAGATGAGTCATCACCATTTTGGGTAACGACGATAATACTGAGGGTGCAAGTACAAGTAATCCAATCCTTGAGATACAACATGGGTTAAATGATATGCACCTATCAGGATTCTGAGTTGAGACACTTCTACTCCCGGTAGGGGACGATTTCAAAGAAAGGGTTTGTCCAAAATACGACCCTCATGGCAACGTTAATGTGCTTCAGATGTTCAAAAACATGCACTTCATGCTTGAACTGGGGCTAGAACAAAGACAACAAGGGATAATTGAGCTCATCGTACTGAAAAAAGCTTCCCCTCCTTGTTGTTTGGGGTATCGACCATCAGAATAAGAGCTCAGAATGATCCACCAATCTCAACCAAAGAGAAGACTAGACTGCATCCAAAATATCCCAGGTGACTCCTTGAATGGACGACTCATTATAGGGGGCGAAGAATTCCCCTTTTGAGGCTTTTCGAAACCATGGTATGACCATACAGATAATATGATGAAGCCTGAAAGGGAGATCTTTTTCCAAGACAACTACACAGGGGCCAAAAGTTCTCAACACCATGTACAACTGCTCATCAAAGATATCGAAGAGACTGAGGAAAGTGATGTGTGACACTTTGCATGGTGTAGAGAACTTACAGACACCGGCGTTGACACTCTGCATGGTTCATTCAAGCACTACATCACTGGATCCATCCCACCTGATTAAAGTTACCGATACACCTCTCCTCAACTAGCATGCTGTGCCAGTTCTACCTATTGAAATCCCACCTAACCCCAATGTTTACCCCATCTCTTCTTTTCTTGTCTATCCTCGATCTAATGTAATCGAGACCTCCTTTGATGAGGTTCTCAATGCTGTTTTTACTATCAATGAAATAATTGAAGATTTTGAGTATCTTATTGTGCCTTACATTAATTATTTAGATTCTAATCAAACTTTTGATGATGATGATTCTACAAATGAAGAATTCTTAGCTGATCTAAATAAGGTTAATAACAAACAACTTAATCGCGTTCAAGTTAACGAAGAAGAAACTATTGTTGTTAACCTCAGTTCTAGTAGCCAATTGTGCGAGATTAGGATATGGGCTACCCTCAACGAGCATGAGCACGCACAACTCGAAGAATTGTTGAAGGAATTTATAGATATCTTCACGTGGTCCTATGATGATATGCCTGACATTTATCCTAAAATAGCTCAACATGAGATCCCCACTCTCCCAGACTACAAGCCTGTCAAACAAAAATTGAGAAAGCTCCGCACCGAATGGCCGCTCAAAGTTAAAGAAGAAGTGGTCAAACAGCTGAACGTAGGCTTTATTCATGTGATTGAATATCCCACATGGCTAGCCAATGTAGTACATGTGCCGAAATCAGGAGGGAAGGTTCAGATGTGTCTAGACTACCGGGACTTGAACAAAGCCTCTCCAAAGGATGATTATCCGTTACCCAATATCGACATGATCGTGGATAACACAGCCAGTCATGCTCTCAAGTCATTCATCGATGGGTTTGTCGAATACAACCAAATCAAAATGCACCCAGATCACCAAGAAAAAACCGCGTTCATCACATCGTATGGAACCTTTTGCTACACTGTTATGCCATTTGGACTCAAGAATGTTTAACACCCCGCTAACCTTCCAACTAAAGAAATCTGTAAAAATAATATGATAATGATTTTTAAAAAAAAAATTACACCTAATAATTTAATAATTTAAAATTCTGATATATGTTAGTTACCTCCATCCAATTGCTCAAGTTGTTCCACCTCATCCATGGCATCTATAAGGCTAATTGATTTTGATGAAGACTTGAGCCAGTTTTGGGTACAAACAAGCGCTTCCACCGTGTTGGGGGAAAGTGAACTACGAAATGGGTCAAGGATACGACCCCCCGTACTAAATGCCGACTCGGAGGCAACGATTGACACCGAAATTTCCAATACATCCCGTGCCACACGAGAAAGAACTTGGTACCTGAATGAATTACTCTTCCACCACATTAATACATTAAAGCTTTTGTTGGTTGCATCGTCATTAGTCTCAATCAAGTACTTATCCACCTCCGACTTACTACGCCCTACACTATCTCTCGGCTCTAAATGTTTTTTAAATTGGGTAGCTAAAAAATCATGCCCATCAATATCATCATCTCCACCATCAACTACTAATTTAACGACGTCACATGGTGATGCATTTTGTGATGAACCATTTTGCACATTATTATCACCATACCACTCATACAAACGCACAAGTACATCGTTTGCTCTCCTTGTCATCTCTTTTGTCACACTAATTTCATACATGCTATCAAACCAATATGACACATACCCCAATTTATATCTAGGGTCAAGGATGACCGCAACAAGTTACAACAAGTTTATCTTTTCAATATTCCAATATTTGTCCATTTTCTTAACCATGTTATCCGTCATCAAAGATATGTGATAATCCCCACTTCTTTTCAATTGGTTCAAATTGTTTTGTATTATAACAAGCTCATTGAAAAACAAATTTGAAGTAACAAATAATGAACCCGAAAATCTCAAAGTTGCATTGTAAAATATCTTTAAAAATTTCACAAGTGCCCTCACTTTATCCCAATCAACACTCAGAGGAGGCTCTAAGATAGTCCTCCCACCCATAACCCTCCCCCTCACTTCATCATCCTCTTGGATTTCAAATTCTCCATTAAAGTAAGAAGCATAATTTTTGTCCTCCTCCCCTAACCTTTCAAAAGCTTTCTCAAAATTTTCGGATACATATAACATTAAATAGGTGGAGTATTACCTTGTTTGAACATCCAAACACAACATACCCTTACTCTCAATTTTCTCTTTCTCTACACACATTTTGAACATTAACAACCTAAAAGAAAATACGGGGAAGTACAGAATATGACAGGAATAGATGCTCAAAAATAATTTGCACGATAAATAAATCGCAACAATACGAATCCGCATATACAAATCAAATGCATAACTCAAGCATTATATCAATATTAATTTCTCAACAACACATCAATGAGTCACCAGGCTTCATCTCACCTCCCCTAGGCATCTCAAAGCCATATACCGATTTGTGGAACTATTGACGGGTCCATTCTCCGTGCCATACTAACATCTTATGACACGATGCTCAAATTAAAATATAATATATCACAATGAATCAGTATTGTAGATTCCAATAATTTTTCAGATTTCAGATGAATATCACAATTCAATCTGAGTACAATCGACATAGAAATCAAACGGAATACTCTCGAGAGAATTTAAGAGCATAGTGTGTAAGTCCCGTACCTTAAAATCATGGCATGAATCGTCACATAAAAATCAGCCTCAAAATCTGATCGCACTATCACGTTCCTCTCACAAAAATAATCAAATCATGTTCTAGCCTAAACACGAGATAACCCCAAATAGTCCTATTTTAAAAATCCAGAAAAATCAAATCCAAAAATTATTCGGATCACCAATCCGAATTCAGATTTGGATTCTATACGAAAAATTAGGTCAGGTATGTGTTTTGAATTAATCTCAATTCTCATCCAAAGGCACTCAAAAAGAAGATCTAAACATTCAAAATTGGCTCTTCCCATTCCACTCGTTTTTGCCTCTTTGGATTTTATTTTTGGCCTCTCTTTTTCATCTCTCTTTCCTTATAATCACCCATATTATTCCTTCTATAACCCCTATCTAAAGCCCTATCTTTGAGACTAAGCTAATGTATATTACTATATTACCCTTTAATTCAAAATTATCAACTTTACACATTTAAACCATTATAAAATGTCCAAAAATAATTTAAATTTAAATGTTTGATTCCATTTCAAACCAAAATAAATAATTTTATCCCTGATTAATATAGTAATAATATTACTGAAATCTTATATAATATTCATAAATAAATCCCTCAAAATTACGGGGTATTACATACTCCCCCCTTGAAAAGGAATTTCGTCCTCGAAATTTGACGAAACCTAACACTCGAAATAAAATGCTACTCAATTCTCTTTCCCAAAATCACACACAAAAGTCCTAGAATTAATTCTAAACAGCCTCACCATGATGCCTAACACGTCCTCAAAAAAATTTTATCTCCAAAGAAAACATGTTTAATCCGCATGCTAGACCCCAAACCTAAGACCCGAGGATTGTCGTATACCTAAGCTCTGATACCATCTTTAACACCACGCACGCCCGGAGAGACACGCGGCGTGCTATTATGATCAAAATAAACTAAATCCATCAAAATCAAGTATAGAGCATCTATATTTCCACAATATGAATACAACAAATCCACAGTCCTTATATTTTCATAATAACGATTACAATAAAGTTTCTCTCAAGAACACACAATTATACTACTCATAATTACATCAAAATAAATCTTCCAAATCCATGCTCTAAAATAATTCTCTAATTAGTCCATAGCGTCCCAATCCACTCTAACCTTCCAACAAAAGAAAATATGGGTAAGTACACAATATGACAGGAATAGATGCTCAAAAATAATTTGCACGATAAATAAATCGCAACAATACGAATCTGCATATACAAATCAAATGCATAACTCAAGCATTATATCAATATTAATTTCTCAATAATACATCAGTGAGTGACCAGGCCTAACCTCACCTCCCCTAGGCATCTCAAAGCCATACACCGATTTGTGGGACTATTGGCGAGTGCCCATTCTCCGTCCCATATTAAAATATCATGACACGATGATCAAATCACAATATAATATATCACAATGAATCAATATTGTAGATTCCAACAATTTTTTAGATTTCAAATGAATATCACAATTCAATATGAGTACAATCGACACAGAAATCAAACGGAATACTCTCGAGAGAATTTAGGAGCATATTGTGTAAGTCCCGTACCTTAAAATCATGGCATGAATCATCACATAAAAATCAGCCTCAAAATCTGATCGCACTATCACGTTTCTCTCGCGAAAATAATCAAATCATGTTCTAGCCCAAACACGAGATAACCCCAAATAGTCCTATTTTAAAAACCCAAAAAAATCTGATCCAAAAATTATTTGGATCACCAATCCGACTTCATATTTGGATTCTACACGAAAAATTAGGTCAGGTATGTGTTTTGAGTTAATCTCAAATCTCATCCAAAGGCACTAAAAAAGATCTAAACATTCTAAATTGGCTCTTCCCATTCCACTCGTTTTTGCCTCTTTGGATTTCGTTTTTGGCCTCTCTTTTTCATCTCTCTTTCCTTATAATCACCCATTATATTCCTTCTATAACCCATATCTCAAACCCAATCTTGTAGACTAAGCTAATGCATATTACTATATTACCCTTTAATTTAATATTATCACCTTTACACATTTAAACCATTATAAAATGTTTAAAAATAATTTAAATTTAAATGTTTGATTCAATTTCAAACCAAAATAAATAATTTTATCCCTAATTAATAAAATAATAATATTACTTAAATCTTATATAATATTCATAAATAAAGCCCTCAAAATTACGGGGTATTACAGAATGCTGGGGCTACCTACCAGAGGGCTGCCACAAACATCCTGCACGATCTGATTCACAAAGAAGTCGAGGTCTATGTGGATGGTATGATTATCAAATCCAAGACTAGAGAAGGCCATGTTCCTGCTCTCCAAACGTTCTTTGAATGATTGCGATGGTATCAGATGAGACTCAATCCACATAAATGCGTCTTCGGCATTACAAAGGGAAAACTCTTAGAATTCATAGTCAGTGAGAGGGGGATAGAAGCAGATCCTGCCAAGGTGAAAGCCATACTTGAGATGCCACCTCCCCAAATGGAGAAAGAACTCTATGGATTCCTTTGAAAATTGCAATACATCAGCCGGTTCATTAGCCAACTAACTTCCATCTGTGAACCTATTTTCAAACTCCTCTGAAAGGATTCAACCAAGGTTTGGAATGAGACTTGCCAAGAAGCCTTCGACCGAATCAAACAATATCTCACCCAACCTCCGGTACTCATGCCACCATAACCTGGTCTCCCCTTGCTCCTGTACCTAACCATAATCGACACTACAACTGGGGCTTTTCTAGCCCAATACCTTCAAGATTCTCTCAAAGAAAGATCCATCTATTACGCCAGTCGCAAATTAACAGGATAGGAAGTTAACTACACTTCTTTGGGAAAGGCATGTGTCGTGCTTATTTGGGTCACCCAAAAGTTGAGACACTACATGCTCGCCTTCCCCATCAAACTTGTATCCCGAAAGGACTCCATCAAGTATTTGATTGAGAAACCCGCCTTATCCAGCCGAATGGCTCGATGGTTGATGCTCCTAGCCGAGTTTGATATCGTGTACATTACACAAAAAGATATGAAAGGAAGAGCCATCTCTGACTACCTCGCTGACTACCCCATGGAAGAAGCTTATGTTCAGATCTCCGAATTACCAGATGATAACATTCTCTATGCTGCTCAAAACGACCTTAGATGGCAAATGTTCTTCGATGGCGCTACCAACAAAAATGGATATGGCATTGTAATACTTCTGATCGCCCCAGATGACTCCCACACTCCCACCGCTATCAAATTGGATTTCCCCTGCACCAACAACATGACTGAATACGAGGCGTGTATGGTAGGCCTCAAAGTTGCTCTCTAGAAAGGAATTCAATGCCTAGATGTCTACGAGAATTTTTCCCTCATCATCGGTCAAGTGCTTAGAAAATGGAAAGTCAAGGACAAGAAAATCTAACCCTTCCATGCCCACTTATAAGAATTAGCCTCCCAATTCTAAGATATCACCTTCCACTACTTAGCTCGAGCAAAGAATAACCTAGTCGATGCCCTTACTACCTTGGACTCCATGGTTCACATGCCTGAAGGAATAACAATGGCCATCTTCCTAGTCCAAAAGCAAGATAAACCAACCCACTGCTACCACATTGAGCTCATCACCAAAGAAGATCTCGAGCTAGCCAATTGCTGGTACTATGATATTTGGCACCTCCTCAAGCATGGTAGGTATCCCGAAGGTTCTAACAAGAAAGATCGAGCAACCCTCCGAAGACTGGCCGCCCAGTACATCATCTGTCACAAAGCACTGCTCAAAAGAATTTTTTGATGGAATCCATCTACACTGCATCGCAGGGCCTGACATTGAAGAGATAATACTAAAAATTCACAGCGAGGAATGCGAGACCCATGTGAACGTTCACATTATTGCCAAGAAGATCATCCGATAAGGTTACTACTGGACCACCATGGTCCAACACAGCACCACCTATGTCCAGAGATGCCTCAAATGCCAATAGTTTTCCAACCTTCAACACCTACCTCCGCGAGAATTATACAACATGACTTTTCCTTGGACGTTCTCCACCTGGGGTGTCGACATCATAGGGAAGGTTACACCCAAGGATTCCTATGGGAATGAATTCATCATAGTTTCCATTAATTACTTCACCAAATGGGTTGAAGCAAAGTCATACAAAGTTCTGAATGCCAAGAAAGTGGCCAAATTCATCAGGAAGAACATCATCTGCCGATATGGGGTCTCGCACGAACTAGTGTCTGATAACGAGTTGCACTTCGAGGCAGAAGTCATAGAAGTGGTCAACGAATATGGGATTCAGAGACACAAATCCTCTCCCTATCGACCTCAGACCAATGGTGTGGTCGAAGAAGCCAATAAGAACCGCAAAGCCATCATCAGTAAGATGACCGAAAGCTGTCGAGATTGGGCCGACCGAATCCCATATGCCCTCTGGGGCTACCGAACTTCAATCCGAACCTCTACTGGGTCTACCCCTTACTCTTTAGTCTACGGCAAGGAAGCAATCCTACCCATGGAGCTAAAAATACCCTCATTACGTGTTATGCTTGAAAGCAAGGTCAGCGAAGAAGACTGGTACCAAAGTCGTTTTGACGAGCTGACCTTCCTAGATGAATGGATATTGAAAGCTTTATATCATATACAAGGGTACCATCGTCGTATAACGCGATCATTCAATAAGAGAGTTAAGGACCGCGATGTCCAAAAGGGGGACTTAGCCCTCAAAGAATTATTAGAGCCCATCTGGGACCCAGAGGAAAATTCAAGCCTAATTGGTGCGGCCTATACATTGTGAAGAAGATCTTGTCCGGCGACGCCGCTATGCTTATCGACCTCGACGGGGAGGAAATGGCGCGCCAAGTCAACCTGGACCATCTCAATAAATTTTACCCCTAGTCCGAAATCTCGGCGTGCTACGACTTTTCTCATCTCCCATCTATTAAAAAAAGATAATAATAATAATAATCTTCATTTCATTCTACCCAGAACTACGTGGTCCTGATCCTCTATAAAAAACAATTTTTAGAAAAAACTTTTCAAAAAACCCCCGGAGGTACGTAGGCAGCTCATACATTTTACATGAGCACGACCCTTTCTTTTTCACAAAAAACTATTCTTTTCTTATCTCTGAGAACGACAGTTCGTTCTAACATGTACTTGAACAAAAGGATTATGTATGCCTTAGCGATCAATATAGATAATTCAAAATACAAAATTCATCAAAAGGCACAGTTAGATAATTAAAAACTTATTTATTTCACTAATAAGAAATTACAATGCAATTAAATAAGAAAAGGAACGGATAACTCCCTTACCCTTACCTTCATAAAAAGCCAAATAAATTCCCAAATTTTGTTCCCCATTACAAAACAAACTCTCCAAGAGTCCTACCCACAGCTACCAAAGGAGCCCGCTCTATCATCATCATCTACATCCTGGGGTCCTCAAGCTTCCTCTACCTGAGTACAGTGCCGTAGACGCTCCATAGACCGATTAGCTTGAACCAATCGCGAAAAAACCACAACGCCTCCCTCCTTGGTATCGGATAAGACAAGCCACCTTTGTCCAGTCTCCAATACCAACATCTTGCTGACTACTCTTCTCCACAACCACTTCATATAATCCCTGGGGATATGCCAGACTCTCCCAACGAACTGAGAAGGACGGGTCGATGGACGTCGACTCTCCCATAAAGATCCAAGCCGCATGCGCAGATGCTCTGTCAGATCTTCTACCGGAAAGAAGTCTAGTGTCTGAGGTGGCACGATCTATTCCCAACCAAATTGGCACAGAAGATGCCTAGGGAAATAGAAAGAGGTCCGTCTGAGACCGACCTGTCGAACGTTGGGTCCCCCATCTCCAGAATAGGCAGCAACTGTCCCCACCAAGGCACTGACCATCGCAAAATTAGAGCCCCATGCTCCACAAAACAGTTCTCCCAACTCTCGATATCCAGGCCAACACTTACGAAATAGCGCGAAAAGAAGTTGGCCGCAACCGACAAAGGATATTTCGGGGGACTCACTAGGCAGAATCTTTCAAATAACCACATGAACAGCATCACAGGGCTACCCCTCAGAAAGTCAAAACAACCTTCTCGCCAGGCATCTAGGCCATTCAAAGTCTTCGCCAGTATCACCGCCGCAGGATTGAGACGGTATGACATCCATGAAGTAATGGATGCAAGTTGTGGGTCCACTAGCAGTTCCCCAATCACCAACAACAATTTTGAAACCAAGCCCAGAACGACGGCTCTGACATATCCAGCATCACCAACCTCCTGCAAATGCACAGACCGCAGCACCGTCGAAAGAGAAATCATTCCTCCGATAACCAAAGATCTACCCGCCAAGGGCGAGACGCAGAGAAGTACAACCAACAACTCCCGGGGAGACCGGGAAAACTCAAGCATAGCATCCGCCACACTAGGATTTATTCCCAATATGGCAGAAAATTCCTTATAAGTCGGACAGACTTCTTCCAAGCTAAAGCGAAATACATGGTCTTCGGGGTACCAAAATTGTACTACCTCCATCAGCATGTTCCACTCTATGGGTCGATTACGCCATAAGGAGACTCGACGCATATTGAAAGCATCATAGTCTACGTTGTAGGAGCACATCGCCTCCAAAGTCTCGAGGTAGTTGGCAAACTCAACACTACCATGGAGAGCCATCTCACAGAATAAGAAAGTTAGAATATGAAGGTGTGATGAAAACACTCCACCCTTACCCCTTTTTTATACTTGAAAACCCTCACAAAAGACACAAACCTTGCATAAATCGGAGGGAATCCTGTCCCACAAGGTACCAAAGGCTGCAGAGGGTACCAATCAAAGCCTTGAATTGATGGGACTAGACTGACCTGCCGATAGGCAGGACAAGAGGCTTGGCGATCCGCAACCTCCTGTTTTAGAAACTCCCCTTTTTTCCTCCTTTGTCAAAATCAAAAAACTCAATAAAAATAAATTGACATTCTCAACAGAATTTCAAAACCCCCTTCCATCTTTATGCAATTTCTCATTGTGAATAAAAATTTCTTTCAAACTTCCAAAAATATTTCTTTTTACGATCTCAGCAGCAAAGTAAAAAGCACATATGCATGCATTCATTCATTACTAACAGAAGATAATAAAAAACTCCATTGCATTACATAAATATTTTTCTGTGTTACATCAATTTTGTAGGAAATCAAAGAAAAGCAAAAAAACAACGGGACTCAGCCCGAAACCACATTCTCTCTCTCACCTACCCTTCTCCTCTCTCTCTAAGAGCTCTCATCCCTGCGCCGCGCTCTCTTTCCCTTGCGACGAGATGACGCACCACTGCTACCCGAACCAGACTCCTCCCTAGATGAGGCAGACGACACCAAGCAAGAAGGAGCAGGAACCGCGTCACAAATATGGGCAGCCGCCGAAGATATCCAGTCCCTCAGCCAAGTGGTGGACACCCGAACTTGCTGCAAGAAAAGGCAGAATCAATATCAAGCAGAGAAGATAAAAAAGAAACCAAAAGAGAATAACAAAAAGGTATACTGAATGAAGAAGAACCTCCTCTGTCAAGCCCAACTCCTATGGGTTCATCGCATGAGGACGATGTAACATAGGCGCCATCCCGCAATCAGCCCGATGAATGTTGTAGGAAGGGGTATGCAAATGTACAAAGGGAACCTCCGGAGTCTCTGTCGCCGCAGATGACGATGGACCACCACCGCTGTGGGAGGACCCCACTGGCCAACTCGAACCCGCCGGAGGGAAGGGCAGTGCATCATATATGTTAGGCACCATCAGCTAACTCATCACGGAGTCCATATAATCATACGACACAGCTGTGTCGGTATACAACAGATAGGACTCGCCAATCATCGTCGCAATCCTAACGTCCTTTGGCAACATCCGCTCTCGCCTCACAGACATAGGGGGACTCGCAGCTGGCATCACCACCTCCTCCTCAACAATTTGTCGAACCACCCTCTCCCTAAGATACCAGTAGTGGCCAAACTCATGCGCCAACAAATGCCTCATCTGTGCGTTTACCCCAGTCGACCTCGTGTCCTAAACAACCATCCCCCAAGGGTAAAAGGTCACCTGAAAAATCCCCCAGCAGATATAATTCAATATGGAATTAGAGGACACAAAGACCAAGATTGAAGAAGGAAAAAGTCTTACCCCTATCACTGGTTAGGCCATTCAAGACCTAACGCACCGCCCCTAGAGAAAGTGACTTCCTCGACTGTCGATTGGCCTTACACCATCGATACAATCGGCAGAAGTCCCTAACAGTCTCATCCTTCAGAGTAACCAGTTGGGTATTGCACCCAATCACCTCATACAACCATGCCTACCAAAGACAAGAATCCGCGATCAAAAGAGACGCACAAGGAAAATGTGAATGCATGAAAGGAAAATGTGTGAACTAAAGAATACCTCAAGAAGATACGTGGCTCCAGTAAAAGTCTGTCGGCAGGATCGACTAAATGCATCCAGAGAAAAATAAAGGTTCGCCAAAGTCAGGCTCCCCCAATCATAGAGAGGGATGTTTGAAAACATCCTCAAGTATGGCAAAAACCACAACTGGACAACGTCGCCACTCGAAGCCACCAAAAATCCCCACAACACCAGCAAAACAACCGGGCCATCTGCCTCACCTGCAACCCGTCCTCCACATCAATCACCCTACTCAGCAAAACATCCCTCACCAGAGACAAATAGATGGAGTCCCCAGATACTATCCTCCCCACATTACCTAGCGCCGCCCGCACTGCCTTCGGTCTCACCCACAAAAGGTGATCCACCTCTATCTACTCTCTATCACAATCCAACCTCAGTATCTGCTGCACATCTATGGGAGTCACAGTCATCTCCCCAAAGCCAAAATGGAAGGTGTGGGTAGTGTCCCACCACCTCTCCCCCAAAGCGCATAAGACCGCCGTCGAACGAGGCATCTTATCCAGCATAGACGCCAGCCTCCCAAAGCCTACTGACGATACTACCCAATGCACCACAGGTGGAAGGTGCTCCCAGACATCCTTAAGCCCCATCGTCCCGCGGGCACGCATAGTCGATAAAGAAACATCAGAATGTCAAATAAAAACCTTATCAAAATCCAAGTAAAAAGGAAATAACCAAAAAAGAATGCCATAAGTCATTTTGTACTTACATAACCACCAGGGTTCACCATCCTAGAAGATAGATGACGCAACGGCTCCCGCAGTATAGTCCGCTCAACCGCCACTGGCTCAAATGCATCAAAAGAATTCTCACTCCCCAAAGCAAGAGGCGCCCTGGCCCTCCACTCCACATCCGCCCAGTCATTAATAGCCAACCACTCCCTGTGTACCACAGTGCTCACAAAAGAGGCCATTTTTTAGGTTGCGAAATGTTATAACGATTCGCAAAAGAAAATCGCAGAAAGAGAGAAGGCAAGAAGCTGTGAAAAATGAGGGGAATCCGCCCCCTTTTTATAGGAAGCCAAGGGTCATGCCGATCGGCACTTCACCCCCACATACTGATCGGCATTGACCTTTTACCTTCTCCAGATAGTCACAAAAGTCCATGCCACTGTTGAATGGCACCCTCCACACCATGCCGACCGGTACCCCCTTAAATTTTATTACAAAAATTCCCAGAAAATCCTGAAAAATCCTCAGAAAATTCCTAAAAATCCCGGGGGGGGGGGGGGGGGGGGGGGGGGGGATTTAGAACATCTTCACCAAGAAAAATTTCACACTTCCTCGAGAAGAACCCCTATTTCCCCAGCAGAACTCTCAAAAGCCAAGAGAATCCCCCCTGCAACGTCCCTAGAGGACCCTTAAAATATCCTAAACCTCAGGTTATCCCCTATTCACCAAAAGTCTCAAATTTCCCCGAGCAAAATGTCCAAACCCTGGACAACCTAATCACTTCCCCAGTGGGATTTACAGCATCCAATTGGCTATTCTCCTGCAAAGTCTCTGGAAGATATGAAAGTTTCCCTAGCAATCAGCTCCCCAGCTCAAATCAAAATCACTAGGTATTTTCCCTGACAGAGTTCCCCGAGAACATCTCAATTCAAGCTCGTAGAATTGGCTTCGACCCGTAGAATTGGTCATCTCAATTTAAGCCCTCAGAATTGGCTTTGACCCGCATAATTGGTTATCTCAATTTAAGCCCTCAGAATTGGCTTCGACCCGCAGAATTGGTCATCCCAATTTAAGCCCTCAGAATTGGCTTCTACCCGCAGAATTGGTCATCTCAATCAAAGCCCTTAGAATTGGCTTCGATCCGCAGAATTGGTCATCCCAATTTACGCCCTCAGAATTGGCTTCGATCCGAAGAATTGGTCATCCCAATTTAAGCCCTCAGAATTGGCTTCGACTCGCAGAATTGGTCATCTCAATTTAATCCCTCAGAATTGTCTTCGACCCGCATAATTGGTCATCTCAATTTAAGCCCTCAGAATTGGCTTTAACCCACAGAATTGGTCATCCCAATTTAAGCCCTCAGAATTGGCTTCGACCCGCAGAATTGGTTATCTCAATTTAAGCCCTCAAAATTGGCTTCGACCCGCAGAATTGGTCATCTCAATTTAAGCCCTCAAAATTGGCTTCGACCGGCAGAATTGGTCATCTCAATTTAAGCCCTCAGAATTGGCTTCGACCCTCAGAATTGGTCATCTCAATTTAAGCCCTCAGAATTGGCTTTGACCCACAAAATTGGTCATCCCAATTTAAACCCTCAGAATTGGCTTTGACCCGCAGAATTGGTCATCTCAATTTAAGACCTTGGAATTGGCTTTAACCCGTAGAATTAGTCATCTCAATTTAATCACTCAGAATTGGCTTCGACCAGTAGAATTGGTCATCTCAATTTAAGCCCTTAGAATTGCCTTTGACCCACATAATTGGTTATCTCAATCTAAGCCCTCAAAATTGGCTTCGACCTGCAGAATGGGTCACCCCTAGCATTGCTTTAGGTCCTCAAAATTGACCTCAATCTTTGGTCATCACTTCCTTTTTGACCATTCCCAGTATGCCCCCTTTGGTCCTTCCAATCGGCCTCGACCCTTTGAATCGATCATCCTCATCCCTAGGTCCTCAAAAGCGGCCTCGACCCTCTGAATTGGTCATCCTCTTTGAAAGGCATCATGCGGTGTCTATTCGAAGGCTATCATTTATTCCAAACTCACCCGTCGAGGGGCTCTATAGACCCCCCATTCTATCACCCCCTAACCTTTCCTTAGGTCCCTAGCACCTCCCTTCATCACTACAAACCTAAGTCATACCCCGGGTACTGACCTAGAGGCCATTGGGCACTCCCAGGCTCTATTTGACCAAAACTCAAACTCTTTAACTCGATCGAGACTGGATGAATCTTCAAAGGGCACTGAAACCCTTTCCAATGGTCCATCCCGTGCACGATTCTGACTTACGGTGCGAATGAACGACCCATTTTCCCTCAAAACCTAACCTAGAGGCCACCGGATGCTCCCAGGCTCCGTTTGACCAAAGTTAACTCTACAGCTCGACTGAGACTGAATGAATCTTCAAAGGGCGCTAAAATCCCTTTATAATGGTCCGCCCCGTGCAGGATTCTGACTTACGATACGGCCTAATGATCCGTTTTACTCCGAAAGGCCACCAGACGATTCCAGGCCCCGATTGACCAAAGTCAACTCCCCGAACTGAATCAAACTCTTTGGAATGTCGAATTACATCTCATAACCTTTCCAATGGTACGGCCCGTGCATGATTCTGACTTACTAGGCGGACGAACGATCCATTGGCGTTCGACAATCTCTTGTCCAAAGGACCGACGAGCGCTTTCGAGCCATATTTGACCAGAAGTTAACTCCCGGACCTGGGAGGAGTCCAAAGGACTTTCGAAGGTCTCTGAAGTACCTTTCTAGAGCTTCTCCCTGTGCGTGATTCGGATCAAACATTTGCATTTTACGACCATTTTTCGAAGGAACCGGAAAGAGACTGCCAAACGACAGGTTCCAAATCTTGCCTATCGGCAGTGTGCCTAAACACACCTGTCGATTGGCAGGACCAGGCCTATACCGATCGGCAATGCCCTGGGCCTGACCTCATTATAAAGGGACCCAAGATCTGAAATCCATCACTCTCAGCAATCTCATAAAATGTCTCTCGAAGTCAGCGTGATTTCCACATCCAAATCCTTTTCCAGCCTTCACTTTTCATCATCTTTTCATCAAACTTGGTGAATTAACTACCCTTCATAACCATCTAAGTGCAAGGGCTGCTCTCCAACATTCAAGATCAAGCTCAATAACTTCAAGAAGGTCCAACTTTCTATACTCTCTCTTCAAATTCTCCTAAATTCGCATTAACTTATTTTATTACTTAGCATTTTTATTCTCTTTATCTCACATATCCTAATATACTTTTTATTTAGTATTATTGCACATCCCTTATTTTCATATAAATAAAACCCAAAAAAACAAGAAAAATAGGGTTGCTCATAAATTCCAAACGGGAATTCTCACACTTTTCTCACCACTAAAACACTTTTTTACACACACACATACATAAGAGAAGTCCCCAATTGTATTTATGGGATAAACCCCACCCCTCATTTTATATACGAACTACATGGACTTTGATGCCTCTATAGGCTACGTAGGCGTCTTGGGGTAAAACCCGAGACTCGAGCCCTATTTCTTTTCTTCCCATTTTCTATTTTTCTAATTCTTTAACTTAATTCTCTTAGATTCTATATATTTACATATACATATATTTGTTCTTGATGGCGTATTATTCCATACGCGTTATCATTCCATTATAACGATCAACGCAAGGATAATCACGTAAATCATATTTTCTAATATTACTCTTAGGAACATTTCTATGGATGACTCACTTTATCTCTTCCATGATACAAGTCGATGATTCCTATCTCCACTACATATACACATGCACACATATCATGGGCAAATAGAGGAAAATAACAACAAATCCATGAGAGACCGCAAGGGCAGAATGGGTGCCTAACACCTTCCCATTTCGTAACTTAGCCTCCGAACCCTACTCGAATCACTTTTTGATTTTGTATGTATTAGTATGTATTTGGACGCTGTCCTTCGGGATGGCTCTACCTTCTTTTGTCTATTTTGAGTAAAATAGACTGGCGACTTCACACATCGCCAACGACGACCGAAGTGCTCCCGAGAGGGATGTGCGAGACCAAGATCCTCTCACCGCGTGAAATGAGCCCTCCTCTCTCTCTCTGCGAGGATTGGGGGGTGGCCACACCTTGGGGGGTTGATTTCTAGAGTAGTGTCTGAACTGAATGGGTTGTAGCAATAACGAAGGATGTTGGGCACAATCGTGTATGCCATAATGATGGTCATGGTCCAACTCGTGAAGATTTATGGGGGATGAGACTGTCTATTGGAAATCTAACGGAACTGATGGTAGCTTCACAGGGTCTCGGCCCTCTAAAAGAAAGACATCAGTGATCTCTGCTCGGGGCATTCGGTGTGGGGATTATTTAGAGATCCAGCAAATATATCACAAAACTAATATCTAATTCCTCACAATCTGTTTGTGTGAAAATCAAATATACTACCTCTAAAACTATGAGATAACCTTTCAAATTTATAGATCAACTTTAAGTAACTGAAATTAATCCAAGTTTTATGAACACTATCCCACGATGCTCAGTGTGAGTGACATGAATAATGACTACCGAGAGTAAAAATTCATAATAAAGGGAACATGTGGAAAAAAATAAAGGAGCTTTTTGATAGTCTGGTCCAGGTGACAAATCAGTGAGGAATTCGGTTAGGAGGTCATGAGTTCCAACCCACTCATGCCTACTTAAGATAATATAATATTAACTATACAAATTAGTAAAAGATAAAAGAATATACAATACCAACTATATTGATCATAATAGAACTAGAAGTTATACCATAAAATTGAGTGTATGACAACTGTATTTTGACATTCAAGCAAAGCAATGAGTTCGCACAATAGACTTTAGTGCAGCATGCTCCCGTGTGAATGACTTACTGAATTTATATAGTAGGGTGCATGACTTATTGAAATTAATCTCATTTTAGGACTTCACTTGCCCCTGTCTGAATATATATATGTGTGTGTGTGTGTATATGAAGAGGATCACAAGTGGACCTAAAAAATGGACTTTTTGATGGACCTTAACAAAAAACACCTAATAACCCATTAATTTTAATTCCTATGTTGTAACTGGTCCGCGCTAGCGGCAACGGACACGCGTGTCGATCGAATATTTTTTTTACAACCCCCACCATGGCAGCCCTTACCCATGAGTAAACATTCTAGCGACTTAATTTTTTTTAACTAGTGGTTTGCCATGGTGGGGGTAGTGAGGGTACGGGGTTCTCCGGTCACATGTGTGTCCGTTCCCGCTAGCGCGAACCAATTACACTATAGGAATTAAAAATAATGGGTTGTTAGGTGTTTTTTGTTAAGGTGTATTAAAAAGTCTGATTTTTAGGTCCACTTGTGATCCTCTCCCTGTATATATAAGTTATTTGATCGTGTACTTGATGCTTTGCTTCTCCAAACACTCGATAAGCATCATAAACACTTGCATAGTTGAAATACATTATAAGCAGGGCATTTATGACCCAAGCTTTAATCAAATACCCGATTTTGATTAGCAGTGAGTGCAGTTCCCTCCCAAAATCAAACAGTTGCGGGAAACACAAGGACAAAACAGAAGCAAGCGTTTAATTATCAATCTTACAAAGATATGCTTCTTCTAACCATGTGTATTTTGTGTCTATGTTCATACGTGTACTTGTACTTTGTTGGCTTAGCTAGCACACCTGTTGTTGGCTTAGTTAGCACACCTCCTGTTAATCAGTTAGCACACCAGTTATAGGCTTTATGTTCATAGTTATACTTTGCGTCTCATAAATATGTTTAAGTGGTATTTCTTTGTTGAGGCATCGTACGATAATTCCATATATGCTGAAATGGTCAGTTAATTGATACGCTTCTCGTATATATGTTGGTATATACCACGGTAATTGATATATGGAATTACCTATTCAATTTGGACTAGTCCATATATGGAATAACTGACCATTTCAGCATTAGAATAACTGACCATTTTAGCCTATATCTATTCAATTGGGACGAGTGCAATTACATATACGCTGAAATGGTCCAAATTATTCTAGTCCAAATTACAATCTCTATGTCGTTCAAAAGGTTTGAATCATAAACATATAAATATCCTTATTTTATTTCTCATAAGTTTACAAATTTGAGTGATACAAATCATAAACAAAAGAGAAACAATGATTTTTCAAGTTTTATGTTTTCTCATGATAAAAAAGTCTATATTGTGAAATTTTATTCGTTATACGAATTACTTGTTGTTTCTATCCATTGATTTCCGAAGGTTTATTTATTTCGTGTAACAATGGTATCAAACACCTTTTTCTCTTGGTTTTGTTGTAAGTGATTGTGTTTTACTCTGGTAACTTCGTTTTTTATTTCATCAAGTTCTGCATTTGAAATCATTGATAATGGAGAAATTTTATTACAGATGTTGGTGCAAAAAACTAGACTAGGCTAATTAATTGATCACAGATAAATACAAATAAGAGACAAGAGATTTTTAAAGTGGTTCGGCTTAAGGGAAGAGCCTACGTCCATTGTTGTTAGGGGTGGCAATTCGGGTCAACGGCCCGTGTTTTGGCCCGACACGACACGGTTTTTTCGGACACGAACACGACACGACTTCGTGTGTTTTTTAGCTGACACGAACACGACCCGAATAAAAAATAACACGACACGACACGAGAACCATAATTTCTTAAATTTCAGGCTTAAAAAACACTATAACACGATAACACGACACGACACGACTCATAATTAAGGAACGAACACGACACGACACGACTTCGTGTAAAAAAAACACGACACGAACACGAAACATCGTGTCAATTTCGGGTCAATTTCGTGTTGTTCCGTGTCGTTTCTAAAATTACCACCCCTAATTGTTGTATATTGCTTTGGGATTGTTCAATTGCCTCTATTTTTTTGTCTCCCTTGGATGCAGGATTTACAATGTATTTATAGCCCCCCAGGGGGTGTACAATAGCTGAAATATCGAAGGATGGAATGTCTTTATATCATAGACATTTACATATGTACAACCATTAATATATACAACTATTGGTGTTTACTTGTCATCGTTGGTCGGTATCCCTAGCATTGGTCAGTATTCCTAGTGTTGATTGATATTTCATCCTTAATGACTAGGATTAATCTCCCTCTATATAACAAGTGTCAGTATCTGAATGGTCCACGTAGATGGACCATTTTTGGTATCAACAGAAGCCCCCAGTGTTTCATGCTTGAAGTTTTTATAAGAGTATGGAGCATTTGGCTTTTAAAGTTGATGGGGAAACAATTTTAGGCCTGGTCGATTGCCGACTTCTCATACTTGTAAAAAATTATGGTTTAACTATGGAAATATAATTCACGTGGCATTTTTGTAATTATCTACAGCTTTAACGAATCATTTTTGGGCAAATCCGTCTTTTCTGTCTTTTAGCCGCCACCAGTTCAATCGACGCTTCCTTTTAACCATTACTTTTCTAGTTTTTGAGGCAACCTATAAGAGCGGGAAAATCCACTAACTTTTACTACCTCAAATCTTCTGAGTGTTTTTTGCTACAGTGTCTTCAAGCTTTCTTTTTCTCTCTCGAGCGATCGTTTTATGTTCTTCAGTTCTTGCTGAATCCTTAATTCCTGTAAGAATTATTTCTTTTCTCTTTTATTCTTCATCACGGTTTACTCTGTTAATTGTCTTGATGAATTCAGAAATGAATTTAAGATTCCCTCTCGGGTTGTGTTAGAACTCGCTATTTTACCCGCTGATTTTTTCTCATTTGCTGAGGGTCACTGGTTTCCTTCTATTTTATAGCTGAGTGTGGG
The DNA here is from genome assembly GCA_949130495.1 of Sambucus nigra. Taxonomy (NCBI): domain Eukaryota; kingdom Viridiplantae; phylum Streptophyta; class Magnoliopsida; order Dipsacales; family Adoxaceae; genus Sambucus; species Sambucus nigra. The sequence continues at coordinate 655,035,399 of OX422207.1, read as the reverse complement.
TTTACCTTTCCTCCCAACCCATTATTCCTTGAATTTTATCAATAATTTGACGTTGTCCTAGCTAGGGTAGCCCCCGATACTTGGAGGGTTGTAAATGGAGTGTATATGTTGAATTAAATTCATGGAACCCATCTGAGGATTTTAGAAATAATGTTTTGTTATAAGTGGGTGACTAGTGACACCACTTATTATTTAAAGACTAAGGCTGTAAATAAAGCGTTAGTACTTATTCTTCCAGATTCCAATAAGGATTATTTTGAGCATGGAGTTCTTATAAAAAATTGGCAATACGCCCCTTTGACTGAAAATACTGAGTACCAGGGGCCTAGATGCCCTAATTTTGGCAATGGGATAAGTTATTACTCATTTAACTGTTTTGCCTTGTACATATCTGTTTAAATGTTACACTAACTGTTTCTTTATAAATTTAAATATAGTTGATCAGAAGAGAAGGTGTCGAAAGGAAATTGAAGTGAATATGAGGGAGTTGAAGTTTATTTGGTGACTTCATCACAGGATTGAAGAGGAGCACATCATGTCTGCATATTATTTGCTGCAATATAAGAACACAATCTCTTCCTTTGTTGCTCATCCTACTCCTTCCCCAATGATTGACCATGAGCTAGAACCTCCTTCTACTTCCTCAGCCACTACATCTGGCAGTGGTGATCTTGTTGCCCTTTCCCCTTCCTCCTTAGATTCAAATTTTCCCCTTGTCGTATCCATGGGGAAGAGGAAAATTCCCAACAGTTTGGAAGACATAGCTTCCAATCCCTCTTCCAAATAAGCTGATGTAGGGATGAAAAATAACAATGAGACTAGGAGCAAGCCCCTAGCTAAGCAAATTGAAGAGAGCCCCCTGAAAAAAATAAAGAAATGGTTGCCTTCTAAGTTAGCAGAAGTTTCTTCTGATCTTCCCGACCAACGTGACTTGGTCGATATATCTTCTTCTGCCTCTCCAGTGGTCCGGATTGGCAAGACAACTAATAAAGTCTGGGATTTTGCCAGACCAGAGGAGTGTTACTGCTGCATTACCTCGCTCCAAGAGTTCTAATCAGGCTTCTCAAAGCCTTGCTCTGGTATATTCTTTTTGCCTTCTTTAATTTTCTGTCTCTTAATTTGTCCTTCATAATACTAACTTTCCTTGTTGCTATTGTGTTGTTCCTCGTTGACTTCAATAATATAATGGAGAAAGATGAGGTTTTGAGAGCTTTTTCCTCTGATTAAGTTGAAGAAGCTTTTAACGAATTAAAAAGGTCATTACTTAATTCCCAATAAGCATTGGCTAATGAACAAAAAGAATGGGAGGAGAAGATGAAAGCAACTGAAGAAGCTATGAAGACTGCTCGGGATCTTGCTGATAAGTTGTAGAAGGACTTAGATGCTGAGAAAGTCAAGTTTGCCCAGCTACAGAAGCACCTGGGTGCTCAGACGGTGAAGAGGGCTACGACTAGCGAGGCTAACTTCAACAGAGGCTGGGATAAGGCCTTTGGAGAAGCTTATTCGCAAATTGAGTTTGCGAAGAAGAAGTGCTTTAAGGATGGATGGTTTGCTGCTCTGGTGGAGGTCGACACTCTAAAGGATTCTGAGATATTCTTGCGACATGATCCTGGGACTCCTCCAAACCTAGACGAGGAAGTTGATGATGGGGGTTCCAGTGACTCTTTGATAATGGTGGAGTCTCTCGATCAATACCAGGATGTTGATTCTACTACGCCCTCTAAAGTTAATCCTCCTCTTCCTTCAGCTCCTACTTCTTCTTCAGCTGATCCCGAGGAAGATAAGAAGAAGGTGTAAAACCAAAAAGCTTTTGTTTTCCTTTTTTCAATAGTTGTACTTTTTTCTTTTTTAAATATGTATCCGTACTTCCCCTTTTTATTAATGAAAAGAGAAATATTTATGTTCCTCTGCTTGTGTTTTTTTAATACTTTGCACCTTGTTGATTCGTGACTTTCTTCTTCTTAATGGTTTATGGATAAATTAAAGTACTTATCATCTACTGACTCCGAGCTACTCTAGAGGCGTAATGAGCTTTTTAAAGCTGGTCACTTATCTCTGAGGGATGCCGACCTACTAAAGTTGCTCGGGGAAGGGGTATCCGAGCAAGCCAAAGAGGCCTATGTTTATCTGAAGTGTCTTCTCGATCGGGCAATAGGCAATAACGTTGCCTACTATGAAATGATTAAAGAGCTATAAGAGGACCATAATGAAGCTAAGGCGCATTTTCATGAGGATTATGAGAAGAAATTCTAGGCCTTTAGTGAGGTTTGGGGCTTTGAACAAAAGTTGGATAAATATGGTTCTCATTTTTTAAGACAAGAATTCTTGCTGAAATGTGAAGTGGATGAAGAAAGGGACATTGCCAAGCTTCTAGAGGAAGATAATAATAACTTGAGAGATGAAATTGATGCCCTGAAGTCATCCACTTCTATTGGTACTACAGATGAGGGTCATTCTTTCTTGGAGGCTGAAAACGCAAGGTTAAGTGAGGAGTTGGAGGCTCTAAAGAAATTAAAACCTACTTCTTCTTCTTTTTCTTCTCGAGCTAGAGTCAAACTAGACCGAGGTACTATAGAAGAATTTAGGACCCAATAGGTCCTTTCCAATCAATCTGCATAATTAAAAGCTAAAGATCAAGATATTGCTGAGCTGTCCCGGAAGCTACAGGCCTTGTCTGAACAACTATCCACTCACAATCTTCTCAGTTATAAGCTAAGGATGGAGTGTTGAATAAACTGCATTCCTAGGTTGACAAATTAACCTTTCAATTCCATAAATAACCAATGGAAGTCTGGATGGACGGGAATAATGAAGCTCTGGGTAATCTTGATGATAAGCTTCAACAAGCTAAGAATGAAAGCTATAAATGGGGTTCAATAAATGCTTTGACAGTGATGAAAGTGGACCAATACATCTCATTGTGGGACTGGTATGATCCAGGCTTGCTTGAGCTTGATAATCCTCCTTTTAAATTAGACGCCAATTAGATTCCAGTCCATCATATTCCTTAATGCTTGATTTCAAAATACTTGAGAGATTACGAGCTTCATGATGAATCAGACATCATTCGACCTCCTCACCTGATTGATCGTCCGAGTAGCACTAATCCCAGAATGCTTCAGGATTTTAACTTCATCAACTCTCCTTATACGTTAGATAATCCTCCTGCTAGAATGAATCCTGTTTCAAAAGCTGAAGGGAAACGTCCTGCAGAATGATGTTGTGTACTTTGTTTTGTTAACATAATCATGTAATTACTTTGATTGAATGAAATGGAAATTTGATTAACTTATCTTATGTTGAATGTTAACCCTTTCTTTATCATTAATTCTATTGATTCACTTTGATTAAGTTGAGTATCAATGATCAATGAGTGCAAATGTTTTACTAGCATACTTAGATTAAAATATAAATTTGGAGCTAGTTAGATGAATACATAGGTTTCACTAGCATACTTAGATTATAATCTAAATTTAGAGCTAGTTACCCATGTGTCTCCAAAGGTTTTACTAATGCACCTAAGTATTGGATTTTTGCATTAAAAACCAGTAGTGTAACTAGGCATTTATGGAGCTTACATTCCTATTGAGGAATCTTTGCAACGTTCTTCCTGTACTTTTCCCAGTAAAATAAAGATCTTGTTTTATCCTTATGTTTGTGGACCAAGTTTCTTGAGGATTTAACATCCTGTTGACTTGGACTTCGTGTACCAACGATCAAGTATGTGGCTACTCCGAGCAACTTATTGCTTCTGTTAAGAAATGTTCAAGGAAATATTAGCAACAATTTTTTGAACCGAGCAACAATTTATAATTTTTAATCAAGTTGCTAGAGTAGTGCATAGCACTAGTACTCCCCCCCAAAAAATTTAATAACAAAAATGGAAAGAACGAAAGATTTTATTAATACTGTAAGTTGATTTTAAACTGATTACAACATCATTGATAATACTTTATGAGATGCTCTATATGACAGGGGTTTTTAAAATCTTCACCTTCCAAGGTTTCAATTTGATAGGTTCCAAGTCGGATCACGACTGAAATATGGTATGGCCCACGCCAGTTGGCCTCAGGCTTGTTATTTTTCTATTGCACTTTCTTCAGCACATAATATCCTTCCTTTAAGTTTGTCGGCTTCATCTATTTATTATAAAAATGGGTTGTTCTGTGTTGATAAGTCGCATTGCGCAGAGCAGCATCTTCTCTTACTTCTTCCAGCATGTCTAGATCCAACCTTCTCAATAGGTCACTTATAGATGAGTTAAAATTTAAAACTCTATGGGATGGTAAGCCTAGCTCGACAGGAATGACAACTTCAGTCCCAAATGCTAACATATATGGGGATTCTCCAGTTGTTGTTTGCGTTGTTGTTCAGTATGCCCACAAGACAGAGTGTAGCTCATTTATCCAATTTCCCTTGGCCTCATCAAGCCTTTTCTTCAACCCGTTAAGCAAGGTTATGTTCGTAACTTCAGTTTGTCTATTACTCCGAGGATGCCCTCGAGCAGAATGAAATTTTTGAATATTAGACTGAGCACAGTAATTTGCAAATTCATTATTGTCAAACTGTGTTCTATGGTTGGTAATGAAAGCATAGGGCAACCCATACCTATAACTGATATTTTTCCATATGAATCGATAGACCTTTTCATAAGTCATATATATATTAGAGGCTTTGCCTTAACCCATTTTGTGAAATAATCCACGATGACCACCAAGAATTTAAATCTTCCTCGGGTGGTTGGCAGTGGCCCGACCACGTCTATACCTCATATGGAAAATGGCATTGGTGAAGTGATTAGAGTGAGAGCAGCCGGTAGAGTTTTACGAATTATGGAAAATCGTTGACATCTATCACACTTCTTAGCAAAAGTTGCACAGTCTACTGGAATTATTGGCCAGTAATACACTTGAGTGCTGATTCTTTACAGAAGTGTTATCCCTGGTATGTGAACTCGAGATGATCCTTCTTGCACTTCCTGAATTAGATCATGAACCTCTGATGGATGCACACAACACTGCAAATTGATTGTTAGTCCTCTCCTGTACAACACACCTTTATCTAATACTTACCGATCTACTTTGTATTTTAACTTCTTTGCTTCCACCATATCTGTTGGTAGAGTTCCTTCTTCAATGTATGCTCTAATAGAGTCAATCTAAGATGGCCCCATATCCATGGCAATGAAATTAATCATCAAATCTTCATCTATGCTCCTATCGGCCAAAATCTCACTATGGATAGTTTGTCGGAGTTCCATTCTGGTAGTAGAGGCTGACCGAGAAAGGGCATCATCTCGGATATTTTCCAACCTTGGGATTCTGTTCATCTGAACAACTAGCAATTTTGTAATGACTTCCATCGCCTTGGATAAATATTTGGTTAACAATTCTCCTTGGCTCTATATAAACCCAGTGTTTGGTTTAATACCAGCTGAGAGTCATTGTGTGCCACAACTTGTTCGACACTCAATGAGTGGGCTAAACTTAGTCCCATAATAAGATCTTCGTACTCTGCTTCATTATTTGAAGCCTGGAATTAAAAACGTAGTGCATACTCAATATTAATACCATCAAGAGTGTTAAGTATTATACCCATTCCACTGTCGGTTGAACAAGATGACCCTTCAGTATATAAATTCCATATGGGGACGTTGTTGTCGAATGCTTGATCTGTCAAACTCCCGTAGTGGAATATTTTTCTCTTTGCTTTTACATACTTCCTAGTCATCTCCTGTGTTCAGGAAGAGGAATCTGGTAGGTCTGCAATCTCTTTTTCTGAAGAAAGTTCTTCGGGAGCCTTCTTGGTAACATTACTTTCTCCTGATTCTTGTTCTGCTTGCTCACTTTGTTGCTCGAGGACCTTAGAGTAAATGAACTCCGCTATGAAATCTTCCATTGCTTGGCCTTTCAGAGAAGACCTTAGCTCATATATGATATCATACTCCCCCAATTCCACAACCCAATACATTAATCTACCAGATTTCTTCGATTTATGCAAAGCCTGCCTTAGAGGCATATCAATGTAAACTATGATTATATGGGCTTGGGAATAGGGTTTCAGGCGTCTAGATTCTACAATCAATGCCAATGCCATTTTCTTCAAATGAGGGTACCTAATTTATGCTCCTTGAAAAGCCTTATCGGTATAGTAGACGGGTTTTCGAACTCCATTCTCTTCTCGAATCAATGTAGAACTTACTAACGATTCAGAAACAACTAAGTACAGGTACAACTTTTCACTTGTGATTGCTCGGGAAAGTAATGGAGGTGAACCCAGAACCTTTTTCAACTCTATAAAAGTTTTTTTACAGTCTTCGTTCCATTCAAAGCTTTTTCTGAGCACCTTAAAGAACGACATGCATCTATCTATAGCTTGGGACATGAATCTGTTCAAGTCTTCTCCGATCAGTCTTTGCACATCCTTCTTGGAAGTTAAAGATTACATTTTAATTAATGCTTTGATCTTATCTGGATTTGCTTCGATTCCCCGTTGATTTACTATGTACCCAAGGAACATTCCCTCTTGCACTCCAAAGAAACATTTGGTCGGATTTAGCATCATCTGGTGTTTCTCAAGTTGATTAAAAGTTTGGCTAAAATCGATAATGTGATCAGATGCCTTTTTGCTCTTTGTAAGCATATCATTTACGTAAACTTCCATATTCTTGCCTATCTGCTCCTCGAACACCTTATTGGCCAGCCTTTGATATGTAACACCTTCATTTTTCAAACCAAAAGGCATAACATTATAAGACTATGTTCCTCAGGGAGTGATGAAAGAAGTGCTTTCCTTGTCCTTAGGTTTTATTTTTATTTGGTTATAACTAGAATAAGCGTTCATAAAGCTGAGTAGCTCATGTCCTAATGTTGCATCCACGAGTTGATCTATTCAGGGAAAAGGAAAATGATCCTTTAGACATGCTTTATTTGAATCTGTGAAGTCTACACACATTCTCCACTTGTTGTTTTTCTTTTTGAACATAACTACATTGGCTAATCAGTCTGGGTATTTCGCTTCATTAATAAAAGCTTCTTTCTGAAGCTTTTCGACTTCTTCCTGTATGGCTTGGTTCTTATCGGGGTTGAACACTCTTCGCCTTTGTTTGATTGGTTTAACTTCTTTGTTTACATTGAGCTCATGACAAAGAAAATTGGGATCTATCCCGGACATGTCTTCATGACTCCAGGAAAACACATGCTTTCTTTATTTAAGTAAGATCACCAATTCATGTTTAAGAACATGATCTAATGTTGTCCGTATGTGAGTGATGTGCTTAGATTTATCATCATCTAATAGAATGCTTTCAGTTGCTTCCATAATCTGCGCCTTAACTAGCTCTGTTTCCTCTCTTGGATCTATGGTTTCAACCTCATTATCTTCATCAAGCTCAGGAGTATCCACTTGGTAGGTAGTGTTTTTTTTCTTTATTTCTTCCAAGTCTTCTTGCTCAGCAGAAGAATAGTAACACTCCCGAGCTAATGTTTGATCACCTTTAATAATTCCCACCCAAAAATTAGTAGGGAATTTTAGACACTGATGAACATTGGATGGTACTGCTTCAAACTTATTTAGGCCTACTCTTTCCATGGTTATATTGTAAGCTGAATGGATGTTTTTATCCATTACAAAGAAACGAATCTTCTCTGTCCGACTAGTTGTCCAGGTGCCTGTCATCACCTCTATTTTAATGGTTCCCAAAGGGAAGACTTTCTCACCAGCAAAGCCTATTAGTGGTCGATGATAGGGTTCTAATTGGTTGAGTTTAAAATCCAAATTTTTGAAATAAGGATAGAACATGATATCCATCGAGCTGCCATTATCTACTAATAATCTTGAGACAATGATTTCTTCCTTTCTGACTTTGATTGCTAATGCATCATTGTGAGGATACAATACTCCTGAAACGTCATTTTTAGAGAAACTAATTACTAGTTTGTCTTTGTTAACCTTCCTTGGTCTATCTTCCTCTACAAGATTGATCCTCTATATGTACGAGCAAGCTTGTGCTTCATGGAGGTAACCTTTTCGTTCTGCTGTATGATCTCCTCCTCCTGCATCTCCACCTATAATCATTTGGCAATTAAAAGAACCAAAATTAATAAAGAATACCTCACGTTCTGGTTGCCGTTTTTTAAGGAGATCGACATCATCATCCTGATCATCTTCATCAGTTCTTTTCTTCTCCTCTCTGGGGTTGCAAGGAGATTTTGATCTACGTCGACTTCATTCGTTGTTCTGCCGATCAATATACTAATTCAGTTTTCCTCTTCGGATGAGAGTTTCAATCTCATTTTGAAGAGCTATGCAACGTTATGTCATGTGATCGTGATCCATGTGAAATTCGTAGTACTTAGATATATCTCTCTTGGTCGGGGAACTTCTCAACTTATCAGGCCAATGTACATCTTTATTATGCTTGATTTCTTCCAAAATATGGTAAATTCCCATGGTTAACGGAGTATAGTCGCTGTACTTCTTGAGTCACTACAAAACTCCTTCTGTTTTGATTCCCTATGTTCTCTAGGGTCTTTATGATCTTTCTTATCATTTTTTCCATCAACTATTTTACCCGAGATACGCTTGGCTGCCATTGCTTCCACAATATTCTTGATCCTTACTGCTTTAGCCATCATTTCTACCATTGTTTTCGAAGGATCCTTAGCAAAAGTGTAATATAATTTTTCGGGCAACAATCCACTCATTAGGACAGTTATTGTAATCTTCTCCTCATAATCTACGACTTCTAGTTTCTCATTATTAAAACGAGTGATGTGATCTTTGGTGCTCTCCCCTTCTTTCTGTTTCACACTAAGTACGTGTGCCACCCTTTTCACCAGCTTGGATACAAAGCAAAATTTGTTAATTAATTGCTCAGCCAGTTAATTGAAGCTAGAAATTTGTCCCTGAGGAAGACCATTATACCAGATTTGGGCGGATCCAGTAATGGTTCTAGAAAATTCTCTACACCTCATTTCATCGGGGATGGCATAAATATCAGTAGCTGCCTGGTATTGTTCTATATGGAGGACTAGATCAGTTTTTCCATCATATTTGGGTGTTACTACTGGAGCCTTGAAGTTTGCTGGAGTAGAGAAATCCACAATTTCTTGCACAAATGGAGACCCTTTTATAAAACTTCTTTGTAGTGGGTTTATTTTCTTTTCCATTTCTCCCAATTTGTCTTCCAATCTCTATATAGAGCCTTTCCATGCGTCATTGGCAGCACCGATTTTATGCGTTGAACTTTATTAGTTACCGAGCTTCCTTTTGGAAGTCGTTGCTCGGTCTGAGTAACAGTTCGTCGGGCATTTGATCTAGATTGAGTCATTCTTTCCCTTTGATCAGATGGTTATCTGGTATTACCAGATCTTACCCTTGGAATATTTTTATTCCCCCTGGGTCCCAAGTAATCGAAGGGAGATGCACGACTTAGTATTTCGGAGGCACTTGGACTTTCTGGAGAATAAGACTGCGTATGAAAAGACTCTGATGTCCTGAGTAATGTAGTAGACCTTGGATGGTAGGAGACATCTCTTGCTAATATCGAGTGGCTGCACCGACCACCTCTTGGTGGAGGTGGTGGCATATTTACTTGAGCAGATAGAGTAGGTGCTCCATCTTGGAGGGTTTGTGCAAGTTTCCTGATAGTATTTTGCATGGCCTCTTGCAAGACTGGCCATATTTTTGGTTAAATCATTTGCAGATGGAGGAGCAGAAGGAACAGGAAGAATACTTTCGTTCCTGAGACTTGATTCAGGAATTTTAGCCATTTTGGTGTTTGATTGAGTGAAATCGATTAGAATTATCGTTCCCACATACGGCGCCAATCTGTTGGTGCAAAAAACTAGATTAGGCTAATTAATTGCTCACAAATAAATAAAAATAAGAGATAAGAGATTTTTAAAGTGGTTCGGCTTAAGGGAAGAGCCTACGTCCACTATTGTATATTGCTTTGAAATTGTTCAATTGCCTCTCTTTTTTCATCTCCCTTGGATGTAGGGTTTATAATGTATTTATAGCCCCTAGGGGGTGTACAATAGTTGGAATATCAAAGGATGGAATGTCTTTATATCATAGACATTTACATCTTTAAGACCATTAATATATACAACTATTGGTGTTTTCCTGTCATCGTTGGTCGGCATCCCAGGTGCTGGTCGGTATCCCAGGCGTTGGTCGGTATTTTTGGTGTTGATCGGTATTTTATCCTTAATGACTAGGATTAATCTCCCTCTGTACAACAAGTGTCAGTATCTTAATGGTCCACGTAGATGGAAAATTTTTGGTATCAACAACAGCATTTGTGTTCTTAGTTACTATACACAATCGGATAAAAATTGTGTTATTTTCTCTATACTTACATTGACATCATTTTTAACAAACGAAGGACACAAGAAGTTTGTTGCTCGAAAGTAGGTAGTGATCACTGAAGAAGGACACAAGAAGGTGTGCAAATTTTGTTTCTCAAATTTTATGAAGGTCAACATCATACTTTTCATAACTATCCTTTCATTTTTGATACAAGAAAATAGTTGTTCATAGAATTATCGACAACTTTATTTGTTCAGCAACAAAGACTTCAATTTCTTTATCAAATGCAAGAAATTGACTGACAATGACTTAAACATATGTCGATTGGTTGCACACCAAGTTCAAGAGGTAGCATCCAATTTCGAGGCAGACAAATGTACAAAACTTAAGAATTTTGAATTTCCTTTCCTGCAAAAGTTTTTGATTACTACTACAACTACTTTCCACTTCTGTACTAATGAGACATTTCCTCACAACCATATTGCTCTATAAACAATTGATATTTTTGCTTTGAATACTCTATAGGGTTTCTTGGTGTGATATCACTATTAGCTTCCAAAACTATAATGTTCAAGTGTTTCCATTTATCATTTGGTTGCTTATTCATATATGTTCATAGTTCAGGTCATTCAGTTTTATATTATTTGAAAAGTATGACGTTAACCTTTGTAAAATGAGAAACAAAAGTGTCACATGGTTTTCAACTTCTTGCTTTTTATTTTTATTTTTATTATCCCTTTTCTTCTTTAGATAAGTAGTTTAATGCCTCGAGTTGTTAACGTCGTATATGAGCATGCCATAGTAATTGGTAGCCGCTAACGGTGCAATCCATTGTTATTGGCTGTCCAATATCTGGTATAATATGTTGTCGAAATGAAACTGCTAGTGCCATTTTTTAAAATGATACTAATATTAGGATAGTTATTTTAGAAAAAACGAATAGAAAATCGTAATATATTCTTGGATTTTTTTCTCTAAAAGTTGAGATCAATTTCACATGTCATCATAATTAGATAATATTGTTTTGAATCTCACCGATATTTGTATGGACGGCATGGTAACTTGATATAGCAGGGAGAAAGTTCTTTTAAGTTGAGGCATTTGACGACCAACATGGGTTTCGTTCTTAAGGACCGCTTATTCGCAGTACTTTACCCCGACCAGTACTACATCATCCCACTTTATTGGAGGAAGACCTTGAAATGTAGTGTCGTGATATCTAGAGGCTTTTGGGAAAAAATCATAGGCTCGTGGAAGACTGAATCACTCGGTAGCGGGAGTTAGGTCTTACTAAAGAGGAACTTCATTGAATGAATCTCACCATTAGTGATGTTCATGAAGAATAAGAAGCGCATTCAAAAGAACTTATTGGAAGGGGTTTAAAGTTGATCTCCGTGCCACCGAGCCTTTGAAAAATGGGGCTATTCAATTCCATGCTGAAGTTAAGAGGTTGAATACCCTTAGACACTATTTATTTGGCCAGGTTCAAGTCCTCAACAAAGACCTTACAAAACTGAAAGATGATAATAACCAGATTCCACTTTTAGGGGCTCATGTTGATGAACAACACCAAGAGATTATGCGTGTTAGGTTTCTATTTTCCTTTTCTTTTTCTAATGTAATTACTTTTATGTGACTTAACACCCTGAGATAATTTAGTGTTTAGAGTTATCCTCTTATATATGATCATCAATCAGACTGACCCTTGCATGCAACAGATAATGCATAAGTGACGAGTGGGTTAATGCACGTGCATGAGGGTAACTTTAATTAATGAACATGTATGGGGGTTATCTCTAAATACCTAATGATCACAGAGGTAACTTATTATTCCTTAGTGCTAACACGAGAATTTTTCTTGAATAACCAATATTGATTATGAAAAAAGGCATATATTGAGCTAATGGAACAAAGGCAGGCAATGGAGAACTTGGTGTCCATGGCATGCGAAGTTGAAAAACTACTTGATGAAGTTGCAAATAGTGATGTTAGACCGTGGAGTGCTGGTATGTCCTATGTTGGCTTTTCAAAGATTTATATGTTTATTTTTACTCTTAATGTTGAATTGAGGTCCACTTAGTTAAGAGTTAATATTTTTTTTACTGAGGAAAAGTCCTAATGAGGATAAATTGCAAAAATAAGTTTCCTATGTGCTTAATATAGATGGAACTAGTGAATAAATCCCTCTTTTAGTAGCCAACCTCAATAATTCCCATCTAGAGGGCTTTGACTCTAGATCGAGTATGAGGAATTCTAAAAAATACTTTCAGAATCTCAAATGTATAGAAAATTTTAAATTATGGGAATTTAACAAGGTCAAGGGTTGTCCTACGTTTGTTCTCATGAACAAGCTCAAGACTCTTAGGAAAGAACTTAGAAGCTGTAACATTCATTCTTTTAGGAATATACATTCTAGAGTGAAGAATAGCAGTGAGACTTTGTGAAAAAATTAACTTAAAATTTAATCTTTAGGTTATACATAGGCTAGAGGTGATGAGGAAGCACTTGCTAAGAAGGAACTCTCAAATGCTTTAACCAATGAAGCACTTTCTCATTCGCTGTTCACTGGCACACTGTCTACTATTGACATTAAGTCTGCAATTGATATCCTAAGAGGGCTATGCCTCAGTAGCACATAAGACACTTATTTTTGCAATTTATCCCTAATTGTTTATTCTAGCTACTGATGGAAAGTTCAATTTCAAGTCTTCTATTGATATCAGTAGATCGGGTGGAAATAAAATGAAAATGTTGAACTATTATGGATCAAGTATTCTCCATTGAAAATATTAATTTTCAGCTGGAAACTTCTGCATAGAACAATTTTCATTGATAGTGACATTCAAAGAAGGAAATTAAATGGTTTAGTTTTAAGTCTTCTGTATATGAACATTTAGTTTTCCTCTTGTCCTAATGGTTTCACTAGGATCTTTTACAAAGTCTACTGGGATATTATAGGAGTGGATGTATGTAGGGCCATTAAGAAATTCTTTAAAGTCTCTCGATCTAATAGATGACTTTAGACCTATTATAGTGCGAACAATCTTTTATTTGGCCCTCGCCTCTTTTTTCAAAGACACCCCGTCTTCATTTTAAAAACACCCTATTCATCAAATGATATTGTGTGGGCGTGTGTTGATCTAAGAGGACAATCTTAATATTGTGTGGGACTTGTTGATCTAACATGCTCACACAATACATCGTTCAGTTGTTTAATTTATTTTGATCTGATTATCACCTAGTCCATGTCAAGGTGCAACCAATTAATACCTTGCAGTGCTTTCAACAATTACGTCTCGATATGTGCATATACAGTGTGTCTTGCTTAACATATGTTTAATCAAGCCATGTGTTGATGTCCGTTTATTATATAATTCTAACTATGTGTTGTTCACTCATATAATGCGAGAATATGAGGTTAAAGGCAAACCACACGTTGGAAACGGTTGTCGAAAGTGAAGCTACTTGACTTCCACTTGAAGAATATGGTCCTTTTTCTACATGGAAGATATTTTGTGCTTCTTTCCTCATTATTGATTTATCGAACATATCCTTCTTTCACATAATAATGACAACCAAAAAACTACATGCATGTTTTTTCATTTTAGAGAAATATTAGTCACTCTGTAGTGTCATTTCCCCTTTTTAGTTCTTATATTTTGTTGGAGTTTACGTGCTTTACAGTAATTTCAGATTGTTAATTTTACATACAAAGTTTGAGCTTTAGAGAATCTCCTATGATTTTAACTCTTAGAATTATTATTTTATTTTATAATTGAATTTGCCTATATAGGATTTATGAAAACAGAAAACATAGAATCAATTGAACATTTAAGTCTATTTACCCCGAGTTCTCGTGTAATCTAACATCTAGGAAATGCTTTGCATATAAGATGGTTGGAGTTTGAGTTTTTCTTGTGTTAAGAAGCTCCTACTTTGCAAGATAAAATTTAAGGCTAGTTCATGAAACCATGTTTATTTTAGTTGCACCTTTATCTTAAAGATATTGATGGAAATAATTTTGAATCCAATTATATTTTATTGTTTGCAGGTATACACATGGCATACTCAACATACGTAGTACTCAAAGGCCTAAATTCAGATCTTCACACTTCGTGGCAAGCAACACAAGCACAAGTTAATGGATACCGAGGCACTGCATATAAAATATTTAAGTTAATTGAACTTGCTTAGCAGGTGTACTCTAAGTACATGAGGAAGGATGTCACCGCATCAATACCTCCCACGATTCATATACCTAGACTTTATGAAGCGTATCCACCGTATGGTGTCCCTCGGTCCAGGTTCAGGATCATTTGTTACATGTTCATGACATTTCATGTCATCGGAGTGTTGTGCCGTTATTTTTTTTAGTTTATTTTTTATTCTATGTTCATTTTGTACTTATTTCCCAACAAGGGGTTATTTAATGTTAAATTAAGTTTAAACAAGTTTTATGTGTACCGAATATTTGTAATATCAGAAATATAAATGAAATATTGTCAAATTTTTTAGACTTGTTACATGTTCATGATATTTATTTTACTCTCATCATTTTATCATTTTGTGAAAATCTAAAGATATTTATAACAGCTCTTACCACATTTAACAAATTCAACTTTTGTAATTGCTAATAGCAGTCACAAATTTGTCACTGCTGTTAGTTTTGTAACCGCTAATAGCAGTTACAAATATAAGATTCGTAACCACTAACAGCAGTTACAAATATAAGATTTGTAACTGCTGTGAGCAGTTATAAGTATTAGATTCGTAACTGCTAATAGCAGTTACAAATATTATATTGGTAACTGCTGACAACAATTATAAGTAGCAGTTACAAATTGGGGTCAACAGTCATAACCCCCATAGGGGTTATAAAAATTTGTGACTGCTGTTAGGAGTTATAATATTTCTTTTGTCGCCCCCCAAATTATGACGATAAATAGTAGTTACAAAGGTCATTTGTGACAGCTAACAACACTAAAAAATCATCCATTTTGGTGTAGTGTGAGATTTAAAGTATTAAAGATTGAAACTTTTGTTGATTGATGTAAAGATTTAAATAATAAGGGATCACTGATTTTAAATTGATTATTAGTTGGTATTAATCATATTAGAATTTTGAAATGAATTCTGGATATAAAATGATGAACATATAGAACTTGGATAAGAAGGTAACTTTTGAAAATCAAATTGGGAAAAATTCTAAATTGAATTGAATCGATGTTTGAATTGTAATCCTAGGGGTTTGATGTAGGATTCATGGTTAATTATATGTTTTAAAGCTCCCGGAGCATTAATATATTGATGTGTGAAGTCGATTTTATATTTGGGATGGGTTGGGACCTCCATTGGAGGGTTTGGATGAGAAAAGTTCGAGGAAGAAGATGACATACAACCCAACAAATCGAACCGATTTATTGGGGGGAGCGAACTTGTTCGTTCAACCGAATCGGTTCGTCCTGCCAGCGAATCAGTTTAGTTTTCTAGCCTTCCCAGTTTTGTTCGTGTGACGTTTTGACCCATTAATGCTCGAGAATGACCGTAGGGGATTTCGAGGTATTATGGGATTACGGAGGAAGGTTTTCCAGGATTGGGTATGCGTGATAGTCCAACGAATGAATGGGTTCGAGTGAGGAGAACTGAGAATTTAAGTGAGTGACATTTAAATAATTAATCAGGAAGTTGGTTTGAACTTCGGGATTGGGTGAATCGTGCATTGTGGGATATGTGTACGATTTTGGTACTTGATATATATACATATTAGAGTGGTGTGTATATATGCATATGTGTGTATGCTACTTATTTTTATTAAACATTCATACTCGGTAGTGCTATCGTAGGAGGTTGCGTGTAGTGGGCAGTCCACCATGGCATTGACCAGCAAATGTTAGATAGATTGCCTGGATTATAGGATTGTTTCATAGCCACTATGCATATGTGATGATAGGTATTGTTTTAGAGACCGGTTGGGTGCGATGTGGTGTGGTTGCGACCCCCGGACGTATATATATGACCGCCTCCATTAGGTTCGGTGGTAAGATTCTGACCCGGTGGCTCAGTGTGATGCGTGCCTGAAGCCAAATAGCATATGAGGGATGTATCCGTGAGGTCCATACTCTGGGGATACGATTATACGTATATAGCGAGTGATATATATGTATATTTATATTATTTAGTGTATATATCTATCTATATCATGAGCATAGCTATGTTATGTTTATTACATGAATATTTATTCATAGCAAGTGTGTCGCTACAATAATGTTTATGAACGTATATGCAGTGAAGGTAGTTATACTTAGCTAATAGAGTATATTAGCAAGTTTGGGCTTGGATAGCAGTCACATGTCCTAGTTAAACTGTGTAGTTTAATTAGGATCATTAAATGAACACGTTAGGTGCGCACTGTAGTTGAAAGGTGAGGTTTCATCTCATGTGAGTGTGACCGGTTAATTATGAAAGTAATACACTGCAGTTTTAATCGATTTAAAAAAATTATCTATTTGCAAACTATTTTCTACCTTTTGGGCTTTGACCCATAAGCAATTATTTTCCTTGTTTTTCTTTTTATACCGTAGGTGTGCAGCAGCAGTAGCCGGGACCACGTGGATAGATCAATTCTTACCGTTCTAGTAGTTATGGACACTACAGGACTTGATTTAGACGCCTCAACTCAGTCTATCAAAATATGATCATTTCTTTTCAGTTTTCAGTTTCGGCATGTTGCCCGTAGATCGATAGGCTTTCCTCTTACTGCCAGACATTTATTTCAGTACTCAGTTGTTATTTAGTATTTGTTTCAGTTGGATGTTATACTTTGGTGACCGATGGTTTATTCGGTTCACTTTTATTAATTATTTATGCATGGTTATTTATCTATTCATTTTAGTTGTATGGTTTTTTTTATATTATATTAGATTATTATTACGACAGTAATGCTGAGAATGAAACCATACTGAGATTCTTATTTTATTAAAGTAGATAATTGGCCACTCGGTATTAGAATAGGTGGGTTGTCACATATATTCACGAATTCGATAAGCAATACTTAAATGGATGAAAATTTTTGTACAATAAAAGTAATAACTAGTAAGAAATAAAATGATGTAAACTCATATAAAAGTCAGTGCAATCCTCATCTGAGAATGTATGAACTATAGTCGTGAATATTTATATGTGTGATAATCTTGCTCTTGGAATGTAATTCCATCACTCTAATACTTTGAATAATTTGCCACATACTTGTTTAAATATCACTACCATTTCGAATGCCATGACCTTTTATAGGATAAACTCACTACAAAGATAGTAGAAAACATATATTTTATATACAAATGATTTATTATTAATACAATGACCTTTTCAAAAATAAACCGACCACAAAAGTTTTACAAAAAATAAATTTAATCAAAAATTCAAATCTAATAATAAAAATATATTCAATAAAAGTCATATATTATGTAAGAAATTTACTGCTTGAGAATCCAAATCCAACTACCTACCAAATAAAAAAATCAAATATAATGGGAAAATAATCTTACAACTGTGTGAAAATTGCTAATCTTTAATAAAATAATATGACTACGACATCAGTTACCTAATGTGGTCTTATCTTTTAGGCAACCACTAGTGTTAAACTTCAAACAAAAAAAATACAATATGAGTAAAAGTAAATAAAAAAGTACTTTAAAAATCAGGTTAATAACTATCAACCATATGTATAAATTATATTCTTAACTAATAAACAACATTTAAATAAAACTTTGGAAGTAGTATATACATTTCATCCTTCCACCCATTTTTTTTACTTTTCGGGTCTTTATTTCACCCAAAAATAAAAAATAATGAACAATGTTATATCACATTCATTGACTTAAAATAGAATAAAGATGTTAAGAATTATTGGGATTAAATTATTCTGACCGCATGAATACTAATTTAAAGTATGTTTGACCCATAAAAAGTCACTAATCTCAGTTAATCTATTTGTGTTAATCTCTATATAGAAGTTTGTTTTATGAATTAGGAGTATCGCAAATTTATGTTTTTTTTGCATTCTCCGTGTATACACACACACACACGCACACATAGAGAGATGTATTAGGGTGTGCCTGTGCCGATGGAAAGGAAAATAAAAAATTCTTGTTTATATTTGTAATGACACGATTGTAAATTCATTTAATATGTGAATCATAAGTCTAGTTAAAATTAACCACGTGCCAATGGAAAGAATGTAAATTTTCCAGTGTCATCTGGCCTCCAACATTCCAGTTCAGCATTACTAGTGTCGAATCAACATAAATAGGAACGCACATTAAAAAGCATAATACTTTAGTTCGAAAGTTCATTATTCCTACAAAAATGGTAAATAAATCCCATATCAATAGCACAATCGCAACTATATTTAAATTTCTTAAAATATTTTAAAAAAGTAGAAATTATTGCATAGATTTTTAGGGATACAAACAACACTCCTTAACCTTGTTTTTCTATAAATGAAAAAAAAAACTTGAACCTTAATTATTGAAATTTCTACCACTATCTCCTTCAGTCTATTCAATAAAAGACCTCATCATTTTATAACCACAATAAATAAGCCACATATGAGGAGAGATGAAAATACCATTGCAATTAGAGTGATAAATAAATAAATATTAAACTAAAGTGATGATAATTTTTCACGGTAAACTTCAAAACCCGTAGAGGCTACGTAGGCCTATATCTAGAACTCTATGTTGCCTATGAAGTCAAAATTAATTTGTAGTTTTTTTGGAAATGTAAAAAAAAAAGCATTTCAAACTGTACTTAAAGGTTTCAAGCATTTCAAACGTCTTATAATTGTATATTTTACAAATCCTTCACTTCCAGAATAAACTCAAACCACCTCCAAACATCAAGTACTTTCATGAGAGCCCAGTTCAAGAAATTTAAGAAGTTTTTCAAATAATTCCCTAACTAAAAAATGTTTTTTTTAAATAAAGAATTATTTTCACCACCCCCCCCCCCCCCCAAAAAAAATACCATACAAATCTAGTTTATGATTTTTAAATTGTATTAGGACGGATCTGAGTAAACTACTCATTCCATTTAGTTGGATGATACCAATGCCACCTAAATTTCATATATTTAGCTTTCCACTTTGTATTGGTTCCCGTGGCCAAACATCACATTAAAAAATTGAAGGCTCCTAGTTTTAAACAAAATGGAAAAAGGGAGTTGGAAGAATAAAGAAAAAAAATCGAATAAATGTATATACATAAATAACACACATACTTCACGAAATGGAAAAGTGGCTAAGAATTGAACGTCTTTTCAAAAAGAAAACCTTAAATAAATATATAATACCCATATACTTCATGAATATATAATTGAAAATTGTAAAATTCACATAAAACACATTGTTTACCCTTCTAAAAATAACATCAGGTGTGATCAAACATGAAGAAAAGAAATAACAAAAATTGATACTAATAAACATGAGTTTTCTTTTACTCTGAAGTAAAATGTGAACAACACTTATACTTCCAAATTCAAATGCATATTAATTTCTTCTTCTTTAACTTCAAATTTCTCAACAACCTCATATAAGAAGAAGATACGATTTGAATTTTTGTAGATCCGTCAAACCATAAGGCTATCATGTTTCAGAGATCTACATAAGACAAATAAAAATTTATTCGATATAAAAGATGGGTAACTTGACACACAATGATAAAATATATGGGTTTATTATTTCTTTAACACATGATACACATTATACAACAGCTTGGTGACATTATTTTTAGAAGAGAGAAAAATTAATTTTAAACACATTATACCGGAGGTACATGCTGATTTTTAAGAGAACAAAAGTTGGGTAGAAAAAAGCAGAATAAAAGTTGGGTTTTTAAGAGAAAGGGAGAGAGCTCAGTGAGCATTAATGGGCTTTAAAAACATTTACAGCGCATTAAACATTACACAATAAAATAAATTTGGAAGAAGTCACAAACCTTGATTGTGCCTTTAGATATACAGAAGCACAAAGAAGCATATCTAAAAATTATTTTATCCCTTTTTGTGTTGTATTGGTTGTACTCCAACCACTCTAGTGGTTATGAATATCAATATCTTCACAATCCCATATACAAACGATACAAACAATACACACATGGTTAGAATAAAAATCTAGAAAGCATACATACCCACCAGTCTCTCTTTAAACACAGTTGCGCAACTACACCTCCTAACCTTGAGCCTAAACTTGGTTCTTCAGTAACACGTACACCCTAACTCGACACAATCCCTCACGCTCCCACTCTACTCTTTCTGTCACCCTCATGCTAACCATACTAATAACCCTTAGCCACACCTAAAACTATCAACCCGACTGCTCTCTCTCACCATACCCAATCCTAGCCCAAAAACACCTAAACCAAACTAAACTCAAACTAACCCACTATAAACCAAGCAAGACTCTCTAAACCTCCTGCCAATATCCATACCCAAAACCCACCATCTCAACAACACTTTTCGACCTCAAACCTAATAACCAATTCCCCATGCCACGAATACAACCACTAATGTGTCTACAACGAATATAAATTCCCCCCATTATGGTATATGAGTTTTGCCACTTTCTATTACTTTAAGACTAGGCACACTGTTACTAGTTTATGGTAGTGGAGTTGGGATTTGAATTAAAGGAAGGGAGTAAGTGCAGAATGTACATCTCTTGAGCCTTGTGCTCTGACTCTTTAATTTGAGTTATTTAAAACTATCAGATGTGTTAGTGGTTGGGTGGGTGAGAGATTGAGAGGCTTGGGATATGTGTTGCACAGTTCAAAAGTTTGTGCAGCAAAGCAGTGCAATTTTACAGGCTCACATGGCTTCATATTAAACCGTTAAGATATAACACTCAACTTTCGATCTGAGCCATCAACTGGGGAAGACAAAAACTCCTTCCTCCATATATATATATATATATATATGTATTATTAGTTTCCAATAAACAACAACCTTTGAGATGCCTTTTTTAGGTAGTTTAACACTCCATGTATTAAAATGTGTTTGATAGAAAACATTTTCATGACAGTTGCAAAAAATTTCATACATTTAACGTTAACGTGCTTTATTGCACAAAACTTCTTTCGTAATTGTAAGGACATAAATTTTCAATTAAGTCCCTGTAGTGTTTTGACTTAATTCCATGAACAAAACTTGTTTGTAATATGTCATAGGGAGATTTTTATTTTATCCCGATCCCACTTAGTCTATGAAGTATTGAAAAAAATTGAAGACGTTGCGACAAAGCTTCAAAGAATTTATCATGCCGAAGTTTAATTGGTGCAAGTTTAATCGTCTTCAAAGTTAATTGCATTCCGAGATCACTCAGGTATGAATGCGTATAATTAATGCTGCTCGGAATTATTTTTATAAAAGATAAGGATGTATTTTTATAAAGAAAAACATTTTAAAATGTTTTTAAAAGTGTTTAAAGTGTTTCAACTTCATTTTATTCTGATATACTTGAAATAGAGTTTGACTATTTTGGATCTCCTTTAAAAGAGACGTTTTGAGCTAAAAGTCAAAAAGTCAAACTGCCACGTCAGCTCATTCAAACGACATAGGGATCTCGCTCGAATGAGATGCCTAAGTCGCACGAACGACATGGCCTTATCGTTCGAATGACACGTTTTTTGAGGCGGTGATATATTCATATTTAAAGCGTGTTTTTATTAGAGTTTCAGAGGTGTGCATTCTGGAAAATAGTATACGAACTAGAAACTTGTTTGCACATGTTTTTTAAGGTTTACAAAGCTTAAACACATCCTTAGAAGTTTGCAAAGATCCAAGTTATCATTAGTTTATGTTTATGTGATCTTATTGCACCAAAGAAGTTTGTTCTATCATTGAACATAAGGGTTTTGCGGTGAAAAAAAGAGAAGGACATCTTGTTCGACATCGTAGACGAATCATAGTAAATCGGTGGACACCGAGACATACGTGGACGCGTGTGTTGTGGACAGGTATCGAGAAAGATGAAATTTCTACATGGGCACTATTAAAGAACGGTAGAAGATCAGAAGGAGCATCAAGATCCGTGGGGATCGACTCTTAGTGTAAGGCTAATCTGTCTTTGTAAAACCATTGTTCATAGTGATTGTCTGGCTTGGGCCGTCCGAGGTTGTTTTCCCATTTTTGGGTTTTTTCCTCGTACATCCGGCGTTGGGAGTATTCTTTACTTTACTTTACTTGCTTTAATCACTAGATGCATGTTTAGGATTAATCAAGATAAAATTGGTTTAAAGTAAGAATTGAGTTTTCACAACTTGGTTTGGTGCATAATTAAAAGTTGGATAATTTTTGATGAAAAATTTTCTTTTGTTTAAAACACACATATCGGTTTTGTTTTCTTGTTTGTTTTTGTTTTTGAGTTTACATGTTTGATGTGGAATATTGGTGTGCTTGGACCTCCCATCGTTTCATTATCCATGAGGCTAGGACATTTGGCCGTTATTATTGATGCTTAGAATGATCTTAACCATTGTTTATATGTGGTTGTTTCGAGGTTGATAAGCATTTTGATTCAACTTTGTATATATGCCAACATTGCACACATGCACGAGTTTATATGGATGTTTGACTTCTCTTGCATATTTGAATTTGGTGAGGTGTTCTTATCTCAATCTTGTCATCTATGCGTAAGTAGACTTAGGGAGAAGTGTGCATGTAAGAACCATTTATCGTGAGGATTTAAATTGGTAAAAATGATGAGTGATTCACGGGAAAGGGCTGCGAGAGTTCAAAATTGACTCGTCGTGAAAGCCAGTGTTTAAAAGAGTCCAAAAGAAAATTCAATATGCTAAGAAAATAGCCAAATTAGTTTAGTTCATTCCAAAGAAAATATGATATTATTGAGGGAGTTTGGATGGATTAATTTTTTTTTTTAAAACGGGTTTGCACAACTAATCCTAATGTTGAAACATTGCAATTTGACGCTATTGTTTGTAGAATCGTCAAAATTCTGGATTTGTGTGCATGTAGTATGTTTATTTCATTAAGCTCACACTTTTATTGTCTTATGGCTATGATAAAGTTTGATGATTTATCGCTATCAATTAGAGCTTCTTGATGGTTTCGATGTTTTGGAATTGTGACTCATTTGTTGTAGTTACACGCCCACTCATGGAATTGTGACTCATTTCAGCACATCAGTACTACATTTGCATGTAACTAACATTTTTAGTTTTTATGAGTTTTTTGCGTTTTGTGTTAAAAACCTACTGTTTTAAAACTGTTTTTGCTTCTGTCAGGCCCTTCCTGGAATTTTTTGTGGAAATTTTTTTACTGGGCAATATTATATAATATTTTTGGAAATCTGGGAAATTTTGGCAGGTCGCGAGAAGTCGTTCAAGCGACATACCCATCTCGCGCGAACGACAGCTGTACTTCGTTCGAGCGACATCCTCAACTCGTTTGAGCGATGTCCCTGGCTCGTTCGAACGACGGGCTATTTTGGAGCTTTTGATTGGTTTGCAGTCCTCTGGGTTAAATTGGTATATTTTTAGTACTGCTGGAAGTTTTTCTGGACTGACTTGGCTTATATACAGGTTTATTGGTTTACTAACTACTGATTTGTCATCTCTTGATCATATTTAGCTGGTTGTTGCATGGTTATCTAGCATTTTCAATTCTCAAATTGGTATCCAATTAATTCATATTGGTATTCACATGCTAGATACTTTGGTTTGGTTTATCTTTTCACCGGATTGTCTATCCGAGACAAAAAGGGGGAGAGATGTATGTGATGTAGGGGGAGATATGTTGAGTGTTTTTATTGATATCTAGATTTACATATTGTTTGATTATAATTCTTCCTAATTGGTATCAAATAAATGCTCACATGTTTCAAATGAGTTTTTCTTATTAGAAATAAAAATTGGTATCATTTGTTCCTCCATATTTCACTTGGTATTTGTTTGTCTATTTCATGTGTGTAGGTATGCTTCAGCAATTCAAGATTTCAAGTCTACATCATATTCAGAAAGTTCTTGCTTGTCGGTGCTACATATTCTAGTCCGTGTCCTATATTTTTTTTGGGAGGGTTTATGTGATGGGATTTAAGCGTCATACGACTTGACGACCCAGTTAGGCATTTTACTGGTTTAGTTTTGTCCCAGAATAGTGAAAGGGGGAGATTTGTAAGGATATAAATTTCCAATTGAGTCACTGTAGTGTTTTGAATTAATTTCGTGAACAAAACTTGTTTATAATATGTCATAGGGAGATTTTTATTTTGTCACGATCCCACTTAGTCTATGACGTATTGAAGAAAATTGAAGACGTTACGACAAAGCTTCAAAGAATTTATCATGCCGAAGTTTAATTGGTGCAAATCTAATCGTCTTCAAAGTTAATTGCATTCCGAGATCACTCAAGTATGAATGCGTATAATTAATAGTGCTCGGAATTGTTTTTATAAAAGATAAGGATTTATTTTTATAAAGAAAAATATTTTAAAATGTTTTTAAAAGTGTTTTAAGTGTTTAAACTTCGTTTTACTCTGATATACTCGAAATAGAGTTTGACTATTTTGGATCTCCTTTAAAAGAGACATTTTGAGCGAAAAGTCAAACTGCTATGTCAGCTCGTTCAAATGACATAGAGATCTCGCTCGAACGAGATGCCTAAGTCGCGCGAACGGCATGTCCTTGTTGTTCGAATGACACATTTTTTGAGGCGGCGCTAAATTCTTATTTAAAGCGTGTTTCTATCAGAGTTTCAGAGGTGTGCATTCTGAAAAACAGTATACGAACTAGAAACTTGTTTCCACATATTTTCTAAGGTTTAAAAAGCTTAAACAGATCCTTAGAAGTTTGTAAAGATCCGAGTTATCATTAGTTTATGTTTACGTGATCTTGTTGCACCAAAGAAGTTTGTTCTATCATTGAACAAAAGGGTTTTGCGATGAAGAAAATAGAAGGACATCTTGTTCGACATTATAGACGAATCATAGCCAATCGGTGGACACCGAGACATAGTGGATGCATGTGTTGTGGACATGTATCGTGGAAGATGGAATTTCTGTGTGGGCACTACTGAAGAACGGTAAAAGATCAGAAGGAGCATCAAGACCCGTGGGGATCGAGTTTTAGTGTAAGGCTAATCTGTTTTTGTAAAACCATTGTTCATAGTGATTGTCTGGCTTGGGACGTCCGAGGTTGTTTTCCCATTTTTGGTTTTTTTCGTCGTACATCCGGCGTTGAGTGTATTCTTTACTTTACTTTACTTGCTTTAATCACTAGATGCATGTTTAGGATTAATCAAGATAAAATTGGTTTAAAGTAAGAATTGGGTTTTTACAACTTGGTTTGGTGCATAATAAAAAGTTGGATAATTTTTGGTGAAAAATTTGGTTTTGTTTAAAACACACATATCGGGCCGCACTTTCAGTAATGCTTTTTCACCTAGAGGATACAAAACTTCAAAATGTTTGAAAGTCATAATATTTTTAGAAAATTAATTAATCACTCAAATTTATCCTTTTAAAAATTATGAATACGTATGGATACAAGACATACACTTGGATCATTGCTCTCTTAAGGTATTACTCAGGTGAGTAACATTGTATATTCTATTTTAGGAACTAAAACTATTAATTATGGATGAATTAATAGGAAATAATAGCTATTAATTTGGGACAGATAGTGTATATACTTTATATCCAGTTTGAAGAAAGATATATAACAATATGGATTATAACCATTTGAGATTCATTGATATCCCAATTCCTAATCCTTTCTGTAAGGACATTATTTTATTGTCCACCTTACATTTGAATATGTCGTATACTACTACAACCGTCGAAGACTTATTCAAGTTCAATCATGCGTCAAGATGGATCCAAATATCAAAGTTCTTCAACATTCAAGTCTCCGCGAGATTAATTTTGGTAAGGTTGTGTTTAAGTACCTTAACGGTTCACTTAGAGTGTTGGGATAATTTTTCTAAAATATTTTCTAAGTGTTGGAGCGGAGTTTTTCGTCAAAAATATTTTTCTAAGTTTTGAGGCGGAGTTATTTGATGAAATTAAAAGTTTGATTTTTGGAACAGTCATTCGAGCGCCATCAGGGGTCATTCAAGCGACATCCCATTGTCACGTGAAGCTGTCACACGAAGTCGTTCAAGCGACTTTTATTTCTCATTCGAGCGATCTTCCGCCTTAATATTTTTATAAATAGGGTGTTAAACCACTCTATTTTTGACAAGAAGATCTGACGTTTTAGTTTTTGCAAACACTGTAAATCGACAGAACACTCTGTCTTCGTTGTTTAGGGTTTAATTCTTTTTTATTTTCAATTCACAAAACGTCCCAATCTTTATATGAATTATTTTGGAACCCAAGATACAACTTTGGTGAAAATTTTCTCTTATAGAGAGGGTAAATCTACAGCTGACGACTACGTGTCGATTGGGAGTGCTCGTGGGTGTTCATGGCTGATTTGGATTGCGTGTTCTTATGGACTCCTGCGGTTGTTCCATTGCTGACTCAAGACTGCGTGTCTTTATGGATTCTTTCTAGAGTTCATTGCAGATTTCATTTTAATGTTTGTAACGATTTACTATTTTATAGTGAAAGAAAATATTTTGCCCAAAGGGATTTTTCCTAGAATTTGTGGGTAAGCAATTTTATTTGTGATGGTTTGACACACTCACACATAGTTGCATGTTTAGGGGATGATAGTTGCATGTTTAGGGGATGAGTTAATTTGGTTTAAAAATTGACACCGATTAAATAAGGTTAATTCAAAAATTTGCGAATTCAGTTTAATCAAGTATCGCACATACTTTTTACAAATTGGTATCAGAGCGGGGTTCTCTAAGTTATTGAGTGATCCTTATTCCACAAAATTGTGTGATATTGATTTTTTTTGAAAAATCTGTTATGTTAAAAATCGCAATTTCCCGATGGAGCACTTATGTAATCGGATGCCCCCCCTTTAATGACATGATTTAGAGTTTTGATGATTTAAATAGTTTGAATTTGACGTTTACGAAAATAATTGATTTTTTGGAAAAAGAAAAATATCGTTTTAAATCCATTATGGATCTTTTTCAAACGGTTCAAAATCAAAGAGATTTTTATCGTGCGAAATTTGTTTCCTTGGACCATGTCTTTAATCTTTAAAATTGTCCAAAAAGGAGAGTGATTACAGAGTCCGTTTTTTAGAAAAAGAATTGGAGGACTTTAAAAATTCTAGAATTTTTGTTTGTGTCAAAGAGGATAAAAATATTTTAATCGATGAGTTTGTGGCACGTTAAGAGACTCTTAGGGATAAGTGTGCATAACCTTCTAGAAATAATTAAAAATTTAGAGACGGAGTCCCTAAAATTGGAAGAGTCTACTTCTTTCCTTGAGTCAAAACTTTGGAGATAATAAATGATTTGACACAGTCGAGTAGTGCTGGTAGCAATGGTAGTGGCTCATCGTGTTCTCATGTTTCGAGTGTTAAAGATAAGATCATTATTTATTTTAGAGAGTCAATCAATCCCAAGGATGTTAGAAAAGGTCACCCCATAGTTGTCATTCCACACGTTTACACATGTTCACATTGTGGTAGGAAATGTCACCTTAGGCATTTTTGTTGCGATCTTCGAAAAGGGACTAGGAAATTGAAGTCTAGAGTTCCCTTGGTTTCCAAAACCCCCATGCATCGTTGCACACCTATTTGGGTTAGAAAATCACTTTTAGAGGCTTTATATGTTAGACTTGTTGATTCTCAGTTGCTTGCACAAGATTCTTCTCTTGCCATATCATATAGATGATTTTGTTCGCATGTTTGTCATACGTTAGTTGTGCTTCATGATATATTCTTGCTAGTGTTATGACTTGTGTAATATTTTGTATTATTTTTTATTTTTGAGAAAACTTTTGAAAAATACAAAAATATTTTATTTTGATAAATTTTTAAAAAAAAAACAAAAAGATTTTTGTATTTTGTTTGCATCGTATATGAATGGACATTTAGGATGATTGAGTCACAATTTCATTCCATATCCATGTGACGATTTGATAGTGTTTTGATATGCGTCATCATTTTATTTTTTATGGTTTACAATGTTTGGAGTAATTGAGATGTGATTAGTTGTTACTACCTATATGTTTGACTCTTGAGTTTCTTTAATACACGCTTGTACGGATTTGTTTGATTATTGTACTTGTCTATAACATATTGGTCGGAGTGTTGTTGTCTCAATTTTATCTTTAAAATGAACCATATGCGATAAAACTTGACAATGAAAGTAGTGCATGTAAGAACCATTGACCGTGAGGAATTTGCTTAATTTAAAAAATGATGAGTGCACGGAAAAGGGCTGTGAGAGTACAAAATTAACTCGTCGTGAAAGCCACCATTTGAAAAGAGCTCGAAAAAAATAAAAGGCAATAAAAAGATATATATATATATATATATGCTAAAAAGGGCCACCTCAAAAGAAAAATAAATGCAAAATTATTTATGAGCGAGTTTGGATGGAAAATATATCAACGGGTTTGCACGTCCTGACAGTGTCATGAAAAGCGTTATATAGTTTTAGACTTTATTGGTATGTAAATCATTCTTGACTTTGATGTATTGATGGATTGAGTCGATGTCATTTAAATTCAACACTTTTGACACCTAAGGATGATTTTGAGATTCATTCATTAGGAGTACACATATTCATCGTGCACATATGTTATGTTTGATTACTTTGATTTGCCTATCTAATATGTTCACACCCAGTCATTCCGTTTCCATGATTTGTTCGTCTTAGTGTAAATTCATGGTGTGTGATTTTTGTAAATTATAATTGCATTTTTATATGAAAAATTGAAAAATAAAAAATAGTTTGTGGAAGCTTTTGAGTTACTCTTTGCATAAGCATAGTTTGATTCATGTTTGCTATACATGTTTGTCGTGTCACTCCAAGCTTATTTTGTTTATTCGTTTCCTTATTTATTTTGATCAAATAAAAAGGGGGATAACGAATTATGGGGCAGTTTTTGCATTATGGGGGAGATTTGATTATTGATGAATAATTTATTCTTATATCATTTCAAACTCGATGCGTCATGAAGGTATTTGCTTTGTCTCATGTGTGTAGGTACAAAGATTGAAGATCATATTTTGCACATCCTGATGAGAAAAGCTTAAGGATTTGAATTTGAAGATTTTAAAGAGAAGTTTGGGACTTACATGTTTAGTACCTTTTCAGTTTTGGGTTCTTGGGAGGGTATTAGATTTGTATAAGCATTTTGATTTGATAATTCATATGTTTTTATTTTGTACCGGCATAGACATAGGGGGAGATTTGTAAGAACATATTTTGATTGTCAGCCTTACATTTGAGTATGTCGTATACCACTACAACCATAAAAGACTTATTCAAGCTCAATCATGCGTCAAGACGGATCTGAATATCAAAGTTCTTCAACATTCAAGACTCTGCAAGATTAGTTTTGGTAAGGTTATGTTTAAGTACCTTAACGGTTCACTTAGAATGTTGGGATATTTTTTCTAAAATATTTTCTAAGTGTTGGAGCGGCGTTTTTCGTCAAAAATATTTTTTAACTTTTTAGGCGGACATATTTGACGAAATTAAAATTTGATTTTTGGAACAGTCATTCGAGCGATATCAGAGGTCGTTCAAGCGATATCCCTCTATCGTGCGAAGTCGTTCAAGCGACTTTTGTTTCTCATTCGAGCAACACGCCTTTTTTTAGTGATATGTCGCCTTAATGTTTTTATAAATAGGGTGTTAAACCATTCTGTTTTTCGACAAGAAGACCCAACGTTTTAGTTTCTGCAAACGCTGCAAATCGCCAGAACACATAACACTTTGTCTTATTCGTTTAGGGTTTAATCCTTTTTGTTTTCTATTCACAAAACGTCCCAATCTTTATGTGAATTATTTTCGATCCCAAGATACAACTTTGGTGAAATTTTTCTCTTGTAGAGAGGGTAAACCTATGGCTGACGACAGCGTGTCGATTGGGAGTGCTCGTGGCTGTTCCTAGTTGATTTGAACTACGTGATCTTATCGACTACTGTGGTTACTCAAGATTGCGTGTATTTATGGATTCTTATGGGAGTTCATTGCAGATTTCATTTTAATCTTTGTAAGTTGCAATTTACTATTTTATAGTGATATAAAAGGTTTTGCCCGAAAGGATTTTTCCTGAGATCTGTGAGTTAGAAATTTTATTTGTGATGGTTTGACACACACACACGCGTAGTTTCATGTTTATGAGCTAAATTAATTTGGTTGAAAATTGACACCGATTAAATAAAGTTAACTTGAAAATTTGCAAATTCAGTTTAATCAAGTATCGCACATACTTTTTACACTTTCCAATCAAAAGGAATGAGGTATAATGTATAGAGTCTAGGGGCATAATGTTGTTTGTTTCATAAAAACTTAATGGTAAGTTTAGGATTGTGAAGTAAAAAAGTTCATATTGTTGAAAATGTAATGAATAGAAGACCAAATAAACCTCTCTATAGAAGTGCGAAGTCAAAATAAAAGGCATGTAAACAACACTTCCTACTTCTCAGTTTAAGGTATAACATGAGTATAAAAGAAAGTTGTAAAAAAAGGAAAAAAATTTAACATAAACACATATTTTTTGAATAAAAATATTTACCATACTTGTTAGAAGGAAAATAACCATGAACTAGAAATGAAAAAAATAATAAAAAATAAACTATTGATATGCTAAGTCATAGGCAGTAAGTAGTACATCATTGACCATTCAATAGATAAAAGACCAATTTTGCTTTGTGATTTTTTTTTCGAATTAGAGTGTGCGAGGAAAACTTGTAATAAAATAAGGAATAAGAACAAATTCATAGTTGAATGCCCTATTTAGGTGATCTTAGGTCTCCTCGAATACAATCTTTCTCTCTCCTTTCTTCCATTCAAACCCATCACACTCTTTTAATATTTTTAGATTAAAGAGGGAGAGATAATAAGTATGAAAAAATTGATAGTTTGGATCTTTTAAATGTCCAACATAAGCAGTCTGAAAAGTGTCTCTTCTGTTTCCATCAAATGTTTGGAGCAAAAACAGATGGAGATAGCGCAAAAGTTAATGATAAGATTGTAAATATTGATTTATTAACGGTAAATATGTCCAAAGGGACATGTTTTATATTACCCACTTTTATATGTAGTATATGTATAGATATAGAGATCATATACTAGTACTTATACGAATGCTGCAATACGAAATGAAATCTCCTCCTTAAATGGTAAAACATTAAAGTTAGGTTAGGATGACTTTAGCACCCGCTCTTATTCTTCCAGAGTGCAAAAAGGGTTACACCATGTATTGTGATGCTTTTGGGTCGGGACTCGGCATGGTATTGATGCCGAACGGTCAAGTAATAGCTTATGCATCCCGTCAGCTAAAGGTGCATGAAAGGAACTACCCCACCCATGACTTGGAGTTAGCTGTTGTGGTATTCCCACTTAAGACCTGGAGGTACTACCTTTATAAGGAATGGTTTGAGATATTTTCTAATCTTAAGAGCCTCCAGTATAGTTTCACGTAGCGTGACCTCAATCTTCATCAGAGAAGATGGATGCAATTTATGGGAGACTACGACTTCTCCTTAGAGTATCATCCCGACAAGGCCAATGTGGTGGATGATGCTCTTAATCAGAACTCTAGCCTTACTATGGCAGGGATGAAGTGTCACTGAGCAAAGATGTTCGGTGAACTACAAAGGTTCCTGTTGGGTTATGATAGGGCTTTCCTTGGGGGTGTGGAGGCTAGGCCACTCATACAACAGAAAGTTTTAGACGCCCAGTCATGTGATCCTGAGTTCGCATATTATCGTGATCGTATTCAGAGTGGTGAAGTGTTCGACACTCTTACCATGGACAAGGATGATTATGTGCAGAACAAGGGCGAATTGATTTTATTTGATGATTATTAAGCTTCAGGATGAGGTGATGGTGGAGGCCTATCACTCGTACTTTAGTATACATCCTAGAACAACGAAGATGCTAAAGGACCTATGTAGATATTTTTGATGGTTCGGTATGAAAAGGGATACACTTATAAGTAGGTTAAGGATGAACATAGGAGGCCGACAAGGCTATTGTAACCACTGCCCGTAGATGAGTGGAAGTGGGAGTATATCACAATGGACTTTATCACGACCTTACCACGGTCCGAACATGGTCACGATGGAGTATGGGTTATAGTGGACCGGCTCATAAAATTCGTGCACTTCTTATTGATTAAGGTCACGGAGAGCGTGGTTAAGTTGGCGAGGTTGTATGTCTAGGAGATAGTCCAACTCCATGGTGTTACGCACTCAATTGTCTCGGATAGGGATCTTCAATTCTTGTCTAGATTCTGGAAGAAGTTCCAACAAGAGTTGGGAATCGAATTGAACATTAGTACAGCGTATCACCCTGAGGCAGATGGAAAATCGAAACAAACCATCTAGATCTTGGAAGACATGTTAAGAGCTTGCCAACTTTATTTTCAAGGTAGTTGGACGAAGAATCTGCATCTGGCAGGGTTTTCCTACAATAACAGTTACCAAGCAAGTATTGAGATGGCTCCTTAAGAGTCTCTTTACAAGAGGTTGTGCCCTCTCCACTTTGTTGGGCGGAGGTGTGTGAGAAGCATTTCACCAATTCAGATTTGATTAGAGAGATGAGCAATAAAGTTAGGGTAATTAGGCAAAGGGTCATGATGGCTCAGAGTCGACAAAAAAATTACGCTGATAATCGGTAGATACCTCTAGAGTTTGACGTGGGTGATCATGTGCTACTTATGGTTAGAGATAGGACCAACAGTCAACGGTTCAGTCAAAAGGATTGTCCTTCAGTATATCGACACCTTTAATATCCTAGAATGGATTGGGGATGTATCGTACTTCTTGGATCTACCTCCACAGTTGTCCCAAGTTCATCATGTGTTCCACATTTCTATATTGAAGAAGACTCTTCATGACCCCCGGCACGTCATCGATTGGAACCGCATTGAGTTGGAGAAAAATGTTTCATTTCCAACGTGACTTGTGTCCATATTGAACCACGATGATAAAGTCTTGTGCAACAAGGTCATTCCATCGGTGAAAGTTCTTTGGAAATTGTAAGGTGTTAAGGGTGTGACTTGAGAGCACAAGTTGGAGATGCATGAGAAACACTCGAAACTCTTTGCTTAGCTTGGTTGTTCAAATTTTGTGGACGAAATCTCCTAAGGAGGGGAGAATGAAACACCCATTCTTGAGATTTATACTTAGGCCCTTGTAATTTGTATGCCTTTAGGTCTTGAACTGTATATTATGAATGGATGTAAATTTTGATTTATCCTTGTAGCCTTTGTGCCATTTGAATCGGGGATTTAATGGCCTAAAGTTATGATACTGAAATTTGGTCGTCGTTCAAATGAGTGGACACAGCGTTCAAAAGAAAATTGGCCTGCTATTTGAATGAGGTTCGAACGACCTTCTAACGACTAGCACCTATTTGATTTCAATTGTTCTCTGGAATCTCGTTGGAATGCCCTTGTTCGAACGAGGTGCGTTATTGTTCGAATGAGGGGTAGCTTCCCATTTGAACAAGGTGGATTCCCTTTCACCCACATTTTTCCCTCATTAGTACCTCATTACAACTCTCGTTCGAACAAGAGGGGATCTCATTCGAACGAGGTCCATGTCGTTCGAATGACCGGACTAAAATCAAACTTTTCTACATATTTTGATGTGTTGTCGCGATGAGGGCCGTTGAATTTACTGAGTTATCGAGCTCCCAGTGGCTTAGATCAAAATGTGGGTTTAACCCTTGGTTAATGGGTTAAGTGTTGGAGGGTTTGAATAGAAGAGACAGGGTGGAGAGTCCATTTCCATTAGATTTTTGAGCTCTCTCTCTCTAAAGTGACATTTTCCTGTTCCTCACCCATTTTACAAGGTTTCTCCTTCCACCCCAAGCAATTTCCAAGCTTTTCCAAGGTTAAAACAACCATTTCAAGCCTAGTTGAGGAAAAAGTTGGGTAGAAAAAGCCATTGTTGGAGCTCTCTTGAAGAAGTTGGAGCTTTCTTGAAACTTTGGAGTTTTTAGGAGCTTTCCAGTATTTCCCTTTAGTTTTTACTCTTGAAATCAAAGGTAGGGTTTTCCTCCACTGTTTTCAAAACTAAAAGCTATTAGGATGCATGCTAGGAGGGTTTAATTTTTAAATAATATTTTTTAGTATGTTTATTTAAAGGTTTTCTTGCAAATATGGGATTTTTGATGAAAACTAAGTTCAAACTGGATTTTGATGAACAAATGGTATTTTAATCTTAGAGAAATGAGGAAATAAGTATAAAAATGTAATTCCATGTTAATATCATGTTTAGTTGCATATTTGAGGATTTTTAGGCTTGAAATCCTCCCTAAAATGCTTAAAATGTCGTAGTATATTAACTAAGAATTTATAGACATGATATGTGGAATTAAAAATGGGTTTCTTAATGAAATAAGGAAGTTGGAAATATTAGCCCTATATATACGTAAAATGAAGAAGAAATGATATTTGATGCAACATTTGGGTATAGGGGTAAGATGGATATTTTGTAAAAATAGTCTTTTTGGCATTAAATATGTTTCTTGAAAAGAAATATGAAGAAGTGAGATTTTTCTCAGAGAAAAAGGATAATGTATGTCTTTTGGAGATAAAATCATGAAAGGCGATTTGAATGTAAAATGACGATTTATAATACCACAATGAAAGAAATGTGTTTGCACAAGGTTTCAGTAAGTGAAGGGTAAAAGGATAATTTATATATAATTAGAGGGTCTTAGTGGTGGGACTTTCTCATTTGACCTTATCGGTCGGTTTTGTGAAAAAAGGATAAATGAATGAAATGGCATGAGAATGGTGAAAGTAAAGGAATAATGTGGACATTGGTTAAAATGTTAAAACACCTTAATATGGACTCAGATGAGACCAGAAAATAATTAACAAGGGACCAGAGCCCTAGGGTGAAAGACCCAAAATCACTGGCCAGAGCATATGGTAGCATGCCCGACAGTGTAGAGTCCATTTAAGTATGGGAATATTTGGAGGATTTCAAGACAAGATAATGGGGATGAAAATGAACTTGGGTGTGCTTAAGGAATGTGAATAAGACGACCTAATGAAAGGGATAAAATTGAGACTAAGGAATAAAATGTGACAAAGTAGTCTCTAGACCCGAAAAAGGTTGGTATGAAATGGTTAAGAGTGAGTATGAGCACATCGCTCGGGTGCCTTACATGGTAATTGCATTAATACTAGCTAAATTGTTAAACTTTTTCATAATTGTTTAAAATACATGTCATATGTATAGTATTTTCATAGAAAGCGTATATCTTAGTATTTCTCACCCTGCTGAGCATTCGCTCACCCCTATTTTTTATGTTAAAACCCCCACCCGTACCCATAGTACATCGAGTAGGGACATTGGCAAGGACGCCGGTAAGGCCCCTGAGGGTAATAATCATCGTTAGAAGCTCTGTTATTATTTTAGAACTTGTCTTTGAAACGTTTGAGTTGGAATATTTTAAATCATTTTATTCAGGTCTTTTGCCAAGTGTATTAATAATACAAGGACTACTATGGTTTATTTCTTATTTATTTAGCATTGATGGACTCAGCGAATTTTCATATATAAAACTTGTTAGTTAACCTAGTGACTTAAAGTGACCACTTGTTTCTCAAATTAAAATTGGTAATTTAATCTTTATAAAATAGAGCAATTAAAGGATTTTTCTTAGATAATAGAATTGGACTTTCCCCCTCCCCTTTTAACTCATTGACTCGGAGTGGGTTGACCCGACAGTGACCCAAATCCGGGTTGGGGCGTTACAAATAGTATCAGAGCAATAGGATTCTCGGGTGTGATGGAGTGTTTACGCTTTCTTCGTACGCTTCATTTATACGTTTATGTTGTAGTTACCACTTTAGGTATGTTTTAAGTTAATCGCTTCCACTATCACTTTCATTTTATATCATTGTATATTGAACTTTCCTTTCTTGTGTAGATGTCTACACATCGTGGTGGGGCTAGTGGCTCAAGTAATAGTGATCTTAGGCTCATGGAACAGGCCGTGCATCAGCTTGCATACTCCCTCTTGTAGAAATAGAGGGCCAACCGTAGTGGAATGATTGAGATCATTACTTTGGCCTCCATTATGAACGAGTTCAGGAGGCTGCACCCACCCACCTTTAACGGGGTAACTGGCCCCGATGCTGCAGAAAAGTGGCTTGATGAGGTCACTCGGGTTATGGAGATTCTTGATATGCCAGTTGGGCACAAAGCCAAAATAGCCACCTTCTTGCTCACAAAGTAGGCACAACACTGGTGGATGCCTACTCCGCTAGTGTCAACGAGATGATAAATTGAGATAGTTTCAGGGTAGCAGTCCTAGACCAGTACTTTTCCCAGCCATTTAAGGATGCCAAGAAAAATGAATTCTTTCATCTGATTCAGAGGAAGACGTCGATGAATGAGTACCAAGTCAGATTTGAGAGTTTGTGTAAGTATGTGGATTCAATTCAGAAGGATGAGGAAAAAAAGATAAGGTTATTTATCAAGGGCCTTAACCTCAGTATTCGATGGCTCATGGTTGGTTTGGATCTTCCAAACTTCAAAATCGCAGTGAATAAGACCATAAATATAAAGTTAGAGGGAGATGATGGAAAGGCCGTCAGGTAAAAGAAGAGGGAATCTAGTGGGTCTCAGGGCAATGGTCACTAGAAGTCTATGTGAGGGGCTCGAGGCTTTTTTACGAAGCTGAAAGCCTCCATGGGGGTTGGTTCAACATCCGTCCAGTGTACCAGTGACCAGAGTCACATGGCCCCTATTGAGAGAACTTGTTTTTCATGTGGGTTCACCGTTCACTTCAAGAAGGATTGCCAGCAGAGAGCTTCAAGTAATCAACAACGTAATCAATAGACTATTAATTATGTACTGTAAGGAGTTCTATCTACACAGGTCGCACCCAATAGTAGCAGTAGTAGTAGTTTTCCTTGAGTTATCATCATCCGACGAGGCATAGCTTGGACAGTTCACGTCCTAGTGAGGGGCAGAGCAAGTTCGGGCCAGGTCAGGTGCCCGATGACCAGAACAGTAAGTTTAAGTCGGGAGGTGCTCATGCCATGCATAGTTTGTAGCACCTTCTGGTGATCCATCCGTAATGGAAGGTATGATTATCTTGTTCAACATATGGGTAAAGGCACTTTTGGATTCGGTTAAGGGTCAGAGGTAGATCATTTTTACCTTCCTATCTTTATAGGACTTTCGGTTGGCGACAGTATAGTTCTTGATAAGGTTTACCATAGTTGCATAGTTATGGATGAAGACTATGTTCTGGAGTATGACTTGATTCTAATGGACATGGATGGGTCCGAGGTGATCCTTGGTA
Source organism: Sambucus nigra (assembly GCA_949130495.1). Taxonomy (NCBI): domain Eukaryota; kingdom Viridiplantae; phylum Streptophyta; class Magnoliopsida; order Dipsacales; family Adoxaceae; genus Sambucus; species Sambucus nigra. The sequence continues at coordinate 654,997,653 of OX422207.1, read as the reverse complement.
TGGATTGTCTATCGAGTTTTGACGCTACCGTCGAAAGCCATCGACATAGTGTCTCAGTATCTCTTCCAAATGGGTCTCACCATTATTTTAATAGCGAACCGGATGTTGGTAATCCTTGTAAGTTTTCCACCGTTTATGAGCAGAAATGGTATTTCGGTTGGTTAAGCAGTATGGTGGCTTAGGATGAGCTAGATGGTATGTTATTAGACTACTGAGTGGTGCGGCAGTTTTTCGATGTGTTCCCAGATTATCTTCCTAGTTTACCTCTGTAAAACCCTGTATTTTTTAGGGATTTTATTTTAATTATGGAATTAGGAATAATTAAATTAAATGGAGAAAATTTATTTATAATTAATCCGGATTTAAATGTAATAATTAAAAGTGTGAAGAGAGTTATTATTTATTAATGATAAATATATTGAATATTACTTAGCAAGTAAAGTAATATATGATTAAGAAAATATTATTATGGCCGGGAGTGAAAAACATGACAGTTATAATATACTTAGTTGAGACGCGCATGTGAGTCGTGTCGGTATTACTTTATTGGTCTAAAAAGATAATTTATTTTTAAGTAACTCGTATGACCATTTCGAGTGCGCCGATGAGTCCGAAAGGGTCGAGATAGTCAGAAAACTCTACTCGGGTGTTTTATTTGGGTTTCGCGGCAATTTAGGCCAAACCGACACCCCAGAGGGGTATTTTAGTCTTTTGAGATTTTTGGGAATTAAAATGGACGAAAATAGAAAATTAAAAAGGAAGAGTACATGGGTAATAGTTTATCTGTGAGTTTCTAAACCTGCGTGAGAGGGAGAGAGAACCAAAGAGGAAGAAGAAGAACTCCATAGGAGCCCAAGGATAAAGACTCACGCTCTCACACAAAAAATGACACCAACGCGTAGATCGTGAAGAGAGGATCACCCCTATACCAATCTCATCTAGTGAATATAACTTCACAAAAAGGTAAGTGTTTCTCTTGCTAGACTTTTAGAGCATATATGATTCATGTTAATTTAGTTGATGGATTAATGATAATATCTGGTAATTGGGACTAGAATTGGGAATTTATTCACGATTGTGGTATAGGAATTGCATGTAGTTGAATAGCTATGTTTTTGGGGATTAAAAACCTAAGTGATGTATTGAAACCATGAAATTTTATCTGAGTTTAATAGGTCATTAATGGCGATTATATGAAGTTAGGGCCTGTTGAGGATTTAGGAAATTTATCAAAAGTCATGTTGAAATTTTAGGGATTTGATGTTAAAAATGGATAGGAAAGTGTTCTAATACCAGGGGATATAGTTTAGAGTTGTTGAATTTGAATTAGGATGAGTTTACGGTGATTTTTCTGTTGAATGAATTTGGAAAACGTAACTTTTGGAAGTCAGGGACGAACCTTGAATTCTCGCTCAAACAAGAATTCCAACAATAATTCCAACGAGATTACTAACGAGATTTTAGAGTTCATTCGAAGTAAGAATACCGTTCGAACGAGAATCCCCAGGTTCTAACGAGATTTTAGAAACTCAAATTTTTGCCCCAATGAATTAAAAACCCTTTTAGGTTCCTTTAATTGAGAAAATAGAACCTTCACAATTCTAGAGTAGCTTTTTTTCATAATTTAGTAGTGAGAGGAATTGTGTAACTACTAAGGGAACAGGTTGGAATGAGAGAACCTTAAAGAGTATATACGATAGAGACAAAATCATACAATTAAAGTATTGTGGGTAGTAGAGGGGAATATACTACATATCAATTCGGGAACTTAGGTTACTATGACACCCCGCCTAATAAAATACCGGGTGATCAGTCCTATACAAAATTAAAACAGGAATCCCAGTTGGTTCATCCTTAGCATCACAGTCAAAAACTTTTTAAAACTTACTAACTACCTAGTATTCCAAAAGCTGGTGCCAAATTTTAACTTTTTAATTAACAAAACAGTACATATGGAATTAAATAAAAACCATTCACACAGCTGAATAAAATCAACTGAAAAATTAATTACACAACTTGCCGAATAAACCATCGGCCACTAAAGTGAAATAATCCAATACAAATATTCAACACCTGAATAAATACTTCTGAAAACTGTACTGAGAAGTTTGGGCGACAAGCCCTAAATAAAACTGAAACTGATAAATGATTCCTACTCTAGGAATGAATGAGCGATGCGTCTAATCCAAATTCCTGCTAGCATCCACATATGCCGCAGCTCCGTGTCCCTGAAATAGAATATCAATCCTGGCGTCTCTGTGGCTGGACACCTAAAAGGTTTTGAAAATAGTTTTATAGAAAGGGTTAGAACCCAAAACATTTTGAAAATGTTTAGCAAGTGAATTAACTGCAGTAATTTAAAATGCATGAATGTGCTTCATATTTAAGTTAGTGTCGCACTCCCCTGAGGACATTCTCACCCCTCTACTATTGTGCACACCTAACGGTTACCTTAACCCCACCTAGTTGCACTACTCCGTCCAACTAATCCTGGTATAACCTCCCCTTACCATACTACTCTAACCCGAGTATAATTATTCATGAGCTATAAGTTATCTCACCAATTAACTTAATTAATTCCTTCTTAAAGAATAGCATATAACTATGTCACAAGTTATATAAAATAAATACATCACATACTGTATTATTACCCGCATATAATATTTAATACTATTATATACGTATCTTTACTAAAACAACCACACATATAATACGTATATCCATCCCTCCGAGTATACCGTCACCGGATGATTCCCTCTAAAGTGCTATCTCACTAGGTGTGCTCACATAACCAAGTTACCCAAGTTGGAATCGCTCACCAACCTGGCCCAAAATATAAACGTAGTGGAGGCGGTCATATTCCTTCCCTGAAAGTGAGATAATCCCCTCACCCATATACCGGACGCTATGACCTGGGGTTATACTCACCCTACTCCTCAAGCTAGGGGATTCACCCACATCGCGCAACCTCCCTTGATAGCACTAGAGTATATAATTAAATAAATATCTAATCACTGATATTTAATAGCACACACAATAAATCCACACACACACACACACACATACACACACACACACACACACACACACACACACACACGTATATATATATATATATATATATATATATATATATATATATATACTTTCACTACACCGTATATATATAATATAAACCCCGGCTTTACCGTGTACTCAAAATCCGTAACACTAGCCTGAAATTTCCTGAGTGTCTGGCGTGACTCAACCTAATTAGTTTTTCTCACTTATTAAATTATCATTATCCCGAGTCTATGGTCCAACTCTAATTTAATTAATTCACACATTAATTAATATAATATTTTCCCCATGTCTATGGTCCGACTCTAACATAAATAATTTAATTCACATATCAATTAAATATATTTCTCCTGAGTCTATGGTCCGACTCTCATATAAATACCTTACACATTAATTTATAAGATATTTTCCCGAGTCTATGATTCAATTCTAATTTAATTAATTCACACATTAATTAATTAACACTAAGCCGATTCTGTGGTCTGACTCTCATTTAATTAATTTACTCATTAATTAATTAATACCAAGCCGAGTCTGTGGTTTGACTCTAATTTAATTAATTTACACGTCAATTAATTTATTACCTTCCCGAGTCTACAATCCGACTCTAATTTAATTAATTACAACATTAATTAATTTAATACTTTTCTGAATCTACCTTCCGACTCTACTTTCATTAATTAACACATCCATTAATTAAATAACTTGGTGTCACCCAACCATTATTCCCGGACTCGCTCACTTGGCCCATAACTCAATATTTTACGAGTCTATGTTCCGACTCCAAATTAATTTACTCTCTCAATAATTAATTTAATACTTTGGTGTCACTTAACCAACATACCCGGACAGTCTCACACCACCCGAAATTTAATACCTATGAGTTTTGTCCACAAAACTCTTCCCGTAAGATTCACACCCTTACTTAAATTTTAAATTTCCTTAACACCATCTTCCCAAAGTCCTAGGTATTTACTTGTGCTTAATTTTCACTAATTAATCCACCTTAAATGTCCCCCAAATGAATTAAGGTTAAACAATTAAAATAATCGTCACTGCCAAAATTCGTGCATCATCGATCGATCGAACCCCCTGGGTCGATCGATCGATCGTTCCAGAAATCATCTTCTCCAGCCTGCTTTCGGCCATGGATAAACCCCCAAGCTTTTATTTCCTCCCAAACCTTTACCCAAATCACAACCAACATATTTTCCACACAAGAAAAGGTTCTAAACACCCTAGAGACCTTAATCCATCAACAAATTTATGCATAACCCTAAGTATATCAGATTTGGATTTTTCATCCGGGTTTCATTTTTATCGAAATCAACCTCATCATTCTCAATCAATTTCAGCACTAATACGTACTGTAATCCACCCAACAATTCAATCTTAACAGTCCCAAATCATGACCTACCATCCTTTGAGTAATTAAATCTAACCATTACTCTATTTTCAGAAAAACCAAACTTAATTATGGCTACACACCCAAAACGAATTTTCATATACACACACTATGATATAAATTGGTTATCATCAATTTAGGAATCACAACAGTTAACCACTTGCCTGAAATTTTTCGTAGGGTCTGATCCGTTGATGTAGTCCCTTAATTTGGCTCCAAAAGACCCCCAATTGACTTATTGATTAGCTTCCTTTAATCCTCTCCCAAACCCTTCGTTTAGAATTTTCTATCTGTCGTTCCTAGTTCCTCAATTAGGTTAAAAACACTAAATCCCGTTTTTGGCCATATGGGCCTAATGAAAATGACCCGAATCACCCCGTGGGGGCCTGGTTATGCCCAAAAATATTCCGAGACCCAATTACTACCTCCGAGCACTCTTTTCTGACCATCTCGACCCATACGGACTCAACTGCGCACTCAGAATTGTCATCCGAAATACTTTTTGACATTCTCCAATTTTGACCTCAAAATGCGACACACGAGATTTCGAACAATTAAACTTAAAAGTCGCCAATTACAAATAATTCTCCAACTCATGAATTTAAGTTTCTCCAATTTAAATATTTTTATAACTCCGAAAATAATTAATTATTAAATCCTCAAAATTACGGGGTGTTACATACTTCCCCCCTTACAAAGGACTTTCGTCCTCGAAATTAAGATAAGCCTAGTGTTTCAATCTTCAAATATCACTTTCTATTCATGCATCTATAAGCTCGATATATCTATCTCTTCCCGCTTCTAACTATAAGTTACACCAATATGTATTTTAATTAACCAGGGTGCCCATACACCCTGTACTCGTGCTTAATCGCACAAAATTTGCCTTAATTAACCCGGGTGCCCATACACCCTATCCCCGTGCTTTACCGCACGAAAGTTATCCGACTATGCTAGCCGTAATCCGTAATATAACTTCCAACCCGTAGTCATATTACATACATACATACATATATATATATATATATATATATATATATATATATATATATATATATATATATATATATATATATATATATATATACACACACACACACTGGCCGGGGTACTCAGCCTATGTACTAACGACCAAATATCTCCCCACTTCTAACGTTGCGCTAAGTTTTCTACGCGGGATGTCTCGCAAAGCGAAATCCAAAACATTATCGGTCGTTGAGATCCATTAGACTCTCAGTCCATAGCACGTATCCCCAAACACTTGTCTCTTAACACAAAAGTATACACGTCTATCCTTATGCTATAAAAGATAACAAAAAATACCGCGCCCTTACTATCACTAGCTCTTGTGCAAAATAAACCCCGAGTTATCTCTCCCTGCTCGAAAATAAATTTAACCACCCTGGTTCACTTCAGTATACTCACTTACTTACCGGGATAAAATATGAGAATACAAGACCTCACTGTGTGTCTATCGCACCACACAATACAACATATATACACATATATATAGGCTAGACGCCCTCTCAGGTGGCACCTAGTAAAAATCATTCATACCCTGGTGTCGCGAACACCAAAACTTACCCCCACTATTCACAATAGTTCAAATCCATCGCTATCCTGCCGAAATAAAAAAATCATCTACCCTACTTCCATAATTCTCGTAAGTAGTGACCCCTTGCATAATTCAAACCTTCTCTCAGTATGCACCTCCACTCTCTCGTGGTTAACACCAAAAGACTCCGCTACCCCACCGAAAATATATATAAGAAACATGGCTGCTATTGCCAGCGCACCCACTAAATTCAACTTACCCACGAACTCTAGTGAAAATAATTCTTATATTGTGACACCCTCACTGTCACTAAAAACATACCCCATGCCCATAGGATAAAGAGATAATTACCTCCATGATCTAGATGCAATGGATGATCCTAAGGTTCCTGAGAATCTTCCCCCTGCCCGAACGCACCCATGACTTGTTGTAGCGGCTATACATCCAGGACCTTGTTCTGTAGTTGACCCCTTCCTCGCTGAGGACAATCTCTCTTCACGTGTCCCGCTTCCCCATAAATGAAACACCTCCTAACAAATTCACCTTGCCACTGATCCCTTCCTTGTTGGCCTTGTCGGAAGTCCTAGCCATCCTGTCGATAGCCTCTAGACCTAAATCCCTTGGCCTAATTTACCTGCCGAGAATCCTACCCCTGATGTCCCCCTATCTACTGCTGGGATACCCCACTGGTATTGTTCCCTCCCGCTTTATCCGATTGACTAGGTTCCACTCCCCCCTTACTTCCTTTCATGTGGAAGCGATATTCTTGGCAGTGTAGGAGTGTTGCATTTACTACGTTCGTATAAGCTAGTAATGCGGTAATACCAATCAAATGTTGTCTGATCCTCCAGATTAACCCATCCATGAACTTTAACTTCTATCTTTCTTCATCGCGTACCTCATCCAGTACAAAATTTGCCAAACGAGTGAATTCTTCCTCGTAGTCGGCCACTGAACGGTCCCCCTGAGTTATCTCTCTGAATTTTCTCCTTATTTCGATCTCAACTGCTGCCAAAAAATACTTGCGATCGAACCGCACCCAAAACTCTGCAATTGCAAATGCATCCCTTTCCTCAACTGTGGTGGTCGACTCCCACCACTGTAGCGCTGCTCCCACTAACTTAAAAGTGGCTAGCATTTGCTTTTGCACCTCATTGCAATCCACCATGCGTAGGTGATGTTGGATATCTCTCTTCCACTGAAACGCTATCATCACCTCTGAACCCCCTCGAAACTCTGGTGGATGGCCCTTTTGAAAGACCACTTGTACTTGCTGCCACCCCGACGGCCCAGGGTGGGCCTGAACATCTGGCACCGCTAACGCCTTTGGCTGATCTCATTGAAAGTACCTTGCCATTGCAATCATCGTCGCTTTAACTGCCTGCGCCACTAATTCAGTTACCTGTGCTGCCGAAATCATCTCTGGCAGTTGATGCGGTAACTGTTGCTCCTGATGAGCCTCTCTAGTCTCATCTCCCCCTGCTGCCCTAGCTGCTATCTCTCTCCTGGGTGGCATCTGAAATGAGAATCGAATCGTATGAGTTCACCCTCAAATAAAATAAATGGTAGAAGAACATAAATGCGCATACATATAAGAATACAACAATCCTATGATAGGGCTCTATATCAAAGATTGCTAAGCCGAAACGTGAAAAGTTGCACAGATCCTAAGGACACTGGAACTTGATGCTCTGATACCATTTGTGACATCCCGCCTAATAAAATACCGGGTGATCAGTCCTATACAAAATTAAAATAGGAATCCCAGTTAGTTCATCCTTAGCATCACTGTCGAAAACTTTTTAAAACTTACTAACCACCTAGTATTCCAAAAGCTGGTGCCAAATTTTAACTTTTTAATTAACAAAACAGTACATACGGAGTTAAATATAAACCATTCACACAACTGAACAAAATCAACTGAATAATTAATTACACAACTTGCCGAATAAACCACCAGCCACCAAAGTGAAATAATCCAATACAAATATTCAACACCTAAATAAATACATCTAAAAACTGTACTGAGACGTCTGGGCGACCAGCCCTAAATAAAACTGAAACTGATAAATGATTCCTACTCTAGGAATGAATCAGCAATGCATCTAATCCAAATTTCTTCTAGCATCCACATATGCCGCAGCTCTGTGTCCCTGAAATAGAATATCAATCCTGGCGTCCTTGTGGCTGGACACCAAAAAGGCTTTGAAAATAGTTTTATAGTAAGGGTTAGAACCCAAAACATTTTGAAAATATTTAGCAAGTGAATGAACTGCAGTAATTTAAAATGCATGAATGCGCTTCATATTTAAGTTAGTGTCGCACTCCCCTGAGGACATTCTCACCCCTCTACTATTGTGCACACCTAACGGTTACCTTAACCCCACCTAGTTGCACTACTCCGTCCAACTAGTCCTGGTATACCCTCCCCTTGCCATACTACTCTAACCCGAGTATAATTATTCATGAGCTATAAGTTATCTCACCAATTAACTTAATTAATTCCTTCTTAAAGAATAGCATATAACTGTGTCACAAGTTATATAAAATAAATACATCACATACTGTATTATTACCCGCATATAATATTTAATACTATTATATACGTATCTTTACTAAAACAACCACACATATATAATACGTATATCCATCCGTCCGAGTATACCGTCACCGAATGATTCCCTCTAAAGTGCTATCTCACTAGGTGTGCTCACATAACCTAGTTACCCAAGTTGGAATCGCTCACCAACCTGGCCCAAAATATAAACGTAGTGGAGGCGGTCATATTCCTTCCCTGAAAGTGAGATAATCCCCTCACCCATATACCGGACGCTATGACCTGGGGATATACTCACCCTACTCCTCAAGCTAGGGGATTCACCCACATCGCGCAACCTCCCTTGATAGCACTAGAGTATATAATTAAATAAATATCTAATCACCGATATTTAATAGCACACACAATAAGTACACACACAGACACACACACACACACACACACACACAAATATATATATATATATATATATACTATCACTACACCGTATATATATAATATAAGAGTGGTGCTATGGGTACCAAATAACTCCCCCAAATCTCCCCCAAATAGCATTGATGAGTTGTGCCCTGGCGGGACTCATACCATAAGGTATAACACTTAAAGCTATTTGGGGGATGATTTGGGGGAGTTGTTTGGGACACATAGCATTTCCATAGTATAAACCCCGACTTTACCGTATACTCAAAATCCGTAACACTAGCCTGAAATTTTCGGAGTGTCTGGCCTGACTCAACCTAATTAATTTTTCTCACTTATTAAATTATCATTATCCCGAGTCTATGGTCCGACTCTAATTTAATTAATTCACACATTAATTAATATAATATTTTCTCAAGTCTATGGTCCGATTCTATCATAAATAATTTAATTCACCTATCAATTAAATATATTTCTCCTGAGTCTATGGTCCGACTCTAATATAAATACCTTATACATTAATTTATAAGATATTTACCCGAGTCTATGATTCGATTCTAATTTAATTAATTCACACATTAATTAATTAATACTAAGCCGAGTCTGTGGTCCGACTCTCATTTAATTAATTACATATTAATTAATTAATACCAAGCCGAGTCTGTGGTCCAACTCTAATTTAATTAATTTACACATCAATTAATTTATTACCTTCCCGAGTCTACAACCCGACTCTAATTTAATTAATTACAACAACAATTAATTTAATACTTTTTCGAATCTACCTTCCGACTCTACTTTCATTAATTAACACATCCATTAATTTAATAACTTGGTGTCACCCAACCATTATCCCCGGACTCACTCACTTGGCCCATAACATAATATTTCCCGAGTCTATGTTCCGACTCCAAATTAATTTACTCTCTCAATAATTAATTTAATACTTTGGTGTCACTTAACAACCATATCCGGACAGTCTCACACCACTCGAAATTTAATACCTATGAGTTTTGTCTCACCAAACTCTTCCCGTAAGATTCACACCCTTACTTAACTTTTAAATTTCCTTAACACCATCTTCCCAAAGTCCTAGGTATTTACTTGTGCTTAATTTTAACTAATTAATCCACCTTAAATATCCCCCAAAAGAATTAAGTTTAAACGATTGAAATAATCGTCACTGCCAAAATTCCTGCATCATCGATCGATCGAACCCCCTGGGTCGATCGATCGATCGTTCCAGAAATCGTCTTCTCCAGCCTGCTTTCGGCCATGGATAAACCCCCAAGCTTTTATTTCCTCCCAAACCTTTACCCAAATCACAACCAACATATTTTCCACACAAGAAAAGGTTCTAAACACCCTAGAGACCTTAATCCATCAACAAATTTATGCATAACCCTAAGTATATCAGATTTGGGTTTTTCATCCGGGTTTCATTTTTATCTAAATCAACCTCATCATTCTCAATCAATTTCAGCACTAATACGTACTGTAATCCACCCAACAATTCAATCTTAACAGTCCCAAATCATGACCTAGCATCCTTTGAGTAATTAAATCTAACCATTACTCTATTTTCAGAAAAACACAATTTAATTATGGCTACACACCCAAAACGAATTTTCATATACACAGACTATGATATGAATTGGTTATCATCAATTTAGGAATCACAACAGTTAACCACTTGCCTGAAATTGTTCGTAGGGTATGATCCGTTGATGTAGTCCCTTAATTTGGCTCCAAAAGACCCTCAATTGACTTCTTGATTATTAGCTTCCTCTAATGCTCTCCCAAACCCTTGGTTTAGAATTTTCTATCTGTCATTCCTAGTCCCTCAATTAGGTTAAAAATGCTAAATCCCATTTTTGGCCATATGGGCCTAATTAAAATGGCCGGAATCACCCCGTGGGGCTCGGTTATGCCCAAAAATACCCCGAGATCCAATTACTACCCCCGAGCACTCTTTTCTGACTATCTCAACCCATTCGGACTCAACTGCGCACTCAGAATTGTCATCCGAAATACTTTTTGACATTCTCCAATTTTGACCTCAAAATGCGACACACGAGATTTCGAACAATTAAACTTAAAAGTCGCCAATTACAAATAATTCGGCTCACTCCAATAAATTCTCCAACTCATGAATTTAAGTTTCTCCAATTTAAATATTTTTATAACTCCTAAAATAATTAAATATTAAATCCGCAAAATTATGGGGTGTTACAGTTATTTGAATACCTGATGAATATAATAAGTTGTGTGTATACTTATTGATTGAACTATTATGTGTACGACATACTTACGTTGCTTGCTATGGATCGGAGGTTGCGCATTGTGGACTATCATGCCTTAAGTAGCCTCCGGGTAGGATTTTGATATGTACCACTAGAGCATAGAACCTAGGTACGGGCTATCTGCGAGAATGATAGTGATGACGGTCGTATGGGTGCATAGGTATGTGCGTAGCCCATCGTCTTGGAACTATGTTTGCCTCCAATATATGTGTTTGTTTCGATGGTTTGCGAGAGATTGAACGTATAGTCCTTTATGCAATGAGCGATGCATCAGGACAGGATAGCAGAGTATGCGTGCACCTCAGTTGCGTCTTAGCGTGCAGTATTGAAAATATATATTATTGAGCGTATGTGTGTGTATATATATATATATATATATATATATATATGTGTGTGTGTGTGTGTGTGTGTGTGTGTGTGTGTGTGTGTGTATACTTGTGATACTATCTACTATGTCAATTAACTAGACATGTATAATAATGAAATATGAAATGAATTAAGTTGATGAACATTTAACCTATATTAAATCAAAAGGGCGCTTATCCATATAGAGAGAAGTTGATTATAGGTATTATGTATAGTGCGAGGGAAATACATGGGAACGATATTGGGCTATGTTTATATGTTAGACGGGAAAGAAATAGTTAGCATGGGAATAGAAACTAGTAGGGTTTGATGGAACGTTAGGCGTGAACATTATATGAGAGGTGAGCATTTCAAGTGAGTACGATAATCTAACATGATTAATATATGTGTTATAAACTCATTTTAAACACTTGCTAATTTTTAAACTGTTTTCAACTCGGGATCTGACCCGTTTTCAGCAAATATCTTTTTTCTTATCAAAATAGTTTAGGTGCCCAGCCACAGGGACAACAAGCATAGGAGTTCCATTCCCTCGACGAGCTGTAGCCACTGTGGAAGTTACAGGACCTTGGTAGTAGACGCCTCTATGTTTACCATTTATTTCCTTTTTAGTTATTTCTTCAATTAGGGCATGTTACCCCTTTTCCATTTAGATATTCAGAGATTTTGGATTTAGTTATTTACTTCATTCAGTTGTTGGGTTAATTTCTATTGGATTATGGTATTTGTGACTTAGACTGTAAATGTTTTCTCCAGTTTCATTTATTATTGCAGTTATTTCTTATCATACGATATTGATGTGAATGGTGAATGCTTTACTTATTCGTAACCTAGTTTTATATAAAAAAAATTGACATCAACTTTTTAAATATTAGGTGGCTAGTATTTAATAATAATATTTTTTACAGTGATGCATAATCTCAACAAACTGGATATTTTGATTTAATTTAATAAAGGATTGATCACCCGGTATTTAATTAGGCGGGATGTCACAGGTGGCATCAGAGCATTAGGTTCTATAGTCCTTAGGATATGTGTGGCTTATTATGCTTTTCGCGTAGCTTTCTTTGATATAAAGCCCTATATTTAGGACTATTGTATTCATTAATTGCGCATTCTACATCTTCAGCTATTTGAAATAATTACTGTGGACTTATAAGGATTCTCTCTTATTTTAGATGCCTCCCAGACGTGCACAACGAGCTAATAGGGATGCCTAGCCTGAGCTTCAGCAGCTCCTGCCCAGGGTACGATGAATGCTGAGAAAGTTTTCACTATTGTGGCACAAGCGGTGAATGCAGCATTAACCGTGGTACAGCAGGCCCCACCACAGGCACCAGCAGCGGCTCCAGCACCAGTTCACACATTCCCTTCTGCTTAGGAACGCGTCAGAGATGCCTTCCAGAAATCACATCCTCCAGAGTTTGCAGGAAGTTCAGATGTGGTAAAGGCGAGCCAATGAAGGGGGGATATACAGAGACACCTGAGGATGTATAAGTGCACGGAGGTGCAAAAGTAGATTTTATCCACCTTTAAGTTGGTGGGGGAAGCGCTACAGTAGGGAGAGTCCACTACCACTGTGGAGGAGAGAGGCAACTTGACTATTCGAGAGTTTTGGGCACGATTTGACTGCAAGTACTTCCCTTCTGCAGTGCAGACCGAGATGAGGTGAAAGTTGTTGAACCTCAGACAAGAAGTGTAGACACCCCATTTTATTACCCCCTAACTCTCTTTAGGTCCCTAGTACCTCCCTTCATCACTACCAACCCAGGTCAAACCCCGAGTACTGACCTAGAAGCCATCGGGCACTCCCAGGCTCCATTTGACCAATAAGTCAAACTCTTCAGCTCGACCAAGGCTGAATGAATCTTAGAAGGGCACTGAATTGCCTTTCCAGCGGTCCATCACGTGCACAATTCTGACTTACCATGCGGACAAAATATCCATTTGCGTCCGAAACTTGATCGAGAGGCCACCTGTGACACCCCGACTAATTAAATACCGGGTAGCTACTCCTTTATTAAATCAATACAAAATGCCAAGTTGGTTCAGTTAATAGCATCACTGTCGAAAACATTTAAATGATTACTAACCACCTATTATTTAAAAAGTAAGTTGCCAAATTTTAAATTAAGTCTGATTAACATGTAATACAAGAATAATGGAAGAACAACATAATCCATTCACCATAACGAAGTAATGAAATAACCAACCGATAGTAATAAGTCCGGAGGAAAAACTCCTCACAACAATCCCACGAATGAAATAATAACATAAGTTTGAATCCTGAATTAATTACATGCCCGAAGTCTGAATAACTGAAATAAATGAAATGCCTCTAAAAGAAATGGGCGACATGCCCTACAACTGATAAATGCTGAATATGGAGTCAAGATAGATGAAGCGTCTACAAGCAAAGTCCTGTAACTTCCACAAACAGCTACAGCTCGTCACCTGAATGAGGATCCTAAGCATGGTGTCCTTGTGGCTGGGCACCTAAAATGGTTTTTACAAAAATAGGTTTGAAAGCAAATGGGTCAGAGCCCGAAAGTGGAAATCATTTTAAAAACAGCAAGTGTTTTAATAACATTAAAACATTAAATGCAAAATACATGTTAGGACGTGCACTCACATGAAATTCTCACCTCTCGATTACATGTGCACTCCTAACGTACCATACCCATCTAAATAACATACATATCTAACCAAACCGTAATACATTCTACCCCTTACTACTCGATTCCCATATTACATTCTAGCGTTATCAATTAAATAGAGGGCTTTACATACACTCGGATTCTCAATTAGTAATACAATTCACTATCAATTAACCCGTTATGTTTTCTCAAGACATTACTATAATTATATTCACAATATTAACATGAAAGTTCCCATTAATTAAGTGTATATTATTCACGTCATAAATATACAATACAAGCACCCCGAGACTAAGCTGCGGTGCACACATACTCTGCTATCCATCCCGGTACATCACGTACATAAGGATCACGCATTCCGAATCTCTCAGGAGTCGTTCTCAGATAACAACAATCACAAACAATGGAGGCGAACACAGTCACATCACATGGGTCACGCACATACCTGCGCTCCCACGATCAGCAGACTTATTAACATCCCAATAAGTCCTTCTCTGACCTATGTTCATCGAGGTACCAGTCTAAATCCGGGCAACACAAGGATTAGAGGGCCCTAAGCAAACGTGAACCTCTCGTGATAGCAAGTATGGTAGGTATGTCATACACATAAATTCAATACATATACTAAGTAAGCACACATCTTAGTAATCACCATAATTTATATGTGGTACACCTCTCATTCTCGTACCTACGTATAATGTTACACAATTTACATATTCCTGGATGATACAATTATACAAGCCTTTAATTGTTCTCACGTTGTAATAGACACTCACGTCCTAATCCATAATTTCCATTTGGTTCGAATCACACTTCTAGGTTTTACTCCTCTATATATCTCAAATGTCCCTACTATATCAATTTATCATCAAGGGAAGGTTATCTCTACCATTAAATAAGGTTACGGGACACGCGAAATCAAAACAGGCTAAAAAGCCTAAACTGTCAACTCGTTAGAAGTCTCGTTCGAACGAGGCTGTTCGAACGAGAGTTCGTTCGAACGAAGTGGAACTTCTAACGAGATCTCGTTCGAACGAAAGTCATCGAATGAACATCCCTCTCATTAGAATTCAAACTGTCAACTCGTTAGAAGCTCGTTCGAACGAGCTCGTTCGAACGACCTGAGCAGGTCTTCTAACGAGTGGCCAGTTTCGAGCCCAGAAATGCCTTTTTCGTTTTTCCAACTTTTCTTCCTCTCTAATCTCCTCTAAACATCAATCCAACAATTGTTCAAGGTTTCTAATCGTCCCTAATCATACTTAGGTCATATATTAACGTATTTAGTGGGATTAATTCATCCTAAATCTCATCCAAATATTAAATCTCCACATCTTCTTCCCCAATCTCAAGAACATGAACCCTAGAAATTAAATTCATCCATAGGCAATAATAAATACGTTTTTATGGTATAAAAGATGTATTTTTCCCTGACTAATCATCCTAACATTGTTCTACATGCAATTTCCTCATAAAATTATAAATCTCTACAACCAATTTAATGGTTTTTTATCATTCTCCAAGAACAATGAAATTCTGTAAATTTCCTAAAATTTCCTACGCATGGAAGAAGCATTCTTTGCAAAATATGTAATTAAACCACTTGCCTTATGTGTATCTCTGATTTTGATGACGAATTGATAGAGTGTTCTCTCTCTCTCTCTGCAGAATTCCTTCTCTCTCTCTCTCCAAGCTTTCTTCTCCAAGGTGCTAATGGTGGCTAGGGTTTACCTTAGGAAATTTTGGAACAATTCTAATAACCCCCGTAGCCCATTAAGTCCTAAGATGTGGTTAGTGGGTTTAGTGGGCAATTACCAAGTTAGCTTTTTAATTCCCAATTTTCGTAGGTCTTAATTCCCAAAAATTCAAAATTACCAAACTACCCTTATACGTTGCCGGCATTGCCTAAAAATGCCCCGGGACCCAAACTAAACCCCCAGCTAGTGTTTTCTGACTATTTCGACCCTTCCGAACGCGTTGGCGCACTCAAAATGACCATATGGTTAATAGAAATAAAATTCACTTTTTAATTAAAATAAATATATTCCTGATGCGACTGTCACCCGCGTTCTCAACAAAATTCCCGAATTGCCGTATTTCAATCTCACGACAAGTTTCATAGTTCAATATTTATATATAGCCATATATACTCATTAATATAAAATACTAACTCGCATCTCGCTAGTATTTTTATCCGGATTAATTTCCAATTAATACACATTTAATTCAATTAATCCCATAAATAAATATCACAAAAATACGGGGTATTACATACTTCCCCCCTAATAACTGAATTTCGTCCCGAAATTCGGAACTAGAAAGTACCTGGTAAGAACAACTCTGGATAACGTTCGCGCATCTCATCCTCGCGCTCCCATGTGGACTCCTCGATATTATGATGTCGCCACTGAACACGCACTAACGGAACTATCTTTGACTGCAGCTTCTGCTCACTTCGGTCCAAAATAGCAATCGGCCCCTCCTCGTAGGAGCTATCAGGCTGGAGATCGATGTCCTCCAAGGCAATGTGAGAATGAGCCAAATCGTCTCTAAGATATTTCCTTAGCGAGGAAATATGAAATACATCGTGAATCCGATGCAATTGTTCCGGTAACCCAAGCCTATACGCAACCGGTCCAATCCGCTCAATAATAGGAAATGGTCCCACATATCTCGGTGCCAACTTCCCTTTCTTCCCAAAATGCATAATCCCCTTCATAGGAGATACTCTGAGCAAAACCTAGTCCCCCACTTGGAACTCCCTGAAGAACCTCTTCGCATCAGCATAGCTCTTCTGCCGATCCTGAGCTACCCGAATGCGACTCCGAATCAATTCTATCCTCGTCGAAGTATCCTGAATCACTTCTGGCCCAAGTAGTTTGTTGTCTCCCACCTCCAACCAACATGCTGGGGAACGACAAGGTCTACCGTACAACGCCTCAAATGGAGCCATGCCAATGGTGAACTGGTAGGAGTTGTTATAAGCAAACTCTACTAGTGGAAGATACTGCTCCCATCCACCCCCGAAATCAATGATGCACATACGTAGCATGTCCTCCAACATCTGGTTTGTACGCTCGATCTGCCCATCGGTCTGCGGGTGATACGCCGTACTCAATCGCAATTCCGTGCCCATGGCCTCCTGAAAACTCTCCCAAAACTGCGAAATAAATATCTTGTCTCGGTCAGACACGATATTTAGGGGCACACCGTGAAGTCTCACTATCTCTGCAATAAAGAGCTGGGCATACTGTCCCATAGTGTAGTCTGTCCTTACTGGTAGAAAATGAGCGACTTTGGCCAACCTGTCCACAATTACCCAAATGGAGTCGTGACCTCTCTGTGACGTAGGCAACCCCGTGATAAAGTCCATGGAGATGCTCTCCCACATCCACATCGGGACCTCCAATGGCTGTAGAAGTTCTGCTGGTCTCTGATGATCCACTTTTACTAGCTGACAAGTGGCGCATTTCGAAACAAACACGGCAATATCTCTCTTCATCCCGCTCCACCAATACTGTCGTCTCATGTCTTGGTACATTTTGTCCCCACCGGGATATACCGCGAATCATGAGTCGTGCGACTCTGCCATCACCTCGTGTCGTAATTCCTCCCCTTCCAGAACTACTAATCTCCCATTGAAGCGTAATCCCCCGTCTGAGCTAACGGTATAGGATTCGGCTCCCTCTGCGAGTAATCGAACTATCAGCTCCTGACAGAACGAGTCATCTGCTTGTGCCTTTACCACTTTCGTGACAATCTGCGGCGTAACAGTCATTACCGACATGAATGATCGGGCCACTGCATCCTGGTGTCCCAATTCTTTCCACTTGGCCTTCCACACCCCTGCCACCTCATCAACAGGTCTGCGGCTCAACGCGTCTGCTACCACGTTAGCCTTCCCCGGATGGTATTGGATATCAAACTGATAATCTTTCACGAATTCAAGCCACCTCCGTTGTCGCATATTCAACTCCTTCTGCGTGAATAGGTACTGTAGGGACTTGTGGTCCGTGAACAATCGAAACTTCTCCCCCAAAAGGTAATGTCTCCAAATCCGAAGGGCAAATAAAACTGCCGCCAACTCCAAATCATGAGTGGGGTAATTCTTCTCATGAGGCTTAAGCTTACGGGAAGCATAAGCTATGGCCTGACTCTCCTGCTGTAATACACCTCCAAGTCCTTGTAAGGACGCATCGGTGTAAACTAGGTACTCAACTCCCGGTCTCGGTAATGCTAACACAGGTGCTGAGGTCAACTTATCCTTCAACTCATCAAATGCCAACTGACAGGCATCACTCTAGATGAATGGCACACCCTTACGAGTCAGATGTGTCAGAGGACCCGCTATCTTCGAAAATCCCCGAATGAACCTCCTGTAGTATCCTGTTAGTCCCAAGAAACTACGAATCTGCGTCGGTGTCGTGGGCTGTCCCCACTCCCTCACCGCGGATACTTTCCCCGGATCAACAGATATCCCCCGGTCAGAAATAATGTGTCCCAAAAACTGGACCTCCTTCAGCCAAAACCCGCACTTCTCATATTTTGCATACAACTCGTTCTGACGTAGCGTCTGCAAAACCTGCCTCAAATGCTCTGTGTGCTCCTCCTCAGTCTGGGAGTAAACCAGAATATCATCGATGAAGACAATGACGAACTGATCAAGGAAATCTCTGAACACCCTATTCATCAAGTCCATAAACACAGCTGGAGCATTTGTCAAACCAAAAGGCATAACCCGAAACTCGTAAGAACCATATCTCGTTAAGAACGCAGTCTTCGAGACATCCTCTTCCCTGATACGCAACTGATGGTATCCCGATCGTAAATCAATCTTCGAGAAGAAAGAAGCTCCTCTCAACTGGTAGAATAGGTCATCGATTCGAGGCAACGGATACTTATTCCGTATCGTGACCTTATTCAACTCTCGGTAATCCACACACAATCTCAGTGAACCATCTCTCTTCTTCACGAACAACACAGGGGCACCCCACGGCGAAGTACTCCTCCGTATAAACCCCTGACCCAACAACTGCTCAATCTGATCTCATAGCTCTCGCATCTCTGCCGGAGCCATACGGTACGGTGCGCGTGCTATAGGTCTCGTATCTGGCAATAAGTCTATGACAAAGTCTATCTCTCGACTGGGGGGTCGGCCTGGTATCTCCTGAAACACATCTGAGTACTCCCTGACAACTGGGATCGAATCTAAAGGAATCACAACCTCCTTAGAGGTATCCTCCTCTATGTAATATAAATGAGTGGTTGAGCCTCCCTCTGGGCGAGGCATCGCCACTACAAACATCTCTTGCCCCGGAATGGCAAAAACAATGCTCCCACCGAAGCAATCAATCATGGCTCTATAATCAGCGAGCCAATCCATACCGATAGTCACATCGTGCACATGCATATCTAATACCAACATGTCTGCAGGTAATACCAGACTACCAATCTCTACTCCCACTCCCCGGCATATAAAGAAAATAAGCTACCCACTCCCCAATGGTGAGTCTACACACGTCACTGTGCTCTCTGCTGTGGCTAACAACCCTAAGGCTTTCGCAAAATGTGTAGATATAAAATAATGCGTTGCCCCCGTATCAAACAAAACCCGACCCATAGTACCATGGATAGGAAACATACCCTCAATCGCGGGTGGTGCCTGTGGAGCTGCTGCCTGGTGGACGTTATAGACACGTCCATACTGTAATTGCCCCTGCTGCACAGGAACTGCTGGAATGGCTGGAAGTGCTGGCACCTGGGCTGGAGCTGGGAGGGCAGGTGGAAAAAGTGGCCTCTGTGGCTCATGCCGAGCACCCTGCTGCTGCTGCGGGGCCCTGCCCCTATCAGGACAGCCCTAGCGTTTATGGCCAGTCTTGCCACAAACGAAACACTTCCCCGGGAAGTTCCCCCCTCTCTGTCCCTGCTGTCCCCGGCCCTGGTGGCCGTTACCGTTCCTCCACTGGCCCTGCTGAAACTGCTGTTGACCATTCTGACCCTGCTGGTTCTGATGGCCGTTCGGACCCTGATGGCCCTGCCGGAAACCTCCCTGTCCGTGCCTGAAGTTCCCCGATCTGAACCTCTTATGATCCCCCTGCTGGGAACCCTGGTCGCCCTGTCTCTGCCCCTGAATAGATTGTGCCCCACTGGCACCATGTCCTCCAGTCCTGCCCTGATGGCTGGACTCTCCCGATCGCTTGCCCTCAGCCATGTGAAAGCGGTGATCCTGGCAATGGAGCAATGCAACGTTAACCACATCAGAGTAAGTGGCCAACGATAGGTTCCCCAACAAATGCTGACGAATCCTCCAAGTCAACCCGTCAGTAAATTTTTGTATCTTCTTCTCTTCCGTCGGTATCTCATCCGGTACAATGTTTAACAGATTTGTGAATTCGGCCTCATACTCGGCCACAGTCTTACCCTCCTGTCGAAGGCTCATCAACTTCCTCCTCATTTCCATGTGAACAGCTGACGGAAAGTACTTGCGATCGAACCACACCCAAAACTCCTGAATAGTGAGAGTGTCCCTCTCCTCCACGGTGGTAATAGACTCCCACCACTGCAGTGCAGACCCCACTAGCTTAAAGGTAGCTAGTATCTGCTTCTGAACCTCTATGCACTCGTACATCCTCAGGTGCCTCTGAATATCTTTCCTTCACTGACTCGAAACCACTACATCGGAGCTACCTGCGAACTCCGGTGGGTGTGCTTTCTGAAAAGCATCTCGAACACATTCCCAAGCAGACGGGAATGCATGTGCCTGAACTGGCGCGGCTATCGGCGCCTGAGGTGGTTCCCGCTGAACTACGGCTAGTGCGGCATTTACCTCCTGGGCCACAATGGCTGCAACCTCGGCGGCATTCATCGTGCCCTGAACTGGTGCGGGCTGTGGTTCTGGCGTAGCATCCCTGGGAACCCGTTGTGCACATCGTGGAGGCATTCTGAAACAAGAATAAAGTCTATAAGTTCGCAGTTATAAACTCAAAATAGCTGAAGAACGTAGCATATACAAGAGAATACAACAGTCCTAAAATATAGGGCTCTACATCAAAGAAAGCTCAGCGGAAAACATAATAAGCCGTACAGATCCTAAAGGACACTAGAACCTGATGCTCTGATACCACCTGTGACACCCCGACTAATTAAATATCGGGTAGCTACTCCTTTATTAAATCAATACAAAATACCAAGTTGGTTCAGTTAATAGCATCACTGTCGAAAACATTTAAATGATTACTAACCACCTATTATTTAAAAAGTAAGTTGCCAAATTTTAAATTAAGTCTGATTAACATGTAATACAAGAATAATGGAAGAACAACATAATCCATTCACCATTACGAAGTAATGCAATAACCAACAGATAGTAATAAGTCCGGAGGAAAAACTCCTCACAACAATCCCACGAATGAAATAATAACATAAGTCTGAATCCTGAATTAATTACATGCCCGAAGTCTGAATAACTGAAATAAATGAAATGCCTCTAAAAGAAATGGGAGACATGCCCTACAACTGATAAATGCTGAATATGGAGTCAAGATAGATGAAGCGTCTACAAGCAAAGTCCTGTAACTTCCACAAACAGCTACAGCTCGTCACCTGAATGAGGATCCTAAGCATGGTGTCCTTGTGGCTGGGCACCTAAAATGGTTTTTACAAAAATAGGTTTGAAAGCAAATGGGTCAGAGCCCGAAAGTGGAAATCATTTTAAAAACATTAAGTGTTTTAATAACATTAAAACATTAAATGCAAAATACATGTTAGGACGTGAACTCACATGAAATTCTCACCTCTCGACTACATGTGCACTCCTAACGTACCGTACCCATCTAAATAACATACATATCTAACCAAACCGTAATACATTCTACCCCTTACTACTCGATTCCCATATTAAATTCTAGCGTTATCAATTAAATAGAGGGCTTTACATACACTCGGATTCTCAATTAGTAATACAATTCACTATCAATTAACCCGTTATGTTTTCTCAAGACATTACTATAATTATATTCACAATATTAACATGAAAGTTCGCATTAATTAAGTGTATATTATCCACGTCATAAATATACAATACAAGCACCCCGAGACTAAGCTGCGGTGCACACATACTCTTCTATCCATCCCGGTACATCACGTACATAAGGATCACGCATTCCGAATCTCTCAGGAATCCTTCTCAGATAACAACAATCACAAACAATGGAGGCGAACACAGTCACATCACATGGGTCACGCACATACCTGCGCTCCCACGATCAGCAGACTTATTAACATCCCAATAAGTCCTTCTCTGACCTATGTTCATCGAGGTACCAGTCTAAATCCGGGCAACACAAGGATTAGAGGGCCCTAAGCGAACGTGAACCTCTCGTGATAGCAAGTATGGTAGGTATGTCATACACATAAATTCAATACATATACTAAGTAAGCACACATCTTAGTAATCACCATAATTTATATGTGGTACACCTATCATTCTCGTACCTACGTATAATGTTACACAATTTACATATTCCCGGATGATACAATTATACAAGCCTTTAATTGTTCTCACGTTGTAATAGATACTCACGTCCTAATCCATAATTTCCATTTGGTTCGAATCACACTTCTAGGTTTTACTCCTCTATATATCTCAAATGTCCCTACTATATCAATTTATCATCAAGGGAAGGTTATCTCTACCATTAAATAAGGTTACGGGACACGCGAAATCAAAACAGGCTAAAAAGCCTAAACTGTCAACTCGTTAGAAGTCTCGTTCGAACGAGGCTGTTCGAACGAGAGTTCATTCAAACGAAGTGGGCCTTTCAATGAAATCTCGTTCGAACGAAAGTCATCGAATGAACATCCCTCTCATTAGAATTCAAACTATCAACTCGTTAGAAGATCGTTCGAACGAGCTCGTTCGAACGACCTGGGCAGGTCTTCTAACGAGTGGCCAGTTTCGAGCCCAGAAATGCCTTTTTCGTTTTTCTAACTTTTCTTCCTCTCTAATCTCCTCTAAACATCAATCCAACAATTGTTCAAGGTTTCTAATCGTCCCTAATCATACTTAGGTCATATATTAACGTATTTAGTGGGATTAATTCATCCTAAATCTCATCCAAATATTAAATCTCCACATCTTCTTCCCCAATCTCAAGAACATGAACCCTAGAAATTAAATTCATCCATAGGCAATAATAAATACGTTTTTTTGGTATAAAAGATGTATTTTTCCCTGACTAATCATCCTAACATTGTTCTACATGCAATTTCCTCATAAAATTATAAATCTCTACAACCAATTCAATGGGTTTTTATCATTCTCCAAGAACAATGAAATTCTGTAAATTTCCTACGCATGGAAGAAGCATTCTTTGAAAAATATGTAATTAAACCACTTGCCTTATGTGTATCTCTGATTTTGATGACAAATTGATGGAGTGTTCTCTCTCTCTCTCTACAGAATTCCTTCTCTCTCTCTCTCCAAGCTTTCTTCTCCAAGGTGCTAATGGTGGCTAGGGTTTGCCTTAGGAAATTTTGGAACAATTCTAATAACCCCCGTAGCCCATTAAGTCCTAAGATGTGGTTAGTGGGTTTAGTGGGCAATTACCAAGTCAGCTTTTTAATTCCCAATTTTCGTAGGTCTTAATTCCCAAAAATTCAAAATTACCAAACTACCCTTATACGTTGCCGGCATTGCCTAAAAATGCCCCGGGACCCAAACTAAACCTCCGGCTAGTGTTTTCTGACTATTTCGACCCTTCCGGACGCGTTGGCGCACTCAAAATGACCATACGGTTAATAGAAATAAAATTCACTTTTTAATTAAAATAAATATATTCCTGATGCGACTGTCACCCGCGTTCTCAATAAAATTCCCAAATTGCCGTATTTCAATCTCACGACAAGTTTCATAGTTCAATATTTATATATAGCCATATATACTCATTAATATCAAATACTAACTCGCATCTCGCTAGTATTTTTATCCGGATTAATTTCCAATTAATACACATTTAATTCAATTAATCCCATAAATAAATATCACAAAAATACGGGGTATTACACAACCGTGAGCTCTCGGGCTCTGTTTGACCTAAGTTAACTCTTCATCTCGACCGAGACTGAATGAATCTTTGAAGGGCACTAAAACCCCTTTCCAATGGTCCACTCCGTGCGTTATTCTGACTTACCATGCGGACGAACGATTCGTTTGACTCCAAGAGGTCACCGAATGCTTTTAGGGCCCGGTTGACAAAAGTCAACTCCCCAAACCGGGTCAAACTCTTTGGAACATCGAAGTACATCTCCTAACCTTTCCAACGGTCCGTCCCATGCTTGATTCGTACTTACCAAACAGACGAACGATCCGTTTGCGTCCGAACGATTCCCCGTCCAATGGATCGACAAATGCTTCTGAGCCATATTTGACCCAAAGTCAACTCTCGAACCCAGGAGAGTTCCAAAGTACTTTCAAAGGTCTCTGAATTACCTTTCCAAAGGTCTGCCCCGTGCGCAATTCTGACCAACATTTTTCCCTCGACAGCTAATTTTCCGACAAGGCCTGAAATACACTGCCAAATGGCAGGTTCCAGACCCTGCCTATCGGCAGGTGCCGATAGGCAGGACCAGGTCTATGCTGATCGGCAGTGACCTGGGCCTATAAAATGAGGCCTTCGCCTCATTTTCAAAGGGATCCCAGATCTGATAAAAATCACTCTCAGCGAATCCCAAAAACCTCTCTCGAAGACAATGCGATTTCAACATCCAAATTCCTTTCTAACTTTCACTTTTCATCATCCTTTTCATCAAACTTGGTGAATTAGCCACTATACATCCTCATCCAAGTGCAAGGGCTGCTCTCCAACATTCAAGATCAAGCTCAAGATCTTCAAGAAGGTTCAAGTTTCTCAACCTTCTCTTCAAATTCTCTTAAATTCGCAATAACTTATTTTATTACCTAACACTTTTATTATCTCATCTCACACATCCTAATATACTTTTTATTTAGTATTATTGCACATCTCTTATTTTCATATAAATAAAACCCAAAAAATAAGAAAAAGAGGGTTTGCTCATAAATTCCAAATAGGGATTCTCATATTTTTCTCACAACTAAAACACTTTTTCTACACACACACACACTCACAAATAAGCGATCACCCATTTGGATTTATGGAATGAACCTTACCCCGCGTTTTGTACGCGAACTACGTGGACTTTGATGCCTTTATAGGCTATGTAGGCGTCTCGGGGTAAAACCCGAGACTCGAGTCCTATTCTCACTTTCTCTCTCATTCTATATCTTTTCTAAATCCAATTTTCTTATATTCTATACACTTGTTCTTAGTGATGTATTGCTCCATATGCGTTATCGTTCCATTATAATGATCAACGTAAGGGTAATCACGTAAATTTTATTTTCTAATATTATTTTTATACCTTCCTACGGATGACTCTCTTTATCTCTCCCATGATACAAGTCGAGGATTCCTATCTCCACTATATATATACACATGCACACATATCACGGGAAAAATAAAAAAAGGAAAATAGCAAACATCCATGAGAGATCGAAAGGGCAGAATGGGTGCCTAACACCTTCCTATTTCGTAACTTATCCTCTGAACCCTTCTCGAATCATTTTGGTTTCGTATGCACCAGTATGTCTTTGGATGTCGTCCTTCGGGATGGCTTCCCGCTTTTCTTTTGTCTATTGTGAGTAAAATAGACTGGCGACTCTAAATCTCTCTACATTTTTACACCTCATCTTAAATGACGTCGGTCGAAGCACTCCCGAGAGGGATGCGCGGGACCCGAGGATCCTTCCTTCACCCCCCCCCCCCCCCGCGGTGAGGATCGGGGATGGCCACAGTGGCGACTGTGCTGGGGATATGTATATTTTGAGGGCTTGACTCTATTTACATGGATGTTATATTTGTTTATATTTTCCCTATATCTGCATGTTCCCCTTTTCCATGTGTATCCCATGCTTATGCTTCTGTTCACACACTTGTAGAAAATTCACCTTGTACACTTCGCACCACGTGCACCTAGGATCACATATAACCACATATTTCACGCATCACCCATCCATACTTGGTGTACCTTTGGTACTTGTACTTTTCTCCCTGTTTGACATAATCAAGAAAAACATTCTCATTATAAGATACAAATAAGAGAATCGTGCATGATTCACACGACATCACCAAAGAGCATTGTTATTGACCAAATTTTTCCCAGTAACTGGAGGGTCACTTCGTGATGGGCGCTGGTCCGGCAGGGTGCAGTTAGCCTAAGCGATATGACTCTCACCTTCCATTGTCCAAGTACCTTTGACGTATATCGAACGGTTCCCCCGCATCGTACCGCTTGACCGAAGTCATAACAGGAGGTATATCGCAGGGAATTCGTTCACGTACGCCGAGTATATCGAATTTGCTCTCACACGTACCGTCCCCACGAAGTATATAGGGAGGCAATTCACGTACACTCAGGTATATCAAATGGCTTGTCCACACGTACTGATTGCCCGCAAGAACAATACGTGTATCGTGGAAGTCACGCCAAAGGGGGAACCCATTCCGATTCACCCAACCAACTGCATACCCGCATATAGGTGTCAAACCTAGGACACGCACTTTAGATTGTCGATTTCAACCCGAAACTCTGCAGAAATTCCGAGTGGGCCTGCAGCCCAAATTTTTACGCATTTTTAAAATGGGACCCTATTCGTGAGCCTGGTTACAAGTCCATCTGTAGCTTCGCATATATTAAAAACCCCATTTTTCCAGGCTCGGGTCCCGTCCGGCATTGTATTTAGGAGAATTAAATACAAGTGAGAACATAATAATCGTAATAATCATGCTGAGTTTCGTCTCTAAAAACATTTCTCCCTTCTTTATCAAAAATCCAAAAATAGTTTCTTCTCTTTTTCTAAAAAATAAATCCCATTGTACGCTTCTCCGGTCAATCGCAAGGCCTTGGCCTGGCTCCCTATTGGCTTCGGTCTTCAGTCAAATCACCCCAGAGTTTCGTTCGTTCCTCTACTACTTCTTTCGAGTCTGAAATCCATCCACTTTCTATGGAGAATACATATCAAGTACCAGTCATACAGCCGGATCTGACGGCATTCCTAGCTCAGCTCGTGTCCAAGATTGACAACCTCCAAATTGAGGTCCGAGAGATGCAACAAAACCAGGTTCTTATTCCTCAAGAGCCCGAGGCCCTATTCCCTCGTGCTATGGGTGGATCCGTTCGAGCCTATCTGGGTTCCCTATGAATATCAGCACGCTCCACGTGCCCCTCCTGTCAATGAGCCACCGCCTGCCCAGCTTTCGATGTTAATCATTGCCCAGCCTGTGGCTAACCTGCGTATGGTCATTGATCCAAAAGAGGAGGAGTTGAATAAAGTCAAAGAGGATCTCAAGATGCTCACAAGGAAGTTCGACCAAGTCAGAATCTCAGGGAATTATATAGACTACACCCACATGTCTCCTTATCCTAAAGCGAGGTTACCCGAGAAGTTCGAGATGCCAAATATCGAGAAGTTCGAAGGGAGTGGACCCCCGATTGTTCATATTCTCAGTTATCATCGTTACATGACTCTACTAGGGGATTTTGAAGAAGTGATGGCCCAATTGTTTCAGCAAACTTTGAAGGATAGTGCCCTCCGATGGTTTTTATCTCTCGAGGAATCCAGAATCCGTAGCTGGGAGGATGTTGCTCAAGAATTCATGTTGCATTACAAATACAATGAAGAACTTGAGTTCACCCGTCGTGATTTAGAGTTGCTCAAACAGTATCCTGGGGAATCAGTCAGTAACTTCATAATCCGATGGAGGGAGCAAGCAGCTACCATAACCAATCGACCATCTGAGGAAGAATAGGTCAATATAGTGAAGAAGAACTTCTTGCCCCATGTCCGAGCGATGATGGGAGGAAAATACTATCCCCACTTTCGAGCTCTCAGAGAAGCGAGAGTAGAAATCGAGGAAAGCCTTGTTAAAACAGAGGTTAAACCGAAGAAGGTGTCCGAACAGTTCACCCCTGGAAAGTATGAGAAGCCTGTCAGTGCTACAGTCTCAACCATCAATAACATCTCTCAACCAACCACATCATGGTCACCACAAAAGCTGCCCTGCCCCCATCCGAAGGGAATACACTGAGCTCCATGCTCCCCTCTCCAAAGTTTACCAAGCCCTGTTAACTCGAAACCTCTTCAAACCCTTAGATCCACGTCCATTGCCAAATCCACTCCCAAGAAACTTCAAGGCCGATGCTCATTGCGCCTTTCACCAAACTGTTGGCTATCCCACCGACCAATTATTTCACTTTCAAAACATAATCCAAGATCTCATTGACCGGGGTACCATCTCCCCACCAGCCAATCCTAAGCCAAACACTACTCACAATCCACTCCCAAATCATGCCAATGACATCTTCTTAGAAGAAAACCCAGATTTTAATCCCTCAACTCCAATCACACCCATATACTCTCCTAAACCTCTTCAAATTTGCCCATATTTCCCTACACCCCACTAGCCTCACTGATCAAGCACTGTCACTCCTTACCAGAGCATGCATCGATGTCCGTACCCATTCTAAAAATGGAAATGTGGAATTATCAGAGGTGTTAAACCAACTCCTAGAGTTCAGGCTGAAATTGCCCTCACAGATGGTCATCGATTGCCAAACGTTCAGTACACTGTTCTTGGAAGCACGGAAATGGGCTCGAGATTCAGATAAGTGGGTGGTACCAACCGATGAAGTCAGCCTAGATGATGTTGTCCAGATTATGGTAGAATTTTTCGGGAAAACCAACAGCAACTGTAGTATCACCGAGTTACTTGATACTTTGAAGCTATAAGGACGCTTAGTCCCTTCAACCTTACAAATCCCCACAGAATGGGAAGACATGTATGAAGAAGCCATTGAAGTTGTGGAATGCATTGACTTTACATGGAAAAATAGAATTGTTGCCAGCGGATGGGGGGAAGAATTCGAAGTTTCGAGTGAAGAACAAGCTTCAGGAAGAATTGGTCCAGTAGTCGACATATGTGGGATGATATCATTTGAAGAACTCCTTGGAGAAATAAACAGGGTGACAGAATAACCTGAGATTGATGAGGAAATGGGATTCATGTTCTTCCCTTCTTCAGTACATCACATGACCAGATCAGGGAGACATTACCAGGTTCTAAGCTCACTACCAGCAAATAACAAAGGGAAGGGCATTGAAAACCTTCCTATGCCATAGATGGCCATCGAGGAGAGCAAGATCCTTGATTAACTGAAGAAAACTCAAGATAACATCACTCTATGGGGGCTTTTTATGTCTTCCCAGCTGCACAGAAAATCTTTAATCAAGCTTCTCACTAGACCCACAGTTCCTCCTTCTACCACACCAGAAGAAGCGGTAAACCTGGTCGAATCCTTGACCTCTACCCGAATGCTATCATTTTCTGAAGAAAAAATCCCCAGAATTGGGCCGAATCACAATCATGCACTCAATATCTCCATCGAAGTTACGGAGAAGGTCGTGCCACTCTCTCTTGTCAATAACGGATCCGCCTTGAATGTCTGCCCACTGAGAACCTTCAAGTGTTTAGGCCTGAACAAAAGCGACCTTGCTCCAACCTCCACCGTTGTACATGCCTACGATAGTACCCATCGGGAGGTGATGGGATCCATAAAACTTGTAATAGGGGTTGGCCCTATAAACCCTGTCGTTGAATTCTAAGTCATATACATCCCAGCTTATATCAACCTGTTTCTCGGACGACCCTAGCTCCACAGTATCAAGGGTATGTCTTCCTCACTCCATCAAAAATTGAAGTTCTTCGCCGACGGGCGAGTCATCACCATTTTGGTCAATGAAGAAAAGGTCGAGGGTGCAAGCACCAGCAGTCCAATCCTTGAGATACAGCACGGGTTAAATGATATGCTCCTATTAGGATTCCGAGTTGAGCCACTCCTACTCTCGGCAGGGAACGGTTTCAAAGAAAGGGTTTGTCTAGAATATGACCCTCATGGCAATGTTAATGTGATTCAGATGTTCAGAAATATGCACTTCATGCTCGGACTGGGGCTAGGGCAAAGGAAGTAAGGGATACTTGAGCCCATCGAACTGAAGAAAGATTTCCCTCCTTGTGGCTTGGGGATCAACCATCAAAATAAGAGATCAGAATGATCCACCAGTCTCGACCAAAGAGAAGATTAGACTGCATCCAAACTATCCCAGGAGACTCCTTGAATGGACGATTCATCAAAGAAGGCGAAGACTTCCCCTTTTGTGGTTTTCCAGAACCATAGTATGACCACACAGACAAGAAGATGAAGCCTGAAATGGAGATCTTTTTCCAAGATAGCTACCCATGGATCGAAAGTTTCCAACACCGAGTATAAATGCTCATCAAAGATATCGAAGAGACTGAGGAAGGTGATTTCGAAGATTCCTTCAACTTACAGACACTGGGGCTGGCACTCTGCATGGTTCATTCAGGCACTACATCAATGAATCCATCCCATGTGATTAAAGCTGTTGATACACCCCTCCTCAACTGGCATGTTGCGCCAGTTCTACCTCTTGAAATCTCCCATAACCCCAATGTTTACCCTATTTCCTCTTCTGTTGTCTATCCTTGTTCAAATGTAATCGATACCTCTTTTGATAAGGTTCTCAATGTTATTTTACTATTAATGAAATGAACGAAGATTTTGAGTATCTTGTTGTGCCTTACATTAATTATTTGGATTCTAATCAAACTTGTGATGATGATGATTTTGCAAATGAACAATTCTTAACTGATCTAAATAAGGTTAATAATAAATAACATAACTACGTTCAAGTTAATGAAGAGGAGACTGTTGTTATTAATCTCAGTTCTAGTAGCCAACTACGCGAGATTAGGATAGGGGCCACCCTTGACGAGCATGAGCGCGCACAACTCGAAGAATTGCTAAAGGAATTCGTGGATATCTTCGCATGGTCCTATGATGATATGCCCGATATTAATCCTGAAATACTCAGCACGAGATCCCCACTCTCCCAGATTACAAGCCGATTAAACAAAAATTGAGAAACCTCCGCACCGAATGGTCACTCAAGGTCAAAGAAGAGGTGGTCAAATAGTTAAACGTGGACTTCATTCGTGTGAT
Organism: Sambucus nigra; assembly: GCA_949130495.1. Lineage (NCBI taxonomy): Eukaryota > Viridiplantae > Streptophyta > Magnoliopsida > Dipsacales > Adoxaceae > Sambucus > Sambucus nigra. The sequence continues at coordinate 654,966,176 of OX422207.1, read as the reverse complement.
CGAATATCCCAAAAGGTTAGCCAGCATAGTACCTGTGCCGAAATAAGGAGGGAAGGACTACCGAGATTAAAACAAAGCTTCTCCAAAGGATGATTATCCGCTACCCAATATTGACATGTCCATGGACAACACAGCCAGTTATGCTCTCAAGTCATTCATCGACGGGTTTTTCGGATACAACCAAATTAAGATACACCCAGACCACCAAGAAAAAATCACATTCATCACCCCATGGGGAACCTTTTGCTACACCATCATGCCATTCGGTCTCAAGAATGCTGGGGACACCTACCAAAGGGCTGCCACAACCATCCTGCACGATCTGATTCACAAAGAAGTTGAGGTTTATGCGGATGATATGATTGTCAAGTCCAAAACTAGAGAAGGTCATGTTCCCGCTCTCGGGAAGTTCTTCAAATGACTGCGACGGTATCAGATGAGACTCAATCCACAGAAATGTGTCTTCGACGTTACAAAGGGAAAACTCTTGGGATTCATGGTCAGTGAGAAAGGGATAGAAGCAGATCCTGCAAAGCTGAAGGCCATACTTGAGATGCCACCACCCCGAACAGAGAAAAAAGTCTGAGGTTTTCGTGGGAAATTAAAATATATCAGCCGGTTCATCAGCCAACTAACCTCCATCTGTGAACCGATCTTCAAGCTCCTCTGAAAGGATTCAACCAAGGTTTGGAACGAGGCCTGCCAAGAAGCTTTTGACCGAATCAAATAATATCTGACCCAACCATCAGTGCTCATGCCACCACAGCCTGGTCTCCCTTTGCTCCTATACCTAACCATAACCGGCACTTCAGCTGGGGCTTTGCTAGACCAATACCTTGAAGACTCCTGTAAAGAAAGATCAATCTATTACGCCAGTCACAAATTGACCGGGTACGAGGTCAACTACACTGCTTTGGAAAAGGCGTGTGCTGCACATGTCTGGGTCACTCAAAAGTTGAGACACTACATGCTCGTCTTCCCCATCAAACTTGTATCCCGAATGGATCCCATCAAATACCTGCTTGAGAAACTCGCCTTATCCAGTCGAATGGACCGATGGTTGATGCTCCTAACCTAGTTCGATATCATGTACGTCACGCAGAAAGCCGTTAAAGGAAGAGCCATCTCTGACTACCTCACTGATTACCCCGTAGAAGAAGTAGATCTCTGGATCTCTGAATTCCCAGATGAAAATATCCTCTGCACCGCTCAAGATAACCTTCGATGGAAAATGTTCTTTGACGGCGCTGCCAACAAAAAGGGATATGGCATTGGGATACTTTTGATCGCCCTAGATGACTCCCACACTCCATCGCCATAAAATTAGATTTCCCTTGCACCAACAACATGACGGAATACGAGGCATGAACAGTAGGCCTCAAAGTTTCTCTCAAAGGTATTCAATACCTTGATGTCTACGGGGATTTAGCCCTTAAGGAGATAATAAAACCCATCTGGACCCCAGAGGGAAATTCAAGACCAATTGGAGCGGCCCCTACATTGTGAAGAAAATCTTATCCGGCGGTGCCGCCATGCTCACTGACCTAGATGGGGAGGAGATGGCTTGTCTAGTCAACCTGGATCGTCTCAAGAAATTCTACCCCTAGTCTGGAATCTCGGCGCACTACGACTCTTCTCATCTCCCTTCTATTCTAAAAAAACTCTCTTCATTTCCCTCTACCCAGAACTACGTGGGTCTGATCCTCTTCAAAAAACCATTTTTTAAGAAGAATAAAAAAAATTCAAAAACCCCAGAGGTACGAAGGCAGCTCATACATCTTACAGGAGCACGGCCCTTTCTTTTTCATAAAATACTATTCTTTTCTTATCTCTGAGAATGGCAGTTCATTCTAACAAATTCTTGAACAAAAGGATTATGTATGCTTTAGCGATCGGTATAGATAATTCAAAAATACAAAATTCATCGAAAGGCACAGCTGGATGATCAGAAACTTTCTTATTTCATTAATAAGAAACTACAGCACAAATTACATAAGAAAAGGAACGGATAACTCCCTTCCACCTACTTTCATAAAAAGCCAAATAAAATCCCCACATCTATTCCCTATTACACAAATAAACTCTCCAAGAGTCCTACTCATAGCTACCAGAGGAGACTGCACCCTCATCATCTACATCCTGGGGTCCCCAAATTTCCCCCGCCTGTACAGAGTGCCATAAACACTCCATGAACCGATAAGCCTGAACCAGCCTCGAAAAAACCACAACACCCCCTTCCATGGTGTTAAATAAAATAAACCACCTTTGTCCAGCCTCCACTACCAACATCTTACTGACTACTCTCCCCCACAACCACTTCATATAATCCCCGGGGACATGCCAAACTCTCCTAAAATACTGAGAGGGATGGGTCGACGGACACCGATTCTCCCACAGAGATCCAAGCAACAGACGCAGGCACTCGGTCAAAATGTCTACCGAAAAGAAATTTGAGGTCCGAGGTGGCACGACCTGTGCCCAGCCAAATTGGCGCGAAAGCCGCCAAGGGAAATAAAAAGAGGTCTGTCTGAGACCAGCCAGCTGCACATATGAGTACTCTCCTAGATCCAGAACAGGCTGCAACTGCCCCCACCAAGGCACTGACCAATATAGATTTCGAGCCCCATTCTCCACAAACCAATTTTCCCAGCTCTCAATATCCAAGCCAATGCTGAAGAAGTAACGCGAAAAGATGTTGGGTACAGCCGACAAAGGATACTCTGAAGGGGCCACTAAGCGGAGTCTTTCAGACAACCACACGAACGGCATCACGGGGCTACCCCCCAGGAAGTCAGAACGGCCTTCTTGCCAGGCATCCAGACCATTCAGCATCTTCGCCAGTATCACCGCTGCAGGATTACGACGGTATGACATCCACGAAGTAATGGCTGTAAGTTACGGGTCCACCAGCAGTTCCCCAGTCACCAGCAGTAATTTTGAAACCAGGCCCAGAGAAACGGCTCCAGCATAGCCAGCATCACCTACTTCCTGCAAATGCACGGACTGCAGCACCGCCGGGAGGGATATCATTCCTCTAGCAACCAGTGATCTGGCCGCCGAAAGCGAAATATAAAGAAGCCCGGCCAATAAATCCCTCGGAGAACGAGAAACTTTGGGCAAAGCCGCAGCAACACTGGGATTTATACCCAGCATGGCAGAAAATTCCTCGTAGGTAGGATAAACTTCATCCAACCCAAAGCGGAATACATGGTCTTTGGGGTACCAGAATTGTACCTCCGCCATCAGCATGCTCCACTCAATAGGCCGATTGCGCCACAAGGAGACTCGACGCATGTTGAAAGCATCATAGTCGACATTATAAGATCACATTGCTTCCAAGGCATCAAGGTAGTTGGCAAACTCAATGCTACCAGGGAGAGCCATCTTGCAAGGCTAAGAGATAGCGGGCAAGTAAGTAAGAATGTGAAGGTGTGATGAAAACACCCCACCCATACCCCTTTTTATACTTGGGAACCCTCACAAGAGACATAATCCCTGCAGAAATCGAAGGGAATCCTACCCCACAAAATACAAAAGGCTGAAGAGGGTACCAATCAAAGCCTTGAATTGATGGGACTGGACTAAACTGCCGATAGGCAGGACAGGGTGCTTGCCGATCGACAACCTACCATTTTTAGAAATTTTCCTTTTTTCCTCTTTTGTCAAATCAGAAAACTCAATAAAAATAAATTGATATTCTCAACAAAATTTTAAAATCCCTTTTTCTCCTTATATAATTTCCCCTTTTAATTAAAAACTTTCCTTCAAAAATTCCAAAAATACTCCTTTTTACGGTCTCAGCAGCAAAGTAAAAAGCGCATGCGCATGCATTCATTTATCATTAATAAAAGATAATAAAAAACTCCTTTGCATTGCATCTATTCGTTTATGTGTTCATCAATTTTACAGGAAATAAAAAGAAAAAGCAAAAAATAACGGGACTCAGCCCGAACCCAGATTCTTTCTCTCTCACTCACTTACCTTTATCTCTAAGAGCTTCCACCCATGCGACGTGCTATCTTTCCCCTGTGGCAAGATGATGCACCGCCACTACTCGAGCCAGAGTCCTCTTTGGACGAAGCAGATGGCACCAAGCAAGAAGGAACAGGAACCGCATCCTGAATATGGGCAGTTGCCGAAGATATCCAGTCTCTGATGTCCCTTAGCTAAGTGGTCGATACTCGAACTTGCTGCAAGAAAAGGCAAAATCAGTATCAAAACATATATGACCAAAACAGAAAAGAAAGAAGGAGGAGAACAGAAAGGTATACCGCAGGTCGGAGGACCTCCTCTGTCAAACCCAACTCCTCCGAATCCATCGCATGAGGATGATGCAGCATAGGCACTATCCCTCCATCAGCCCATCGGATGTTGTACGAAGGAGTATGCAACCGCACAGAAGCAACCACCGAGGTCGTCGCCATCGCAGATGCCGTCGGACCGCCGCCACTGTGGGAAGATCCCACCGCTCGACTCGAACCCACAGGAGGGAAAGGAAGGTCATCATATATGTTGGGCGCCATCAACCAGCTTATCACAAAGTCCATATAGTCATACGGCGCATCCGAATCAGTGTACAATAAGTAAGACTCACCGATCATCGCCGTGATCCTCGCATCCTCCGATAGCAGTCGCTCCCGCCTCATAGACATAGGAGGCTGCGCAGGTGGAACCACCACCTCATCCTCAACAATCTAGTGAACCACCCTCTCCCCGAGATACCAGGAATGGCCGAACTCATGCGCCAGCAAATGCCTCATTTACGCGTTCACCCCGATCATCCCCGCATCCTGAATGGCTGTCCCCCAGGGATAAAAGGTCACCTAAAAATCTCCAAGAAGGAATAAATCAATGCAAGATCAGAAGGCGCAAAAACCAAGACTGAAAATGGAAAGAGTCTTACCCGACCACTGGTCAGGTCATTCAAGACCTGACGCACCGCCTCCAGAGAGAGAGATCCCTTCGATTGTCGATTGGCCTTGCACCATCGATACAATCGATAGAAGTCCCCAACAGTGTCGTCCTTTAGAGAAATCAATGGGGTATTGCACCCAATCACCTCATAAAAACACGTTTGTCAAAGATAAGAGTTCACAAACAAAAAGAGACGCATATGAAAAATGCGAATGCGTGAAAGGAAAATGCAAATGCATGAAAATAAATGCGCAAACTGAAGAATACCTCAAGAAGGTACGTGGCTCCAGTAAAGGTCTACCGGTAGCACCGACTGAATGCATCCAGAGAAGAGTAAAGGGTCGCCAAAGTCAGACTCCCCCAATCATAGAAAGGGATGTTCGAAAACATCCTTAGGTATGGCAAGATCCACAAATGGACGACATCGCCGCTCGACGCCACCATAAAACCTCCCAACATTAGCAAAATAAATAATCGGGCCATCTTCCTCACTTACAGCCCGTCCTCCACATCAATCACCCTGCCCAACAGAACATCTTTCAGCAGGGACAGCCGAATAGAATCCCCAGAAACTATCCGCCCTGCATCACCAAGTGTCGCACACACTGCCTCTGGTCTCACTCGTAAAGAGCGATCCACCTCTATTTGCTCTCCATCACAATCTAGCCCTAACAGCTGTTGCACATCTATGGGAGTCACAGTCATCTCCCCGAAGCCGAAATGGAAGGTGTGGGTAGTATCCCACCACCTCTCCCCTAAGGCGCACAGGACCGCTGTCGAATGAGGCGTCTCATCCAGCGCAGATGCCAACCTCCCAAAACCCGCTGATGATACCACCCAACGCACCACAGGTGGGAGATGCTCCCAGACATCCCTGAGCTCCATCGTCCCGTGGGCACGCATGTTCTTCAAAGAAATATCACACTGGAAAAAAAAGAAAAAAATATCATCAGAAGTTAAGAAAGAAAGAAAAATCACCAAAAATAAAGGAATGCCAAAGGTCGGGTTACTTACATAACCGCCAGGATTCACTCTCGAAGAGCGAAGACGCGACGGCTCCCGCAGCAAAGTTCGCTCATTTGCAGCAGGCTCAAACGCATCAAAGGAGTTCTCACTCCCCAAAGCAAGAGGCGCCCTGGCCCTCCACTCCACATTCGCCCAGTCATAAATGGTCAACCAATCCCTGTGGACTGCAGTGCTCACAAAAGCGGCCATTTCTTCAAGATCGGAATGCTAGAACGATTTGCAGAGAAATCGCAGAAAGAGAGAAAGCAAAGAAGCTGTGAAAAAAATGAAAGGATTCCCCCCCCCCCCTTTATATAGGATGCCAAACGCCATGCCGATCGGTACTGACCCCTACCATACCGATCGGCACTGACTCCTTACCTTCCCGAGGAAGACCAAAAGTCTGTGCCACTGCCGAATGGCACCCCTCATACCATGCCGACCGGCACCCCCCTTAAATTTCATACAGAAATTCCCAAAAAATACCAGAAAGCCCCGAAAAATCCTCAAAAAAATCATAAAAATCACAGCAAGGATTTAGAACATTTTCACCAGGAAAATTTCACATTCCCTCAAGCGAAACCCCTCTTTCTCAGCGAAATCCTCAAAAACCAAGTGGATCTCCTCCTGACAAAGCTCCGGAGGATCTCTAAGGATCGCCTGATCACTTCCCCAACGGAGTTTTTACAGCACCAAAATTGGTTGTTCCCCCCTGCAAGGCCTCCTAAAGAAACAAAAGCTTCCCCATCTCATATCAAAATCACAAGGCACTTTCTCCAGAATCAAAATCCAATCTTTATCCACTCTTAGGTTAGAATTGACCTCGATCTTGGATTGTCACCTGAGTTAGGTCAGAATTAACCTCGGTCCTCATTCGTCACCACTCTTAGGTCAGAATTGACCTCGATCTTGGATCGTCACCTGAGTTAGGTCAGAATTGACCTCGGTTCTCGGTCGTCACCACTCTTAGGTCAGAATTGACCTTAGTCTTGGATCGTTACCTGAGTTAGGTCAGAATTGACCTCGGTCCTCGATCGTTACCACTCTTAGGTCAGAATTGACCTTGGTCTTGGATCGTCACCTAAGTTAGGTCAGAATTGACCTCAGTCCTCGGTCGTTACCACTCTTAGGTCAGAATTGACCTCGGTCTTGGATCGTCACCTGAGTTAGGTTAGAATTGACCTCGATCCTCGGTCGTCACCACTCTTAGGTCAGAATTGACCTCGGTCTTGAATCGTCACCTGAGTTAGGTCAGAATTAACCTCGGTCCTCGGTCGTCACCACTCTTAGGTCAGATTTGATCTCGATCTTGGATCGTCACCTCAGTTAGGTCAGAATTGACCTCGGTCCTCGGTCGTCACCACTCTTAGGTCAGAATTGACCTCGATCTTAGATCGTCACCTGAGTTAGGTCAGAATTGACCTCGGTCCTCGGTCGTCACCACTCTTAGGTCAGAATTGACCTCGATCTTGGATCGTCACCTGATTTAGGTCAGAATTGACCTCGGTCCTCGGTCGTCACCACTCTTAGGTCAGAGTTGACCTCGATCTTGGATCGTCACCTGAGTTAGGTCAGAAATGACCTCGGTCCTTGGTCATCACCACTCTTAGGTCAGAATTGACCTCAGTCTTAGATCGTTACCTAAGTTAGGTCAGAATTGACCTCGATCCTCGATCGTCACCACTCTTAGGTCAGAATTGACCTCGGTCTTAGATTAACACTTGAGTTAGGTCAGAATTGACCTCGATCCATGATCGTCACCAGTCTTAGGTCAGAATTGACCTCGGTCTTGGATCATCACTTAAGTTAGGTCAGAATTGACCTCGGTCCTCGATCAACACCACTCTTGGGTCAGAAATTAACCTCAGTTTTGGATCGTCACCTGAGTTAGGTCAAAATTGACCTCGGTCCTCGGTTGTCACCACTCTTAGGTCAGAATTGACCTTATTTATTAGATCTTCACCCTAAGCCCATAGAATTGGCTTTGACCCACAGAATCGGTCACCCTCATCACTTAAACCCGCAGATTTGGCTTTGACCCACATAATTGGTCATCCTCTAGCATCACTTCAGGTCCTCAGAATAGACCTAAACTTTTGATCTTCATTCAAACCATCCCCAGCACACCCCTTAGGTCCTCAGAATCGGTCATACTCCCTCAAAAGCATCATGTGGTGTCTATTCGACGGTTATCATTTGATTCAAACTCACCCGTCGAGGGGCTCTATAGACACCCCATTCTGTTACCCCCTAACTCTCCTTAGGTCCCTAGTACCTCCCTTCATCACTATGAACCCAGGTCATACCCCGAGTACTGACCTAGAAGCCATCGAGCACTCCTATGCTCCGTTTTACCAAAAAGTAAAACTCTTCAGCTCGACTAAGGCTGAATGAATCTTTGAAGGGTACTGAATTCCCTTTCTAATGGTCAATCCCGTGCACAATTCTGACTAACCATGCAGACGAACGATCCGTTTGCGTCCGAAACTTGATCTAGAGGCCACCGAGCGCTCCCGGGCTCTATTTGACCTAAGTCAACTCTTTAGCTTGACTGAGACTGAATGAATCTTCGAAGGGCAATAAAACCCCTTTCGAATGGTCTGCTCCGTGTGCGATTCTGACTTACCATGCGGACGAACGATCCGTTTGACTCTAAGAGGTCACCAAATGCTTCCAAGGCCCAGTTGACCAAAGTCAACTCCCCAAACCGGATCAAAATCTTTGGAATGTCGAAGTACATCTCCTAACCTTTACAAATGTCCACCCCGTGCTCGATTCGGACTTACCAAGTGGGCGAACGATCCGTTTGCGTCGGAATGATTCCCCGTCCAATGGACCGACAAACGCTTCCAAGCCATATTTAACTCAAAGTCAACTCCCGAACCCGGTAGAGGTCCAAAGGACTTTCAAAGGTCTCTGAATTACCTTTCCAAAGGTCTACCCCGTACACAATTCTGACCAACGGTTTGCCCTCGGCAACTAATTTTCCGACAAGGCCTGAAACACACTACCAAATGGCAGGTTCCAGACCCTGCCTATCGACAGGTGCCGATAGGCAGGACCAGGTCTATGCCGATTGGAAGTGACCTGGGCCTATAAAAGGAGGCCTTCACCTCATTTTCAAAGGGATCCCAGATCTGATAAAAATCGCTCTCATCGAATCCCAAAAACCTCTCTCGAACACAGCGCGATTTCAACATCCAAATCCCTTTCTAACATCATCCTTTTCATCAAACTTGGTGAATTAGCCACTCTCCATCATCATTCAGGTGCAAGTTCTTCTCTCCAACATTCAAGATCAAGCTCAAAATTTTTAAGAAGGTCCAACTTTCTCAACCTTCTCTTCAAATTCTCTTAAATTCGCAATAACTTGTTTTATTACCTAGCACTTTTATTATCTCATCTCACACATCCTAATATACTTTTATTTATTATTATTGCACATCTCTTATTTTCATATAAATAAAACCCAAAAAATAAGAAAAAGAGGGTTTGCTCATAAATTCCAAATAGGGATTCTCATATTTTTCTCACACTTTTTTCCACAACTAAAACACTTTTTCTACACACACACACTCACAAATAAGAGATCCCCCATTTGGATCTATGGAATAAACCCCACCCCGCGTTTTGTATGTGAACTACGTGGACTTTGATGCCTTTATAGGCTACGTAGGCGTCTCGGGGTAAAACCCGAGACTCGAGTCCTATTCTCACTTTCTCTATCATTCTCTATCTTCTCTAAATCCAATTTTCTTATATTCTATACACTTGTTCTTAGTGGTGTATTACTATATATGCGTTACCGTTCCATTATAACGATACGTAAGGGTAATCGCGTAAATCTTATTTTCTAATATTATTTTTATACCTTCCTACGGATGACTCGCTTTATCTCTCCCATGATACAAGTCAAGGATTTCTATCTTCATTATATATATACACATGCACACATATCACGGGGAAAATAAAAAAGGAAAATAACAAACATCCATGAGAGACCGAAAGGGCGGAATGGGTGCCTAACACCTTCCCATTTCGTAACTTAGCCTCTGAACCCTTCTCGAATCATTTTGGTTTCGTATGCACCAGTATGTATTTGGATGCCGTCCTTCGAGATGGCTTCCCCCTTTTCTTTTGTCTGTTTTGAGTAAAATAGACTGGCGACTCTAAATCTCTCTACATTTTTACACCTCATCTCAAATAACGCCGGCCAAAGCGCTCCCGAGAGGGACGCGCATGACCCGAGGATCCTTCCTTCACGCGCCCGCCCGCGATGAGGATCGGGGATGGCCACAGGAAGGGAGGACAGTTGCTGAGTATGAGAAAGAGTTCACTAATCTTCTGAATATAATGCCGGATGAGATACCAACGGAGGAGAAGAAAATCCAGAGGTTTATGGATGGATTGACTTGGAGGATTTGCCAGCATCTATTAGGGAATCTTTTATTGGCCACTTATTCTGATGTGGTTAATGCTTCCCTACTACATTTTTAGGACCAACGCTTCCATCAGCAGGGAAAAAAACGAGTCGGGGAGTCCAACTAGAAGGGTGGGACAGAAGGTAGTAGTGCCAGTGGGGAACCCGTAGTTCAGGGACAGGTCTGTCAGGGTGAGCAGAGTCCCCATCAGGGGGACCCTACTAAGCGATTCTATTCTGGAGATTTTAAACATGGGCAGGGAGGTTTTAGGTAGTGTCATCAGGGCTAACCTGGTCAGTAGGGCCAGCAGGGGCAACAACGATTTCAGTTGGGCCAATAGAGCCAAGGGAGGGGTGGAAATGTCCATCAGGGCTAAGGACAGCCAGGGAAGAGGTGAGGACACTTCCCAGGGTGGTGCTTTACTTGTGGCAACACTAGTCACAAATGCCACGATTGTCCTCAGAGGGGTAGAGCCCCACAGAAGTAGCAGGGCGCTCTCCAAGATCCCCAGTGACCGATATTTCCAGCCTCCCTCCCAGCACCACCCCAGGTACCATATTTGCCATCCATTCCAGCAGCTTCGATGCAGCAGGGACAGTTGTAGTATGGGAGTGTCTACAACATCCATCAGGCCGAGGTTCATTAGGCCCCGCTTGGAGTCGAGGGTATGTTTTCTATTCAGGATACTATGGGGAGAATATTATTTGACACAGGGGCTACACATAGTTTCATTGCCACTAGTTTTGCACGCGCCACGGGGTTATTAGACATGGTAGATAACACAATTACTAGTGTAGACTCATCGATGGGTAATGGGTCTTTGATATTATTTCTATGTCGGGGAGTAGGAATAGAGATTGGGAGGTTGATTTTATCGGCCGATCTGCTTGTCTTATAGATGCACGAATATGATGTGATTATAGGGATGGATTGGCTAGTTACGTATAGGGATGTGATTGATTGCTATAGCCATAGTATTGTGTTTTCCATACCGGGTCAGGAAATATTTTTGGTGTCGATGCCTCGTCCTAAGGGAGGTTCATCGATCCATTTACATTATATAGAGGAGGATACCTCTAAGGGAGTGGTGATACCGCGTGATTCGATTTAAGTTGTTTATGAGTTCGATGATGTATTTTAGGACATACCGGGATTATCGCCCAGTAGGAAGATAGAGTTTGTGATATATTTGATGCCAGGAACTCGACCAATAGCTCGTGCACCTTACCGTATGGCTCTGACATAGATGAGGAAATACATGATCAGATCGAGTAGTTATTGGGTTAGGGTTTCATCCGTAGGAGTACCTCACCTTGGGGTGCCCCCGTGCTATTCGTAAATAAGAGAGATGGGTCGTTACGATTACGTGTTGACTACAGAGAGTTGAATAAGGTCACGATACGCAATAAGTATCCGTTTCCCCAAATTGATGTCCTATTCGACCAGTTATGGGGAGCTTCTTATTTTTCGAAGATAGACTTGAAGTTGGGGTACCATCAGTTACGTATTAGGGAGAAGTATGTCCCTAAGATAACTTTTCTGATGAGGTATGGATCTTACGAGTTCAGGGTTATGCCATTTGGGCTAACCAACGCACCGACAGTCTTCATGGACTTGATGAACAGGGTGTTCAGAGAGTTCTTAGATCACTTTGTCATTGTCGTCATTGATGACATTCTTATTTATTCCCGAATTGAGGAGGAGAATGTCGAGAATCTGAGGATGGTTTTACAGACTCTAAGTGAGCACGAGTTATATGTGAAATATGAGAAATTTAGGTTCTGGCTGAGAGAGGTTCAATTCTTGGGGCACATCATTTCTGCGAAAAGGATATCGATAGATCCAGGGAAGGTGTCAGTAGTGAGGGAGTGGGGATAGCCCACGACGATGAATGAAATCCGTAGTTTCCTGGGGCTAGCAGGATACTACATGCGATTTATTCGGGGATTCTCAAAGATAGCGGGTCCGTTGACAAATTTGACTGGCAAGGGGGTGCCATTTATATGGGATGATACCTGTCAGTTGGCTTTTGACGAGCTAAAGGACAAGCTGACTTCAGTATCAGTTCTAGCACTACCCAGGCCAGGGGTGGAATACTTGGTTTACAGTGATGCGTCCTTACTAGAACTTGGGGGTGTGCTTCAGCAGGAGGATAAGGCGATTGCTTATGCTTCTTGTATAAGAGTAGGATGATATTTTTGTACCTAGGGTTTAATGGAAAAACTGGATTAACGTATGTTTAGGAGGTATTTAAGGGTAGGGTAAGTGGATGGCAGCCCACCTTTACCTTCTCCATAATTAAGTTAAAGAGAAAGTTAAAGAGAAAAGAAAAAAAAGGAAAAGAAAGGCTTGGAGAAGTTATGAGAGGGAATCATCTCCGGATCCAACCTATCACAACCGTTAATAATTCGGACTTAGACACTCAAAGGCAACTAGTTACTTGCATTAAATTTCATGTTTATGTAGTTAATCACTTTCATTTTTAATGGTATAAAAATCTATGATTTAAAGGTGTAAAGGTTAAAACTTTGAGAAATTAATTAAGAGATGCTAATCATAATTAGTCTCTGATTAGAATTGATAATTACTTGATGATGATTCAATAAAAATTTCGTAATAACCTATGGGTTTACAATGATGAGCATTTGGAACAATGATAGGATGTTTGAATCAATGAAAACTCAAATTGGGTAATTTATGGGTTTGATGAATTGAAGTTTGATTTAGAATCCTAGGGTTTTGATGATGGATTCAGGACTTATTATATGTTAGAATACTTTTGGGACGTTATTATAATGATGTAGGAGGTTAACTTTATGTTTAGGGAGGCTTGGGACTTCCATTGGAGGTCTTAGAGGAGAAAAAACTGAGGAAGAAGATGACAGGCGACCCAGTGAATCGAACCAGTTTGTTGAAGAATATGTGGCTCCTAATTTTTAAAAATCGCTTTTCAATTAAATATTAATTTCCTTTAAGTGCGGAATAGGATGGTTCAACACAACACACACAAACTTCAAATTTTAAATTCTTCAAATTCAAAATTAAACTAAACTAAAAGTGATATTAAATTAAACAACAAATAAATTTTCACTTAAACAAATTAATTCAACCCAAGTCCTAGAAATTTTCCTAACAAGATTAATTCATTTTTCTATTTAGGCCAAATCAAATTTTATCAAATTAAATTGTGCCGACTTGAATTAAATTAATTTAAATTCACCCAAACATATTTTAACACTAAAATAAGCAATATTGCAAATTAAACCAAATTTTATCTTTTTAACCTAAGCATGCATTCTAGGTGAGTTGAACAAGATAAAAGAAATAATCTCACTACGCGGCGATGTACGAGGAAAACCCACATGGGAAAAATCTCAAACGACCCTGGCCTAACAAATTCACTAGATATGGTTTTCAGTTACAAGACAAAAGACTTACTACACTCGATTTGACTCCCTTCAAGCCTTAACGCTTCTTCTTGCCAATACCTCCGTCTAGAAAATAACTCCAAAATCTTGGAGTCCACCAATGGAGGCACAACCTACCGTCAACCACACATGGTGCCTTTCCCCATGTGAGAACATCGCAGCGAAACAAATATCTTCCTTTTGAGGGTAGTGAAGAAACCCAAACAATCTCCTTTAAATAATTGAGAATAAGACAGGTGCCAAACTATCTCCAAGCATAGATATATAGAGAGAGAACTAAATAAATATTTTGGGTGTAAAACACTTGGTTTTGTTCTAAAGATTAAGCATTTTCAACAAAAACTAAGGGAAATTTTTCTTGGAAGAATTAGGCTATCAAAAACTCTCTAAGAGATGGAAAAAGTTGTGTCAAAAAAGTTGTTTTCCGCACTAGTTTTCTCATGTAAAATTTTAGTGGGAAAGTGAGATTTTAGGCCATTGTTCAAGAGAATTTTGATACGAACGCGTGGCCGCCAGTTTCGTATTTTTCTGTTCTTTTTTTATTTTGATGTGATTTTTCTACGGAAAGGTGTCCGAGAACAAAATCTTTAGAACTATGAATTCAAAAAAAAATTAACAAAAAAATGCTAACACCCAAATTAAATTTTCAAGATCATATATATATATATATATATATATATATATTAATGCATTCATACCTTTAGGAGACATTGGAATCCACATGTTGATGACGTGAAACTTGGCGCGAAAATCGGCAATGATGAAGCTTTTAAATTCGGGGCCGCTACGTTTTCAACTCCTCAAACAAGTCATAGGCTTGATAGGGAAAACTTCTGTCCTATGACTCAAATCGTTTTGTCCGAAATTGAGCCAATACTACATAAGACTCAATTGGAAATTTGTGTCCTTACAAATTTCCCCCTTTGGCTATTTCGGGACAAAACCAAATCAAAAATCTTAAAGGTCCGTCAAGCTCGTCTAGACACACATCCCACAAAAAAAATAAAAAATACAGACGCTATTGACACGACCCAAGGATGTGTTTTGCCGCCTTAAAAAAATACCGCTAAAAGAAATTCCTGCACACTTAAGAAATCCATTAAACGCATAGGGAATATCAGATTAATAAAATGCAAGTTAAATAAATACTCCCCCTAACTTAATTCTAATTCTCCTTCTTTATCAAATATGATCTACCTAAGAAGGTCGCGAATCCCCCTAAGATAAATCTCCTAAATTAAAGGTTTAGATACCATTTCTCCCCCTTTTTGTTTAGGAATAGACAAAGGATAAAGAATTGAAACATTACTTATTTCTTCCCCAATTAAAGCATATACTATTTCTCCCCTTTAAAACTACACAAGGGATATAAAATATGGAAAAACAAGGAAAACATGATTGTGCATAAAGTGATAAGAGCATTAAAGCATATGGGCAACGATAAAAAGTAACTAATCCACAACAAGGGTAAATAGATACCAACTTATGATGCGATAAAAAAAATGATGCCAACTAAAATGTATTTAACATAAACGTAGAATATCAACCAAAATTCGCAACAAGATAGATACCAATTATGAATTAAAAGCATAAATGGATTAGCTAACATGGCAAGACTCAAAAACAAACAAAATATCGTATATATGTATACACAATAGATACATACTAAGCATAAGTACACACATATAGATATAAACACACAAATGACACAAAATAAAATAACATGAGTTTTTCACACTCTTATAGCATAAATGTGTCATATGGAAACGGAAGTGAAGGGGTGTGAACAAGATACCAATGAATTAAAACCCAATCACTTAACCATGTTCACGGAGTTATTATTTGATTGCAAAACGTTATCAACTATGATTTAGCCTTATGTGACAAGATAAGTTGAACTCTATGAACAAACAAGCACAATGCATACAAACCTAGCATATTGATGATTCTACAAACCAATAGTGTCATAACATTGATAGTGCAACTAGGAAACAAGGACATTGTGCAAAATCGTTGATATACCATCCAAAGTCCCTAAAAATATGCATTTAATACTTTTGAATGAATATACCAAACTAAACAAAATAGTCCTTGGCAAATATTTTTCTTTTAATGCCAAAATTTTCTTTTAGGCCCTTGGATCATGCATTTCTTTTAGGTCCATTCCAAATAGTGGCTTACTCGCAAAGGATAATTTTTCCTTTCGGAGTGCACATTCATTATCATTTTTTTATCACACAAATCTCACGAGCAACGGATTTAGCATACACAAATCCTCCTAGGTCACAAAATATGTAGATGACTAGTTGGTAGGAGAACAGCTCACAAAGCTCAAATATACATGTGAAGTTAAAATTTCAAAAGAGTTCATGCACGTGTATGAAAAGGCATATAAAAACGAATCCATTAAGCAAGTCAAACTTAAACTACTCCATGTAACCATGACAAAGAACATTGTAAGGATTGAAAATTTTAACCAAAAGTTCTAGCCACATGGGAGCGAAACGATAGGATTCAAACACAAACATATGCCACAAAAGGTGTGTCAAACTAAAATACACAAAAAAAAAAATTTGAGTTTTTGAAATTTTTTACCGAACACACAAAAATATTTACTCAAAAGACAAATAAAAATCATTTTGTATTTTTCATTAAGTCCATATAATTCATACAAGTAGAATACAAATGATAAACAAAATCTTTTTATATTTTTCATTTAATGCAAATTAAAATGAAAAGAATATAATACAAAAGATAAACTAGTCATAAATCTAGCAACGCATATATAATGAGGCATAGACTAGAAAATGACAAACAAAACGTACAACTGTACATAAGCTAGAGTATGAAAATATGCAAGCCATTACTCATAGGATATAGCAAGTGAAGAGTCATGAACTAGCATGTTAGAACCATAAAAAACTGGAAATTTTGAAAAATGAATATCTTCCCAAAAAAAAAATTCTAAACATTAGGATCACACAATATTTTAGTGTGACCCACTCTGATACCACTTGTTGAAGAATATGTGGCCCCCAATTTTTAAAAATCGGTTTTCAATTAAATATTAATTTAGTTTAAGTGTGAAATAGGACAATTCAACACAACACACACAAACTTCAAATTTTAATTTCTTCAAAATTAAAATTAAACTAAACTAAACGTGACATTAAATTAAACAACAAATAAATTTTCACTTAAATAAATTAATTCAACCCAAGTCCTAGAAATTTGCCTAACAAGATTAATTCATTTTTTTATTTAGGCCAAACCAAATTTTATCAAATTAAATTGTTTCGACTTGAAAAAAATTAATTTAAATTCACCCAAACATATTTTAACACCAAAATATGCAAGATTGCAAATTAAACCAAAATTTATCTGTTTAACCTAAGCATGCGTTCTAGGTGAGTTAAACAAGATAAAAGAAACAATCTCACTACGCGGCGATGTACGAGAAAAATCAAAATGGAAAAAATCTCGGACGACCCTGTCCTAACAAATTCACTAGATATGGTTCTACAGTTACAAGATAAAAGATTTACTACACTCGATTTGACTCCCTCCAAGCTCCGGCGCTTCTTCTTGCAAATACCTCCGTCTAGCAAATAACTCTGGAATTCACTGAAATCTTGGAGTCCACCAATGGAGGCACAATCCACCGTCAACCACACATGGGGCCTTTCACCATGTGAGAACACCGCAGCGAAACAAATGTATTCCTTTTGAGGGTAGTGAAGAAACCCAAACAATCTCCTTCAAATGATGAGAATAAGACAAGTGCTAAACTATCTCCAAACAAATATATGTAGAGAGAGAGAGAACTACATAAATATTTTGGGTGTAAAATACTTGGTTTTGTTCTAAAGATTAAGCCTTTTTAACAAAAACCAAGGGAACTTTTTCTTGAAAGAATTAGGTTCTCAAAAACTCTCTAAGAGATGGAAAAAGTAGTGTCAAAAAAGTTATTTTTCGCACTAGTTTTATCATGTAAAGGTTAGTGGAAAAGGTGGAAAAGTGGAAAAAACTAGCAAAATAACTTCTCCCACTGAAATCTTGTTCGAACGAGTTGGTTCAAACGAGTTCATTCGAACGAAACTTCTAACGAGAAAATAAAAAAAAATTGAAATCTCATTCGAATGAGATTGTTAGAACGACCTTTCTAATGAGATTTCAGGCCATGGTTCTAGAGAATTTCAATACGAATGCGTGGCCGCCAGTTTCGTATTTTTTTGATTTTTTTGGATTTGATATGATTTTTCTACGGAAAGGTGCCCGATAACAAAATCTTTAGAACTATGAATTCAAAAAAAAATTAACTAAAAAATACTAACACCCAAATTAAATTTCCAAGCTCCTATATATATATATATATATATATATATATATATAATAAAGGAGCATGGTTTTTGAAAATTTTGCCAAAATATCTTCACTTTTTTTATGCATGACATTTTTCTCTTTCATGCCCATACATGAAATGTCATGCTAAAAGTTATTTTTTTTTCTTTTTTTTTGTGTTATATATATACTATTATAAATACTATTATACTATTATAAATACATGTATTTTTTTAAATACGTGTAAATTTATATTTTTTTATTAAATATTTTTCCCATTTTTTTAAACTATTTTTTATTAATTTTTTAAATATTTTTTCTTTTTTTAATTTATATTTTTTATTTATTTTTTCTCAATTTTTTTTTATTTTTTCTCAATTTATTTTTTAACTGTTTTTTTTTAGTTTTTTTTTTCTCAATTTTTTTTTATCACGGGGGCAAATTTATCGCCGTGCCCTCGGGCACGGGCATCCACTAGTATATATATATTAATGCATTCATACCTTTAGGAGGCATTAGAATCCACATGTTGATGACGTGAAACTTGGCACGAAAATTGGCAATGATGAAACTTTTAAATTCTGGGTCGCTACGTCTTCAACTCCTCAAACACGTCATAGGCTTGATAAGGAAAACTTCTATCCTATGACTCAAATCGCTTTGTCCATAATTGATCCAACACTACCTAAGACTCAATTGGATATTTGTGTCCTTACACATTTCGCGGGGGAGCGAACATGTTCAGTCTGCCAAGTGAACCGGTTCAGTTTGCTGGCCTGCCCATATTTTATTTGTGTGTTGTTTTGACCTGTTAGAGCTTGGGGATTTATCATAGGGTCCAAGGTAGATTGAGATTACTGTGGAATGCTTTCTAGGGTTTCGTATATGTGATAGGCCAACGAATAGGCGGGTTCGGGTGAGACGAACTGGGTATTCAAGTGATTGAACACTTAGATGTATAATCGGGAAGTTGGTTCGGTCTTCGAGATTTGGGAGACTAGTACATTGTGGGATTACGTACAAGGCTAGTATTATATATATATATATACGTATTGGGGGACATATATATATATATATATATATAGGTAAAGGATCAAGTGAGCTCCCAGTTTGAGGACCCTGAATGAGGTCCAATTTTTTAAAATAGTAAAAAAAATAGTTTTGGGTTGATTTTTTTATGGTTTTTAAACATTTTAGTAGGACCATAAAAAATAATCAGCTCGAAATAAATTTTTTGCCATTTTAAAAAAATCGATCAAACTGTGTTAGTTTTTAAGTTGTTAAAAACTGACAAACCTTGACCGATTTTTTAAAATAGTAAAGAAATATATTTTGAACTGATTATTTTTTATGATCCTACTGAAATGTTTAAAAATCATAGAAAAAAAATCAGCTCCAATTTTTTTTTTTACTATTTTTAAAAAATAGACCTCATTCAGGGTCCTCAAATTGGGGGACCTCACTTGATCCTCTTTCTCTCTCTCTCTCTCTCTCTCTCTCTCTATATATATATATATATATATGTGTGTGTGTGTGTGTGTGTGTGTGTGATTGCTATGTGTTTATATTGAAAATACCTATTTGGTAAAGCTATCGTTAGGAGGTTACGCGTAGTGGGCAATCCACCCTGGCGTTGACCACCTGGTGTTAGATTGAATCCTCAGGTCATAGTATTGTTTCATGACCACTATCCATGATTGCAATCCTCGAAGGTATGTTTATGACTGCCTCCGTTGTATGTGTTTACATTTGAATTTGGTGGTGAGATTCCGACCCGGTGGCTCAGTATGATGCGTGATGCTTGGGTTTTGATAGCACAAGAGGGATATATCCGCGAAGTCTATGCTCTGGGGATATGGTTATACATATATATCGAGCGATATATATATATATATATATATATATATATATATATATATATATATATATATATATATATATATATATATATAGAGAGAGAGAGAGAGAGAGAGAGGAAGGCTCACATACATCATGATGTATACATCACACCATACATCACACCTAATTCTAGGTCCTAAGAAACCTTTTCCCTAAATTTTTTATTATTTTCTTGAAATTAACCTTCTAATCAACCCATATTCAAAAAATTAGGTCAAAATACATTTTGTAGCTATTTTTAAAAAATCCACAAAAAACTACTGGCGCAGCCCTTGTGGATAACGTATTTTGAGCAGTTTTTTGTGGATTTTTTTGTAAATAGCTACAAAATGTATTTTGACCTAATTTTTTGAACATGGGTTTATTGGAAGGTTAATTTCAAGAGAAAAATAAAAAAATTGGAAAAAAAAGTTCTTTAGGGCCTACAATTAGGTGTGATGTATGGATGATGTATAGACCATGATGTAGGTGAGCCTTCTCCTATATATATATATATATATATATAATGTGTGTGTGTGTGTGTGTGTGTCTACTTATAGCACGAGTGTAGCTATGTAATATTTATTGTGTGAATATTTATTTATATCACGTGTGTCACTACGATATTGTTTATGAACGTATACCAAGTGAGGGTAGTTTATACTTAGCAAATAGAAAGTATTAACAGAATTGGGCTTGTATAGTAGTTATACGTCCGAGTTAGACTTGGTACTATAATTAGGATAATAAAATGAATGCGTTAGGTGCGCATTATAGATAAGAGGTGAGGTTCTATCTCATGTGAGTGCGACCGAGCAATTAATTATGAAAGTACTACACTATGTGTTTTAACGATTTAAAACATTTAATTACTTGCAAAATATTTTTTAAACTTTTCGGGCTTTGACCCGTGGGCAAATTTTGTTTTCTTGTTTTCTTTCAAAGCCCAGGTGTGTAGCAACAGTAGCCGTGACAGCAGGGGTAGATCCTTCTTTCTATTACAGTAGCTGTGGATGCCACGTGATCGATTTAGCTGCCTAATCTATTTCTATCTAGATATGATCTTTATTATTCTAGTATTTTATTTTGGGCGTGTTGCCCGTAGTTTGGATATGAGTTTACTTTATGTCAGAATATTATTCCAATATTCATTTTTGTCAGTTTGACTCAACTAGATTATTACTATTTGGTGACTGATGGTTTATTCAGTTCACATTTATTATTTATTTGCGCGTGATAATTATATTGTCCAGTTAGTTGTATGGTTTTCATTCGTATTATCTTATCTTGCTTGTTGCAACAGTGATGCTGAGAATGAAACCAGACTGAGATTCCTAATTTATTTTAGTAGAGGATTGGCCACCCAGTATTAGGATAGGCGAGTTGTCACACAATCTTCTCCTAGCCTACTTGACGCAGAAGTCACCAAAGAAAATAGAAGAAATTCTAGCAAGGGACTACAAATTGAACATAATGGTAGTCACCCAATTGTGGAACATGCTATAGTTTGAACCACCAAGGCTCTGACCAATGAAGACTCCAAGCCCCATGCTCTACAATACAATTCACTCAATTCTCCGTGGATGGGCCAAAGCTAGTACAAATTGTGTAAAGAAATTGGGAACACTTGTTAGAGGATACTCAAGGTGAGTCGCCATGTGTAGTCTCTCCGACAACCACATGAACAACATCACGGCGTTGCACCATAAAAAAATGGCTTGACCTTCGTTCCAGTCATTCAGAGTCTTTGCCAGTATGATAGAAATAAGATTAAAATGATAAGACATCCACAACACAATCGTGGCCACCCTAGGGTTCGATGTCATAGCTCCAGTTACTAAAAGCAGCCTGATAGTCAATCTTACGGTTACAACACTAGCAAAATCGTTATCGGTATAGTCCCTTTAACACATCGAATTCAGCATTGCCGAAAGTATGATACTCCCCATACACTAATAAACCAACAAGAAGGTCGGGGGTATTCCGGTCATTCCCCCTTTGGGGAAACCCCCATTTACCTCTTTTACCTTTTTTCATTTTAAAATAAGTTGCTTTAAAGGAAAGATCTTTACAACCAAGCCTCTAAGGAATTTCTCTGTTCAAATATGTTAAAAACATATTTAAAAATTCCAAAAAACTTATTTTCCTCCTTTTTCTCAAAATAAACCCCCAGTGGAAAACTAAAGTGCATGTAGAGTAATCCATTAAATCAAGATAATCAAACAAAAAAGCATTATTTTTTCCTCTTGAGTCTCTTCTCTGGTACAAAGAAAAGTCACTAAATCAAGCGTACAACATCGCCAATGCCACACTCCCCCAGTTAAATGATGAACCATGGTGAAAATCTCGAGAGGATCGGGTACATAAGAGTTTCAAGAAATTCTCTAAAAGAAGCGCACCAACACTCGCAGAGCCTTCATCGCTAGCATATTCCCCATTAAAATCAGAATGAAAGAACATCACCCGTCAAAACCACTGGTCATCAAAAGTCTTTAGTTCTGTAGAATTGACATAGGTCCGCTGAATTGGCATTGACCTTCTAAATCGGTCGCCTAAACCCTTTAGGTTCATAGAATTGACCTAGGTCTGCAAAATTGACCTCAACCCTCTGAATCAGTTGCTTTCACTCTGTAGGTCTACAGAACCAACCTCGACTCTCTGACTCGGTGAATTCAACTCTTTAGGTCCGCATAAATGACCTAGGCCTGTAAAATGGACTTCGAACCTCTGAATCAGTCGTTTTAGGTCTGTCGAATTGACCTAGGTCCGTAGAATTGGCCTTTACCCTCTTAATCAATCACTTCCACTCTTTGGGTTCGCATAATTGACATACGTCCCAAAATTGGCAATCGATCAGTTATAATATTTAGGTCCGTATAATTGACCTAGGTTTATAGAATTGGCCTTGACCCTCTGATTCAGTCGCCTCAACTCTTTCGCAGAATTAACCTAGATTCTCATAATCGGCCTCGACCCTCGATTGGTCGCTTAAACTCTTTAGGTTTGCAAAATTAACCTTGGTTCACATAATCAACCTCGACCTTTTGAATCGGTATTCTCAACTCTTTAGGTACACATAATTTGTCTTTAACCCTCTGGATTTGGTCGCTACATCCCTTAATCCCAAAAAAAAGCACCAATATTAGGTCCTACGCGTCAAGCCTCTACCCTTAAAACTTTCTTGAACCTTCCATGAGGTGTTTTTCTTTCGACAACCTTCACTTGGTCCAATCTCTCCCGTTGAGGGGCTCTATATACACCCCGTCTTGGTACCTTCCAAATACAACCTTAGGTCCCTAACACTTTTTCGTTCACCCTAAGACACCAGAACCTACTTTAAACCTTGACCAGGAGGCTATCAAATACTTTTGAGTTTCGTTTTACTTTTGTCAAACATCTAAACTGAGCATAGCTCATTGAATTCTCATAGGGATTTTAATCCTCTTTTTAATGGTCAATATCGTGTGTAAATCAGCCTTACGGTTCGTGCGTACTTACTTTTTTACTCTAAACCCTGATCGAGAGGTCATCAGGCGCTCTCGAGCCCTGTTTCGATGTGGTTACCCTCCAACCTGAGCATAGCTCATTACACCCTCATAGGGGTTCGAATCTCCTTTCAAACGGTCCATATCGTACGCAAATCGGCCTTAGTGTTCGTACGTACTTGCCTTTTTACTCTGAAACCCCCATCATAAGTCCATCGGGTGCTTTCGAGCTTCGTTTGACTTTGATCAACTCTCGAACCAGATAGTGGCCCAATAGATTTTCATAAGGATTTCAATCCATTTTCCTATGGTCCCAGTCATGTGTGATTAGGAATTACGGTTTGCATTTCATTCCCCTTTTTCTAAAAAAGTCAATTTTAAACTGCCTATAAGCACCCTAGACCCTCTGCTTATAGGCAGATGTGTACTTTACTTCACCAATAAGCGAGGTGTATGTCGATAGTCAGTCTAGGGACTATAACGATCGGCAGACCCCTTAAACCTATTTTTTCTTATTTAAGGAGGTCACGACCTATTTTCTAAGGACCCCTATTTTAGCAATGAGAACAATCTCTGCCTCAAAATTAGTGCATCGTTATCTTAAAAATTTTCTTTTCCAAACATTCTCTCCACTTTTCGTACATCACTTTACAATCCATCGTACCCTTACTCCACCACCATAAAAATCAGCTTACAACACTTCAAAATCAGTAGCAAAGTTCTATAGCAGGTCTACTTCAACCCTTTTACATCTCATTTAATTAGTGTTATTCATTTACTCTTTCCTTCACTTTTAATATATTTTTGGCTATATTTCACTTTCTCACCTCAACTGATCTCCTTTTTATTATTAATACACAAAAAAAATATTTTCATAAATTCGAAAAAAACAAAAAGAGGGTTCACCTTCGAACCTTAAAGTAAAGTTTCCCCACCTTTTTCACACTCTCTACACTTGTGAACTTTCTTTAACAAATTAAGGGAAATTCTAAATTTGGGTTTATGGGTTAAACCCCATCCTTGTCATGTGTCGAGATACGTGGGCTTTGATGCCAAATTCGACTACGTAGGCATCTCGAGTCATTATTGGGATTTAAGTATGATCTTGTTCATTACGCCACTTTGTATAAATCTCATATTAAGTAGTATTGCGCGTATGTACACGCCTACATATTAGTGTTCCCGCCCGAGGGGCACATTCACTTCCTCATAGTGAATCGTGATTCGGTGGTCACTAACATCTAATTTTCTTTCTTTTATATTCTCCTTTTAATGACGCTTTGTTGGAGATGAACTCCACGATTTTCAAGGTAGTTAAACTGTTTGATCTTCTTATTCCCGTACTTGTAAATAGGATTACATTCTAAATAATACGCACTTGTAAAAGAAGTATAAGCGCAGTCCAATTACAACCTACTCTTGTTGCCAGTGATTATCACCGCGCCTCATTTTTCATGAGACAAATATACTAGGGTGTGAATATGAATCCAACATGTAATGACTTTAATAAATGATTAACTAGTTATTATTTTTCAACCGATCCAATTTAATTTTATCTTATTTTAACATATGAGTCCTATGCGAACGGATGCAAATTAGAACCGTGCATTTAAGTAAGGGTATATTAGTTTGATTAAGGTTTTGAGTCATCACAAGTCCCCTTCTCTAAACCCCGTGCGTGTGATGTCTCATCGAGTGAAATTCAAACAAGGAATCCCCCAATACACTTACATTTAGATAGGGTAATTGTTAAGACACATTTTGTTAGGGTTTATTACGAGAGAGTATGACAAGAGTTTGAAAATCTATATGTACTATCAATCCAAGCAGTCCATCATCACTATCCAACAACTAAACCAACAACCAAAAATTATCTCGTATTTCTTCTATCGTCTACATGATAAAAGACGTTCCAATAATAACAATATCTCAAGTAAGGGTTTATATATGTTCTTTGCATAAAAGAGACATGCAATTAACTTAAATAGTGTTACATCATAAGGTCTCATATATATGTTCTTCCATAAAAGAGACATGAAATTAACTTAAGTGTGTTACATCATAAGGGCTCATATATCTATCAAGTGTCCCGGGTCATTAATAATGCATTCACATCAATTATTATGAAATGAATTGGGCTTCCATCGTAAATCTCATAAATTTGTTCGTAAATTTTAAAAGTACTACTCTCGAAGCATAAGGTACAATCCTACTAAGCATGCATAATTTTTTAATTCACTAACTCTAAGTTTAAGTCTATATCTTACACTATCAAATCTCAATCGTCAAATTCTACAAATGGGGTTCAAATCTTAAATTTCAATATTTCCATGTTTTGTGTTTTAATGTTTAGGGTTTAGGGCTTATAGTTTTCAATTTACAATTTAGGGTATATGATTTAGGATTTATGGTCTACATTTTAGGGTTTAAGTACTAGGGTTTAGTCATTAGGTTTTATTGATATTAAGTTTTAGGGTTTAGTAAATAGGGTTTAGGGTATTTTTCCACTAAATTAGTTTTTTTTTAAATTGGGCATTTTTTCCACTAATTGGGATTTAAGAATTGAAAATTTTAAATTAGTTAAAATACACACACATACACATATATTCACACACACACACACATACACACACACATACACACACACACACACACACATATATATATACACACACACATACATAGTATACAATACAGACACACCCACACACACACATATATATATGCAGTATATAATACACACATAAACACACATACATCACAGTATGTATATATATAAAGAGAGAGAGGGAAGCGAACCTGATAATGTAGAGAGAGAGAGAGGTTAGCGTCGGAGAGAGGGTAGAGAGAGATTTCGACTAAAAAGAGGGTAGAGAGTGAGAAGAGAATAGTGAAAATGACGTTGGGTGTGGTGGGTTTTATCTAAAGGCATTGGTCACGAACCTAAAGCGTGACCATAAGGCGTGATCAATTTATTTTTCCACGACAACAATATGGAGACGACATGGTCACCATGACCATGCTGATGACGTAGAAAAAGATAATTAGCCATGCCTTATGGTCATGGTTTAGGGACGTGACCAACAACCGTGACCTATTAAAATGGTCACGGCCTAAAATCGTGAACTATATCAACTGAAAACCTTAACTTGGTCATGGCTTGATGAGATTTTTAGGGTAATTTTGGCACCATAATGGTTACGGTGTTGTTCTGGACCGTAGTCGTGATCATGGTGGTCCTAGTCTATGGTTGTGACTATGTCCAATTTATTTCACACTGGTGAGTGGTCATGGAACCGATGACGGGTTCTTTGACTCTGTTCACGGTTGTTGGTCGCGACCACCTGATCACGGTCTAGGACCTTGACCAGTTTGTCGTGATCATATCTGATTATGGTGTAGTGATTGCATTTTCCCAAATGTTCAAATTCGCTAGCTCCTAAACCTCAATTTCATTGCTAAAGTTCCCTCCCGATAAAAAAAACTAATACTGCCACAATGACCAAAACACACTCCCGAATTATAACCCTTAACACATTGATATATACCTCAACAATATCTCCCTATGTAGAATAGTAAGGCAAATGAAACATTGTAGCATACCATCACAATATATAGTACATCGTTTCCCATCACAAATATAAAAATTTCAAATTATAAGTTCCTCAAATCATCCTAAACCTCACATAGTATGTTAGAAAATTGAAGAAGAGTATGCGCTACAATAATTTGAAATGATGTTGATCTTCCATTATTAAATATAACACAAAGAATACCTTGGTCAATATCCCTACAACAACACACCAAGAAAAAAAAACATCATTTTAATTGGAATGGATTGATTAAAGACTTAAATGTAATATAACATAAACTAAAACACATAAAAATAAAAATAAAACCATATAATGTCAAAAAACTTTAAAAACAAAACCATAACCAACATGTATAAATCTATGAAAGCAAAAAGCTCCTATAATGAAAAAGTGAAGATAAAGGTTAACTTATATATAATAATACAACTCAAAACCATTCCCTACAAAGTATTTTTTGCACTTCACCTAAAGATTTTGATAAACTTCAACTTAAATATTGAATGATACCTTTTGTTTTATTATATGCTATAACAAATCATTTATGAACTAATAATAATAATAATAATAATAATAATAATAATAATAATAATAATAATAATAATAATAATAATAATAATAATAATAATAATAATATGTGAACAAATAACTTCTCAAAACAAATAATACAAAATTTCACAAAATCAACTCGATACAAAACATATTGAAAATAAACCAACGAATTAAAAATATACAACAATAACAAACAAAATTAATTTTTCATAAATAAATAAAAAATCAACAAGTCAATTATCATGTCATGCAACCAAAAAATCAATAAACTAAGTTTTGCACACTAAAATAAAAAAAAAATGATAGATCAATTATCATGCACTGCAATAAAAAAACAGCAAAGTAATTTTTTCACACCAAAATAAAAAAACTCACAGATCAATTATCATGTAGTGCAATATATATATATATATATATATATATATATAGTGAGAGGATCATAAGTGGACCTAAAAAACGGACGTTTTAATGGACCTTAACAAAAAACACCTAACAACTTATTAATTTTAATTCCTATAGTGTAATTGGTCCGCACCAGCAGCAACGGATACGCATATCAATCGAATATTTTTTTTACAGCCCCCTCAACCCCCAACCCCAATCCCACCCCAAGGGGGTCTCGGGTCACACGCGTGTCTGTTGCCACTGGCATGGACTAATTACACTATATGATTTAAAATTAATGGGTTGTTAGGTATTTTTTGTTAAGGTCCATTAAAAAATCCGATTTTTAGGTCCACTTGTGATCCTCTCCCTATATATATATATATATATATTACATAAAAACGAAGACATTTTACCTCACAAATCGTATCAAAATCCATTCCACTCAAAAAACATATAAAAATCAACAATCAACGATACTATCTCTGCAAAAAAAACAGTACGAATGGTAATTTAGGTAAAAAAAATATTACAAATTAAATAAATATATTCACTGATTTGCGTCTATGTCATACTTAAAGGATACTAATGATCAAATAATTTCAACATTAACGTATAACTCAACTGTGAATCAGCTAAAATCAAATATGATAAAACCTTAGCGTAAAATCGAATAATATAAAAACCCTAGCATAAAACGAAAAAGAAAAAAAAAACATACTGTAAAATCATACACCAAACGAAAAAGTAAATGGGCAAAAACTTCTTTATATACCAAAATTATCTCTCTTTCGATAAAAGGCAACATAGTAAAATATAGGGACTAATTTTGAAAAAATAATATATAGAATTTCAAACATAAAAAGTAGGGATCAAAAGAGCAACAGAAAAATGTTTGTCCTATATCAATAATGAAAATGTTAAAAAATAGGAATTATTATATATAAGTCTTATTCGAAGAGTGTTTTCTTATTTAAGTTCTATTGACTAATCAACCATGAATTGAGTCCTATTTTTCAATTTACGATTTTTTTACTAATATACTTCTCTCTCTCTATTCCTTCCAAATAAAGTGGTAGTTATTTTTTTCCCTTTCAAGCAAAGAACTATAACTTTCGATATATAAGTTCAAGATTTATGAAATTTATATTTTTGAAAGCTAATAATCGAGCCATATTTAATAAGATCCATATTCAATATAAAATATTTTTTTAAAAAAAGGACGTATTTCATTTGTTTAGACAAATAGTAAATATTTACCGTCTACGTATTATTAGCACAGTAAATGTTCACTATCTGTGAAAACATTCCAAATGTAAAACAGTTTCATTTTTTGATGAACACTGTAAACATTTACTCTTTGCGTAATTTTTTAAATTTTTTATAGGGTTCATGGATCTCGTTTGTTTGATCTCGGTGATAAATTTCGAAAATAGTAATTTTGCTGAAAATGGAGTTGTAAGTCAAAAGTCATGGTCGTTTAAAGATTAATAATAGGAAGAAAAAAAAGTTCAACGACTTGTATGTATAACATCCTCCCCAAAGTTACGGATAGATGGGTTAAAATGAGTAAATTTGTTAAAAAATCCGAAAACTTAGGAATATGACTTATTTCATGGTTGAAAAGTTAATGAGACTTATTTAGGGAAAGAGTAATCCTACATGGACCCTCAAATAATACCCACCAAATAACCCCGACTAAATTATCAAAGATACATTAGTCAGTGTTTTAAATGGACCCCAT
This sequence comes from Sambucus nigra, assembly GCA_949130495.1. NCBI lineage: Eukaryota > Viridiplantae > Streptophyta > Magnoliopsida > Dipsacales > Adoxaceae > Sambucus > Sambucus nigra. Next base: position 654,936,434 of record OX422207.1, on the reverse strand, counting down.
GTTATGTGACATCCCGAGAAATTTGAGTCGTCACTTTACTTAAAATAAACTAAAAACCTTAATAATCCACACAGAGCATCTATATTCCACAAAATTTAAACATAATGGGTTACCAAAATACGTAATGTCCAATCAATAATATAAATGTACACTTAAATTTAAAAGTCTCTTGATAAAAATTTATATACAATTTACACCTCGAAATAAATGCATCCTATTTTTCACTAATATATAACATTAAGATCCCAAATATTTAAAATACTAATTTTGTACACTAATAGTATTCTAAAAAAGGTGTGCTCTCAATATTCTTCATAAACCAATATTGTCAAAAAACAAGTTTACCTACCACTAAAAAAGACAGGGAAGTACAAAATATGACAAAAATAGATGCTTAAAACGATAACGGCAAACAAAACGCAACAATACGAAACCATAAATGAGTTCAATGTGAGACCCAAAAATTGTACCAATTTATTTCTCAATAACACATCAATAGGTCACCGAGCCTCACCGAGCCTAACCTAGGCATCTCAAAGCCTCATTTTGATGGTTGAACTTTTGGACTTTTGGCGGGTGAATTCTCTGTGTCATATTAAAATTTTATGGCACCATGAACAAACAAACAAACAAATACACAATATCTCAATCGAATAACATATGGTATTTCAATAAATATCATAATATTTTCAAGAGCAATACAAATCAATGAGGAATAAAAAAATATTCTCAAGAGATTTAGAGGACCATGTTGTGTAAATAACGTACCTTAAAATAATCACTTGAAAACTCGTAACACTCTTCCTCAAAATTCTGATTACAAAGTTCTAATCCTCTCGCGAAAATATCAAAGACTCGTTATTGGTTGATCTTGAGAAAATTAGGCCCTTCTTCATATAAAATGAACTTGAAAATCTTCTTTAATAGAGGTTAGATTTTTATGAAAGAGGCAAGGTATTTTGGTAGAGAAATTCTCTTCGGAATAGGTTAATATGAGTTTGAGAAAGTTCTCCCACGAGCTCCCTTTAAATAGGTAAAAATATAAGAGTTTTTATCCCATTAGAATTCCTAAAAATCACAAATTCGCACAAATCTAATATTGTGACAAATTCAATACCTTTTACTAAAAAGGCTATTACTCCCTCCATAGAAGTCCAAAATGACCTGATTCAAAGCTCATTGAAAAGCTAGTATCCATACATTTCTTTACATTTATGGCTCATAGTCTAATTCAAAGTGCAAATAAAATGGCATACGCTTGAAGTCACGTCAAATTTTTGACAGATTGTCATCATAACTTAAGGATATTCAGCTCATAAAATCAATATTTTATTTTCATCAAAATGGTTTAAATTGAATTATCAAAATACTTTTATAACCCCACTAAAAAATAATTATCTTATTAATAATATGTCCAAATTGACATGTTTACACGATTACACATTTTTATACGTCCGAAAATATCTGAATTTCATATTTTAGAAAAATTACCAACTTCAAATTAGAACCGTGAACTATTTCTACAATTTGAAATTTATTAACCTTAAATTAATCCCTTAAAACCCCGGGGTATTACATTCTTCCCCACAAACATAGGAATTTCGTCCTCACTAACATAGGAATTTCGTCCTCAAAATTTGACAAAACGTAAACGTAAAACATAAACTCACGCAAATAAAATAAGGCTCACATATGCCTCCTCATAGAATGCCACGATTGGGAGACCATTCACCCAATTCCACACGTAACTACTGACGCGACTAAGAATGTGTCTCAGAAGTGCGTACTCTCTAGGCTCAAGTGCAAGCCTGTCGCTCAAGTGCAAGCATGTCGCTCAAGTAATAATTCGATAAGTCGGGTATCGATCCTCAGGGAAATAGGACAACAGAGTTGTGACGACGTTGGACAGACGAAGGAAATCTAACCTTGACTCTAAAGAAAAAGAAAAGATGATTGGTTTTTGGAATGGACTACAACTAAATGCAATTTTGAAAATATTTATTTAATGCACCAAAATATGAATGGAATGCAATTATTCTAAATTACCTAAATTACTGATAATGAATGACTTAAAACTTGAATTATATGATGAAGGAAACCGGACGGGAATACAATCCCTCAACCCTAATGTATTGCAGGTATAGAACTAATCGTAAATTTAATTGATTAATTAGACCCAGAATTTAGTACTCCCAAGCATTACGTATATGAGGTTCAAGCCCGCACCATACTTAATTAGAGGACGAGTAAATCGGTACACGCGATAGCGACACTCGCATTGCATTCTAAAGCATCCCGATTACCCGAAAACAAACGAGATTCAAAGATCTATAATGGTTGTGTTGCTATGCAATACGGTCGTAATAAATCATTAAATTCAGAGGATTAATTTTATACACATACAACTAACACATCAGGTGGAGTTCATGCATCCCGACCCTTTTAAAACTAGTCGGACATGTTAAACTGAACGATGCATGAAATAATTACGTTGCATGTGAAAGAACTCATGATGAAACTAGATTGAAACATGAAAATAAGTATTTTGATCACAGAAATTGGTTGAATTAAATAAGGGAAATAACCATGCAAGAACAATAATAAAAGGAATGAAACTTGGATTAAAACTTTGAAAACAAACTCGGAATGTATCAATCTTGAAGCAAATAATCCAAACTATGTTCCTAGGTGATATTGTACCTTTTTTCTCTCCCCCCTATGAAAAACTATCAAGAACCTCCTTTTCTAAGTCATTAGCCTCGTCAAAATACATTTTTGAATGAGTTGTAGTTTTTTGGAACTCTTTGGATCAATCAGAATAAATGAGGATTTTCGCGCATCAGGACTCCCGAACCGATTCACAGGTACCCCAAACCGGTTCGACCCCAAACCGGTTCAACCTGGGTTTGGGAACTTTCGCTGGTTTTGGGTTCCTTTTTTCTCTTTTCAACACTCAGAATTTTTTTCATGTTTTCTTCTTTTCTTCTTGGATTTTTCCTCAACTTCAATCGATCATAACTCTTCAACCGTAACTCGGATTTGGATGCCATTTCTTCCATGGTTCTCCTTGTTTTGAGCTTTTCAAATTTTCAGTTGACTTCTCCTCTAGGATCCAACTAGATAATTACCAAAATTCCCTTGAACTTTCCTTCCTAGCCTTTCTTTCATGGTTTCGATTTCTCTTTTGCTCAGCTTGCATAATTAACCTGTAAAACACATAGGAGAAACACGAAACACGAAATACTTTCCAGTGAAGGTTAGTAGAAGAAATGTGAGTTAAATCCATATCTATTTCATTCCTCGAGTTCACAAATGTACCAAAATTAGGGGAATAAATATACAATATTTATGCCCAATCAAACCCCCCAACTTAGAACTTTGCGCGTCCCGAGCAATGTAAAAGAGAAAGAATATAGTCACAACTCTTATGAACATATTATTGGGATAAATACCTATTTCGCGGGCAAGAGATTTCATTTATCATATACAACAATCCGTTAAACCCCTAGGTTACCCTAGTAGGACGAGTGGTGTCTTGTGAGGGTTTGCAACGAATATACCCACAAAATTCGACTCTAAGAAACTCAAAATATGCAAAAATTGTATAATTCAAACTTTCCTAGAAAATAATCATCATCAAGTCATTTTCAAGAGTCTCAAATCATAGTGCGTGTGTGCGAAGCCGAAAAATTTAACCGCGAATTTCCACCGATTGACCATTACGTTACTCATTCGAAAATTCATTTTGATTTCAAAATCTCACAGGATGCTCTCACAAATGAATCACTCGGAATGTGGCTATTCTCTCGGTGTGCGTGATATAAAGAGTAAATATATTGGAACCCAAGTTCACGCACACAAGAAGAAAGATGGAACTTTTTGGGTGAAAAGATCTCATCAATGGAATACGGTTTGAAAAACGTGAACATTGCCTCTTACACATATGTTTAATCTCTTTTGTTATCTTTTGTGTCTTAGCTCTCCACGCGGTAACCAATTTCGCAATTTGGACTCAGTTAGGACTTTTTCGGATTTTAAGGTATATTGGGTAAAATGAAAATGATAGGGAAGATTGGAATTAGAAAAGTCATTTATGATGTCCATTTGTGCTTTTTCGGGTTTTTTCTCATTTTCTTCTCCTTTTCTATATTCACGCTTTTCTTTTCTTGCTATTTTTGTTGAGGATATCACTTTTTTCTTTTCTTTCCCCATCTTATGCACTTTCCGGACTTTATTTGATGAATATTCAATTTTCACAATTTCGGGCTAATTGGGTTTTTCGGGTTGTCAAACGAAACAGAAAAATTTATTCGGCTCAATTTGGGTTGTAAAGGGATGAATTTTTCATAACTTTTTATGGCTAATCTTTTTGGGTAATAAACGATGGTCTACTTCATTATCCGAATTACTTATTGCGTTACCCTATGCGTTTCGAGATGAATTTAGTTTAAAGATCAATTTTGGCATATTTTTCAAAGCAATATCACACACATTTTTCATAACCGATCAAAATGAAAGGATTGAGATCCTCAACGACTTTTTAGACGCTGAAAAGAATTTTGAGTTAACAATTAACTCGGATTGATTTATAAATTTCATAAAGATGAAAGGCTCGAATCTCACCGGGGTTGTTAATCTCCACATTTATTCGTTAAGTCGCCTACGTTCGCTCAATTTCCATCTTTGGTCAATTTCGACTTTGTGCATTGAGTTTTTACAATTTGAGACTTTAAACCGACTTTTACTGATATTTTTGAACAATTTTAATTCCAATTTTTGTTTATTTTGAAGAAAAAATATTTTAGGATTTTTCAACATTTTATGATTTTTTTTTGAAATTTTTGGGTATTTTTGAAAATTTGTGAAGTTTTAGAAATACGCACTTGTGACCCCCCCAACTTAGACTTTTGCATTGTCATCAAGCAAAAAGGACTAAAATCTAACTCAAAGCTAATGAAAAGTGCGAAAAAATAAAACAAACAAATTAAAACATAAATGCAACAAGACACTAAATGACCTTAACACATGACTCAATAATACAATAAAAATCACCCCATACGCGTCGGGGGTACGACGACCTCTCATCTCTCCACAAACTCACCCGACCCTATGAACGAGATTCAATGCTCTCCTCATCTCTCCCGTCTTCATATCGTAAACCAATAATCGAAACAAGTTGGGACCTCGCCCATAGATAAAGGAAAGACCGGGAGGCTCGTCGTGACTAATCGAAAAGGGATCCTCATGATGCTGACTCAAAGAGTGGCCTGCGTGGATTGACTCGGAGGGAACACATAGGTTTCTTTTAATTTTTAGGATGCATGGGTCGGGCTCTAAGTTGGACGAAACACAAATTTTTTCGTCAATTGGTTCCGGGACCTCAAGTGGTATGCGTGGATGGTCACAAAGAAGGAATTCTTCAATTTTTTCTTTCCATTCACTTTCGTCTAAGTGACTACAAGAGTCCAATAGGGATTGGACTTCATCTTTAAGTCTCTCATCCACCGGACCAAATTCTTTTTAAATTCTTCCATGCTCATGTCCCCTAGCTCTCTCTCTTGAGTGGTGCCTACGTCCTCCCTTACTTGCTCGATCTCTAACTCCACCATTTTTCTCTCTTCTAACCCATTTCCCTCTCTCTCAATCGCGATCACTACACACATCTCCCCTATTTTTCTCTCATCATCACAACTATCGCTATTACTGGATGAAATAAGGCACACCCCTAACGGCTCTCTCTTGTGGGACCCCTTATTCTCGTTGCTCGACATTAAGCAAGACCCTAGGGCATTTCCATAATAATTTTCCTCAAAGTACTCCTCTACGATCTCATCGATTAGGCTCACCGCGTGAAGATCATCTTCTTTCCCCGTATGTTGGGCAATATGGAAGATGTTAGTCTCTAAGGTCATGTTCCCAAAAGTGAGTTGCATCTGCCCATTTCGAGTATTGATAATTGCGTTAGCCGTAGCTAAGAATGGGCGCCCAAGAATGATGGGAACATGATTGCTCGAGGCGAAGGAGGGCTCTGTGTCCCAAATGACAAAGTCTACTGGGAAGTAGAAAGTGTCAACTTGGACGATCACGTCCTCAACTATACCTCTTGGGATCTTCACGGTTCGATCCTCTAATTGGAGAGTGATCTTTGTGGGCTTGAGGTCTCGCAAATCAAGTTGCATATATATGGCGTAAGGGAGAATATTGACACGTGCTCCCAAATCAAGTAAGGCTTTTTCGATTTTATTTTCTCCAATGATGCAGGAAATGGTGGGTGCACCGGGATCCTTGAATTTTGGTAGGAGATCATTAAGTAGGATGGAGCTCACGTTCTGTACTAGAAAGACATTTTTCTTTACCTTCATCCTCCTCTTTACTGTTAACAAGTCCTTAATGACTTTTGCATAAGCTGGAATTTGCGTACTGGCGTCGAGGAAAGGTAAATTCAACTTTACTTGCTTAAGCACGTCTAGCACTTCATCACGGGGGTTTTCTTTATGAGAAGGAATCAACCTTTGAGGAAACGGTGCCGCGGTGGGTGGTTTCACTACAACCTCGAGCTCACTAGTGTCTTCTTTATCACTCTCATTCAAGGGGACATCTTAGGCCTCTTTCGTGCCGAGCGAAATCTCCTTGTCTTTAGTTACGTCGTGTGGGGGAGGTGATAAATCAACGACAGCTTGACATTGCTCCTGATGTTCTGTCGAGGTGGAGCTAACACTAGTTTGACCTTGGGAAGTCTTTGGCCCTAGGCAGGAAACCTGCCTTTCTCTTGGATACTCAACGATGATTGCAACTTTGAAATGTTCGCATTCATGTGGTTGATTATGCGCTCATGCCTATCATTAGTTGCAATTTGGGTATTGCTAAAGTGGTTGATCGTATCCTCTATATTTCTCTGCGATGGAGTGATATATGCTCCTTGAGGTGGTGGTGCTTGCACATGTCCTTGCATGTGTGGAGCTTGTTGAAAGTGTGGTGGTGGAGGAGGGGAAACATGTGAATTAGGATTCATCACAGCATGTTGTTGCCCATAGCAAAAACCAGGGTGGTTTTTCCATGAAGGATTGTAAGAATTCCCGTGGGGTGCATCGAAATTACCCATGAATCCTCCTATACCACTTACTTGTTCTTGAAGCATCACTTTGTAGGCGGGTATAGTAGGGCATTCCTCAGTTGAATGACCCGCTTCGTAAATCGCACACACCTTCTCGACGGGGTTTGGGATTGATGTAGTTGGTCCTCTTCCATATACCTCACGTAGGTCTCGCAGTCATTTCTCAAGTATATCGAGTCGACTGTCTGTCATAGAATTATTTTCTACATGAAATAAGTCGGACGTCGATGGAGCGGTGGTCACTTGACGATTTCGATTTTGAGCATTAGGGTCAGATGTATTACAACTGTAGTGGAATGGTATGTTCGTATAATCAATCTTCGATTTCTTCAAAAAACCTTATGCCATCAGTCGTGCACTCTTTAGTGAGCTCATTAATTCGAATTTTTATTAATACCAATCCATAACCTTCAGTGTTAACATCTTATGGGGATCTACTACAGGTCCAAATATACCACGTATATTAAGAGACTCGAATTATGTCATCATGGCATTTTCACATTTTAGCCAATATATTCTTTGTCGACATTCATTCATAGTATGTGGATTTGTAGTTATATTGCCTTTTGATTTTTGTGTAGTTAAAACATATATAATTATGTCATTGATGATCATCTTTGCTAATCCCACTTTTCTCTTGTATATCTATAAAACATAGAGATCTCATTTAATATTAGGTACCTTTGTCAACTTCAAGGGCTTTATAGTCACTTCAGAAACTTGTGTCTTTTCATAAATAACAACCTCTTCTGGGGTTTTAGAGAAAGTGGATACTTTATTCATAACCTCTTTTAGAGCATTATGTATAACCTCTTCTGGAGCGTTATTTGGGCATGATTTTATAAAACCTCCACTTTGGGGGAGTCAAGCAGTTAGGACCTATAGGTTTGCCACGCTTCTGGTGTGCAATAAATTTATTTGCTGCCGAATTTATTTTATCTTTATGGGACAATGATTTTAGCAAACACATTTACAATTTGTCCACGTGACATTTGATGTTGCAATATAATTTTTCACTTCATTTTCACATTAAGCGATACAGGGGATTATATGAGACAAAGTGAAAGTATTCCACGATAATTCTCGTCGTTCCAAATGAAACTTTCTTTAAGAATAATTTGTACTTTTGGTACATTTTATCCTCCCCCTAACGGCGAGAATATTGTTTCATCAAAATAAAATTACTGATATACTATAAACATTGTATTTATCAATGGTTCAATAAAGGGTGAATCATAAGCACCATATATACCCTTGTGATAAATATAATTTGTATTTAAGACGTCTTATGAAAACAATAAAGGTGACAAAAATGGTCTTGCATAATAATAAATAATTGAACCATGGAGCTGCAGGCTCATGTCAAAGTACAATTTTACAATGTTAAATACTATATAATCTAACCCCTTGAATAATGTAATGATTGTTTGTTAGTGTAATGTTCTGGCTTCTAATACTAGAAGTAATGCAAAGTTACTTTTCACTGTTTATTTAAAAGAAAGCAAATTACTTTAGGAATTGCTTTTATATAATTCATCACATATGTATGGGAGGGTACCAAATTACAACATCACGTAGGCTCTTCTGGAGCTTTAGGTTTAACTACAGTTGAAACCTTTACTATATTATACACCAAGTCATAAAAAACTTTCGATTTTTCATAATAGCGTGAGTTGTTCATTACTTGCTAGACAAATGTCATCACCTGATGACAACTCACAATTGCCACTTTTAACAGTCAATATTGAAATATATAGATGCTTAAGAATACAATAATATATTTTAAGATCAAAATTTTGTTAACCAAACTTTAAGAAGTGAAAGTATTTAAAAAAATCGTATCAGATATTCAAAGAATGAGATAGATAACAAAAACTTTGCCAATTAAAGTTTAAAACTTTGGGTTGATAACTGATGAATCAAAAGTTCATGATCTTATGATATATGAGAGACTTCAGTCTTGAAATTAAGAGACATTAGGTTTCTAATATATAACTATGTCCAATAAAATAATTATGACAAATATTTCGTGTTGAAAAGTAATGAGAACTTAAGGTCCTCTATTTAATGTCACATGTATATGAATCTTCTGGTTTATATAAATTATAAAAGTAAAATCTTTAACTTCTGGTCCTACATCAAAATAACTCACAAAGTGCGTGGTGCGAATTATGTATAAAACTTCAAGTTTTTATCATTTGTATATGAGAACTTATGACCAATCACTACACCAAAACAGCCAATTAGTAACACGACTGTAGTGTTACTAAAATAATTACTAACACAAAAAAACATTAGAAAAAAGGCGTGGGGAAGCAAATTAGTAACACTTTGTAGCGTTACTAAATTCTGTGTTACTAACACTATTTTACCGTTACTAAAGTGTTACTAATTTTTGTATTACTAACACTTCTCTACCGTTACTAAAGTGTTACTAATTTCGTAACACATTTCTAACACAATTTTTGTAACACATTTAGTAACAATATAGGTCCGTTATTAATATATATATTATAATACACACACACACACACACGTGGGTATACGATAATCAAAAATGTTAACATAATGACAACAAAATGACTGTCGATCCGATTTAATTTCAATATAAATAAGTTAATTTTTTTAAAAAATGGACAAATCTCCTTTATCTATAGTACTATCCACCTATTTAAGGTATAAAAAAATAGTACAACAATACAAATAGTCCGCAACAACGACACTAATACACATCCAGACAATAACCTCAATAAAAATTAATAGCCCAAATTTCATTAATAGAAAATTTATCTCAATACATATGAAACTCATCTCAATACACGAGGCAATTTGGGAATCTAAGAATTGTTAATCTCCATCTCGCAATTTGCATACCACACCAGTTGCCCCTGCTGTGATGGTCATTGGTTTTGTAACTACACTTATTCCAAATAAACGCATAGCAGGTATCTTCACAACAAGCGAAATCGAATATGCAACTATTAGAATTGGTGTCGCCTAAAATTACCAATGGAAAAAAATAATGTTAGTTTAATTAAATACAAAAAATCAATCGAAGGACAACATGTACGTAATTTTTTCATCAGTTAAAAAAAGTTTGTGGATTTTACATATACATATATGGGTTTTTCTATCCTTTTTGTCTTGCACTAAAGAACATGACGGATGGGCTATGGGTGATATAATCATTCAATGTAAAGGAGTGGGGATAGGTAGACTCAAATAATTAGTTTTAGCTCTTAACAAGATAAACAAATAAGCATTATGATCCCTAATCAAACAAGACGAGCTAGGATTAAGAAGAAACCTCAAGTGCTTTGCAGACTTTTACAAGTTGAGAGCGATAATTAAGTTTCCGAGCAGTTGTGATGATCTCAACAGCACCTAAGCAAGTGGCACTCCCTCGTTCAAAAAGTTTGAGATGAGATATAGAAAGTACAGAAATTCAAGAAGTTTGAGATGAGAAAATTATACTTTCGTAAAACTTTTATGCCTAGAATTATCGCCTGATGCCTTTTTACTCCATTCAATCTATTAAAATATAAACACATAGTAAACAAACTGTTAAAATGCTTTGAGCCAAAGTAATAAACACCCTTACGTAGTACTCTTAAATAAACTAGACTTTCTAGTGCACGTATTTCCAAGTCTCTTTATAATGCTTGATACCTAATAAGATGAACTAAATTTGATAAAATAACAACACGAGTCACAGAAAATTACCAAACATATGTGACAACCCGCTCACCAAAATAAGGGGTGGCCAGCCCAATACTCCAATATAACGGAATCATGGATGGAATCATTCTCAGCATCATAACAAAAATATAGAGTATCCAGGATAACCACCCAATATTTCAGAAAACGGGTTGCCAAAAAATTTGATTTGAAAGTAAATAAATGAAAACAAACAACCCAATTCCTGAAAGATAAGGGAAACCCCAAGACATATATAAATAATACAACAAGAATACGATAAAAAGACCGAATAGGTAACCGGTCACTAAACTGATACACCAATAATACACAAGTACAATAAGTTACTTATTACATTTCATTAGACATTTACAAAAGCTTGGGCCGCCCGAATAAAAGACTTGATCTTAACTAGAATAAAAAATGAAAACGTCTATACCAAATGTATCCCGTAATACCCGCAATGCATCACGGCTCGTCGAAAACATCGGAATAGGAATTCAAATCAGGCATCCTTGCGGCGGAGTACCTGAGCAGAGACAAGATGAATATGCAACAAGAAATGTAACCAGGTCAGGGCCCGGTTCTATATGATTACCAGATGAATAAAGAGTATGACAGTTATGTATGATAAATCGTGAAGAAAGAGAAATAAGAAGCAACCTATACAATTTAAAACATAAGCTAAGCAGGAACAAAAATAAGAAGCATTAAACTAAAAACTTCACCAAATGTGCCAATTATTTCATATATCTTTTCCTTAGCAGGAAGTATATATATATAATCACAATCTTTTGCTCTTTAAGGAAATTTTATCTCAATTTTACCTTTTGTAAAAATCCTTTCCTTATCAGGAAAATAATCATTTTCAAATGCTCTTTGTGGCATTTACATGTGCTCTTTGTGGCACTCCATCATGCTCTTATGGCATATCAAATACATCAAGTCCCACTTGATTATGAACTGTTATAATTATATACATATAACGAATTCTAAGATCGCCCGTCCGGGTTTCCCCACTGTGCGCGCCCCTAAATGACCATCATCTTCCAGGGCCTATCATTAGACAACCTGGGCACCTATATCGCAAGACGTCGGGAAGCGGCCATGAGCCTGCGGGGTAGTCAAGACCACACCAGGAATCTCCTACCCATCGCAGAAAAATATACAACAATAAGCGCTCCCATGGCCTAGGACTATATCCACCCTGCAATCATTAGCCAGGGGGCTTCACCTCACGTGCGGACTTCCCTTATGATGTCATTTAGAGAGGTGTGTTTAAGCCATTTTATTTATCATAACAAAATCAAGTAAATCATTATTTACCGGTTTCATGATTAAGTAAATTATCATATACTAATCTCAATACCATTTCCATTTATATGATTCATTTTATCCTAAACCCTTACCATTTACTTTTGTAAATAATCTAACTTACTATCTAGAGTCATACGATAGTTTATATCAACACTACAACCTCAAAGGAGTAAATAAACTCTTCATCATCTCCCAAGCATTTTTGGATGTTATTTTAAAACCCCAAGGTTATCATCTTTCGAAGGAATGAAATAACTTTCAATTTATTCTCCAAACTCACCTTTATGGCGTTATGATGAACCACCAAAGTTAACATAGCTCAATCGAATTTTTAAAATCTCCCAACATTCTTTTGGGGTGGTAATATAAACCATCAAAACTAGTATAGCTTAATTAAGCTTCTAAAGTCTCCCGGACATGACACTACATCTCCTAGTTTATATACAAATCAACTAGAAGGAAAAGTGCCCTAACTTCAATAGGCATAACCCCGGAAAAGTCCCCACATAACCCATTCCTAATGTAGGGCACACAACTAACTCATCTCACACTCTAGGACTTTAAGTTTACTTCATTCAAGAAGATTCCTAGGCCTTAGATTTAAAGAAAAGAATTGAAATTGAGTTATAAAATTTACTCAAAAACAGCAGGAAAACGAATCGATTCGCCCAAAAAGCGAATCGGTTCGGACTACTAAACCAACATTCTGCAATTGGCCGAATCGATTCGGCCTTAACCCGAATCGATTCGGGTTATGCAGACCTGGAAGCTACCCCTTACCGAATCGATTCGCCCAAGGGCCGAATCGATTCGGTCCTGCGATTTTGCCAAAAATGGCTACGAAGGGTTATGAACCCTAAATTATCTAAACCCCAAATATCTTCCATCTTACACACAACCAACAACAATAGTCTACCCCAAAACACCCCACATGGTTAATAACAACTATAACCCAAAATTTCATCATCAAAACTAAGATTAGGGCTTAATTCCCATAATTTCCACATTTAAACCATAAATGTAAATACACAACTATCATACAATTTATGCATCTTAAATCACATATTAGCAAGTAGAAAACTTGCCTTAGGGTTGATATCTCAGATTTATTTGAAGAAGAAGCAATCCCAAATCCTCCATCTTCAATCTCTCTCTCATTTCTCCATTTCTCTTCTTCTTCTTTCTCTCTTTGTCTCTCTCTATGTTCAAGACATAAAATGGGGAAAATAAGGGATTTAAAAGACTAAAATCGTGGCTTAGGTTAAAACTCCCAACTTAAATGGTTAATACCACATTAAAATGACTCGCAAATACGCATATAAGCTAAAACCAGGTAAAAGTGCCCGAAACACAAAAATACAATATGGCACTTATTTTGACTGTCTCGCACCTTCCGAGACTAACTACACCCTCTAAACTGGCATCCGGAAATTTTATAAATTATTTCGAGTTCCAAAATCATTTAAACTAAAAGTCCATTTAAAATACATGACACTACAGACATGCAACCTGATGTTATTTACTTTCACATACAGTAAATATGCATCAGTCTAGTAAATATTAACTTTCAATTCATTAAATTAATATTTACTCCAGTCCCCACATTTTATATAATTACCTTATGCGGTAAAATTTGTATAAAATGAGCCTCCCAGAATCGAGGGTTGTTACATACTCCCCCCCTTAAGAGGGAATTTTGCCCCCAAAATTCGGGCATACCCAAATCTGATAAGGGTATACTACTCTAAACTAGGATTCTACTATCCTAAACAAACTCCTCGTTATTGCAACGTCCCAAATGGACTCGGACTAAGGTCGACCCTGTCGATCTCAGTCAATCATCTTTTGTTCTCTCGTAGCACAAGGCGCTCTTCACTAACTATCGATTCTAGCTTCCTACGGCGGAACACGATGCCCACATGACTCGGCACAATTTGCCAAATCTTCAGAATTATGTTACATCTCACCTCGGGGCATCCATACCGACTCTAAGTGGCTTAGCCCTAACGCTACTCAGCTATCCCCCGCATCGACGTATCTCATCAAGGAGTATGGCTTAAAAGCCAAAGCTCTAAAGAAATGTTCCGAGACCACTCCAAGTCCAAGGAACATATTACCCATTGGTTCCATCCATCGAGTATACGAATTACTCAACTGACCACACTAGGCCACTCACGGTACCATGCCTTAGGAAATGATCCATAAGACCACTCCAAAACCTAATGGTTGCACGAAAACCTCCATCCATACCATTACTGCTCCCATCTACTAGGTATACTAAGGCGCACGTTCGTAATATGCCTTTCGGCATAAGTAAATTTCCTCCCTTTCATCCATCCACTTTAGGGTGGTAGGATATACGCCATTTCCATACGGTTCCCATTACTTCGCGGAAACTTCTGCTAAACCTTCGACACGAATATCTAGTCTCGGTCCACCCTATGATAATAAGCACCTCCCACGGTTTTACTATTCCTCCATCGAGAACGGGGCATACTCTTCTACAAGTAGTCCGTCCATAATGGCCGGGAATGCAACAGTCTGATCAAACGATTAACCATTTTCTCAAATGGGATCATGACCAGTTCGATGCCGGTAGTTCCATGCAGACGTCTATGAATACCCTTCTTCGTTCCACTACTACTCTCTTTACACGAGTAGGTGAAATGGTCAATCACAGACATAAACGCTCTTACTACCGAGTCTTCCTATTCATGCTCATTCTACTTGGCCTCCCATGCCATTACCATTATCTCTGACGAGTTCTCTACTCGACACGTCCACTACCCCAAATCGCATTTCCTTAGCGAATGAGAAAATATCCAATCACTAGTTCTTCTGAACTCCGAGCACCAACTCGATTCCTCCCACAACATATTGCAACAACTTGTTGCCTACGAGAAGGACCAAATTTCCTGCCCAGGAAGTAGTGCCTTATCTATTTAAGGTGATCACTACCACGATGAATCTTAATTCAAGCACAGGATATTACTTTCCACAAGTTTAAGCTTGTGCGACGCATAAACAGTGAGTCTATGTCCTAGTATTATTACTCCCCAATCCTGGCAGAGCTTACTCATTAAACTCACTCTCGAGCTTACAATCATGGCTCAGGAGTGAGGATCCACCCGTCCTTATTAACTCCCCGGAAATGAAGTTACCAACGTAACATTATTTCTAAGAAATGCCTCATCTCCTTCGGCCGAACCTACCAAACCTCTCGAGACCCCATAATCTCGTTCCTAAGGGATCTAATCTCTTATAGAGTTAACCCACAACTTATTCGTGGTCAACTCCCTAACGCTTTCCTAAACTAACACCACCTACCCTCAAGGTCTTACATCCTAAAAATCCTAGGGTCTATCTATATATATCCTACCTAAATCGTAAGCATATAATACCAAATACATCCCTAGTGCCCAAGATCTTACTCAACTTCCGACATTCGCTCGGGTTCATGCGTGGGACGTCTCGCCGAAGCGAAATCCAGACAAGGAACCCTCCCGTTACACTACTACCTCGCATCGTCGGTCATTAATATGTGACGGTCTAAGACACATGATCGGGATCTGTACCATTCTAATTTACAATTCTCCTAATAAGATTCTACTTCTAGACTTTACCTTAGCATTCTATATATGAAATAAGAGAAAGGAAATATGGCATCTCTCCACTCCCAACGTCGTTAAGGTTCACGCGTGGAGCGTCCCGCAAAAGCGGAATCCAAACAAGGAACCCCTCCTATGCATTACTACTTAACTTTGTGGGTCGTGGAGATAAGTCATAGCATCTACACCCAATGCAAGTAAACAATGGAACACTCAAACCAAGTAACACATATGACACCTATACATTTAAAAATATTATCACTCGCTTCAATGCGAGTGAAGAAAAGATAGAACTTCCATACCACGGAAGTCATATAATTACCCTTCTATAATAGCGTAAATACTACTACAAGCTCAATATACACACCCGAGTCTATCGTAGACACAATACTACTAAATCTTATCCTAAGGAATATACACTACCCACCTATAAGGTAGAATTCCCTCCACAATTTGCCAAGCACTCCGGGTCAATACTAATGGTTCTCAGACTCCATATTCGAGCCTTACACATACCAACATTATCTCCACCAACTGTCGGTACTATATAATATAGGACTAACTACCCGATATCATATAAGCGAGATGTTAAATAAATTAAAACATGCAACATAACACAACCCAACACTACAAAATTTCTAATAAATAAGAGAGATGCAAGAAAGAACTAGGATAAACGAAATGCTATATTAAAATAAAATAAATAACTACAACTGAATGTACGAAAGTAGACCCGAATAAGCTGTCGGGTCACAGCTAATACAATAACTGAAATGGAATAAATATAAATATCTACAAATATCCCTTGGGTACAAACCCGATATACAACATGAATCCTTACCTAGAATTTTAAAGAAGTAAGAAGCGGCTACAAAATACATCCCGCAACAATCCGCATCTGTCACGGCTCCCAAGACTCTGGACAGAACCAAAGCCATTTCCTTTCTCTTATTTTATGTATAGAATGCAAGTAAAGATATTTTGGTTAGTTGGGGGTGATAACATGCAACTAAAATTGCGAGGCTATCACACTTCTAGTTCAAAATGGAACTAGTTATTCTATAATTTCTCTCCTGGAGACAGGTTGAGACTTTATAGAGGTGGATTGAGGTAGGTAGGAGATTTTTGTTATTCGTTTAGTTATCTTGTGTGAGTGTTTGATTGTTTGTCTGTCTAGTTTATGCATGTTATGCTTATCTCCATGATCAACTAGTTAAGTAGGCATGTGTCAGAGGGGTTCCTTGTTTGGATTTCGCTTCGGCGAGACACTCCGTCGCATGAACACTTAACGATGTTGTGATTGGAGAGATGCTATCCTTTTCTTTCTCTTTTACTTTATTTATTTTGTTGTTTGAAGAGGGATTGGATGCTTAGCCAAGAATCACGTAGAAGAGTGATTAAGGGCTATTAAAGTGCGTGATAGAAGCACTGTATGTAGTTCTCTCCTCTGATTGATGTGAGGGAGACTGTGATACGAAGTCGGATTGAGACTTCGGGATTGTGCCTTGATAAGAAGGCCATGTTTTATAAGGGGGATATGTATCTGAAAGACTTCACAGGAAGTGAATGTCTGATCAGTTAAGATCTTTAAAAGATGCTATGGTAAGTAGAATTGTACCGATCCCGATCATGTGTCTTAGACCGTCACATCTTAATGATCGACAATGCGAGGTAGTAGTGTAACGGGAGGGTTCCTTGTTTGGATTTCGCTTCGGCGAGACGTCCCAGGCATGAACCCGAGCGAATGTCGGAAGTTGAGTAAGGTCTTGGGCACTAGGGATATATTTAGTATTATATGCTTACGATTTAGGTAGGATATATATAGATAGACCTTAGGATTTTTTTTTAGGATGTAAGACCTTGAGGGTAGGTGGCGTTAGTTTAGGATGGTTGTTAGGAGTTGACCACGAATAAGTTGTGGGTTAACTCTATAAGGGATTTGATCCCTATGGACGAGATTTATGGGGTCTCGAGAGGTTTGGTAGGTTCAGTCGAAGGAGATGAGGCATTTCTTAGAAATAATGTTACGTTGGTAACTTCATTTCCGGGGAGTTAATAAGGACGGGTGGATCCTCACTCCTGAGCCATGATAGTAAGCTTGAGAGTGAGTTTCATGAGTAAGTTTCTGCCAGGATTGGGGAGTAATAATACTGGAGCATAGACCCATTGTTTATGCGTCTCACCAGCTTAAACTTGTGGGAAGCATTATCTCATGCTGGAAATTAATATTCATCGTGATAGTGATCACCTTATATAGATAAGGCACTACTTCCTGGGCAGGAAATTTGGGTCCTTCTCATAAGCCACAAGTTGTTGCAATACGTGTGGGAGGAATCGAATTGGTGCTCGGAGTTCAAAAGAACTAGTGATTGGGTATTTCCTCATTCGCTAAGGGAATGCGATTGGGGTAGTGGATGCGTCGAGTAGAGAACTTGTCAGAGAAAATGGTAATGGCATGGAAGGCCAAGTAGAGTGAATGTGACTCAGAAGACTCTATAGCAAGAGCATTTCGATATGTGATTGACAATTTCACTTACTCGTGCGAAGAAGAGTAGTGGTGGAACGAAGAAGGGTATTCATAGATGTTTGCATTGAACTACCGGCATCGAACTGGTCATGATCCCAAGTGAGAAAATTGTTGACCGTCGACCTAATCGTTGCATTTTCGACCATTATGGACGGACTATATGTAGAAGAGTACGCCCCCGAGACTAGATATTCGTGTCGGAGGTTTAGTTAAAGTTTCTGTGAAGTACTGGGAACCATATGGAAATGGCGTATATCCTACCACCCTAAAGTGGATGGATGAAAGGGAGGAAATTGACTTATGCCGAAAGGCAAATCACGAATGGGCGCCTTAGTATATATAGTAGATGGGAGCAGTAATGGTATGGATGGAGATTTTCGTGCAACCATTAGGTTTTGGAGTGGTCTTATGGATCATTTCCCAAGGCATGGTTTCGTGAGTGGCCTAGCGTGGTCGGTTTAGTAATTCGTATACTCGTTGGATGGAACCAATGGGTAATATGTTCCTTGGACTTGGAGTGGTCTCGGAACATTTCTTTAGAAATTTGGCTTTTAAGCCATACACCTTGATGAGATACGTCAATACGAGGAAGTTGCGTAGCGTTGGGGTCAAGCCACTTAGAGTCGGTATGGGTGCCCCGAGGTGAGATGTAACATAATTCTGAAGATTAGGCAAATTGTGCCGAGTCATGTGGGTTTCCTGTTCCGCCGTAGGAAGCTAGAATCGATAGTTAGTGAAGAGCGCCTTGTGCTACTAGAGCACAAATGATAATTGACTGAGATCGATAGGGTCGACCTTAGTCTAAGACCATTAGGGACGTTGTAATAACGAGGAGTTTGTTTAGGATGGTAGAATCCTAGCTTATAG
This sequence comes from Sambucus nigra, assembly GCA_949130495.1. Taxonomy (NCBI): domain Eukaryota; kingdom Viridiplantae; phylum Streptophyta; class Magnoliopsida; order Dipsacales; family Adoxaceae; genus Sambucus; species Sambucus nigra. The sequence continues at coordinate 654,917,305 of OX422207.1, read as the reverse complement.
TAGTATACCTTTATCAGATTTGGGTATGCCCGAATTTTGGGGGCAAAATTCCCTCTTAAGGGGGGGAGTATGTAACAACCCTCGATTCTGGGAGGCTCATTTTATATTAATTTTACCGCATAAGGTAATTATATAAAATGTGGGGACTGGAGTAAATATTAATTTAATGAGATAAAAGTTAATATTTATTGGGATGTTGTATATTTACCGATTATGTAGGTAAATATCTTCATGAGATATGATTTTTAGTGTCATGTATTTTAAATGGCATTTTGGTTTAAATGATATTGGAACTCGAAATAATTTATATAATTTTCGGATGCCAGTTTAGAGGGTGTAGTTAGTCTCGGAAGGTGTGAGACAGTCAAAATAAGTGCCATATTGTATTTTTGGTATTTCGGGCACTTTTACCTGGTTTTATCTTATACGCGTATTTGGGAGTCATTTTAGTGTAGTGTTAACCAATTAAGTTGGGAGTTTTAACTAAAGCCACGATTTAGCCTCCTAAATCCCTTATTTTTCCCATTTTATGTTTTGAACATATAGAGAGGAAAGAGGAAGAGAAAAGAGGAGAATGAGAGAGAGATTTGAAGATGGAGGATTTGGGATTGCTTCTTCTCCAAACAAATCTGAGATATCAACCCTAAGGCAAGTTTTCTACTTGCTAATATGTGATTTAAGGTGAATAAATTGTATGATAGTTGTGTATTTACATTTATGGTTGAAATGTGAAATTTATGGGATTTAAGCCCTAATCTTAGTTTTTGATGATGAAATTTTGGGTTATAGTTGTTATTAACCATGTAGGATGTTTTGGGGTAGATTATTGTTGCTAGATGTGTATAAATAGAGAGAGAGTTGGAGTTTGGAGAAATTAGGGTTCATAACCCTTCGTAGCCATTTTTGGCAAATTTGCAGGTCCGAATCGATTCGGCCCTTAGGGCGAATCGATTCGCTAAGGGGAAATTTGCAGGTCTGCATAACCCGAATCGATTCGGGTTAAGGCCGAATCGATTCGGTCAATTGCAGAAAGTTGGTTTAGTAGTCCGAACCGATTCGCTTTTTGGGCGAATCGATTCGTTTTCCTGCTGTTTTTGAGTTAATTTTTTTTATAACTCAATTCCAATTCTTTTCTTTAAATATAGGGATTAGGAACCTTCTTGAATGAAGTAAACTTAGAGTCCTAGAGTGTGAGATGAGTTAGTTGTGTGCCCTACATTAGGAATGGGTTTTGTGGGGACTTTTCCGAGGTTATGCCTATTGAAGTTAGGGCACCTTTTCTTCTAGTTGATTTGTATAAAAACTAGGAGATGTAGTATCATGTTTGGAGACCTTAGAAGCTCAATTGAGCTATATTAGTTTTGATGGTTTATATTGTCACCCTAAAAGAATGTTGGGAGATTTTGGAAGCTCAATTGAACTAAGTTAAACTTGGTGGTTCATAATAACGCCATAAAGGTGAGTTTGGGGAATGAATTGAAAGTTATTTCATTCCTTCGAAAGATGATAACCTTGGGGTTTTAAAATAACATCCTAAAATTCTTGAAGATGATGAAGAGTTTATTTACTCCTCTGAGGTTGTAGTGTTGATATAATTTATTGTATGGCTCCGGATAATAAGTTATATCTGTTACTAGAAGTAAATAATAACGGTTACGAATAAAATGAAACATATACGTGGAATGGAAATGAAATGGTAATGGTATTGATATTAGTAAATGATAATTTACTTAATCATGAAACCGGTAAATAATGGTTTACTTGATTTTGATATGATAAATAAAATGGTTTAAACACACCTCTCTAAATGACATCATAAGGGAAGTCCGCACGTGAGGTGAATCCCCCTGGCTAATGAATGCAGGGTGGATATAGTCATAGGCCATGGGAGCACTTATTGTTGTATTTTTCTGCGATGGGTAGGAGATTCCGGGTGTGGTCTTGACTACCCCGCAGGCTCATGGCCGCTTCCCGACGTCTTGCGATATAGGTGCCCAGGTTGTCTAATGATAGGCCCTGGAAGATGATGGTCATTTAGGGGCGCGCACAGTGGGGAAACCCGGACGGACGGTCTTAGAATTCGTTATATGTATATATATATATAACAGCCCATAATCAAGTGGGACTTGATGTATTTGATATGCCATAAAGAGCATGATGGAGTGCCTTAAAGAGCACATATAAATTCCCCAAGAGCATTTGAAAATGATTATTTTCCTGATAAGGAAAGGATTTTTACAAAAGGTAAAATTGAGATAAGATTTCCTTAAAGAGCAAAAGATTGTGATTATAGATATATACTTCCTGCTAAGGAAAAGATATATGAAATAATTGGCACATTTGATGAAGTTTTTAGTTTAATGCTTCTTATTTTTGTTCCTGCTTAGCTTATGTTTTAAATTGTATAGGTTGCTTCTTATCTCTCTTTCTTCACGATTCATCATACATAACTGTCATACTCTTTATTCATCTGGAAATCATATAGAACCGGGCCCTGACCTGGTTACATTTCTTGTTGCATATTCATCTTGTCTCTGCTCAGGTACTCCGCCGCAAGGATGCCTGATTTGAATTCCTCTTCCGATGTTTTCGACGAGCCGTGATGCATTGCGGGTATTACGGGATATATTTGGTATAGACGTTCTCATTTTTATTCTAGTTAAGATCAAGTCTTTTATTCGGGCGAGAGGCCCAAGCTTTTGTAAATGTCTAATGAAATGTAATAAGTAACTTATTGAACTTGTGTATTATTGGTGTATCAGTTTAGTGACCGGTTACATATTCGGTCTCTTTATTGTATTCTTGTTGTATAATTTATATATGTCTTGGGGTTTCCCTTATCTTTCAGGAATTGGGTTGTTTAGTTTCATTTATTTACTTTCAAATCAAAATTTTTTGGCAACCCGTTTTCTGAAATATTGGGTGGTTATCCTGGATACTCTATATTTTTATTATGATGCTGAGAATGATTCCATCCATGATTCCGTTATATTGGAGTATTGGGCTGGCCACCCCTTATTTTGGTGAGCGGGTTGTCACAGATGGTATCAGAGCATCAGGTTCTAGAGTCCTTAGGAACCTGTGTGGACGCGTTAAGTTTTCAGCGTTGCTTTTGATTTGACATAAAGCCCTAGGAATAAGATCGTTGATTTCTCTAGTGAGATCTCGCTCTTCTGCCATGAGGTAGAACTCATAGAATCTTGTGCGCATTCGTGTGAGAACAATAGGTCGATTGATGAAGGGCGTTATGGGGAGGATTTCTGAGAACTGTAAATTGTAGTCGGGGATGAAGACCGCTTTGGAGGTCGCTCCCTTTTTGGTAGCATTTCCTTGTCTTGCTACTACGACTACTAATTTCAGTTGATGTAGTTTTCTCAAGTACCGCGAGAAATAGAAAGTGGTACTAAGCTTGAGAATTCAAGCGATGTTAAATTGAAGTGGAGAAATACCCTGAAGTAGAATGGAGGAAAATCCTTCGCCCGTAGGAGTAGTGCTGGGATCGTGAAAATGAGGTCACCATATTCGCGGGTGCCGGAAGTTTGGCCCATAGAGAAGCCCGATGGGTACTTGCAATGGCGAGTTTCTCTGGGATAACTGGACTGAGGAAGAGGAGGCCAAGAGCATGTTCTCTTCTACTGAGAGAGTAAGAGGGACTGCGTGGGCAATTATTGTCAGCCAGAGTCGGAATAATGGCTATGATGTGTAGTGTAGAACCACTCACTTTAAACTTCGTTGAGTGGAGAACGTGGTTAAGAGTAAAGTGCCTGGTTGGGGAGTTGGTGGAAATAATGTTGGTTCGCGTAAGGCTCGAATATAGAGTCTAAGAACCATTAGTATTGACCCGGAGTGCTTGGCAAACTGCTGGTGGGAATTCCACCTTATTGGTGGGTGATGTATTCCTTAGGATAAGATAGCGTAGTATTGCGTTTACTATAGATTCGGGTGTGTATATTGAGTTTGTAGTAATATTTACGCTATTATAGGAGGGTAAGTATATGACTTCCGTGGTGTAGAAGTTTCATCATTTCTTCACTCGTTATGAAGCGGGTGATGATATTTTAAATGTATATGTGTCATATGTGTTACCCGGTTTGAGTGTTTTATTGCTTGTTTGCATTGTATGTGGATGTTATGGCAATCACATGAACCTGGATCTGATACCATCTGTGACAACCCGCCTACTAAAATAATAGGTGGCCAGCCCAATACTCCAATAATTACAGGAATCATAGATGGTCCATTCTTAGCATCACTGTCGATTAAAATAATAGTATGAGATAACCACCAATCATTTTAGAAAAACGGATTGTCATATACAAAAAAAAAATTAAAAGTAAAAGAAAAACACTTAGACAATCCCATTTGTAAAAACGGTGGGTATCAAAAATCGATAAATGAAGTATGGCAATACAATAAATAATCACAGAATAAGCTGTCGGTGCACAGACCAAAACAATTAATACATTAAGTATTACAATCCAATATATACAGTATAATGAATGAGTGCAATGCCTTGGGAAAACACGCCCGAATAAAAGTACTGAACATAACTAGAGTACAATGGAGAGGAGCGTCTACTACAAGTATCCTACAACACCCGCAACATGCTGTAGCTCCATGACAACTGGAATGGAATATGTAAATGCAGGTGTCCATGCGGAAGCGCACCTGTAACGGCAAGGAATATGCAGCACAAAGAAATATAGATACCGGTCAGGGCCCGGTTTGATATGATTACCATGTGACTAAAATGCATGACAGTTAAGTGCGTAATTCTCTCGCAGATAACAATAATATTCCTCACCTCTCAATCTAACAGCAACCTAACGAAATATCGTGAGATGTTCTAGTTAACCCTAAGCACTAAGGGCTAACTTTTCCCCATTCTCAACACTATGCCCTATTCGTGCGTGGGGTGTCTCGCAAAGCAAAATCCAAACAAGGAACCCCCCCCCCCTCCCCGATACACTACTACTTAGGCAAGGTTGATCGTCGAGATCCATTAGACCCTAAGCACGAAATAATAAATAAATACATGTGTGTGCATAAGTGTGGGAGGTCACAACTACAACTACTCAAGAAATATAAAAAGTAAACCCATCCATCATCTAATAGCACAATTCCTAATTCTTTCTTTAGGAATATACATATATGGTAAATTCATTTTATCAAATGTTTACCAATAAATCTCATTTCAAAACCTTCTTTACCAATTTTATTTCCTTTCTTCCATCTAGGAAAAATACATAATTTAAAGCAAGTTTTATTATCATAAAATGCTTTACTTTCATATCATATCATCCATTTTCCTTCTCCCATCTGGAAAATGTATTTAACATCCCATTTCCCTTCTTCTATCCGGGAAATGTAAATTAAAGCCATTTTATTATCATAAAATGCTTTAATAACCAATAATGTCCCACATTATTGAATCATAGTTATATATCATATTATATAACACAATCTAAGACCGCCCGTCCGGGTTTCCCCACTGTGCGCGCCCCTAAATGGCTATCATCTTCCAGGGCCTCCAAGACAACCTGGGATCCTATCGAAACGTCGGGAAGCGACCATGTGCCTGCGGGATAGTCAATACCACACCCGGAATCTCCTAACCAGCGCAGAAATATATATAAACAAACGCTCACATGGCCTAGGGACTATATCCACCCTGCATCATTAGCCAGGGGGCTTCACCACAACGCGCGCGACTTCCCTTATGATAGCGATTTAGAGAGGTGTGTATCCATAAATTATCATTTATGAAAAACATTACTTTTTCCATTTTGAAAACTCATATTTTACATTTCCAAAATCATCCATTTAGCCATTTGGCACCAAGTTTTAGAATGTATATTCCATTCTTATTAAGTCCTAAATTTATTAATGACCTAAGACTCAAAGTGCCACTAACCTCAAGATAACCTCGAAGAGTTCATATAATTTCATAAACCCTCAAAGTGAGTCTCCATAATGGAGTGTCTCTCAAAAGCTCAACATTAATATTTTAACTTCCAATATATCTTTAGGTTAACCTCCTATATCAATTGGACATTAACCTAATACGAACTAGTCCTCGGGTAAACCCAAATCTCCATTCTTAGCCTAGGACATTAGTCTACCCACTACAACCCTCTAGGACTCCCCATTACTTCCCAAAGGAAGGTTACTAAGCCTTGAACCTAAAAGAAAAGGGCTAAAACAAAATTAGAAAAACCTCACCTTTTCAGAAGAGGTCGATCGATCGACCTCTGGCCGTCGATCGATCGAAGGCTTTGATCGACCGATCCTCCAGGTTCGATCGATCGATCCTGGCGGACAGCTTCTTCTCCGAGAAGCTGTTTCGGCCATTAACGAGCCATCCAAGCTTCTACCCGCTATTTCACCCAACCACAACAACAAATACTACTATAAAATCATTCCTATACGTCAAATAACTAATTATTTCTCTTCAAATCGAATTAAAACATAAGATTTAGGATTAAACACCCAAAATCACCCAAAACCCATTTATGGTTAAAACCTCCCAAAACTTAATTACACATGCAGATTTATCACATTAAATCAATATCTAGCAAGTAAGAAACTTGCCTCGAGGTTCGTAGTCTCGGAACACCTCCGGTAGCGACGGGTTCCGGCCCAAATCTTCCATCTCTCTTTCTCTCTACTTTCTCTTCTCTCTCTCTCTCTCCTTTGGCTTCTCTCACACAAATGAAGAAAAAGAAAGGAGGTGGGGGATTTATAAGGGTCTAAAAATATAAACCCCCACTCCTAATTGCTAATACACCACTAAAATGACTCGTAACCACTTAATTGAGTCATAACCCCTTAAAATGCCTAAATCTCAAAAATTACAACTGGACACTTATTTCGACTATCTCGACTATTCTAAAAACAACCGCACCCCCTATTTTGGCATTCGGGAAGGTGTGAACTATTTTTATGTTCCAATTTCATTTTAATTCATTAATTATACCCAATTTCATATATAGGTCATAACCGTCGTTTTACATATAACGACGCAATAATACACAATATAACACTATTTACCTTCTCATAACGGTAAATAGTCAAAACATAGTAAATATTATCCCTAAGTCTCACGGGAAATAATATTTACTCCAACATTCCCTATTTTATAAAATCATCCCATTAGGCAAAATAGTATAAAATAGTCGCTCGAAAACCTGGGTTGTTACATACTCCCCCCCTTAAAGGGGAATTTTGCCCTCAAAATTCAGGAGTAACCCATAACCATAAAAGGGTATACTATAATAAAAACCGCGCTATCATACTAGCAAACCCCTCTACAGTGAAATGTCTCCATAGGACATAGACTAAGGTCATCACTAACGATCTCAGTCCGCATACTCTGTGCTCTAGCGTAGCACCAATTCGTTCCATAGGAACTATCGATCCTACCCTTCTACTACGGGAGGAAATACCCACACAAGCTCGGCACTAATTGCCTTACTTCCTAAACACGTTACACTCGTACTAGGGAATAACTACGCTATCTTACAATCGTTAACCCCAACACTACTTACTCCTATTCGCGTTGGCGTAACCCTCAAAAGTCTACTTACTCGATGAGCCCAATCTAAAGGAAGGTTCCCGGGCCACTCCCAGTCCCAGGAATATACTATTCGCTGTTTCCATTCCAACGAGTAGACAAGGCATATTGCCATCTATACTAGGCTATGCACGGCCTAACGTTTATCGAAAACGATCCGAACTATTGCACGGAAATTCGATCCATAAAAACTACTACTCCGATCTCTCCTTTAAATCAGATCCACCCTTCCACTTACACTACAAAAAAAAGTAGTTTTTGAGACGGTGACTTAACAGTCCCAGAAGATGGTTTATCCGTCTCAAATACCTTTTGGGACGGCTAGGGGAGGTCTTTTTGATGGGGGGGTTATAAATACTTTTTGTGACGCCATAGCCGTCTCAAAAGAGTTTTTTGAGACAGGAACAAATCCGTCACAAAAGCTCATCATTTTATATGATCCTTTTGAAACGGCAAGAGATCAGTCCCAAAAGGGTGCTTTTGAGATGAAAATTAATCCGTCTCAAAAGGTTACAATTTTACAAGACCTTTTTGAGACGGCAAGAAAGCCATCTTTAATATATTTTTAGGACAGTTTTAACCATCCCAAAAGAGGTGAAGAGATCTTAAAATTTTTAAGCCAATATATTAGGGAGAATAAAACCCATCGCTAAAGTTTAATATATAATTGAATTACATATGAGACACTTTATTAACGCATCACCAAATGATCAAAAAATATAATACATAAGATGATTTTCAACCAACACAACGAATCATTTTCATTAAACAATAGTTAGAGTTCTTACAAGCATCTCTAAATATTTATCAAAACAAAAATTATAACATTGAGTTCAAATATTCGAGTTGACGACAAGAATACATTAAATTCTTATACTCCAAAACACGGAATGCTTTTATCAAAGTAATCCCTCAATCTTAAAGTGTACGACCTCCAAAATCACTGATTAGCATTGCATGCCACCTGCAAAAAAAAAATAGTGTCAATTAGGTCAAAATTAATATCCCACTCATCAACAATACAAAAGGTGCAATGAATCAATATAGTACATTCTCATCACAAACAACATAAATGTTAAACTATGATATCTTTTTAATAAATATCTAACTACTACTATTTTTTTAAAAATCGATAAAGTCTCCTTTATTTATTCATGAAAACCACAGGTAGCCAACCTGTTTTAATCATAAAAATTTATTCTAAAAATATTATATACCAACCAATAGAAAATTCTTACCACCACCATAACAAAGTCTCCAAAATGTAAAGATGATAACAGTATTGCATACATACCGTTTTTAATTTTGGAATGTTATCTGAATTTGGATATTGGTGGCCAAATACACCGAGAAACTCACGTCTTGCCTTCTTTTGCCAATCTGTATCAATTGGGAGTAGAAGGGTAGTGAATGTGAGAAAATTTGAAAATGAGAGAGGATATGCGTTTAATATATGGCATATGTAATATTTAAAATAAGAGGGGATTTATCTGTAATTATGACAAATGTTAGGGGAGGTTCGTGATATTTAGTTCATAATATAGACGTTTGTAATTATGATGTGTTATCTTTGATATGTACCTTTCTCTCCAAGTTATAAACTCCTCAGAAACCTTTCAACTCAAATGGCACTATAAGTTTCGGCATTCATAAAGGCAAATGATTCATTCAGTGCATGCAAGTAACATCTACTATCATATGGACCTTTAACTTTAGTTCTGGTTTAGTTCGCATTTTGTGATTTCTAAAATCCCAGATTGATAAATTTTCATGAACCCTTAAGAAAAGGAAATGACAATATGAGATTTAAACTCTAAACGTGAATTATGAGAATATATATATATATATGCAAACTTACCAATTTGGGATTGCAATGTGAACATTTGAGCATTTTCAAGACCATTCTTCAAAGAATTTCTTCACAAGGGGAGGTTTGTGGAAATTCGCAAATAAGTTCTCTGCCGTCAAAAGAAGTCAATTAACTATAAAGTAGGATCATAAAGTGCTACTTTTAATTTTGAGATAAGATCATTTTATTTTGCCACCAATACTCAAGAATATTTGTAGTCAACGGTGGGATACCTTCGTCGCATGGGTCGTTTATGTAGTTTTCTCGAAAATCCATAAACCAAGTACACATGATTATAAGAGCCATCCACCTTAGAATGCAAGATTCGTTGCCATATTTGGGCCTACAACAATGCAAAATTAAAATATAATCAAATTAAGCCATTCATAAGTGAAGAGAAGAACAAAAATAAGATTTGCAAGAGTATGGTTATCCTCACTTAGTGATTATCATGAAATATAGAGCAATATTTATCTACCATATGTCTGTAAAATTAAATGATAACATTCTTGTCATTACAATATATCGAAATATTTATTCTACTGTTGGCCATTCCTTTGAAAATATTTATTCTTCTGTTCGCCATTCCTTTGAAATTCTGACCAAAAAGTTATATCGAAGTATTGGTCGTTTCAGGCTGCCAATTCAAACACCTGAGTATAGGCCACTTCGGGATGCTTAGTGAACACATCACAGCTCAACTCTGAACTCTGCAGCTGAGGCAGAGTGTAATGAGCGGCATCAATCGCCTCACTTGCCAAATCACTCACCTGAGCAGTGTCCACAAGAGGCTGCTCAGGTAAAATGGAAGTATCCAAACCAGTATGTGCTTCTCATCTAACATACCTACATTCAAATCAGAAAGTATGGAATTTTTTTTTACTATGTTCCTTTCCTTGGCATGCTACCAATTATGTATTTTATTTTATTTTTTGGGGGGACAGAAACATATCCTCCTAATATCCCCTTCATTTATGAGGAATGAGTAAATCTATGAACACTCCATGCCCCGTAATATTGTAGGAAAAATATGTCAGTACCCACCGTATCTAAAGCTGCAAAATCACATAACATGGTACAGTACAAAAGCAATATTAATTGGTTTAAAATCCACAGATGCTGGTTATTGTTTAGTTCATCCAGATCACCCAGACTGATACAGAAAATTGAACATCCTGTCGTCTTTGTATTACTAGCAGTAGTAGACACAATAACGTTTCTGACTATATTTATGTTGGCCCTTCTCTATTAATGTCCTCTTCAGCGCGCTTCATGCTGAACAATTCTACGAGTCCGCTTCTTGTACAAGATTCGATAACCACATTCTCAGCACTGAATCACGTCAACAGGCTTCAACGTGTTCTCCTGCCCGCAATCTCCATAAATATAACTGACTGGTTCCGGTTGCAGATCCATTGTCACTTTGATGACAAGCACACGAGGATTTCGCTACCAATTATGTATACAAATGTAAAACCTTAGCAATTCGTTGGCACTAATATCACTACTCACCTCGACTATCATCCTTTCCAGTTGTGGATAATGAACGAGTAAGAGCTTTATAAAAAGCATTTCATTAGGAGTAATGAAATTGACAACATGTTGTTTCATTAGGAGTAACGAAACAACCTTACCCTATAGATAATGGTTTGGTCATTAGGAGTAAAAAGATTGACAAAATTGAGCAAGAGTTTCAAGAGAGTTGGGCACACCATTATTACAATCTCAAGTATAATAAATCAATGATGATGTTCATCAGAGCTTTTCATTCAATGAAATCAAGCCAAAACTTCTTGAAGTTTTTAGAGTGCCTAGATGAGCTTTTTCTGTTGGAAGAAGAATGGGGAAACTTCACCAGGGCTGCAAAGATTGTGAGGCTAAGAGGAGATCTTATAGTCGAGGCAAATTTTCTACAGAAGGATGGAAATTTCAATGAGGCATCTCAACTCATCCTTGGGTTTGTGTTCTCCCACTCTCTATGGGCTTCTGGAAGCAAAGGGTGGCCCTTGAAGCATTTTACGAACAAGGAGGAACTCTTAGGGAGATCTAAGTCATTTGCAAAGAAGGATTCAAATCATTTATATGAGTTTGTTTGTATAGAGGTTGATATTTTGTCATATGAGCAGGGTAATTTGATTTACTGGAATAAATCTTTAAAAGCTTCCCAGCAATATAGAAGTCTGAGAGGAGAAATCATATATGCTCGAAAAATTCTGGACCTTCATTTTCATTCAAATACCTCAAAGTATGAGTTTAATGATGAAATGCCCGTGGATATCGTAAATCCGACAAAAGATAGGATTTCAAAGAACCGGGTTTCTGTTGAAACTTTGGTGTGCTTTTGGAACCAGTGGAAAGAAAAAGTTGTGAATATCTTTGATTGTTTAGTTTGATTTGAAACCCCAGATCACTTGGGTTACATGGAGTTCTGTTTTGACTATTTTGGTGTGCTGAGGCAGTTAAGTAGTATGTTAGAGGACTTCGTTTACATGTTTTTGAACTGTAATGTTGATTGTGTGAGAGGTATTGATGAAAGATTTCTTCAAAAAAGTGGTGGAAATTTGGTTTCTGCTGATTTTTGACAGTTGGTATCTGCCATTCGGAGTTATTGGCAACTGAAATAACTTTTTGTGGGTATGAAGGTGTTGGAAACTATTAAAGTTCTCCATCAGTTGTCAATCAGGAGTTACTCTTCTGCGTTTTCCTAAAGCATGTATCTTCTTCATATCTTTGAGGTAACAAAAAGAGGTCTTTCGAGTTTGAATGTTCCATAAAGCTTTGGACGGAGCTCGAAAAGAGGTCTCTCGAGTTCGAATGTTTCATGAAGCTTTGGAAGATTGTTATAATGCCAATTGGAATAATTTATTTGACTATATTTCACCTAGTTGTTTCTTTTATCTTGTATCTTGTGGAGCACCTTCCGATCTCAGTATACTATTCACCTGAATTTTTTTTCACAACAAAATCCTCAGTTGTCGAATGTCTTATCTATCAGCATTAAAATGCCGATCCAAGTACTAGTTTTACAACTGATGCATCTTCAAGGGAAATCTACGACTTTGTGGTTGTCGTAGTCCATCAGGTTCTTTATGATAAAATGTCCACAACAACATGGATTCATAAATCAGGTATTAATGTAGCGGCCGGTGTTGAAGTTGTTTGTTATAACTTATAATGGCTTTACTTTGTGTAAACTCGGGAATAGAGTATTGTCAAGTACTTGCTGAACTTCTGGGGAGGGGTGATATTACTTGTATGTTGCCAAAGGAATTCTTTGATGTTCTTCGTGTTGGTTTTGGCTCTCCTATTATTTCAGTTTTGGTTTATTTACAAATTTGCCATTTTGGCTCAAATCTATAAATACAAGTGTTATTTCTAGGTTTTGAGAGAGGACAAGTTTGAGAGCTATTTTGTGAGTTATCAAAGCTAAAGAGTGATAGAGCTCCCATTTGAGGGGTGAGTTCTTGTGAGGTTGTGAGTGACTTTCAAAGAGAGATAAATTGTGTGTGTGTATAACCTTTGGGTTCCTCCATTTATCTATAGAAAGAAGAAATCCTCCTTGGTGGATGTAGCCCAAATTTGGGTGAACCACGGTATATCGTTGTTGTTTTGCTTTGATGATTGCTTGTATGTTCTTATTGTCTCTTCATTGATGCTTGGTTGAATTGATTGGGAGTTTGCACACTAGTTCATTTTGGGAACAAGGTCTTGGGTGTTTTCCGCACACCAAGTGTTTGATAAAATTCCCGAGTGAGTTTTATCGTCTTGGTCGCTAGAGATAGTCTTGCTTTAGCGCAACACTTCGGAGATGGGGCAGGAGGGGACACATTTTTTATGGCAATCTAAGTGCGGAGGTGCTTTCAGATGCATTTAAAAGGATTAGGGATCCTCTTATCATTGTGAGGTTGGGGGCAGAAAATTATCCAAAACAATGCCAGGAGCAGGAGTGCGAACATGACGCTCGAAAATCCTAATGGTGACATTGTTGCTTCTAAACATCAGTAAAAGCAGTCGAATTTTTATTTTCCAATCTATTTTTATTTTAGAAGCCACTGTGGTATTAGAAGAACTATGATCACACTTTTCTCCACATAGTTTCGAGGTAGATGACGCTCACAATGGCGGTCATAATTCATAAATTTAGTCGCCAATTGATGACACAGTCATTGCTGCAAAAGTAAAACCTCTTTTTATTTTTAATCTTCAACCTTAGGTGGCGCATATAACGAAGTTAAATGAACGACTTTGTCATCCACAATAAAGTCAGAATATCTTTGCTTATGAATGGCACGAAAACTAGGAAACTGAGAGATGTAGCATAAGTGGATGACTACTACTCTAACGGACAATGTCGATTTTCACTTCCCGAAAAGACCTAGCATTGGTTGAATTGACGGCGCCATCCTTAGTCCTAATACACTCATGCTGGAACCTGGCATTAAGAAGAGAGCGAAAGAAGGTGGCGAATATGGTCTCCAGTAGTTGGTTCCAACTAATCACCGAGTATGGATCATATGGACGATCCAATGCGCTGTCTGGGTGGTTGATGCTGTCATCCCCGTGTTTGAACAAAATAGTAATGAAAAGAACACATTCAAAATGAGTAAAACCAACGCATACTTGAACAGAGTTCTGATTAAATCTAGACTTGCCCAGACCTTCCCACTAGTCACTTTCAAAAATCGAGAGTCCTATGAAGAGACAATCACTTACCTCGGGTTATTTGATACCGTTAGGGCTATTCGTGCCTCTTTCTGAACCACTTTAGTGTTGTTTTAACTTTTTACCCCAAAGCCAACTTATAACACCAAAACAATAATTTACTAGTCAATTTCAGAAATCAAGAGTTCGATCAGAACACAAACACTCCCTACAAGTTAATTTGTACCTCTTGGGGTGCATGTGCCTCTCTCGAGGTCACTTGATTGATGTTTTGAGTTTTTTCTCCCTAAAGTCCATTTTATACCATAAAACGAGCGTATAGTAGTAAATTTTGGCAACTGAAGTTCAATTAGGAAACAAACACCTCCCATAAGATACATTAATAGCTCTTTGGGTATTTCGATTAATGTTTCGAGTTGTTGCCTCCAAAAACCCATTTTTAACACGCAAAAGAACATTATTAGTTATTCGTGATTATTTTCATGCCACGGTGCAAAAGAACAAGGATCTACTAACAAACTTGTAGTTATTCGTGACTCTTTCCATGCAAAAGAACATTTGTAGTTTTTAACACAAAAAATAACAAGCGTATACTAATTAACTTAAAAAACTAAGAGCTCGGTGAGGACACGATCCTTCCTTCAAGTTACTTTGATACCTTTGTAGTTATTCGTGACTCTTTCCATGCCACTTCATTTATGTTTTTTGAACTCTTTTTAATCCCAAAACGCGCGTCTACTAGTTAATTTCAAAAATGAACGTTTACTAGTCAACTTAAAAAATCGAGTCCTATGACAAAATGGACATTTCCCACAAGATACTTTGGTATCTCTTAGGGTGTTCGTGCCTCTTTTTAGGCCACTCGGTTATCATTTTGAGTTTTTGACTCCTAAATCCTATTTTTAATTCTAAAAACAATGGTATATTATTCAATTGCGGAATAGGAGTTCAGTGAGGACACAATCACTTTCCTTAGGTTACTTTTGTGCATATTGAGGTGTTCGTGCCTCATTTCCTACCACTCAGATCATGAAATATCAAGTTTATCATTTTCGATTCTTTAAAGATCGTTAGATTACTTTTTTGTTTTGACTAATTTTTTTTAAACTAGAATTTTAACTAGTGCCTATCTTTTTATTTATTACTTCCAAGTAGCGCGTTGTATGTTGGAGTTTGTGTCCCAACACTTGGTGATTTGAATGTTAAGATTTAGTATTTGATATGGTGTAGGATTACATTAGAAATTTTTTCAACGCTAATACATATTTGAATTAATTGAGTCCATCCCATATATCACAAAATAAAATCATAATCGAATACTAAATATCAAACTAATGGCATAAACTAGTTGCAAAGGACATTAATTAATTAACACAAATGAACATATCAATAATTCAAACAAAAAATCACATAAAAAAATATACAAATATTCTCGTAAATTAATATTAAAACTATACTACAACAACCAATTGACAATCCAGGTTTTCAATTGGATCACCCTCAACCTCCTATCACCACTACAAATCAATCCAATCCAGTACAAAAACTAATGATATTAATCAATAACCAATAAATAAAATTACCTTTTATCCGTATCAATTTAATGATATTATAACTTGAATTCTCGAGATGAGATCAAATATTTAAACGCCAATGAAAATCTGTATGGCAATCTATAATCCCCTGTCAAATACCTATCAATAAAAAACATAAGATTGTCATTGAAAAATCATAATTATGATATAAGACAGAAATATTACTATTCTATTATTATAAGTAATTTCTTCTATATTAAAAACTTACTATCTCAATAACCATGCAATTACATCAACGAGATATCAAAAGTAATTTAAGAGCAACCAAACAAGGAAATTGACAATCAACATATAGCAAAACTAATTTGATGTCTCCAACTATAAAATCCCAATTTCATAATTTCCAACTACACTTAACCCTAATTCTTAAAACCCTATTTAATTAACAACCTACACCACCATACTCCCAGCAAAACCAAAAGAAAAGGGAGCACGACTTACCAGCTGTGGTGGAAGTGGAGAGATCTAGCACGAGCGACGATGTCAGCGGAAAAATTTAGAGGCGATGGCAAAGGAGGGCAGGAGGTGACGTTTTTGTGCAGTTAGAACCACGATTTACTTAGGTTTTCTTTTACATTTCTTTTTTTTTTGTATGTAGAAGGGTTCATTTCTAGACAGAAGGCGGCAATTAAAATTGCGAAGGTGGGAAACCAAAACTATGTTAGCCGTCTCATAAGCTGGATTACTTGGGACAACTATCAGTATGCCGTCTTATTTGTATTACTTTATAAGACGGATAATAATATGAGTCTCATTTGTATCACTTTATAAGACGGATAACAGTAGGGGTCTTAAAAATTATTAATTTTTAAGACGGCTATTTTTATCCGTCCCAAATGGTATGCTTTAGGGACTAAATTTTATCCGTTTCAAAAGCCTCAGTTTTAAAAACTACTTTTTTTTGTAGTGTTACGGGTGGTAGGATATACCCCGTATCCCTACGGTTCCCATTCTCCCTGGAGACTTTACCTGTACCTTGACATGAATGTCCCGTCTCGGTTCACTACCGTTTGATAGGAACCGCATACAGATCTAAAACTCCTACTAAGAAGAGTTGGGCGTACACCTCCCGCCTAGTCCGCCCATTTCCATCGAGCAAGCAGCGATTGATCAAATGATCCACAGTTTCCTCAACTAGAATCATGACCGTTGCATTATCGACAATTCGATAAAAATGTCCACGGATATACCCATCCTCGTTCCACACTATTCTCTACATACTAGTAGGTGAAAGGGTCAATCATGGACCTGAACGCTCTTAGAATAGCGTCCCCTCGGTGAAGCTCACTCCACTTAGCATTCCATGCCACGAATAAACTCTAAGACGGTATCTACTCGGCGCCTATACTACCCCCGTTCGCATTGCCTTAGCGAAAGGGAATATCCTATCGATAGTCCTTTACGATCACAATCTTGTTATTCGTGAAAAGACTCCAAATTCCTGCCCAGGAGAAATGCCTCTATGTCTTTAAGGCAAATACTACCACCATGAACTTTAAATCAGGCGTGGGATGACACTTCTTAAAAATGTGAGACACACGAACAATAGGTCCATGTTCCCATATTAGCACATCCCGTTCCTGGCAAAGACTCGTTCGTTAAATCCACTCTCGATCATAACAACACGAGTGCAGGAGAAAAGTCAGCTTATACTTCAACTCCTCCAAAGGTAGGTTACCTACGTAACCCTCTATCTACGAGAGGCCTCACCATTAATGGCGTAACATTCTAACGAGCTCGAGATCCCATACTTCTCGTCTAGGACCAAATCCTACTTAGAGTTAACCCACACCCTATGGTGGTCAACTCCCTACCACCTTCCTAAAAATAGCGCCGCATGCCCTAAGGGCCTAGCATCCTAAGAATCCTAAGGTCAATCTATCTATCCTAACCTAGTCGTATAAGTATAATACTAAATATCCCTAGTGTCCAAGACCTTTCCCGACTTCCGACATTAGCTCGGTTTCATGCGTGGGACGTCTCGCCGAAGCGAAATCCAAACAAGGAACCCCTCCACACAGTCACCTTAACTAGCCGGTCATGGAGATAAGGCAAAAGCATACACAAGCAAAACAAACAAAATAAAAACAAAAATAAAGGAAACTATCTACATAACGTAAACCACCTCTATAAAGTCTCACCCGTATCCAGGAGAGATATTATAGAACAACTAGTCCTCCTCCTAGAACTAGAACTAGGATAGCCTCGCAATATATTCGCTTGCTACCACACCAACCAATCTAAGACTATCTCTACTCGTATAATATATAATACAAGTAGCACGTACCACACACATCACCACTCGCCCCATAACGAGTGAGAAGGAAAAAATACAGGACTTCCCTATCATGGAAGTCACATAGATATACTTACTATATATAAAAAATATGTACCGATACCATCACAAGCTCGATATACGCACCCGAATCTAGGGCTAACACCATACTCCCTTAGGGCGAATCGATTCGCTAAGGGAAAATTTGCAGGTCTGCATAACCCGAATCGATTCGGGTTAAGGCCGAATCGATTCGGTCAATTGCAGAAAGTTGGTTTAGTAGTCCGAACCGATTCGCTTTTTGGGCGAATCGATTCGTTTTCCTGCTGTTTTTGAGTTAATTTTTTTTATAACTCAATTCCAATTCTTTTCTTTAAATATAGGGATTAGGAACCTTCTTGAATGAAGTAAACTTAGAGTCCTAGAGTGTGAGATGAGTTAGTTGTGTGCCCTACATTAGGAATGGGTTTTGTGGGGACTTTTCCGGGGTTATGCCTATTGAAGTTAGGGCACCTTTTCTTCTAGTTGATTTGTATAAAAACTAGGAGATGTAGTATCATGTTTGGAGACCTTAGAAGCTCAATTGAGCTATATTAGTTTTGATGGTTTATATTGTCACCCTAAAAGAATGTTGGGAGATTTTGGAAGCTCAATTGAACTAAGTTAACCTTGGTGGTTCATAATAACGCCATAAAGGTGAGTTTGGGGAATGAATTGAAAGTTATTTCATTCCTTCGAAAGATGATAACCTTGGAGTTTTAAAATAACATCCTAAAATGCTTGGAGATGATGAAGAGTTTATTTACTCCTCTGAGGTTGTAGTGTTGATATAATTTATTGTATGGCTCCGGATAATAAGTTCTATCTGTTACTAGAAGTAAATAATAACGGTTACGAATAAAATGAAACATATACGTGGAATGGAAATGAAATGGTAATGGTATTGATATTAGTAAATGATAATTTACTTAATCATGAAACCGGTAAATAATGGTTTACTTGATTTTGATATGATAAATAAAATGGTTTAAACACACCTCTCTAAATGACATCATAAGGGAAGTCCGCACGTGAGGTGAAGCCCCCTGGCTAATGAATGCAGGGTGGATATAGTCCTAGGCCATGGGAGCGCTTATTGTTGTATTTTTCTGCGATGGGTAGGAGATTCCGGGTGTGGTCTTGACTATCCCGCAGGCTCATGGCCGCTTCCCGACGTCTATTTTAAAAGTTCGATTGAGCTATGTTAACTTTGGTGGTTCATCATAACGCCATAAAGGTGAGTTTGGAGAATAAATTGAAAGTTATTTCATTCCTTCGAAAGATGATAACCTTGGGGTTTTAAAATAACATCCAAAAATGCTTGGGAGATGATGAAGAGTTTATTTACTCCTTTGAGGTTGTAGTGTTGATATAAACTATCGTATGACTCTAGATAGTAAGTTAGATTATTTACAAAAGTAAATGGTAAGGGTTTAGGATAAAATGAATCATATAAATGGAAATGGTATTGAGATTAGTATATGATAATTTACTTAATCATGAAACCAGCAAATAATGATTTACTTGATTTTGTTATGATAAATAAAATGGCTTAAACACACCTCTCTAAATGACATCATAAGGAAAGTCCGCACGTGAGGTGAAGCCCCCTGGCTAATGATTGCAGGGTGGATATAGTCCTAGGCCATGGGAGCGCTTATTGTTGTATATTTTTCTACGATGGGTAGGAGATTCCGGGTGTGGTCTTGACTACCCCGCAGGCTCATGGCCGCTTCCCGACGTCTTGCGATATAGGTGCCCAGGTTGTCTAATGATAGGCCCTGGAAGATGATGGTCATTTAGGGGCGCGCACAGTGGGGAAACCCGGACGGGCGGTCTTAGAATTCGTTATATGTATATAATTATAACAGTTCATAATCAAGTGGGACTTGATGTATTTGATATGCCATAAGAGCATGATGGAGTGCCACAAAGAGCACATGTAAATGCCACAAAGAGCATTTGAAAATGATTATTTTCCTGATAAGGAAAGGATTTTTACAAAAGGTAAAATTGAGATAAAATTTCCTTAAAGAGCAAAAGATTGTGATTATATATATATACTTCCTGCTAAGGAAAAGATATATGAAATAATTGGCACATTTGGTGAAGTTTTTAGTTTAATGCTTCTTATTTTTGTTCCTGCTTAGCTTATGTTTTAAATTGTATAGGTTGCTTCTTATTTCTCTTTCTTCACGATTTATCATACATAACTGTCATACTCTTTATTCATCTGGTAATCATATAGAACCGGGCCCTGACCTGGTTACATTTCTTGTTGCATATTCATCTTGTCTCTGCTCAGGTACTCCGCCGCAAGGATGCCTGATTTGAATTCCTATTCCGATATTTTCGACGAGCCGTGATGCATTGCGGGTATTACGGGATACATTTGGTATAGACGTTTCATTTTTTATTCTAGTTAAGATCAAGTCTTTTATTCGGGCGAGAGGCCCAAGCTTTTGTAAATGTCTAATGAAATGTAATAAGTAACTTATTGTACTTGTGTATTATTGGTGTATCAGTTTAGTGACCGGTTATCTATTCGGTCTTTTTATCGTATTCTTGTTGTATTATTTATATATGTCTTGGGGTTTCCCTTATCTTTCAGGAATTGGGTTGTTTGTTTTCATTTATTTACTTTCAAATCAAAATTTTTGGCAACCCGTTTTCTGAAATATTGGGTGGTTATCCTGGATACTCTATATTTTTGTTATGATGCTGAGAATGATTCCATCCATGATTCCGTTATATTGGAGTATTGGGCTGGCCACCCCTTATTTTGGTGAGCGGGTTGTCACAACATATCGCACTATTGAATCGCGGAACAGGAAAAAAAAATTAAATTATGGGGAAAAATAGGAACATAATATTTCAATTTGTACACAACTATAAATGTATCACTTTTTCAATACATCACATAGACAAGAAAATGGAAATTCCCTTCATACATCTTGTTATGCCATCACACCTTCATAAATTTCATGCCTAACTCTGTCAACCATTAATTTATATTTATTTTTAAAATATTAAGTTACTTTTCCTGTCTTTATTTTTATATACTTTTATTGAATAAATCTGATGTAAATAGGATTGGTGTACGGAGAAGTGTTGCATCCGACACCACTCTTCCAACCCCATGAATCCCTCCCCCTTGCAACTCAAACCCATGATCTTATCCTAATAAAACTTGGTGTAAACGGGATCGAATGTGCCATCTAAACTGAAACCATATGGCAACTAGGCCTCGCAACGGGTCGGAGTCGGATCGAGTTTAGGGAGATCCAGATCCATGTAATCGGGTTCGGGTCCGGGTCTTCATCGGGTCTACAATATTGGATCCAGACCCAAATCCGTTCGGATCTTCGGGTCTCGGGTTCGGGTCCGGGTCTGGCCAAATATATACATTTATTTTACCTTATTTATTTTTTATTCTTAAATTAAAATATTTTGTAATGTATTATAGAATATTATTAGTATAAATAAAACATATATTATTTATATTTATTATATACAGAAATATATAGTTTTATATATTACTTACATGTTATATTGATAAGATATATTTATAAATATATATAAATTTACAGTATATGTATATATATATTTAAAAAATAATAATGTACAATCCGGGTCAGGTCTTCGGGTTCGGGTCTTGTATAAGATCCAGACCCTACCCGTTTAATAAACGGGTCTTCGGGTATTCGGGTCTCGGGTCCAAAGAAATATGCTCAGACCCTATTATACGGATCGGGTTCGGGTCGGATCCGGGTCCAGACCCATTGACAGGCCTAATGGCAACTAGTGAGTTGGGGCCCAATTTTGATGTTCAAGCCAAAATTGCCGCATTCCCCAACAAAATCATTTTAACTGTATTGTTGACATTGTTTCACCGTATAGATTGGGTGATCTTAATTCTGGAGATATTAGACAAAAAATTTAAGAGAGAGAGAGAGAGAGAAAAAGAGAATCCATACCTAACCAACTTGCAAAAGCCAGATTCTGCAACCTCTGAGCATGAACTGGTATCTCATTGGCTATATCATGATGAATGATTGGAAAAAATGGAGACCAATTTCTATCATCTACGTGAACACCATCTGAATTACAGATATTTCAAAATTTTAATTAAAAATATGTCACAGTATGCATAAAGAAAACAATTATACGATATACCAATAGAATCATGGACATTTATCTCATAGATTACCATTAGAAACAACATCTTCTCTATGCTTAATGTCTTAAAAAGGACAATGGAATAGGTTTGATTGTATAAATACACATGAAAATTATAGACAATATGTAACAATATATTAATATAAAAAAGGGAAAGAATAAAGGATATGAAAAGATGAAGATACAGTCATTAGAAGGTGGCATAAGAAAGACATGAGAAGCTGTAATCAAATTTAAGGCAACACCACCAGATTTCAATTACATCAACAATACCTCATATACAACAGACTTAATCGGTAAGCAAAGAACTAGTGAAAAGAAAAACCAAATTATTCATTCGTTACCTTTTTCTCTGTAGCCTCATTGAATTCCTTTAAGACTCTCTCCCTTTGTTTCTGAACGAGTTTTCCATTAAACCTTAAGAACCCAATCCCTTTCCTCTTCAGTGGTATCTCCAAGAGATCCAGAAAAGAAGTCCACTGACTAAAAACAATACTCTTCTCACCAGAAGAGCCTATACGTTTAAAGCAATCCAAGAGCTTTGAGACCTTGGAAGACTTCTTCCAGTGATCCTTAACATCGGCTCTAAACCGATTTTTAGTAGGACATGTAATGAGTTCATTTTTCTTAAGAATTTGTCTACATATCAGATATAGCCCTGCTGATGGGGTCCGCCAGCTTGAGAGAAGGCACTCCCTGCACATCCTATGTGCACATGGTGTGAGAACAAGGTCATCAGCAGATTCGAGGCGTATAGGGCACTCCATGTTGTCACCTCTCCTTATATCTTCAATAACGTCTTCAATATAAGCTCGACTGGGAACCTTTTGACTTGGAGTGGCAGAATCAGAATTGCTATCCAAGAATCTCTGCGCAAGTTTGCTGAAGTCTGAATATTGAGAGTCAGCTCGGCTGCAGATTTTAGAAACTAAACCATGTCATGTTAAAGAGGAATACATTATTCTGGATACATGTTATAAAGGTTTGAAACTTGATTCTCACTTCATAACAAGAAACTGGTGGTTACAACATTGCCTCAATCGGAGTAGTAGCTCATGAATATATGCATAGTTGTGAAGAACTCTGCCCTGTGCCACAAACTGGTCAAACTGGACCTGTTTATGTTACAAATAGATGTGTGAGCATTAAGCATTGCTAAATCATTACAAACACATCCAATTACTTGGAAATATTACTTACTTTAGATCTACTGAAGAGGGCATCATAAAAGTCATGCTCAGCTTCTGATTGGTCACACTCTATCAAGTCACGTGTACAAAAAGGGTTCAGTTAACTTAGTTAATATGTTATTAGTTTGTTTGTTATTAGTTAATCTGTTATTAGTTTGTTTGTTTGATTAGTTGGTTAGTCGGTTAATTGGATTGTCTATAAATAGACATGGTCAGATTGTAAACAGAGAAGAATTCATTTTTTAGTAATACAAGTTGATATACTTTTCCTCCCTTCCAAAGTCTGATATTCAGATATTCTGATATGGTATCAGAAGATGAAAACTCTGCTTCCGCAAACTCTAATCTTACCAGTTCGTTAATGACTTGGATGTCTGTTGGAGGGACAAAAAGTATGGGCCTGATATTATACATAAATTATTTACATAAATTGCAGAAGCCCTCCTGTTAAGAAGCTAATTCAATCAATTTATGTATGCATGAGCTGTTTGAAATGAAGCATTGGAACTCAGGCATGAAATTGGAGAATTTGTAAAGAAGGTTTAAAGTATCTATGTGCCACAAATCAGCAGACAAAGTTAGTGTTATACAAAAAACAGAATCTTATGTATGTAGAGAAGAAATTTTAAGATACTACATTGTTAACACTTAATGTTATTTTTTATATCAACAAAAATGGAAAGAGTTCCAAAAGATACATAGTAGACAGACAAAAAAGAAGAAATGTGTCAATATGCTACAATTGTAGATTTCTCGATTTGAACTTGAATAATAATAATAACTAACAATCCTTTCAATACTTAGTTACAGTCTAATTATGTGTAAAATAGTGGGGACTGAACTAGAAAGAGCTTATTTACTCTATGATTGTTAACTGACTAAACTATTAAAATGATGTTCAATTCCAATAGCCGATATATTTGGGGGCTTAATCCAAATTTTAGGGGTCAAATGGAAAATATCCCTTTAACTAAGGATTCTTTTACTTTCCCACTGCTGCCAGAGCCTTATTTTCATAGCCTATTTGACTTCAAGTCAACAATTATGATAACATGGGAGGCAATTTAAATATATCATTTCCCACAAGGGGATAAGTTAGAACAATACAGTAAGTGGCCTAAATCAGAGTATAACATTGAAAAATCGTGATAATAATAAGGGATCAACGCAAGTCAGACCAATACTTGTTAAGGCAATATAGTACACAATCAAACCTATAATTTGACAAATGAAACCCCAAAGTGAACCAAAGTGAAACCAATAACGCACATACAAAAAGTTAATATATTAGCATTAACAAAAAATTTGGTAACCAAAATACTGAATTTAAAGGGAATTAATAGGAATTTTTTCGGAATTATTTTTGCCTTAAAAGCACCCTAGATGTACGTAATGAAACATATGTCACAATAACAATGCAATTGGTCTTGATAAGAACGGATACACGTCCCATTGTGACTAATAGCTTAGAAAAAGTTGGAGGAGGCTATCACGAAAAAGAAACAAATAATTCCCAAGAAGAGTTTTAAATGGATGAAAAAGCATTTCAGGGTTCAAAATGTGTTTAAATGGTTGCAAAAGCATTTCTTGTGTTACTCATTTAATTCAAATTGTTCTACCTGTTCTAACTATTTTATTATTCTAACTGTTCTAACTACTGATTACGATGAGTAGTTAAAACCCTTAGCTATTAGTTAAAAACCATTATATAATAAGACGAGCATCCAATTCTTTAAAACCATATCAAATTTAAAAGATATGTTCTTGAAATCAAAGCAAAAATATGTTTCATTCAAACTACTCAATCAATTACAGACAACTGAGATTCAAAAAATACAATTTCATTTCTTCTCCAGTTTTCTTGGACGAAAATAAACGAATAATTTAGGTTCAAAAAACATTCCTCTCAATGCTTCAAATTGTTCAAAGCTAGTTGTCATAATTATATCAGACAAAATCAAGCAAGCAAGTTGTAACATATCACTATGCATATTGGTCTTATTTAATTATTGTAACTTTTCCATCAGTGGCTGCTCGCAAAATTGCAGAACTCCTATTAAATAGGTGGGAGTATTTAGTGAGGCTAAATAAACTTTATATAAACTTTGGGACAATTATTACTTACATGAAAACGTTATGTAATTATAAACTTTGGGACTATTTTAATCATCGATGTAACAATTACCAACTTTGTAATAACCTTCTATCGTTAGCTTTGTCAGCTTCGATGATACAAGGAGCTGGTACATAATCGATTTGGTACTCACCTTTTTCCCTAGTATCAGATTTTTTCAAGAACTCATCAGGATATGCCCGTCTAAATTGCGGTCTCCACTGAAATGAGAACTTCTGAAATGCGTAGACAATGGGATCGATTTTGGGGATAATAACGGGTAATCTCTCAAACACCACAGATGCTAATTTTGGTCAAAGAGATCAGGAAAAATTTTAAAAAAAACATAACATAATATCATTTATTGGGAAATAATGGTAATAATTTTCATCGAAGTTGCCAAGCACAAAATAATGCTGAAGTTCCTATCAAAAAAGGTGTCTACAATTTGTACCAAAAGAAGGAACGGGAAAAGGTATTTTAGTGATGTAAACATATATAATTAAACTTTTCATATGTCTATGAACAAATTCGTAGTCTCTCAAATAATTTAGACTAATACGACTTCAATGCCATTACCGAATCAAAATTTTAAGAATAAGAATTAAGTAAAGAAGAAGAATTATAAGATATAAGGTGAAATTTAATTAAGGATACAGATAGAAGAAAACACTTGGGCCTTTGATACTTGGGCCATCAACCCTTCGTCACGAGGAAAGATATAGATTTTGGTAGCTACAGAATGTTTCACGAAAGTGGGCGGAGGCCATACCGCTCAAGAAGGCCACTGCAGGGGTAGTACCTCGATTTATGAAGAAATACATCATCTGCCGCTTTGGCATCCCGAAGGTGTTTATGTCGGGCAATGGTACCTCCTTCGTGAACAGCGAAGTGCGCTTGCTCACGGAAAAGTATTTCGTCATCCATCACAAGTCAATAGTGGCCTACCCGAAGTGCAATGGGCAAGTATAAGCTACCAACAAGATGTTGGTGAATATTTTGGCAAAGATGTTAGAGAACTTCCCGGGAACGTGGGATGATAAGATCCACTACACCAAAACACGCTTTTAGTAACAGACTAATTTATTGATTCCTAACAGTATCTTACCATTACTAATTTTAACAATAATATACCGTTACTAAATTAACATATGTGTTACTAATTAACTTAAAATTTTAAAAGTAATTGAACGAAAATGAATTTTGTAACAGCGCTCGCAAATTAGAAGCGGGATCCCTCTCAAAATAGAAGCGGAATACTTCCCTCCCAATTTGTATGCTACACGTTTCTCCCATTTTCTCTAACACGAATGAAGCTCATGGTGTCCACAAAGCATTTCTACATGACAAAACATTAATAGGTTTATGAATCGATTTCTTTCTCTTGGTTTGGTATTTTACGACTTTTGTTAGGGTTTATGAATCGATTTAGGTTCTGATTCATGAATCGGTTCAGACCTTCCATTTGGGTTTATGATTTATGGATTTATGAATCGATTTAGGTTCGGATTCCTGAATCAATTTGATTTTATGCTTTGAGTTTATCAATTTCTCAAAATTGATTTTTCGTTTCTACATGTTGGTTTATGTAGATATCAGGGCTTGGAGTTCTGCTTCGGCACCATAATTCAAATCAAGTGTAATTCATATGCTAATGAACATTCCTCCCATTCTATTCATTCACGTAACTTTACTGATGTTGCTTTAAATTATGAATGTTATTGCTTTAAATTATGAATGTTAGGGTTCTGTTGTTTATTATTGGTTAAGGGTAATGCTATTATTTTCATTTGGATAAGAGAAAAATAGGGTTTGTGTGGATGGTGGTTTAGATGAGCACTGGAATGAGGATATTTTTACATATATTTGATTTGAGTGCATTTCTTATTTTTTACAGCTTGTGGTGATTTTATTGGTGCTTATTAGAGTTACATTTTCGTATTATAAGAACTTTCATATAATTTTTTAGAACGTTTTTAGCCTTAAATTGTTATTGTTGTTTAAGTGTAAATTTTGGGACTTGCTTGGATCATTTGTAGTACCGGTCATTAAATTTTGGGGGTTTACGGCTATAAATTTGAGCATTACAGGTTGCTATGTTTTCTTATTTGGGGGTTTACGTTTACAAATTTTGGGGGGTTACGATTTTAGCCTTGATATGTTTTCTTATTTGGGACTCTAATTCCTGACAAAACATCTCTTCTTAAATCCATCATATGTCTTGTGGAAATGTAGTTGATATTTATATTAGTTCTATGTTTCAGTTGGGAAACACTGCTTAGTCAAGAACCCACATTATTACTGTTTTATTATTTATATTTTTCTTTTGTGCATAATTTCCAGGAAATAGTGAGGGACTTGGATCAATGTCGCCTATTGGTGTTCGATTGCTTATTCAAGATCGCCATGTAAATAAATAGCGTATATTTATCTTTACCTAGTGATCATTTTAGTATAAAGATTGCTTTTGAAATGACAGCATGAGCAAGTTTGTAGTATATCTTAGGCTTCAACAGAAAAAAAGATGTTACAACTAAATTTTGGAATGAATTTTCATGTATTTTTTTTTTTGCTTGGTTAAGAGAAGTACTTAGAAAAAGAATTATCAAACAGTTGGCAATGGAGCTCACAAATTACTACTATCATTTTATCAAGTAGTTAATGTCATAAAATGAGACATTTATCTTTATTTTCAGGTGGTGATAGATAACGGCCTACTCCAAGTCACTCTATCAAATCCTAAGGGAATTGTCACTGAAATTCGATATAATAGCATCGACAATCTGCTCGAAGTTCTTAATGATGAAAGTAATAGAGGGTAATTACCTTTACATGTTATGTATATGTAGATTTAACTATATATAGAGAGAGAGAGATCTTGTTATAGTATTATTAAATACAAATTGAAATGTAAAAATATCATGCATTATTACAGTTGTTACAAATAACCCCTTCAATACTCATGCTTATGTATAACAAATAAAAGAAAATTATAGTGCTCTCTTTACCTCCAATGGATACTATCTAAAGATAGTTTGATGCCCTCTCAACTCGGCCTAATCTCAGTTAAACTTAATAGAATAAGAACTAAAAGGAAAAAAACCCAAATGTTTCTTTTCTATTGTACCCCACTTGTCCAATGGACGTAAAGTAATTTTTTGGCCTTAAAGGCTAATTGTGAGTGTTAGTTGCGTGTAATATTATTCATATTTGTCATAGTATCTCTTATAAGAGGTTTCGGCTTCACAATTGTAGTATGTTGTGTAATTGTTAGCATTTCATTGATAACAAGTATGAATCAGTTCATGCCTATCTTCTTAGGCACTGCTGATCCTGGTGAGATTCTAGTGAACGCCAATAGTTCCTCTCAATTGTCTCCGTCAACTTATCCCATTTGTAATTTAATAAAGAAAGTAAAGGTCAGTAGTTCTTTTCCTTCTGGCATATGAAAAAAGTTTTTATCCTGAAGATAGGTTTGTATGCATATCTGATAACATTAAATTCAAAACCCTTTAATAGTGAAACAATATAACTATCTACTTGAAACCAAGTTAGTTATGTTAAGTTTGCATTGCATCACACATATTATTTATGGAGAAGATTTTTACTTGTGATTTCATCTTTCAAATCATGATCAAAGGAACTATCTTTGTCTCTCTTTGATTGTATATTGTGACATCAAATGAAGCCTGATTTCTCTCCCTTGGGTATCAATGATCTACTAAATTTCAGTATGTGAAAGAATCCGATGTGGCTCCTGATACTAAATACAAAAATTCAATATATTCTAATAAGAAATATATTAATTCTTCCAAAAAAATATTCATTATTGTCTAGTATAACAGTCATATTCTGGTTGTATATTGTTGTTTTCGCTCCTATCCTATTTTCTCGGGTCACTCCTTTAGAAGAAACTTATTGTGAAAATATCCCATCAAAAAAATTGTAAGATTATCTAAGAAGGGATTTTTTTAATTTTTTTATTTCTCCATGGAAGGTGAGATTAAGAGTAAATGTAAGAACAGAGACACGAGGAAAGGCAACCTCCTAGTGGAATATTAATGACCAACGAAATAAGTGGGACAAACCTTAAAGATGTTGTTCCTTGCTTTGCAATTTCAAAGAACGATTATTACCTTATATCAGCATCAGGAGGAGATATTTCCTTATTTAATATGATGACATTCAAGGTAAAAAGATATATAAACACGTACTATATATATGGAATATTGATTGATATATGATTTCTTATACTCTTCTCGTGTGCATACGACGACGACATTCATGCCCCCTCCTCCTGCGGCCACAAATCTTGCCTTCAATCCTCAGGACAATAATATAATTGCCATTAGCATGGATAACTCTTCAATCCAAAATTATAATGTTCGGGTTGACGAGGTCTTTACCTCTACTTACACCCAACTGTTAGGATCTACGATGTTTTGATGAGTACATCTAAGTTGTATTTGTAATTATTGGATTTTTACATGTGCAAAGCAAGCTCGAAGGTCATCAGAAGAGAGTAACTGGCCTTACCTTCTCTACTATTCTAAATGTTCTTGTATCATCAGGAGCTGATGCTCAGGTCTATTATTTGTGACTACATGAGGTGAACTCTTTCTCTCTGGGCACACGCATGCATATCTTTGTAGACATGCATGTATTATCTTCCTTTTGTGCCTGGATTTTATCCAAGGGAGGGTGTGACTTACATTGAGAGTTTGTTTTTCATCTTTGCATTTGGAGCACAGATGGATGGGAGAAGGAGGCTACTACATTCTTGAACATTCCTACTGAATGAACCCCAGATGCTCTCGCTGAGACACGAGTTAAATTTCACCAAGATCATAAGCATGTTTTCGTTATCCATGAAACACAGATCGCTATATATGAGGTCCCAAAGCTTGAATGCATCAGACAGGTGCCTTAACCATTACTTCAACTATAATACTTTGGACTTCTGATAGATTTTATAACTTTATGACTTTGATTTTCCGATTTCATATCTTCGGCTTATGTGATAGTTTTATAGTAAGTAGTATATGTCATTTTGTTTTCTGTTGGCAGTATGTTCCCCTGGAATCAACTATAATCACCGATGCTACATATTCATGTGATAGCCACTCAATATACGCAGACTTTGAAGATGGTAGTTTGAGCGTCTTCACTGCCTCAACACTCGGACAGAGGTTTCAGACTACCCCCAGAGCCTATTTCCTCTCTAAGCCAAAGTAGGTGTTCTTAATTACAGACGAGCAAACGAAGCAATTTTGAAATTTGATTTATGCCCATTTTGTCCTCTTTAAATGTGTGATAATACTTTTTGACAGGGAAATTTTGTATCTAGTTGTGATCTTCGCCCACCCATCTGAACCTAATCAATTTGCATTGGGACTTTCTGATGGTGGAGTTCAGGTTTTTGAGCCTCTTAAATCATATGGAAAGCGGGGTACCCTGCCTGCACTGAAGATAATCTCTTCTTATATCCATGTTTCAAGCTGAATTTTGGTATTTAAACTTAATCTACACCAAAGCAGAGGGGAAAATAATGAATGTTTGAACTTTAAAAGTTAACATACAACAATTGCATTGGTCATTTACACATGTAGAATAAACCATTGCTTTAAAAGTTTAACATTCACACATATACACATACACAATAGACCATTGCTTTTAGCTCTGTACGCACACCATTATACATAGAATGACACAGAGACACTTGTTGATTATTACACACACAATGTTATACATATACATACATCAACACTAATATTCACCTTCAAATACTGACACACCCACAACCTTCTATAAATATCATCAAATAATTATTGTTAGAACCACCACAACACACATTTATATATATAGAGAGAGAGAGAGAGAAAGAGAGATGACATGTATTTGTTTTTACATATATGTGTAAACTTGTATTTTGAGATTTCTAGAGATTCTTGTAATCTCTGTTTCATATGTACTAAAGGTTCTGTTTTTACATATATGTATGAGCAGACTTTTATTTTGAGATTTATAGAGTTTCTTTCTTGTAATCTCTGTTTCTTATTTTATCAGTGGATACTTAGAATTTTCCAAAAGTGTTAACTTTCTCATTACTTGATATATACATTTATTAGCAAATTGTTCACACACACCCTTCCTCTAATGTAATATATTACAATTTGTTGATTGAGTCAGTACACATTTTTTATCTGATTATGCCCATTAAGGTAGATTTGTTATTGACTATGTAACTTCTTATCCGACAATAGTCATGAAATTTCTAATATAAATTTTTTTCTCCTATAGATTAATAATGCTGGTGTACTAGAGAATAATCGTGTGACCACATCGGAAGGGTACCTCACATTCCTCTTTGATTACGCCAGAATTAGTATGTCTCATTAATTATTATTAAACAATGCAAATTAATTGATTCAATGTCTTTTTTGCTCCCTATAACACCAGATACGAGTTAAATTTCACAGTTACATGCGATTTAGGGTTAATGATGAGTTTAAGTATACTTAAACTCATCATCACTGGAGTGAACCTCCCTTCCATCCCTGGAGTGATTTTACCATCACATTGTTTTCTGTTTTTTTCACTAGGGACTGCCAATTATAAATTCCACTAATTTACACCTCATTCACACCTATGTTATTCTTATTTTTCATGTTTTTCTTGTATTGATTTCTTTATCATACAGACACGACAA
Organism: Sambucus nigra; assembly: GCA_949130495.1. Classification (NCBI taxonomy): domain Eukaryota; kingdom Viridiplantae; phylum Streptophyta; class Magnoliopsida; order Dipsacales; family Adoxaceae; genus Sambucus; species Sambucus nigra. The sequence goes on along the minus strand of OX422207.1, from coordinate 654,885,121 downwards.
GGGGGCTTACATGTTTGGACGAGTAGATCTATGTGATTTTTTCCTTGAGCACCCCACCATCTCTCGATTTCATGCAGGTACATCTTCTTTTTTTTGTTTACTCATACATATGAAATTTTCTTAGTGCTTGTGTTACCTCAATAAGAAATTATAGCCACTAAAAAAATGTCATGAAATATCACATGTCCAAATGTTTGCCTATCAATTGAGTAGATGCTGTCAACTTCCCTGAATATGGTTTTGATATTTCAACTAATTGAATCAAAAAATTTGGAGATGATGAAAAACCTTCTTCTTTCCGGATGGGGGATAGTATTCTGCCTATATCTAATATGTGTGTGTAAATTAACCCTGCTTACTAAATATAACTAATAAATTTAAAGTTCAAACGACTTTCATTATTGTTTTCGTTTGAAAAAGAACTCAATTGCGAGACTTGAGAAGAGACTGGTGTTGTGGAAGCGCCTCTACTTGCTTTAGGGAGGGGAGCTCGCCCCTTGTTGATTAAGAGCTATCTTTTAAGTATCCCCACCTATTTCCTTTTTTATCCATTCTTCCAATTGCATTTTGTATCAATAAGACTTCAAACAAGTGCATTAGGGACTTTTTATAGAAGGCTAGTGATGATGAGTTTAAGTGTACTCAACAAAATTATCCCAACGATTTGGGGGTGCATGGATCGTGTTGCACAACTGATTAGAAGTAACTACACAACAGAATTTGTTTAACAATCGAGTTTAAGTTATACAACTGATTAGAAGTAACTAAACAACTCAATTTGATTTCTTTATTGAGTTTGTGTTTACCAATAGTTATGATTACGAATTCAAGGTACTGATTTGATTTCTTTATTGAGTTTGTGTTTAAATTACTATTGAAGTCCTAATGTATGTTTTGATTTGTCTTTGCTCACTTATTTTAGGTTTCGGCGATTCAAAAATTGGGAGAAAATATTTTTTGATAAAAAAAGGTGACAGTGCTGGGACCGCGGGACATGCATACAAGGCAATGAGCAATGCAGGATATCTTGACTCTAATCTCATAAGCGTCATATGTTGAATATTGTTGTGTTATTTTTTTATTTCTTAAACAGAGTGGATAGTCCTATAAATAAAGGAAGCTTTGTTCAATTTTTTTTTATATTGTTTACAATTATTTGTGTTATGTAATAAATATTTTTGAATTAAGTATTGGTGTTATTTTCACGAATTGAGTTGGCATTTGTTTATATGATGTTTAGGACGGATTTTTAGTATTATTGTTGGAGTATTTTTTCTTTCTTAAATAAGGTGGGCAGTTTTATAACAAAGGAAACTCTCCAAAAAATTTAAATTGTCCGTGTTTATTTTCGAATTGATTAGTTTGAAATATGATTAGGTCACTATTTTTGTATATATTCTTAGGATTTAATTAGTGTTCCTGATTTTAAATTCAGGATATTGGATCCTAAAAAATATTTTTTTTAAATATGTACTAAGATTAGTAACATAATTTTACCGTTACTAATTTTGAATTTTACCGTTACTATTAGTAACAGAATTTTACTGTTGCTACTCACAAATTTTCCGTGACTATTAGTAGCATAAATTTTCCGTTAGTAATTCTGAATTTTTCATTACTATTAGTAACACAACTTTAGCGTTACTAATTCTGAATTTTATCGTTACTATTAGTAACATAATTTTTCCGTTACGAATTCTGAATTTTACCGTTACTATTAGTAACAGAATTTACTGTTACTAATTCTGAATTTTACCGTTAATATTAGTAACAGAATTTTACGGTTACTAGCTTCGTGCCCCAAGCCTTTTTTCTAACGGAAAAATTGTGTTACTAATACTTTTAGTAATGGTAAAATTGTGTTACTAATGGCGTGTTTTGGTGTAGTGATCCCCGAAGTTTTAGGGGCCTATCGAACGACGAAGAGAAAGCCAACAGGGTACGCTCCATTCTCTTTAGTATTTGGGGCAGAAGTTGTGCATCCACTTGAACTCGAGGTACCTTTTGCTCATTATAACCTATGAAGCGCTATGCTCCCTCACAGCCGCCATGCACAACTCGAAGCCTTGGAAGAACACAGGGATAATGCCGCGAGGCACTTCGAGATATATAGGAAACAGTTATCCAGATCTTACAATCAATTGGTGAGGACGAGGAAGTTTAAGGAATGAGACTTGGTTCTAAAAGCATGCATGAGACACAAAAGAGGCTTGTCGCTTCCAAAGTTCGAAGCAAACTGGGAAGGGCCTTATATCTTTCGAGCAGCCCACGATTCGGGTTACTGCGAGATATCTAAGCTGGAAGATAATGTGACTTTCAAATTGAACAACAAGTGGCTGCAGATTTATTACGTCTGAATGTATGTTCTGCCTCTCCTGGCCAATGACTTGTGTTTTTGTTGTTTTGTTTAAACTATAGATGTATGCTTTAATGCAATGGGCTCGCCCGTTTAATATAGTCAGAAGAAAAAATTCATGGGGCACATACTAGATCAATATTTTATTTTCACAAGTTCATTGATTGAGCCCTTTATTATACATGATGTACTTAGCATTGATGTATAAGCGTAGCCAATATTCAATTAAAATAATAGAAAAGAAAGGAAATACTAAAGTTGTCAATGTTTCTTTATTTCAAATAAGCGATAGCATTGTGGTTACAACAAAGTTAGAAAAATTCAAAAGTTCACAGAAATGGGAAATACCAATAAAAGAAACGCTGAATAATAAAGCTAGGGGTCATCCATGATAAAGCGAAGATTCTCTGAGCCAAGTAGCCGTTGGTGATGTGGGGGAAGATTTTGCTCAAGTCTGTTGCTCTGCAACAAGGTCAGCTAGATTCTTTTGACGAATTTCTTGGGCCGGATAGATGGTTTCTAACTCCCACTCTTTTTCAACAAATTGTGCCTCCGCACGAGCAACCGCCTCGCGAGCCTCTTGCACTGCTTGCTCAGTCACCAGCAACTGGGATTCCAGACCCACAAGTTCTTCAGAGACAGCCACCTGCTCGCGATGGGAATTCTGGAGGCGATTATAGACGCTGGAAAGATCACTCTTTTTGAAACTCCATATTAGCTCCACCAGCCATGTCATGGAAAGATCATCATTGGTTAACGCGTTAACCCTACCCAATAAAGCTTTGACAGTGTCAGGGCTAAGGGACATAAGGGGGTGCTGAGAATGTCCTCTAATACCATCGCGAGCCCAAACAATCGGCCTGCCATCATCCCGGGAAATGGATGCAGATAGCGAACAATAAAGGTCGAAGGAAAGAGAGCTAGTAATCGCGCGATCCATAAACGTGGACCCTCAGAACAAAAGGGAAACTGGACAAAGTTTATCGCACAACCACCTCGGGGGCTACCTCAAGCGGATGAATAGTGAAAATCCTATTACGGGAAGATGGACGTTGGGTATGCGAAGCACTATCGCTTGCTTGCACTTGAGGAACGCGTGGTGAAAAAGTATCACTCAGTACACAGGCCCCGCCCAAAGAAGCAGTTGAAGCTACTATTGGTGCTTGAACTAACTCCTTAACAACAGGCTCCACTTCGAGCCTATGAGTTGCTAGTTGATCGACCTCCACCTAAAATGCAACAAACAGTTGCAGTTAGCAATAAAGACAAAGGAAAGCATGAAAAAAATACTATGCTAATTTAGAGATATATGCCTATAAGACTAGTGTAATACCTCGCATTTTTTATTGAATTGAAATTGAAAAGAAAAAAAACTATGTCAGTATATATATTCGAAATGTTTGGAAATAAAACTATGTCAGTATATATATTCGAAATATTCGGAAATGAAAAGATAAAATGAATTCATTGAGATACGAATGTGCGACTTAAATATTAGAAGCGAATTAATGCGTAAAAGAATCGAGAGGGTTAAATTTGGGCAATGGCATTTTTGTAAATAAACTAACCCTAGGTATAAATAGAAAAGAAGAGAAGAAGTCTTCATTTTTTCATTTCATAAAAGGGGGTTAGGGTTTGAGAGAGAGAGTAAGAAGAAGAAGAAGAAGAAGAAGAAGAAGAAGAAGAAGAAGAAGAAGAAAGTTGTCATCTTCTTCATCAACATCTCCATACAATCTAAGGCAAGTTAATAACCTATATGTGTATATTATGTATCTATAATGAAATTTCACATGAACATGTATTTAGATACCTAAATTAATATGATATTGATGTTAAAATGATATGCAATGTATTAGGATCACCCTCCATATAGATTCAAATGCAATAACATCATTATAGGGATTGAATTGTTGAACAAACTCTTGAATTTGTGAAATCTATGAAATTGAGTAAATCGTCAAATTAAAAATTGTTTTGAGTTGTTTTCGTTCCGAAACTAGATGTTTTGTCCACACTGCCCGATAGAAAATCATATTCTGGACAACTTTGTAGTTTTAAGTGTTTTCCAAAACGGATCGGAAAATCCTCGAATATACGTTTTAAAATTCTGCACAGAAAGTTATTGTGAACAGGTCCGAACTGTCTATGTTAGTTTCGGATCTGTTTTAAGCAGGCTATGATAGCATGCTCACACGTCCTTGTATAAAATCATGTTCCGAACAACTTTGTAGTTTTAAGTTTTTTCAAAAACGGATCGAAAAAGCCTCAAATCGGCGTTCTAAAATTCTGAGCAGAAAGTTATCGTGAACAGGTTCGAACTGTATATGTTAGTTTCGGGTCTATTTTAAGCAGGCTACAATAGCGTGCTCCCTCTTCCTTGTAGAAAATCATGTTCCGAACAACTTTGTAGTTTTAAGTTTTTCCAAAAACGGATCGGAAAAGCCTCAAATCAGCGTTTTAAAATTCTGGGCAGAAAGTTGTCGAAAACAGGGGAGAATATTATATGTTAGTTTCGGGTCTGTTTTATGTAGGCTATGGTAACGTGCACGTGAGTCCTTATAGAAAATCACGTTCTGGACAACTTTGTAGTTTTAAGTTTTTCCAAAAACGGATCGAAAGAGCCTCGAATCTGCATTTTAAATTCTGGGCAGCATGTTGTTGAAATAAGCGTGATAATGTTTTTCATGTTGTTAGTAAGATAATTGTGGTGTTGTGTCTAATATCCTAACTTGATCACATACTTATGGTTATTAGGGATATATAACCTTGAAATGATTTGATGTTAATTAGTAAATTAATGATGTAAATTATGTTATATTATAAATAATGACTATTGTATAACTCAAGTAAGAGACTTGACACGATTGTATATATACGTAAGCGTGAAATTATTTTACATCTATATTGTCGAGTATACACTAGACTAGTCCTCCGGTCGATGTAGGCACATGTTGAATGCAATTTTTATGATTGATCCGGTTAGGTTCCGCTCGAGTGCCGTGTCGGAGATAAACCACCGGAACCGGACACATGGTTGAAATGCGGGTCGGAGAGAAAGACCTTGGAACGCCATGTGATTTAGGACTTAGTATGATTGCCCTTGCCACGTAATATTGGGAAATATTCGTGTGTAGGTCAAGTGTTACAACTTGTTCCCCCGAGTAACGATAGTGACCCGATATGACTTGTTATGTGAGATATTATGCTTGTATCTTAAAGTAATATCCCGAATCGATGTATTTGATATTATACTTGAAGGAAATATTTTGATACATTAAATACTGAAATGCGATTAATAATGATTAATCATGATATGATATGAGACTACACGTTACTCTAGTTTAGGTTAGGTAGTCACGACATAGGAGCATTGGTTGGGTAATTGAACAACTTAATTACTGGAGACGAGTAATGACTAGTGTGCGTTCATTATAAGTACATCTTATAATCTTATAGCTTGTTTTCTTGCTTTGACGTTCGTCTATCTTGCTTCTTGCTCCTCTCCCATATATATATATATATATATATATATATATATATATTATACAGGTCCTCGCCCCGTTGGACAGTAGACCGTGGAGCTGAATGACCTCGCATCTATTCTTAGGATCTTGTAGTGGTGGACGCTGGTCCTTATCCTATTTTGTCACGCTTCCTTAGAGTGTGGTATGCAAGATTTCCCATTGTTAGGGATTTGATATTGTTGAGAGGTTTACATTACACTCTTTACCTAGTTTATCTTTGGGCCCGTATGTTTGGGCATTTTATATTCAGTACTGATATTACTTGTGGATCCTATAGTTGCTATGATGTGATTTGGTTACACGTATGGGAGTGTGCATGTTTACTTTACTGTATTTATTTTAAAATCTATTTCTAATGCCAACATATTGACACTCCACTTTAATTTAATTGGGCGTAGCTAACCGAATTAGATATAAAAAGCAGGGTTATCACAGTTGGTATTAGAGCACGGTTTTAGAGCCTTTAGGGATCTGAGGGCGTCTGTTACGTTTTCTGGCATCGTTTCCTTGATATGTAGAGCCTTAGGATTAGGTATTGTATTCGATGACTTGGAAGATCTTCACGCTACTATTTTGACGGGTGATTCGGATCTATCCTTGTGTATAGGGAGGGTTCCTTGTTTGGATTTCATTCGTGAGACGTCCCACGCATGAGGTGAATCTCCGATCGACCACAGGATAGTACCCGTTAGGTTCGTGTGTGAGTACTTGTTGTAATTATGACTAGTGATCGACTTGAATAAATTTTTTTAGGATACGTGTTCACTTACTATCTTTTAAGATGGTGATTTGATGAGACGTGGACTCTGGGAGGGCAGAGGTCCAAGCATTTTACGAGACCGCGATTCACGTGCAATAATCGTAGTTTCATAGCCCACCAGTAGGCGAGAAAACCGATGTTGAACTCAATAATTGAGTTGACTTTTGGTGCTTTAGGGGGAGGAAACACCCGTATATTTACTGTACATTATCAAATTTGAATATCATCGCTCTTATGGCTGTAAAGAAGTTGGTATAAGTTATAGCCCACCCTGTAGTACCAGTGAGTTGTTGGTACCACTTGCGTGTGTAGTTGTCTGAAGTTGTTTCCAATGTGGAAGGGTAGATCTTTAGATATGTCACACCTCAAAATGATGTGGTCCAATTGTTGTTGTGACATTTTCCTGAGAAGAAATTATCGTGCTCCACCCGTAATGGACAGACTGTTGAGGCATTCGATGACATATTAATTAGTGAATGGTTAATGAAGTAAGTCTTGTGATAATAAGAGTATATTATTACTCATGAACATGTAAAGGAAGGGTTGTGATTTGAGAGATAACTACTCCAAATCGGGGTATGTCCCACCCCATCAAAGGATGGCCTGAGGGGTCCAATTTTGGTGTACGCAAGAGTGTTATCATACTTGTGAAAAGCATGAACTAGATTCATCCATTTGATAATGTTAAATGGGAGATTCATGAGTCTGAATCTGGAATGGATAAGTGATTATCCTTGAAATATTGTGTTGGTATCAGGAAAGTTTGGTAGGCATGTAAACCTACACATTGTCCACACAAGCGATAGATGTCGCATTGGGGTGGCATAGTGGTTTTTAGTGTTCTGATCGGATAAAATCCGTAATGGAATGAACTTAAGGCCGATTAGGTGTGTGTTCGATCATGCACAAGATATTTTAGTGGGTTGAGTACTCACATGTTCAGAGTGGAATATTTCAGCTAGTTATCCCGAACAAGCTCGTGAGAAGGTATCAGTAATGTTGCGATGTCTTGTCCATGGATACTAGGGATGAGGAAGTCTGTATCGCAAGGTTATACGAGGATTGACATTGGAGAAGTCCAGAATTATCGAGGGAGATTTCTTTAAATATTTGGTAACGATTAGAGTTCAGTGTTCTTCTTAAAGCCCTAGATTAGAATGGGTATTCGATATGATGTGGTTATCTTATTTTGTAACATCGATATATTTATTAAAAGTTGTCGAGAGCGAAACGTGAATATGGGTGTGCTAAGGGATGGACTTGAGTTGGAGTTACCAGTTATGAACCCTACGATGAGTAGCGAATCTCTAGGGACGATTTGTCGAGTGAGAACATCACGAGGGAATGTTCCATAGGAGTTTCATTTTATGCGAGTGTGATCGCTTGAGTTGGTGATATATCCACGAGTTCGGTTTTATGTTATCACCCAGTGATTGGGGGTACTAATTTATTGCACCGTGATAACGGTGGTGCTTGATTTTGAATCCATCAGATATGGTAATGTGGCTATGTTGTGGCCCTCGTTATGTATTAATGTGAATTAGAGCACGATTGAGTAGTTAGTGACATGTTGTTTACTTAGATAGTATGCGATTAAAGACGCATTCTGAAACCAAGTGTTAGATGTTCGATTATGATGACGTCTAGACTAGTGAATAGTCATACCTTGATGGTCTTTTGATAATGTTAGGGTCGCGTATAGCTCAGTCAATTTTTGCGTGATTGATGATAGTGTTGCCAAGTGAGTGTCGTCATTAATGGCAAGGATTGAGACATTTTGGGGTTTCAAATGTTGGACCCATTCACTGAAATGGTTGTCATAACCCCCACCGCATGGGGACAACAAGAGAGTGTTTCGACCGTTATTGAGAAGTTTTGTAAGGACGGTGTGTACTCTTGGTCAAACACCCACGAATGGGTTCGTAAGATATTTAATTTTTACTTCAGTTATGTGTGGAGTATTGAGTGTAAATTGGGGTCACGGTACGTGAACGTAGCCGCTACCTTATATTTACGACCTTTGACCTGTTAGATAGCACACCGTTCTTCATAAAGATTAGGTAGCATTGGTGTGCTAGAAGATGAGTATCCGGATGGTGAGTGTGCCAAATTCGATATTCTGATTTGGTATGATAAGTGGGAATTTTTTGTCTTACCTCATTGATTGACAAATGTACAAGCCTTATTCGTGGTTTGAAGAACCAAGTTCATTTCTTATTTGGTGAGAAAATTCAAATATACTCACAGTCCAAGGAAAATCATGTCGGATAGGTTGAATTCCTTATGTGTTTTTAACAAAAGAGCGGTAAGTCGAATCTAGCGAGTGTTTGTTGCCTTGGGTTAGAGCGACCAAACCATGAGAAGTGAGGCAAGGGGCCACATTACATCTTGGGTTAGTTCGAAATCTTTGGGTGAGGGTTCATTTACCACTCAGAATGTAACTTTGTCGGTGTTGTCTTGTTCGAGAGAGTTTGAACCTTGCTGATATTATTTACTTAAGTCCAGACTTGGAAAGAGGGAATAATATTTGTAAGTGCAGAGAAGTTGTATGCTTATACACATGTATGACATTAGTGGATAATAAGGGTTTCCATATCGATTGACTCACCATCAATTTAAGTGCAAGGCAAGTGTTATTGACAACTCTGAGTAGAGTTGTCTTTTGAGCTTTCAGTATCATCTCTTAGTCGATTTTGAGTTGAGTATCGATGCATGATTGATGAATAGTGACATCTTTATTGAATAGGAGAAGTTGGATTAATTGTTGTGTGATGAACCGTTGAGTCCAAAGATAAGTGGTTTTTGGAGTTGGATGATTCTTATATCACTAGTGGTATTGAGTTGACAAATTCCTTATCTCGACAAGCTGACAGTAGTGTATCGGAGGGGTTCCTTGTTTGGATTTTACTTGCGAGACACTCCACACATGAAACTTAGCAAGTCAGGACTTGGGGGTATTGATTTATGGATCATCTTAGTAGTTCAGTTATGTTAGACTTCGTGGTGAGAGTTCGTTTGTACAGTTAGAAATGGGAAAGTATCTCCATGGATTTCATTGTTGGGTTGCCAAGATCGCAGCGCGATCATGATTCTATTTGGGTCATCGTCGACAGACTGACAAAGTTGGTTCATTTCCTTCCAGTGAGGACTGATTATACAACAGCATAGTGCGCCACAGTGTTTATTAACGAGATTGTGAAGTTGCATCGGGTACCGCATGATATCGTGTCCGACCGTGGCAGTGTCTTCATCTCGCACTTTTGGGGTGGTCTTCAGGAGGCGATGGGAGTTCAGTTGAGTTTAAGTATTGCGTTCCACCCTCAGTTTGATGGTCAGACAGAGCGGGTAAACCAAATTTTAGAGGACATGTTACGAGTTTGTGTGTTGGACTTCAAATGTAGTTGGGATACAAATTTTCCACTGGTGGAGTTTGCATAATAGTTATCAGCAAACTATTGGCATAGAACCATACGAGACTTTTTACGGCAGGCCTTGTCGATCCCCTACATCTTGGTTGGAGTTCGGAGAGCACTCGATGTTAGGTCCGAATATTATTAGGGAGACCTTGGAGAAGGTTGACTTTATTCATGCACGGATGAAGATCGCGCAAGATCGTCAAAAGACTTATGCTAACATAAGGCAGAGGAAGTTAGAGTTCGTCGTTGGGGACCAAGTGTTGTTGAGGGTCACCCATGAGAGGCGTTGTTCGTTTTGGTGCCAAATGGAAGCTTTCACCACGATACGTGGGTTCGTTTATAGTGTTGGGAAGGGTGGGATCAGTTGCCTACCGTTTAGCCCTAACCTAACGGTATTTTTCATATATCCATGTTGAGGAAGTTCTTACGTCCCGAGGACTCACACCTACACATAGAGTTAGATGGGGTTGAGCTGCAGCCCGATGGGAGCTATGAGGAGAGACCGTTCAGGATCCAAGATCGTCGTGAGAAGTATTAGAGGTCAAAAGTTATTCATCTTGTTCGTGTTATGTGGAGTAATCATGATGAGTCTGAGACCACTTGGGGAGAGAGGACGACTTGCGAATTAGCCACGCATATCTCTTCATGGAAGGTACGTGCGAAACTACCTTACTTGACTTGAATTGATTTGTTTTAATTTGGATTTCGAGGACGAAATTCCGTTCGTAGAGGGGGAGAATGTAATACCCCACATTTTTTATTGAATTGAAATTGAAAAAAAAAACCATGTCAGTATATATATTCGAAATGTTTGGAAATAAAACTATGTCAGTATATATATTCAAAATATTCGGAAATGAAAATTTAAAATGAATTCATTGAGATATGAATGTGCGACTTAAATATTAGAAGCGAATTAACGCATAAAAGAATCGAGAGGGTTAAATTTGGGGCAATGGCATTTTTGTAAATAAACTAACCCTAGGTATAAATAGAAAAGAAGAGAAGAAGTCTTCATTTTTTCATTTCATAAAAGGGGGCTAGGGTTTGAGAAGAAGAAGAAGAAGAAGAAGAAGGTTGTCATCTTCTTCATTAACATCTCCATACAATCTAAGGCAAGTTAATAACCTATATGTGTATATTATGTATCTATAATGAAATTTCACATGAACATGTATTTGGATCCCTAAATTAATATGATATTTATGTTAAAAATGATATGCAATGTATTAGGATCACCCTCCATATAGATTCAAATGCAATAACATCATTATAGGGATTGAATTGTTGAACAAACTCTTGAATTTGAGAAATCTATGAAATTGAGTAAATCGTCAGATTAAAAACTCTTTTGAGCTGTTTTCGTTCCGAAAATGGATGTTTCGTCCACACTGCCCGGTAGAAAATCATATTCTGGACAACTTTGTAGTTTTAAGTTTGTTCAAAAACGGATCGGAAAATCCTCGAATATACGTTTTAAAATTCTGCACAAAAAGTTATCGTGAACAAGTCCGAACTGTATATGTTAGTTTCGGGTCTGTTTAAGTAGGCTATGGTAGCATGCTCGCATGTCCTTGTAGAAAATCATGTTCCGAACAACTTTGTAGTTTTAAGTTTTTCCAAAAACGGATCGGAAAAGCCTCAAATCGGCGTTTTAAAATTCTGGGCAGAAAGTTATCGTGAACAGGTCCGAACTTTATATGTTAGTTGCGGGTCTGTTTTAAGCAGGCTACGGTAGCATGCTCCCATGTCCTTGTAGAAAATAATGTTCCGAACAACTTTGTAGTTTTAAGTTTTTCCAAAAACGGATCTGAAAAGCCTCAAATCAGCGTTTTAAAATTCTGGGCAGAAAGTTGTCGAAAACAGGGAGAATATTATATGTTAGTTTCGGGTCTGTTTTATGTAGGCTATGGTAACGTGCTCGCGTGTCCTTATAGAAAATCACGTTCCGGACAACTTTGTAGTTTTAAGTTTTTCCAAAAACGGATCGAAATAGCCTCGAATCTGCATTTTAAATTCTGGGCAGCATGTTGTTGAAATAAGCGTGATAATATTTTTCATGTTGTTAGTAACATAATTGTGGTGTTGTGTCTAATATCCTAACTTGATCACATACTTATGGTTATTAGGGATATATAACCTTGAAATGATTTGATGTTAATTAGTAAATTAATGATGTAAATTATGTTATATTATAAATAATGACTATTGTATAACTCGAGTAAGAGACTTGACACGATTGTATATATACGTAAGCGTGAAATTATTTTACATCTATATTGTCGAGTATACACTAGATTAGTCCTCCGATCGATGTAGGCACATGTTGAATGCAATTTTTATGATTGATCCGGTTAGGTTCCGCTCGAGTGCCGTGTCGGAGATAAACCACCGGAACCGGACACATGGTTGAAATGCGGGTCGGAGAGAAAGACCTTGGAACGCCATGTGATTTAGGACTTAGTATGATTGCCCTTGCCACGTAATATTGGGAAATATTCGTGTGTAGGTCTAGTGTTACAACTTGTTCCCCCAGGTAACGATAGTGACCCGATATGACTTGTTGTGTGAGATATTATGCTTGTATCTTAAAGTAATATCCCGAATCGATGCATTTGATATTAAACTTGAAGGAAATATTTTGATACATTAAATACTGAAATGCAATTAATAATGATTAATCATGATATGATATGAGACTACACGTTACTCTAGTTTGGGTTGGGTAGTCACGACATAGGAGCATTGGTTGGGTAATTGAACAACTTAATTACTGGAGACGAGTAATGACTAGTGTGCGTTCATTATAAGTACATCTTATAATCTTATAGCTTGTTTCTTGCTCGCATCTATTCTTAGGATCTTGTAGTGGTGGACGTTGGTCCTTATCCTATTTGGTCACTCTTCCTTAGAGTGTGGTATGAGAGATTTCCCATTGTTAGGGATTTGATATTGTTGAGAGGTTTACATTACACTCTTTACCTAGTTTATCTTTGGGCCCGTATGTTTGGGCATTTTATATTCAGTACTGATATTACTTGTGGATCCTATAGTTGCTATGATGTGATTTGGTTACACGTATGGGAGTGTACATGTTTACTTTACTGTATTTATTTTAAATTCTATTTCTAATGCCAACATATTGACACTCCACTTTAATTTAATTGGGCGTAGCTAACCGAATTAGATATAAAAAGCAGGGTTGTCACAACTAGGCCCGCCTGACTCTCGGTTATGGGAGATTTATGCCTATAAGACTTAGCCTGCCTGACCCTCGGTTATGGGAGATTTATGCCTATAAGACTAGGCCCGCCTGACCCTCGGTTATGGGAGATTTATGCCAATAAGACTAGGCCCACCTGACCCTCAGTTATGGGATATTTATGCCTATAAGACTAGGCTCGCCTGACCCTCGGTTATGGAAGATTTATGCCTATAGGACTAGGCCCGCCTGATGACCCTCGATTATGGGAGATTTATGCCCATAAGACTGGGCCCGCCTGACCCTCAATTATGGGAGATTTTTGAAATATAAAGTCCTACATTACTAGGCCCGCCAAACCCTCGATTATGGGAGATTTTGATTTTAAAGCTAACATATTTACATGCAGAAGACAGATAGAAGAGTGGATATACCTCATGGCGTCGCTTATCTACAAACTCGCGAGTGGCCATCTGAACCAGGTCCTCCTCTTTAATCACCCAAGGAGCCACCAATGGGGGATGACTTTGGGGGACAATCACATTCTCCCCAACCTCAGCAGCCTGCTCCTGCCTATTCTCCATCGCCTCAACAACATGCTCTAGTTCACCCCCTCCTGGGGCAACTGCAACTGGCTTGGAAACTTCGGTGTTTGAAATTGAATTCCCGAATAAAGTAGCAAGCATTTGATCATTTGAAGGTGGAGTTGCCACATAGACGGTTGAAACGAGCATGGGAGCCTAAAGAAGAAAGAAAGTCAGAAATTGAACCAGTAGATCGAAGGAGCAATAAAAGGGGGAGATAAGTACAGAAAATAAAGGCTTACCACAAGCATTGAAGTTACAACAACAACAGGTACAAGCGCAGCTTCAATAACTTTCACACCCCTCTCAAGGCCAGCCTGCTCACGCAAAAAAGAAAGGTCAGGGAAATAACCGCCGCTAGATGAAGTATCAGATACAACTGCCCCTAGGGGTAAATGGGTGACTACCTAAGAAATAGTAGAGACATTTACTTTGAGAGGGAGATTCTCTCCAACAGCATCATGCACATCAACTTGCACACCAACCTGAAAGAAGAAAAAAACAAGTTGCAACATAATGAGGCCATCAACATGAGAAAGAATGAATAAAAGGAGGACATTTAAGGGTAAGAAATGTTAAGAGACTTACTTCTTCTTCCATCACATCCTCAACGATTTCATAATCTTGGGGAGGCGGGAAAGGTTTCGAGGAAGAAACCATCACCCTCAACCTACGTACTAATGCAGTCTCCTCCTCCTCCTCCTCTTCCTCTTCCTCCTCTTCTTCTTTTTCTTCTTCCTCTTCATCCTTTACTTACCCATCATCATCTTCTTTAGCAACATCTCCACCAGATAAATGCTCCTTAGCAATCTCCTCTTCAATAGACTCGCTCGACTCCTCCATCACAAGCTTGAGGGGGCTAATCATTTTCCTCTTTCTACTACCCCAAGCAGATTGGTGGTCATAAGAAAACCCACGAGCAGACATCTTGATTGACATAAAAGCCTTGTCTTCTTCACTAAAATGTTCCCAAGTCTGGCAAAAATGATCCACCATCTGGCTTACCATTTAAAAAATCTTTGGGTCAAGAGTAGAGGCTAATGGAGGCGGTAGAATGATTTTAAGCTTCTTTAAGGGCGCCTTCCGAGTGGCCCGAACTGCTGCACCCATTGAGGCAGCACGAGGAGACTTAGTCCTTCCAATCGGCCTCGAAGGACCAGGGGCAACATCGGCCAGAAGAATGGAGGGTTGAGTGGTTCTCTTTCTCTTCACAACCGCCTGATCTACGGGCTCTATGGGAGGGAGCTCGGGGGGAGTATTGGTATTAGATGTACTGAGGGGAAAAATAGATGATTGGTTGGTGCAGTTTCTCAAACCCAATTCAGTGGGCAGAAATCTCTCAACTTCGGGATAACGGGGTTCCTTAAGAAGGTTGGTTTGAAAGCGAACCAATTGGTTCTGCCAGAATACATTGATATACATCGCTGATCTCCCTCCTCGAGCTCTCTTGATGGAGATCATAGGGTTAGCAGGATAATGGTTACACAGACTGGTAACAGTGGAAATAAGGAAATTCGAATAAGCAAACGAAAAATTGGTGGGCTTCTCTCTCGTGAAATAGCTTAACAGGGGGGCCCTTGATCATAGCCAAACTGCATGGCTACCCGATGGGGGCTATATACATAGTAAAATGATGACCATTCGGTATATGAAGGCAAATATAAAGGGATCAACAACAGGGGGACACTGTACTCGGAGAAATTTTTGGAAAGGGCTTCTTCGATAGGAGAAATGGGACGCTCCTCTTCACCAAAGAAATTGTTTGTAAAAAAATGGCTTACCTCAACATAAGGGCGAGGATTGAATCGCTCATCTCGGTCAATCAGATCTATCAGAGGTTTCTTCACACTCTTATTCTTCCAACAGTAAATATGAGGAACTCTCACATCCTGTTAACCGGGGAAGTGTCCAGTGGGGGCATAATCCTTGAAATGTGACGCGACTAAGAACGTGTCTCTAAAGTGCGTACTCTCTAGTCTCAAGTGCAAGCCTATCGCGTTAGTAATAAACTCGGTAAGTCGGGATCGTCTCCACAGGGAAATAGGACGAGAAAATCGTGACGACAGAAGGATATACGGTTAACCTAAATTCAACTCTAATAAAATGAAAAGATGATTGATTTACGAATAATCCTATTAAGTAAAAGGAAACTAGAGTAAAACTATGGAACTAACAAATTAAGCAATAATTAATAACTAAGAATGAAGTAATAAATATGAAGAGAAAAATAGGCCGGGAATACAATCCCTCAATCCCTAGTGTGTTGCTAGTATAAAATTAATCGTAAATTTAAGTGATTAATCAGACCCATACTTTAGTATTACCAAGCATTACATATATGAGGTTCAAGCCCGCACCATACGAAATCAGAGGGCGAGTAAAGCGGTATCGCGATAGCTACACTCGTATTGCATTCTGAAGCATCCCGGTTACCCCAAAGCAAACGAGATCCAAAGATCTATAATGGTTGTACTTGCTACACAACACGGTCTAATAAACCCTTAAGTTTAGAGGATTAATTTTATACATATGAAACTCTCACATCGGGTTGAGTTCATGCATCCCAACCCTAAAAAATCTAGTTGGACATATTGAACCTAACTATGCATAAATTAACTACGTTGCATGTGAAAGAAATCAGATGAAAGTATACTGAAACATGCAAGGAAATATTATAAACCTAGAAACCGTCTGAATTATGCAAGAAAAATAAACATGAAAGAAAAATAATAAAGAGAATGAAAATTGAATTAAAACTTGCAATTTAACCAGGAAATAATTGATCTTCAAGCACCAAATCAAAGCTATGTTCCTAGGGTATTCTCCTCCTTTTCTCCCTTTCAAAAACTATTTAGAACTCTCTTTTCCCACGTCAATACAAAGATACAAATATGTTTTAAAAGAGTTTGTAACCTATTAGAACTCTTTGGACCAATCAGCATTTAAGAAGAAATTTGCGTCCCAGGCACCTCGAATCGGTTCACCATGTACCCCGAACCGGTTCAACCCAGAACCGGTTCTCCATGTGGTTAGGGGAAACGCGCTGGTTTGGGCTTCCTTCCTTCATTTCCAGCACTTAGAATATTTTCATGTTTTTTCCCTTTCTTCTGTGGATTTTTCTTCAACTTCAAGGGGTCGTAACTCTTTCATCGTAGCTCGGATTTGGGTGCCGTTTTTTCCAGTATTCTCATTGTTCCATGATCTTCAACTTTCCAGTTGGCTCCTCCTCCAGGATCAGGCTACAGAATTACCAAATTTCCCTTGAACTTGCCTTCCTAGCCTTTCTTTCATTATTTCGATTTCTCTTGGGCACCGCTTGCATAATTTACCTGTAAAACTCATAAGAGAAATACAAAACATGAACTACTTGCTAACGAAGGTTAGTAGCATAATTATGAGTTAAATTCATATCAATTGCACCACTCGGGTTTATAGAGGTACCAAAATTAAGGGGATAAGTATACAATATTTATGCCCGATCAAATCCCCCTGACTTAGAACTTTGCGCGTCCCGAGCAATGTAAAAGAAAAGGAATAACGTCACAACTCTTCTAAACACTTTATTGGGATAGATACCTTTATTGCGGGCAAGTGATTGCATTTAGCATATGCAACAATCCATTAAACCCCTAGGTTACCCTAGTAGGACGAGTGTTGTCTCGTGAGGGTTTGCAGTGAATATACCCACAAATTTCGACTTAAACTCAATGAAAAATCAAAATACTTAAAAATTTTACAATTTAAGTTTTTTGAAAAATAATCACCATAAATTCATATTCAAAAGAGTCTTAATTTGTCGTGTGTGTGTGCGAAGCCGAAAATTAACCTCAAATTTCCGCCGATTGATCATTACGTTACTTTTCGAAAATTCGTTTTGATTCAAATGCTCATGGGATGCTCTCACAAACGAATCACTCGAAATGTGGTTATTTTCTCGATATGCGTGTCATAAAGAGTAAATGCATTGAAGCACAAATTCACGCATACTATTTTGAAAGGACGGAAATATATGGTGAAACGATCTCTTCATCAGAATACGGTTTTTAAAAAACGGGAACGTTGCCTCTGATACACACCATTCAATATTCCTTATTTATCTTTTAGTGTCTTATCAATCCACGCGATAATTAGTTTATCATTCCGGACTTGGTAGGACTTTTCAGGTTAAAAGTGTATTGGGTAACATGGAAATGGTTGGGAACTTCGAAATTCAAAAAATTTCTTATGATGTCCCTTAATGCTTTTTCGAGCTTTTGCTCATTTTCTATTCTTTTTCTTACGATTTTTGTTGAGCATTTTTCTATCAATTTTTTTTTTCTTTTTCTTGCCCCTTTTTATTGCACTATTTGGACTTACTTGATGACATTACCAATTTTTACAATTTCGGGCTATATGGTTTTTTCGGGTTACCAAACGAAAAGGAAAAATTTTATTCGGCTCAATAGGGTTATCAAAAGGATAATTTTCACATCTTTTATGGCTAATATTTTTGGGTAACAAACGATGGCCTACTTCATTGTCCGAATTACTTATTAATTTACCATATGTGTCTCGAGATTAATTTAATTTAGAGATTTGTAGCACGCTTTTCGAGGCAACATCACGTATGTTTCCCATAACTGATCAAAATAAAGAATTGAGATCATCAACGACTTATTTAAAATGTTGAATTCGAACTTTGAGTTAACCATTAACTCGGATTGATTTAAAAACTCAAAAAGATCGATAGGCTCGAAATCTCACCGGGTTTTGTTAATCTCCACACTTATTCGTTAAGTCGTCAATTTTCGCACAATTTCCATCTTTGGTCATTTTCGGCTTAGTGCAATTGAGATTTAACAATTTGAAACTTCAAATAGAATAAAGGTGATATTTTTGAAAAATTTAAATTCCAATTTTTATTTATTTTGAAGAAAAATATTTTTGGTTTTCCTGAGTTTTTCAATTTTTTGGGAAGTTTTGAAGTTTTCTAATTTTTTTGGCATTTTGAAGATTTGTGAAGTTTGAGAAGGACGCACTTGTCACCCCCCTAACTTAGACTTTTGCATTGTCCTCAATCAAAAGGACTAACATCTAAAGAAGAAAAAGAATAAGTGTGACAAATAAAACTAGCAAATTATCAACATGCAACAAGACACTATATGACACTCATACATGACTCAAAAATACAACAAAAATCACCCCATACGCGTCGGGGGTGCGACGACCTCTCATTTTTCTCCACAAATCACCCAACCCCTTGCACGGGATTTGTTTCTCTCCTAGTCTCTCCCCTCTGCCTGTCATACACTAATAACCAGAATAAGTTGGGCCCTTGCCCATAAATAAAGGAAAGACTTGGAGACTCATCGTGATTAATTGGAAAAGGATCCTTGTAATGTTTACTACGTGGGTCGGGCTCTAAGTCAGATGAGACTTGAGTCTTATCTTCAATTACCTCTGAGGACTCAAGTTGCATGGGTGGATGGTCATTGCGAAGAAACTCATTAATTTTATCTTTCCACTCTCTCTCTCCTAAATGAATCTATGAGTCCAATAGAGATTGGACTTCGTCGTTAAGGCTCTCATCCACCTGCCCGAATTCTCTCTCAAATTTCGCTAGGCTCAACTCCTCTAGCTCTCTCTCTTGCTTTATTTCCACATCCTTCCTTCCCCGCTCCATCTTAAAATTATTAGGTGGCGTGGGTGGGTAGCAATCAATCAGAAAAGTATCTATCATGTCTCACCATTCGTTCTCCTCTAAGCACTCATACAAACCTTTCCTGATGCCCTCTAAATTATCGCTCTCTCTCACACTCAAGGGCTCATTCACACTCTTCATTTCAGTTACTACGCATACCTCCCATACCCTTCGCTCTATGTTACAACCGTCGCTCTCACTCGATGTAACAAGGCATACCCCTATCGGCTCTCGTGTGTGGGTCCTCCCGTGCTCGGGTGCTGCCTCTAAATGATTCGTCTCTCGCGGTTCTCCTTCGTCACCCTCATTCTTAATATTATTAAAAATATTTATCTTCAGGGTCATGTTCCCAAATATTAATTGCATTCGCCCACTCCGAGTATTGATGAGTGCATTAGTCGTAGCTAAGAATGGGCGACCAAGGATAACGGGAACATGATTGCTCGGGAGAATGGAGGGCTCCTCGTCCCAAATGATAAAATCCACCGAGAAGTATAAAGTTTCTATTTGGATAATCACATCCCAACAATTCCCCGAGGCATCTTCACAGAATGATTCGTGAGTTGGAGAGTCATATTTATGGGCTTAAGCATCCCAAATCGAGTTTCTTATAGATGGAATAGGGTAGAATGTTAACACTCGCCCCTAAATCTATTAGCGCCCTTTCGATTCGATTATTCCCCATAATGCACGAGATGGTGGGTGCACCGGGATCTATATACTTTAACGAAAGGTCACTCGATAAAACTGAATTGACATTCTGGGCCAAAAAGACGTTCTTATTTACCTTTAGCTTGCGTTTTACCGTGAGTAAGTTCTTAATGAACTTAGCGTATGCGGGAGTCTCGAGAAAAGGTAAATTAATCCTTACTTTCTTAAGGACATCCAAAACATCATCCCGAGAAGTCTCTTTGGAGTGTGGGACCAACCGTTGAGGGTATGGGATAGCGGTGGGGGGTTTCACCATGACATTGGGTCCGCCAGTGTTATCTTTTTTATCACTCTCAATTAAAGGGGCATATTTGGCCTCTTTTGTGACAAGCGAAACCTCCTTGTTGTTAGGTACGTCTTGTGGGGGAGGTGACAAGTCAACTACTCTCTCACTACGTAGATTGGTAATTGCGCTACACTGCTCAGGATGGTCATGGGGTGTGGAGCTAACACTAGTTTGACCTTGGGGAGGTCTTTGGCCCTGGGCAGAAAACTTGCCCTTATCTTGGATACTCAACGATGATTGCATCTTTGAAATAGTCGCATTTATGTCGTTGATCATGCGCTCATGTCTAGCAGTGGTTGCATTCTGGGCAGTGATGAATTGGTTTATCGTATCCTTGAGATTTCTCCGCGGTGGAGTGATATATGGCTCTGGAGGTGATGGTGCTTGCACATGTCCCTTCATGTGTGGTGCTTGTTGAAAGTGTGATGGTATGGGAGGGTAAACATGTGAATTAGGATTCATCGCAGCATTTTGTTGTCCATAGCTAAAACCCGGATGGTTTTTCCATGAAGGGTTGTAAGAATCTCGGTGCGGTGCACCGAAATTACCCTTAAATCCTCCTACACCACTTACTTGCTCTTGAAGCATAACTTTGTAGGCGGGTATCATCGGGCATTCCTCTGTTGAATGTCTCGCCTCACAAATAGCATACACTTTATCAATGGGGTTCGGGATGGAGCCAGTTGGTCCTCTTGCATATATCTCAAGTACTTCTCATATTCCTTTCTCAAATAGATCGAGTCGACTGTCCATCATAGTATCCTTTTCTACGTGAAATAAGTCGGACGCCGATGGAGTGGTGGTCGTTTGGTGAGTTCGATTATGAGAATTAGGGTCAGATGTATCCAATGCTTGGGTAGTCTCGAAGACATACCTCAGGTGAAGCTCAGCATCGTTAGGGTCTAGGTCGACAAAGGGACCTTCACACATGGTTTTAATGAGTTGTTTGGAATTTATATTTAGCACATTATGGAAGAAGGAAATGATTTGCAATTTATCAAGTCCATGATGAGGGCACAAAGTGATTAACTCGTTAAAACGCTCGTAACATCGATCAAACGACTCATTTTCTAATTATCGCAAGGTTTAAATTTGAGCCTTGATGGAGTTCGTTTGATGTGGGGGAAATAATTTCTTAAGGAATTTAGATTGCAACTCGTTCTATGATGCAATCGAGTTCGGATGTAAAGACCATAACCAGGTCTTAGCCTTGTCCTTTAGCGAGAATGGGAAGATTTTTAGGCAGATCACATCTTTTGTGCAAGTTTGATCGCTGAGGGTCTCGCACACCTCCTCAAATTCCCAGATGTGAAGATATGGCTTTTCTAACTCCATTCCATGGTAGTTGGGAAGTATCTGGATCATCCCATTCCTAAAGCGAAATTGCCATGCATTATACGGGAGTAAAATGCATCCCGGAGTGACAGTTCGCTCGGGATATAAGATTTCTATCAAAGGGCGGTATGAGGCCTCTTCCTCTCCTGCGGCTACACTACCGTGTTGTGACATGTCTCTCTCACTTGATGACTCTATATATGCTCAGAGCGTGCTCTGAAGAGTGTCCTAAGAGGGATGTCGGAGTGTTACTTGTAATTGAGTGTGGAGGCGTAGGAGGTGGAACCCAGAATTGTGGAGCGTTTGGAGTGTGAGGGCTATAGGGGTCGTACTCAACTATCAGGTTTTCGTGAATGTTGGTTGGAGTATTTTAGGGAGTTCGAGTGAGTTCAGGATTTTGCATTAATAGGCTTTTGAGAGATGAAGTATCTTTCTACGCTTTTTGATTTTTTTTTATCGAAGTTTTAGATTAACGGAATCTAACCTATGTCTACCTAAATCCCCAGCAATGGCACCAAAAACTTGACGCGACTAAGAATGTGTATCTAAAGTGCGTACTCTTTAGGCTCAAGTTCAAGTCTGTCGCGTTAGTAATAAACCCGGTAAGTCGGAATCGTCTCTATAGGGAAATAGGACGAGAAAATCGTGATGACGGAAGGACAGACGGTTAACCTAAATTCAACTCTAAAAAAAAGATGATTGATTTGCGAATAATCCTACTAAGTAAAAGGAAACTAGATTAAAACTATGGAACTAACGAATTAAGCAAGGATTAATAACTAAGAATGAAGTAATAAATATGAAGAGAAAAACAGGTCGGGAATACAATCCCTCAATCCCTAGTGTGTTGCTAGTATAAAATTAATCGTAAATTTAAGTGATTAATCAGACCCAGACTTTAGTACTCCCAAGCATTACATATATGAGTTTCAAGCCCGCATCATACGAAATCAAAGGACGAGTAAAGCGGTATCGCGATAGCTACACTCGTATTGCATTCTGAAGCATCCTCGTTACCCCGAAGCAAATGAGATCCAAAGATCTACAATGGTTGTGCTTGATACACAACACGGTCTAATAAACCCTTAAGTTTAGAGGATTAATTTTATACATATGCAAATCTCACATCGGGTTGAGTTCATGCATCCCAACCCTAAAAAATCTAGCTGGACATATTGAATCTAACTATGCATAAATTAACTACGTTGCATGTGAAAGAAATCAGATGAAAGTATACTGAAACATGAAAGGAAATATTATAAACCTAGAAACCGTCTGAATTATGCAAGAAAAATAAACATGAAAGAAAAATAATAGAGAGAATTAAAATTAAATTAAAACTTGCAATCCAAACCGGAAATAATTGATCTCGAAGCACCAAATCAAAGCTATGTTCCTAGGGTATTCTCCTCCTTTTCTCCCTATCAAAAACTATTCAGAACTCTCTTTTCTAAGTCAATTCAAAGATACAAATACGTTTTAGAAGAGTTTGTAACCTATTAGAACTCTTTGGACCAATCAGCATTTAAAAAGAAATTCTTGTTCGAGGCACCTCGAACCGGTTCGCCATGTACCCCGAATCGATTCGCCATGTGGTTCGGGGAAACGTATTATTTTAGGCTTCCTTCCTTCATTTCCAGCATTTAGAATATTTTCATGTTTTCTCCCTTTCTTCTGTGGATTTTTCTTCAACTTCAAGGGGTCATACTCTTTCACCATAGCTCGGATTTGGGTGCCTTTTTTTTAGTATTATCATTGTTCTATAATCTTCAACTATCTAGTTGGCTCCTCCTCCAGGATCAGGCTGTAGAATTACCAAATTTCCCTTGAACTTGCCTTCCTAGCCTTTCTTTCATTGTTTCGATTTCTCTTGCGCAATGCTTACATAATTTACCTGTAAAACTCATAAGAGAAACACAAAATACAAAATACTTGCTAACAAAGGTTAATAGCATAATTACGAGTTAAATCCATATTAATTTCACCACTCGAGTTAACAAAGGTACCAAAATTAAAGGGATAAGTATACAATATTTATGCTCGATCAAAATGAGCATAGAGGAACGTCATCAAAAGAATATTACTTGCATAGTTAGACACATAGAGCCTACTAACGCTTCGAGCGGAATTTGCAGACACACGGTCTAACCAAGTGTATAGAGACCCAAGAACAATGGCAGCGAGAGGGATCTTTACACCACAGGCCATTCGAATGGCCATGTTGATCAGGTCCTTATGAGGACATTAGTGGGGCTTACCCAGAAGGTATACCTTCGACAACATCACACATATATACCCACCAGTTCAATCTTGGACTCATAGTCTTTCCCAGTTGGAGGCTGCTCAAAAACTTCTTTCCCTCTAGGGTTCTCCCTAGCAGCCTCACGGGCTCTAATGACAACCTTATCTTTAATGAAGTAAAAGTAGCGGATGACCTCAGAGTAGGTGCACTTATTATAAGTGACCATGAAATCCTTCATAACGGCCTCTAACTCGCTCCTCAGCGTTTTCTCTTCACTAAAAATAGCCTCCTCGAAGAAGGTGTTAAATTCAGTAGCTTCCAGTCCTAACAGTTTGCATACATCCTCCAATGTAACAGTAAACTCCCCCCAGGCGGCCATGAAGGTGTGAAACCTATGGCTCCACCTGGACACTAACAGCTATAAAGCGGTGTTATTTTTGGCCAAGGTAAGGTTACCCAACCACATAGAATAAGACAAACCTACAAGGGCCAGTTGAATAGAGTACTTTGCATGAATATACTCTGTCCAAGGGCCCAACCCTCACTAGCACCAAAGGATGACTCAAATTCCACCTTGGAATAGGTGAAATCACCGCGCTCTATACGAAAACGGGTGATAGTAGTGGTAGGGATATAAGCGAAGTCTTTAGCATCTTCACCCTTGTCCATCAACATGGTTGGCTCCTCAGTTGGCACCAAAGCACCAGGAAAATGCTCGACCATCGCCCAGAAATGATCGTTCTCTCCAAAGTAAGGGGCACGACGATATGATGCCCACTGAGCCTGGCGTGCCTGGGTGGTAAGAGAAGTTCCCCTGGCAGAAAGAGTTCTCTTTATAGGTGCCATAGTAGATGAGAGAAAAGAGAATGGAAAATAACTGAAAAGCTTGAAGAAGGGGATAATTTCTTTGCCAAACTCTCATAGAAAATCTTGAACTCAGAAAGTTAAACCTAAAGGTGAGTTTGAACTAAAGGTGTGTAGACGACAAGAAATGTGACGTTTTGAAAATTGTAATGATGGCGTTTCAGAATTATGTGACTGGCATGTTGGCCAAACGTGTATGGTCACAGAAGACTAAAGGTTGTTGTGATGATGATTCAGGGAATGACGCGTCGAATGGTTACGTTGCCTTCACACGCTCTCCCTAGCACTGCCACGTGTGACGCACTGAAACGCAAACGACAGTTGTATTTAATGAGACATGCCTGGGGGTCTTGTCTACCTTGGGGAACGAAGAGCTTTGGAGGAAATTTGAATAAATCTCTTCATTTTCCCCAAGAAAGAAAATCATAGATGAACGGAGGTTTCGTATATATATTTCTTCATGAATAAACAAATATCTCTATAAGGGGGCAAATGTGTGTGTGGGGGGGGGGGGTGTCCCCCTCCACATGGATGATTAACTTAGCCAAGAGAATTGATTGTTCACAGAGAAGCACGGACCTGCGGGTGGTTCGAACAAACTCACTTCGAAGATTCTCCATGCGGGTTGTTCGCAGGACCCATCTCGAAGACTATGCATAAGCAAGTAGCTCGCAGTGCTCTACCTCGAAGAAACTTTAACAGACCTGGCTCGAAGGACCTAGTTCGAAGAACAGAAGTCACCCGGATGACAATAGCTTGTAATAAGAAATAGAATGTTGTATTATGTACTTTATCTTATGAATGTATACGTTAAGTGAGGTTGTTTGGTACCCACGAGGGACTTTGCCTGGAAGGGCATGGGAGGGATTTCATGCCCTATCAAGCAACCTCCTCTTAGGAACTTCGCAGGGACATGGTTTGGAGGATTGAGAATAAGGCAACGTTGGGAATTATTACTGTGGTGACAATTATTGTGCAACACAAATAAATAAGAAGAAAGCATTCACCAAGGGAAAACAAGGAATATAAAATGACAATCACACAACAAGGGATGTACGTGGTTCAGCAAAGAAGTGCCTACGTCCACGGTGGTGCAGTCGATGTTATTTCTATATACTCCGGGGAGTAATTACAGAGAATACAACTTGTCCTTTTGACCCAGACCTAGGATTTAATATATACATGTACATGTAGGTAAGTGGAGGTGATGGGTTCCTCCACGTTTTCCATCTCCCCTATAACTTTCCTTCATGAGGACGTGGGGGGAGACCGGATCAACATAAGAGATGAGGGGCCTGGACTTTGGGCCGCTAGGATTGGGCTACTCGTCTAGGCCCATAGTTTTAATTTTGGGTACCCACAATTGCCCCTAAATTTGTTAGGCCATGTTTATGGGCTCAACAGATTTAAATGATCAGCCATAATGGCTGTTTTGCGATTCCTCGAAAGCTGTGGAGTTGGTTTTGGCGGCACCCGCTTCGCTTACTGTGCACTTTGATTAGAATTTGAAGGCTTGTTGGAATAGCCACTTTTCTCCCGTCACTTCAATCCTTCCAGTATTCTTCAATCTTCTGAGAGCTCTAGCGCCTCGTATCTTCTTCTCTCAATTTCCATTCCCAATGCTTTTTAGTTGTTTGAGCTCGTGCTTCTTCATCACTTGAACCGATCTTTTATTTTGTAAGTTTCCTGTGCCCTTTCTTTGTACTTTCTCTTTGGTCTGTAGCTTTTCTTGGGTCTTCCAATGGTGAAGATTGGAAATAGGTCAATCTCTGAATTTAGGAAGTTTTACAACATCCCTGAGTGGGTAGATGTTGAGTGCTGTGCCTCCCCTCCGAGGAACGTTAGGGATATAGATGATGCCCACTGGATCCATGTCTTGTTGCTTTCCTAGGGGGGACTCACTTTTCCTCCTAATGATCTATTTTTGCATTTTTTTGGCTATTTTAATATTGTTCCCGCACAATGCTCGCCCAATGTGTGGAAAATTGTGAATGGCGTATATAGGATAAATCAATTGTATGGTACTAGGTTAGGGCTTGCCGAGATCTGTTTTTGTTACTCCTTTTCTCGAACTAGCTCAGGTGTCCTCTACCTCAAAGCTAGGAGCCCTGACAGGGTATTGGTAGTAAATCTACCTGATTCCCATAAGGACTACTAGCAAGAGGGTTTTCTTATTAGGAATTGGCAGTTCCCTCCCCAATTTGAAGGGTCGAGGTCTGAGAGGTTCTCTGTTCCTTTTTACAGGGAGGAATACGTAGGTAGATATTGTACTGTTGTTTCAGTTTTTGCTGATTTGTGACCTTTCTAACTCCTCTTTTGCTTTTTCTTCCACAACGAGGTTAAAGAATTTAGAGCCTGCTCTTAGCGAGGTTCGTATCTCGGAATTGGTTAAGGCTTGGAATATCAGGGAGCCTCTGGGTGACGGCGAGCATCCCAGGTCTGCTGCCTTTCTGCTCGAGTACATGAACGTTGGCTCCAGCTTCATAGCAAGGCCTGTGGATAGTATACCAGAGTTTGACTCCTTCGAAGAGACTGCTACATAGCCTATCCAGTTAGACGAGGAGGAGAGCAGCTCTGAAAGTGACCTTACAGGAGCTGTGAGTAATTTGGGTGGAGGGAGCTTTGATAGTAGCAGTTCCTCTGACCGTGAGGAGGTTTCTGAAGCTCGGAGATCGTCGATCACTTACAGCAGTTCAAGTGAAGACATGGTTCCTCCGAGGAAGAACTTGATTAGGGATGATGATGAGGAGGACCACGTGCTCCTTGCACAGAGGTCAAAGAAACAAAAAGCCACTTCTAGGGCCGTGGCTACTGGTTCCCAGTCCTTCACTCAGGAGTAGGAGAGGAGAAGGAAGAAAGAGGAGCAGGTGAGAGAGAGAGAAAGGAAAAAGGAAGAAGAGAGGAAGAAGTTGGAAGAGAAGAGGAGAGCGGAGAAGAGGAAGAAGAGGGATAGCGAGAAGGAGGAGGAGAAAAGAAGGGTTGAGGCGAGGACGAAGGCTGGGCAGGCCTTAGTCCCAGTATCTGCTCTGCCTGAAAGGGCCTCCGTGGTAATTTCTCCTCATCTAGCCTCGGCTCTACTCGAGAGAGCTGTCCTCCCGGCTGATCGCCAAAGGGCAGTAGGTTCAGGGCACCTGGCCCTTCAGGCTAGTCAGAGGCTTGTTTTGGTAAGGTTTCTTTTTCTCTTGCGTATTTCTGACTTCCCTCATTTTCCTCTTCTAATATCTTCTCTTTTTCGCAGTTTGTTACTGACTTCGCCGTGCTGTATCTTTCACGTAACGAGCTGGTGAAGAAGAACAGTGAACTGGAGCAAGAAAACTCTGCCCTGAAGCTGAAGGGTAAGGAGCTCGAGGCCAATTTTAAGGCTGTTGACGCTGCTCGGATCTCATTCGACTTGGCTCTTGCCACTGCGAATAGGGAGAAGGATGCGGCGATCACGGATCTAAGGGAGCTGAGGTAGGCCTACGACCTAGTTTGCTCGAGCAAACTTGCTATGCTGGAGGAGAAAAGGGTGCTTTCTGAAGAGCTGAAGAAGAAGGAGTCCTAGGCTGTCACTGCCAAGGAAGACTCTTACAATTCCGACTGGGCTGCGGCGTATGAAGATGCTAAAGTTCAGATAGGCTATATTAGTCATCTGAACTTCAAGAAAGGATGGAATAAGGCTCTCATAGCTGCTGGGGTGGATGTTGCATCCCCACTCTTCGACGAGCACGACCCAGGGCCGAGGCCAGTCGTAGATGAGGGCCCTGCCCCAGCTGTTGAAGGCCCTGATTTTGTCCCTCAGGCGACTCCTGTTGATGTTTATCTTATTGAGGGGATAGATGTCACCCTTGCCGCGGACAGTGCTCCTGCTGACGCTGATAAGGAGAAGGGGCCATCCACCTCTGGGCCTCCTGAGGTTGCTAATTGATAGGGTTTTTGTATTTTTGCGTTTTCTAGTCTGTAAATTTTCTTTCTTCAGTCTGATGTAACTTCAACTTTTATTAATGAAAAAGCTTCATTTCTGCTTGTGCTGATCTCTTTCTCTCCTTTCTCTTTGTTTCATTTGTAGTTAGTTGATATGGATGATTACATTCCTGCTACTTCCCAGTTAGGTAGGACCCTTGGTCCCAATGTGAGCCCTGAAGTTTTCCAGGCTTTTGTTAAGCTTTGCAAGTCCCTCAGGTCTAGAAATCAGAAGTACAAGGAGCAATCCGAGCTAGTGGATAAGCTGAAGGACAGGCTCCGGGAGATGGAGGACATTGGTGCCTCAGTGCAAGAGGAAGTCAATGTGCTGAGAACAAGACTCCTAGAGGCCACCGAGGTCAACCAAGTTGGGGAGTTCCTTCAGCAGGAGAATGAAGACCTGAAGAGGGAAGTCTTATAACTTAGGGAGCATGCACCGAGCACTGTTCGAGCAGTATTACAAGGCTCCTCATCATCGCGAGCTGGAGCTGATCATAATGTTACCCCTCCCATGTCGCGAAGTCTCACCCGCCCTCCCCTTTCGCGAGCTAGTAGGAGCACCAGGAAAAGAAGCATGGAAGGAGAAGAACTTCGCGATAGGGAAATGGAAGAACTCCTCGGTGATGTTCAGTGAGCATATGTAATCGTTGCTGGGCTTCAGAGGGACGTCACCCGGTTACGGCACTTGTTCAAGAAAGGTCCTTGGCAAGCGTGGGCTGACGGTTATGATCAAAGCTGGTCGGATGCTCCAACAAGGCTATCTGAGTTCGAGGAGCTTTCTTTCATCAGGGGATGGCT
The DNA here is from genome assembly GCA_949130495.1 of Sambucus nigra. Lineage (NCBI taxonomy): Eukaryota > Viridiplantae > Streptophyta > Magnoliopsida > Dipsacales > Adoxaceae > Sambucus > Sambucus nigra. Next base: position 654,855,421 of record OX422207.1, on the reverse strand, counting down.
AAGTGCCTTGAAGGAGCTGCAAGTCCCTAGGAACTCGGTGCTATGGTATCGTTATGAGATGTCTTCCTCCACTCTGGTACCCAATCCATTCTGGAGGGACGATCGATGGATCCCCATCGATGCTATTCCTCGGCAATTATTGGAGTCGGATGCGAATGAGGTTGTGGAAGAGTTTGCTCCTACTCCTGATGACGGACGAATAGCTCGAGTGGCTGATTATCTTGCTCGGAGGCTTCCACCCCCTTGAGATTTTGCCAGTTGTTATATATATTTTTTTATTTTTGATAATGTAAATGCTTTGGGTGAGCTCGTCGACTAAACATGTATTATCATTGTTGTAAGTAAGATGGATTAATGAAAAGTTTATGTTTTTGGGCAATTTTGCCAACTAAACGTGTATATCCTACTTTTCTTATCCTTGCTGCTTTATGATCTCTTTTGTTTTGTCATGCAAGTGTCCCCCCAGTCCAGTGTAATATCGAAGTACCGTTGTGCCCTACTTTACCTTTTAGGTTGTGTCGTCACACTCCCGTAGGCCTAAGTAGGGCAATTAGCGAGGACACACCTAGTGTTGGATGTCTTCATCCGATCAGGATTTTGTTCAACCGAAGTAGGTTTGATGACCAGTATAAGATTTGGTCGTATTGCCTAAGAATCCTCTGTAGGGCTTTATATATTGCCAGGGGCAATGCTAAGAGGTCTCTCGTGTTTTATGACGATGACCTGAGGAGGGGTGTTCCCCTGCTATAGTGATCAATGTGCTTGTTATTTGGAAAAGATGTGCGATGAATGCAACCGTCACCAATCAGAGTGTAACCAACTAAGTAACTTTCATTAGTAATAAGGAAAATGAACTTCTGTTTTCATAACAAAAGAAATACAAGAAAAATATCTAAAAATAGAATTTCTTGAGATTAGCTGCGTTCCATGCTCGTGGTATTTCTCTGCCCTCCATCGTTTCCAAGTGATAGGCACCTTGCAGATCGTCTTTAGTTACTTTAAAGGGTCCTTCCCAGTTTGGGCCTAGCTTGCCGTCTGACGACTTCACTGTGCTGCCCAGGACCTTCCTTAGAACATAGTCCCCAACTTGGAACATCCTCGGGCTAACCCTTTTATTGTAATGCTTCGCGAGCTGTTGCTGATAGCTCGCTAGCTTCACCAGGGCCAGCTCTCTACGCTAGTTGGCTAGGTCGAGTTCGGCGAGCAATGCTTCATCATTCAGGCCTTGGTCGATAAGGTTGGATCTCATTGTTGGCAAACCTGCTTCTAGTGGGATGACTGCTTCCATGCCATATGTCAGTGAAAATGGGGTTTCTCCTGTTGCTCGCCGAGGAGTGGTTCGGTACGCCCATAGAACATGGGGTAGCTCTGTTACCCATGCGCCTTTAGCTCGCTCTAATCTCTTCTTTAATCCATCGATCACAGTTTTGTTGGAAGCTTCAGCTTGGCCATTGCTCTGAGGGTAGACCACCGAGCTGAAGTGGTGCCTGATCCCGTGTTCGTTACAGAAGTTCTGAAAGGGGTCACTTTCGAACTGCGTGCCATTATCGGTGATGATGGTTCTGGGGATTCCAAACCGAGTGATTATATTTCTCCATATGAACCTTATCATATCAGCATCTCGTATGTTCGCCAGGGATTCCGCCTCGATCCATTTGGTGAAGTAGTCAGTCGCAACCAACAGGTATTTGCGATTGCCGACAGCGGTAGGCAGCGGTCCCACGATGTCCATTCCCCATTGGGCGAAGGGACATGGGCTGGACAGGGAATTCAGATCGCTGGTGGGTTGGTGGGCCATAGGAGCGTGGAATTGGCATTTCAGGCATTTGCGAACATATACTGCGGAGTCCTTTTGCATGTATGGCCACCAATAGCCTTCCTTCATTGCTCGAAAGGCTAGAGACCTTCCTCCGATATGATTTCCATAGATTCCTTCGTGAAGCTCGTGTAGCACTTGCTCGACATCACCTGGGTGGACGCATCTAAGGTAGGGACCGAAGAAGGATTTCTTAGATAAGTCACCTCCTGTGGATAAGTGAAAGCGAGCAGCTTTGACTCTTATCTGCTGGGCAGTTTTCTTGTCATCTGGGAGCGTGCCATCCTTTAAATATCCCCTTAAGGGGTCTATCCAGCTGGGGGTTGATCCCACCTGGAGTATTTGTTCCATGTTTAGTAATTTGCTGTTGTGGTTGATGCTCGAACAAATGAGGAAATCGATGGGGATGACCCTCTTAAGGTCAGAGTCAACTGCCGAACTCAAGGCTGCTAAGGCATCAGCATGACTGTTTTACCCCCTGGGAAACTACTGGATATTGATCTCTTCAAAACTTGACATTAATTCTCTCACTAAGGCGAGGTAGGCTGCCATTCTTTCATCCTTTGCACTGTAATCTCCACTTATCTGATTGGAGACTAGTTGAGAGTCGCCGAACACCTGTAAACATTTTGGTCATAGAGTTTGCGCCTTTTGGAGACCGGCTATTAGGGCTTCGTACTTTGCTTCGTTGTTGGAGGCTGCAAATCCAAGCATGCTTCCTTGTTCAAGGATTGTGTTTTCTAGAGTGATGAGGATAATGCCTACCCCTGCCCCCTTTGAGTTGGAGGATCCATCAACAAAGAGTCTCCAGGTTCTCTCTGTTGCTTGGTTCTTCTCTTGCCTTGTTGGTTGAGGTTGGTCGGCGAGTTCCTCGCCCGTGAATTTGGCTATGAAATCAGCAAGGATCTGACCCTTGATAGCTGTCCTTAGTTGAAATTGGATGTCAAATCGGCCGAGCTCGACTGACCACTTAGACAGTCTGCCCGACAAGTCCGCTTTCCTTAGGACCGCCTTAAGGGGATATGATGTAAGGACGATGATAGTATGAGCTTCGAAATAATGTTTCAGCTTCCTCGAGGCTATTACGAGTGCAAAGGCGAGCTTTTCCAATGGCAGGTACCTTTGCTCGGCGTCTAATAAGGTCTTGGTCGCGTAGTAAACGGGGTGTTGGATTCCTGCAACCTCGCATATTAACGCAGAGATGACAGTGTGATTGGATACCGAGAGGTACAGGTACAAAGAATCCATTTGTTTTGGTATGACAAGCAGCAGTGGAGAGCTTAAGTAGTACTTGAGCTCGTCCAAAGCTCGCGAGCAGTCTGGGTTCCACTCTATCAGTTTACTCCCCTTTAGAAGCTGGAAAAAAGGCTTGCACTTCTCGGAGGATTTGGAGATGAAGCGATTTAAGGCGGCGAGCATTCCAGTGAGATTCTGCACGTCTCGGATTGTTCGAGGGGGTTGTACCCTGTTGATTGCATCGATCTGGTCTGGATTAGCTTCTATGCATCTCTTACTGACCAAATATCCAAGAAATTTTCCTGACTGGACACCGAAGGAACATTTGCTCGCATTAAGTTTCATTCGGTACTTCCTGAGAATTTCGAAGGTCTTTGATAGGTCTGAGAGGTGATTTTCCTTCTTCTTGCTCTTAACGAGCATGTCATCGATGTAGACCTCCATTGTATCTCCCATTTGATCCTTGAACATTTTTATGACCAGCCGCTGATAGGTTGCCCCCGCATTCTTGAGCCCAAATGGCATGACCTTGTAGCAATATAACCCAACTGTCATGATGAACGCCGTTTTATCTTGGTCTGGGGCATACAAGGGGATCTGGTGATATCCTGAGTATGCGTTCAGGAAACTCATTCGCTCGTGAGCTGCAGTGGCATCTACTAGTCGGTCTATCTTTGGGAGGGGGAAACTATCCTTAGGGCATGCTTTGTTGAGGTCAGTGAAGTCGATGCAAACTCTCCACTTCCCATTATTCTTCGGAACTACTACTGGGTTGGACAACCACTTGGGGAATTGCACTTCCCGTATGGATCCTGCATCCAACAGTTTTTCGACTTCCTTTTCGACCGCGTTAGCCTTCTCGGGTGCAGTTCTCCGTGCCTTCTGCATGATTGGCTTGAATGTGGGGTCGACGTGCAGCTGATGACAGACCATACTAGGATCGATTCCAGGCAGCTCGTATGGTTCCCATGCGAAAACATCTACGTTGTATCTCAGCAAGGTCGTCAACTCCTTCTGTTCTTGGTCGGTGAGAGATGCTCCAATCAAGAAGACTCTGCTACTGTCACCAACTTCAGCCATAACTTCTACCAGGTCCTCGACGACACCCTCGGAGGGGAGGAGCCTGGTCTCCTCTACTTCAGGTCTTCCGTACTTTAATTACTACTTGGAAGGTATCACACCTTCTTTGACTTTCTCGCTGGGTTGACCGGCCTTATTCTCTGGCTTTGGTCGGATGGCTGCTATGAAGCACTGCCTCACCATCGCTTGGTCGCCGTGGATCTCCATGACTCCTCGCTCGGTTACATATTTAAGCTTCTGATGGTAGGTCGAGGAGACTACCTTCATCGCATAAAGCCATCCCCTGCCGAGGATGGCCTGGTACGGTGAGTCGATGTCAACTACCAAAAACTCGATCATCTTGGAGATGTTTCCAGCACGCACTGGCAGTACTATCTTGCCCAGAGGCATGGTCATTTTTCCAGCGAAGCCGACCAAAGGAACAGTAGCTTCCTTTAGGTCAGCTACGCTCAACTTCAATTTCCTGAATAGGTCGAGGTACATTACTTCGGATGAGCTTCCTTGATCGATGAGCAGCTTGTCGATGTCAAAGTTGGCTATCCTGAGTGTAATGACCAGGGCATCATGATATGGGGTCCTTACCCCCACCAAATCTTCATCCGTGAAAACAATATGCTTGTTATAGTTGACGTCCTCTGCTCGTCGATGCTTTCCTGACTGTGACTTTGCTGGATCGATTTGAAAAGCCTGCATTACTGCTGTAAGTTTTTTCATTTCCATTCGAGCTGAGTTCCCTTGTATCTTCTTGACGTCAGATACTTCGTGGATTACTGCGAACTCATGTCCAGCATCATCCTCCAGCACGTTGTCGGGTCTCGCCTCTCGGTTGGCAGCCACTTTCTCTGCCCTCTTTTCCACAAAGTCGTTCAAATGCCCGGACTGGGCCAACTCCTCGAGGTGAGACTTAAGAGCTTTGTAGTGCTCGGTCTTATGTCCTTCATCTTTGTGAAAAGCGCATCTTAACGCATTGTTCCTCTTCGAGGGATCTCCTCCTATTTTCCTGGGCCACTTGATGAATGTCTCATCTTTGATCTTCGCGAGAATTTTGTAAATTGGTTCTTTGAAGACGGTGTTGACCGCCTGGAATACTTTCAACGCGTCATGATTTCCTCCGTTCTTGGAGCCATTTTTGCCTCCGTTCTTTCCTCTTTTCTTCTGGTTCTCAGTTTTCTCACTTCCCTTGGTAGTGAGCTTAGCTCGACCATTTTCTCCTGTATTAGGGCGGGTGACATCTTCCACCTTTACGTATTTCTCGATTCGGGCCATTAGGTCGTCAATAGTCATAGCTTCCTTCTTCGTCAGGGACTGGTATAGGAGGGAAGAACTAGGGAGCCCAATTTTGAAGGAGGCCACTGCCACTTCCTCTACGCAGTCCTCGATCTCATTGAATAACTCCCAGTACCTCTTCGCGTAGTCTCAGAGGGTCTCTTGAGGCATTTTCTTCATTGTTGGCAAAGCATCCATCCTTTTGGGATGAGAGCTACTGGTAATTAATCGAGCCGTAAAAAGTTCGGCTAGGGATTTAAAATTCCTGACTAACCGGTGGGGGAGCCTTTCGAACCACTTCTGCGCTACATCATGCAGGCTCGAGGAAAAAATGCGGCATATCAGGGCATCTCGGTGATTCCAGAGGGTCATGGCCTGTCGGTATTGCCTGACGTGATCGATGGGATCAGTTTTTCCGTCGTAAATCTTGAACCTTGGAATGGTAAATTTCTTGGGAGCTTCCTCCTTTTCGATTTCCCTTGTGAAGGGTGACTTCATCTGGGTTTTGAGAGCTTGCCTCGCAAGTTCTCTGGTTGATCTTGTTTCGTGGTAAACGGGATGTTGGTCCATCTCCCTGCGGACCATGTTTCGTATGTTCTCGTCGCTACAAGCAGGGCTCTGGTAGCGGTGAGCTCTTCGCAGCTGTTCGCGGAGGTCGTCGTCTGACTCGCCTCTTTCGTCCTTTTGAGATTCTCGCCTAGGGATCCTTCCTCGGCTGAGAGATTTGCTCGCCTGAGGGCTAGGAGTGCGATATGGGCGTCTCCTACTACCAGGACGAAGCTCCCTCTCCAGTCTTTCCAGTCTTCTTTTCAAGCGAGCATTCTCAGCCTCGTATCTGCGAGAAGACTCCCTCTGCTCGTGGAGCCTTGCCTCGTACGCATCAATCAATCTGGATATCTGCATGGACCTCGCTAGTCCCTGACTTTCTTCTGAGGCTGGTCTTTCCAGGCGAGCTCTCTGATCTGAATGTCGGACCTCAGACCTAATCCCGCGAGGAGCAGGTGGTTCTTGAATATCTCCTGCCTGAGGGGCATTGCTGCTGTGACCGGACATCTTAAACTCCTTTCTTGGTGTGGGATCTTCTCAGGGAAAGATGAACGATTCCCACAGACGGTGCCAATTATGGTGACAATTATTGTGCAACACAAATAAATAAGAAGAAAGCATTCACCAAGGGAAAATAAGGAATATAAAATGACAATCACACAAAAAGGGATGTACGTGATTCAGCAAAGAAGTGCCTACGTCCACGGTGGTGCAGTCGATGTTATTTCTATATACTCCGGGGAGTAATTATAGAGAATACAACTTGTCCTTTTGCCCCGGACCTAGGGTTTAATATATACATGTACATGTAGGTAAGTGGAGATGATGGGTTCCTCCACATTTTCCATCTCCCCTATAACTTTCCTTCATGAGGACGTGGGGGGAGACCGGATCAACATAAGAGATGAGGGGCCTGGACTTTGGGCCGCCAGGATTGGGCTACTCGTTCAGGCCCATAGTTCTAATTTTGGGTACCCACAATTACCAACCCTCTTGGCACACTTGGACAAAACTTCACTCAAGACGAATGTCACTCAAGCCTACTTATTGCTTACCTACTTGAGTGAACCTCCTCGAGTCATTCGATCTCCCTCAATACTTACCCCCTTTAGATCACCTCATTGAGGTACCTCTGGTGCCAGGCCACCTGCCTGATGTGACTTAATACCAAATGATAGTCAGTGTTTGAACCACTTCCTGGCGTCATGATGTTTGACGTTTAGGAACTCAAGAATACAGCACTTAAGTACCTTTATCCTTAGGATGGCAGGTCTAGTTCACCAAATATGTCCGTATAACCATCCTAGAGTAAACCTCAAGCTGGCAGGTCATATCCTTTATTAATAACTTCAATAATTCCAACCAATAGAATGTTTTCCTGCAAAAATTACCAGATCCCATGCATTAAATGTAGTATCTCATGCATTTAATGCACCAGACTAAAGGGATCGAGGGCATGCTTACTCGAGCAACCTCTACCTCCATATAAATAAGACCAAAATAAACAAATCAAAGAGGAGAGGATCTAGAGCCCAGAATGACTGCCCAATTTTCCATATACCATAGAACTCCCGCAAGAGCATTAACTCCCATACACGTTCAATGCACCCATCATTGGGCATTAACTGAGCTTGAAGTTCCTGTCTTGTCTTTATTGTGCCTAGAGTGCTTGTTCTTTATCCCTCCGACAACGCTACTTGCTGGTCCCATTCATTTATTGTGTTTGCCATATGTTGCCTGTGTCAATATGTTCTTTAATGCAACTTTGAATATTAGATCTATCTGTCTCTAATCCGCTTGTGGCTCTGACCTGTACTCTATATTTAACGGTGTTAATCCCGATCTTGACAAGGGGTTATGCCTCATTTAATACTAACGGTATTTGAAGAACCCACATCTTACAAGAATTAAGTAAAGAAGAATAATTATAAGATATAAGGTGAAATTTAATTAAACATAAAGATAGAAGAAAACACTGGCGATCGAATTAGATTAAAATGCAATCTACCTTGCCAAACCCCCAGGCCCAGTCCAACGCATTTTGAAGATCCGATTGGGAAATCCTGAGTAGGGCCACACAATAACTCGTGCCATCAAGGAATGTGTTATTGCCTCAGAGTGGCAGTAGAATGTTCACTGGGATGGTTGCATTTCCCTCTTCTTGAACCATTACCTCTAATGTAAGAACTTTAGGAGTGAAAGATAAAACAAGTTAGTTGACACCAGTGATTGGGAGGAAATAACAGTTGACAAAAAAGAACTATAATAACACTAACACCACAAGTGACACTAGACACTAGCACCGACGATTTCCTCGCACAAGTCCCATTAACTGTAGAAGAAGTAGCCCCTACTCACATTCATAATTGAAGGGAAAACATTAATAGAAAACCAAAGGAAATCAACAACTACATTAGTAATATATTATTGCAATAATTGTGTTTAAGCACTTAATGACACAAAGAGATTATGTTGAAATATAAGTTGAGAATGTCTCCTATAGCTGAAATATAAGCCTAGACAAACGTATTAAATGGAACTTGTTCCCTATAGTACATGGTGTGTTAAATATAAATTGAAAATGTTTCAATCTCATCACCAATTATACATGAGGTTAACTAGAAATAAATTCAATGTGAAGATATATCGAAAAAATATATATTAACTAATAGAGGCTTTTTTATATATATTTTAGATGAAGATGCTACTTTTTATAATTCTGCAAATATCAGTAAAAAGTACACTAATGGGGCATAAAAACAAACCTACAATTAGGATGCCGTAAAAAATTGAATCCAATATCGCGTGCCATTTCAAGATCTTAAGTGATAAACAAATCATCTCCCACTCAACACTTTTGTAGGCTTTAAGGCTCCGATAATGATAACAGTAAACAAATTATAAATGACATTAAATTTAGGCTCACTCAACATTATGATAATGGACGACATAATGAGAGTGCTTACGTTTCATACAAACATCAAACTATAAAACCATTTTTAGTGAACAATTTTCAATATACTATAGTGCACATTCTTAACATGAACTAATAATATTCAAATAACTAACAAGTCAAAATAATTTATAATGTATACATAAAGTGATAGTCTCCAGACTAACTCGAGCATCAAGTACTTGTAAGATATAAATTAATAAATAAATAATACAAATAAATATAAATGGATTGGATTGAATCCATACCTTCTATCTCTGTAATTTCTTAATCTCAATATTTAAATCCGCCTCAATCTTCTCCTTCTCATTTTGATTCGTATTGTTCATATCATAAACCCAGTTGAGTAATCCATTAGAAATAGTAACATAAATAATATATTAGATTATAAACTAGAAAATTGATCGAATCTTGGCAGTAGAAATAATTTTACAGGTAAGAAAAAATATAAATGATCAAAGCAATAGTGAAGTAGGTGTTTGCACTATGATTTCTTCTAAAAGGATAAAATGCATATTTATATTGAATCTAGAGAGGTTTTCTCAAGCAAAGAATTTCCTTATTTAAAACAACAGTTAAATTGAGGCCTTTTCATATATTTAACGAGTATGACGATGCCAAATAATGGGTAAAAGACTTTGTTAGGTTATATTATGTATTTTTACATCTATTCAGTCATCAGGTGAGCAATGACAACCTTGAGGGTGAGTCTTACAACCAAAGGAGATTGGTGCAATATTGATATAAAAAACACGGCTTAACATGTAGATAACATAATAACCCCCTATTGCTATTAAAAAAAGAAGTCATACTCCTATCAACATTACAAACTAAAAGTGCAAGGAAAGGTATGAGTTTTTCACCATCTTTTTCATAATTTTAAATTTAAGACATTCAAGATCTTTAAATGGAAAAATTTCCAACACGTAATCCTTAATCATTAACAGACTAAGGTAACAAGGGTGAAGCATATGAACATTACCCTAATTCTCTTAAAAACATAAAAGCTCTTGATCTCGAAACAAAAACAAAAGAAAACATCAGATCTAAAAGAGATAAAATTGAATAATTTGTACATTATACTAATTCTCTCAAAAAACTAATAATATGTAGATATTCTCACAAAAAACTGCAAAAAATACCGAAAAATAAAATAAACAAATTTCAACATCAAATCGAACTTAGATAAAAGAAATAAAAAAACTAAAAGGTGATATTTGTATTTAACCTAATCGAGCCAAAACAAACAACAAATCGATCAATACAATAACAATTTGTCACTCACTTTGCTTAAACCTAACTACACAAAAACATCAAATCGATTAAATTTAAAAAAAATGAGAGTCATTCATTTACAAATGAATCACTTTAACTTAATTCATCCAAAAACCTCACAAAAAAGGTAGATCTTTTAACAAAAACACAACTATATAGCAAAAACTACACAAATATAAAATTGATCAAATCTAAACAAATAGAAGTTTATAATTTATGTTTTTATCTAGGCGACGAGATAAACAGGAGCAGCGTATCTTCCTTTCTTCAAATAATGTCCGATCCTACCAACTTGAAATTGCAATCCAACTTTTGTAGGTCTAGACACCAATTTTTTCTTCTGTCCACCATTTTTTATCAGAGTTGAATATATGAGATACAAATAGAGGGATGGGGAGATCATTGATTGCGATGATGGGAGGTCGATTTGGTTGGTAGGAGAGAGGAGAGAACATAGTGGGATTTTTAGTAGGAGGGAACCATCCCGCTTCTATTTTGTGAGGTGTGTTATTAAAATTGATTTTTGGTTTATTATTTGATATAAAGCTTATTAGTAACACATATGTTAATTTATTAACGTTAAATTAGTATTAGTAACTGTAACGGTATAGTAGTGTTAGTAATCAATAAATATGTGTTACTAAAATTGAAATTTGTTGTAGTGAATAATAATCCAACCACTTTATTAAAAAAATGAGGGGATCAATTTTTCAAATTCTTAAGAAATTCCCAAGGCTTCAATGTATATTAAATAATTAGAATGTGAAAATGAGTTAAAGTTAAATACCATTAAAAGTAATTTAATACTCAAATGAAGCGAAAGATAAAGAGACAAAAATTTAATAGTGAAACCATTAATATGATAGTTAAAGAGACAGTTAATCATTAATAGAGTATTTAAAAAGACATTTCATTTAATAAAGAAAGTGAAAAGACAAGAACTTCAAAAGATATGTTTAAATATCCAATTTATTTTGAAACTAATACCAACGCTTTAGGTCCAAATTATAAATAATTATATGAGAACTTTCAAAATTCATACCCTATGAATAATCAAATCTTCAAGTTTTAATTTATGGTATATTTAGTTGGATCTTCAAATCCAAATAATCAGAAATAACATGAGAGCTTCCGACTTCATATTTTAAATCACAATTAAAAAAAATATTTCATCAACTTCTGGTCACAATAGTGAATATGAATCTTCTAATCACAAATCAATGATAATTGAGGGAATATTGGTCTATACCCTTTCAATTTGACAATTAAAACTTCAGGTTTGATTGTGATATTTTCATCTGACACTTTAAGTTCAAATAATTTAGGAACTTTAAGTTCCAAAATATGAATAAGAAAAAGTTCAATTTTCATATTTGGATAATGATTGGGGAATTTGAGGTCCCAAATGTAAATAATTATGACAACTTCATATCACAACATTAAATATTTAGGGACTTTAAACGCCCTCCCAATTATATTCAAACTTCAAGTTTGATAATGGGTAAAATTATTTGGAACCTTAGGTCCAAATTATAAATAATCCCTTTGGAACATTCAATATCCTCATCCTTATTATATAAATAGTCAAACTTCATGTTTGATTATAAAATTATTGGAGCTTCAGATCCATATTATAAATAATTATTATGGGACTTTTAGTATCCCTTGCCCTATTATTGAAATAATCAAAACTTCATGTCTAATTTTATGGCAATTTTCCATTATCAAGTCCAAAAATTGAACAATAATTGGGAACTTGGAATCCCAATTTTAAAATAATTTGGAAACTTCTTGTCCTAAATGAGAAAATTTACATGAAATCTTCTGGTCCCAAACTTAAATAACTATTTAAAAACTTCACGTCCCAAAATGTAGCTATCTATTGAAAACTTCAAGTACATAAAACTAGCAATTGAAAATTTAATACCCCAAATTTTAAATAGTATTGGGAACTGCAGGTTCCAAATTTGAATGATAATTAGGTACTTCAAATCCTAATAAAAAATAAGAAACTTTTAGTTCCATAATTTAAATAGTTAGGTAACTTCACATCCCAAATTTAAAGATAAAAGTAAAACTTCAAGTTTCAATTATTATAGGAAACGTCAACTTCTAATCTTCAATTTTTTTTTCATATACAAAAATTAGGCGTGACATAATAATTTTTCACAATTAAATATTCAGAATGTGATTATGTAAAAACTTTATGAATAACTAAAATTATGGGATCAATATAAAAATAATTAAAAGTATAAGCACTTGTAATTACCTTTTGAGTGTTGAAACTTACTCATTGGTGCTCATATAGAACTACATTTCATTCCTTCATATCCATAATGGGTTATCACCGAATCATCCACTTGAACATTCAAGTCATGCTATCAAAATGGGAGATCAAGTGCTTTATGTCCCTTGTATTTTCATTAAATAACAGATTTGGAAGCACTCGTGTTGATAACGTATTATAAAATATAGGGAACATACAGAAAATTTTAGAGGGAGTGGGTCTTTCATTTCATTGAACTATTAATACTAAAGGAATATGATCCTTATCTATTTTATAACTCTATTTGAGTAGTATTAGCATTTATGACGGAGACTTTAATTTATCCATTTAGCTTATCTCAAGTTTGGAGATGTAACGACCAAGAGAGCCGAATGTGATTCATTTTTCAACGATAAAGTTATAATAATTAAATCGATTAAAATTCTGAAACCCTTAAAGTGTTGTGAGATCTTATAAATTATAAAATAACTCAATCTCCCTCATTCTGTTTTCTTATATTTTTCTTCTTACTACCCTCTGTCTGTCTCCATCTCCAAATAGAATGGCAATCACTGACCAAATCCATTGAGAAACTGTAATACCCCGTATTTTTGTGGGGTTTTATTTTTATTATGGAAATTATGATTTAATTATGGAATTGGGATTAAATAACTTAAATGGAGAAATTTATTTTATAATTAATCCAGATTTTATTGTAATAATTACTAGCGTGACAAGAGTTAGTATTTATTGGAGACAATTATGTTGAATATTACTTAGCGAGTAAAGTAATATACGAATACGAAAATATTATTATGGCCGGGAGTGAAAAAATATGACAGTTGCAATACACTTAGTTGAGACGCGCGTGTGGGTCGTGTCAGTATTACTTTATTGGGTTAAAAAGATAATTTATTTTTAAGTAACTCGGATGGCTTTTTGAGTGCGTCAGTGTGTTCTAAAGGGTCGAGATAGACAGATAACACTACTCGAGTGTTTTATTTGGATTCCGGGGCAAGTTAGGCCAAACCGACACCCCAGAGGGGTATTTTGGTCTTTTGAGATTTTTGGGAATTAAAATGTACGAAAATAGAAAATTAAAAAGAGGGCATTAGGTTATCTGACAGTTTCCAAACTTACGTGAGAGAGAGAAAGAACTAAAGAGGGAAAAGAAGAACTCCATACGTGCTTTGGGCTAAGGATTCAAGTTCTTCCACCAGAAAGCACACCAACGCGTAGATCGCGAAGAGAGGATCATCGCCATACCAAATTCATTCAGCGATTCAGAAGTTCGCAAAAAGACAAGTGTTTAATCTTGCTTGTTTTTCAAAGCATATGATGTCCATGTTAGATCAATTAAGGTTTTAATCATGATATTATACATCTGAGACTAAATTGGGAATTAATTTTGATTTGGGAGTATAGGTTTGCATGTAGATGAATTACCGTGTTCTAATAATGATAAATTTGGAATTATAGGTTAAAATCACGAAATTTAAATTGGGGGTTTGATTATTAATGGTGGATTTATGATTATGAAATTTTTAGATGTTTGAGGAATTGATTTAAATCCCTATGATTACTTTAGAAATTGATGCTGAAAACATGTGGGAAATTACTATATGATAATTAGGAATAGTTTAGAATTGTTGTTTGAGGGTTAGAATAAGTTTTGGGTGTATTGTATGATGAAAAAGTTAGGAAAAACGCAGAATTGAGAGGACAGGGACGATCTCGAAAATCTCATTCGAAGACCTACCCAGGTTGTTCGGACGAGATTTCTAACAAGACTTCCAACGAGATTTTTGAGTTTGTTCCAAGTAAGAACCTCGTTCGAACGAGAATCCTGAACTTCAAACGAGATTCCTGAATGCTTATTTATGGCCCGGACAAGTTAAAATCCTTCTAGGTTGATCCAAGTGAGAAAAATTGATCTACGCTAACAACGAACGATTTAAACTCCTAGTTAGTGGTGAAATGAGAGTGTGACTACTCTAGGGATATAGTGGGATAATTATGCCTTAAAGAGAATGTACTTGTTAGAGACATAAGTTGTATGGTTGAAACATTGTGAGTAGTAGGGACGATAATGCTACATATAAACTCAGGGATTCAGAATACGTGAATCTTTATTGTATATAATATAAGTTGTGTGTATATTTATTGATTGAACTATTATGTGTATAACATACCTACGTTGCTTGCTATCGAGTGGAGATTGCGCGTTATGGACAATCATGCCTTAAGGAGCCTTCGGGTGGGATATTGGTTTGTACCACTAGAGCATAGAACCTTAGTACGGGCTATCTATGAGAACAATAGTGATGACGGTCGTATGGGTGCGTAGGTATGTGCATATCCCATCGGCTTCGGACTATGTTCGCCTCCAATATATGTCTTTTATTTTTATGGTTCGCGAGAGATTGAACATTTAGTCCTTTATGCAATGAGCGATGCAACGGGACATGGTAACAGAGTATGCAGGCATCGTAACTGTGTCTCGGGGTGCAGTATTGTATATGTATAAGATAAAGGGCATATGTATATATATACTTGTGATGATATCTACTGTGTGAATTAAGTAGGTAGAATTATAATGAAATCGGAAATGAATTAAGTAGCGAACACTTAATTATATTAAACTGAAAGTCCCCTTTATGTTAAAGAGAGATTGATTATATATATTATATTACGAGGGAAATACATGGGAACGGTATTGGGCTAGGAGTAGGTATTAGTCAGGAAGGACTAGTTAGTATGGGGATATGACTAGTAGGATTGAAAAGTACGCTAGATGTGCACATTAGATGAAAGGTGAGCATTTCAAGTGAGTACGATAATCTAACATGAATAACGTATGTGCTAATAACTCATTTTAAGCACTTGGTGGTTTTTAAACTGTTTTTCACTCGGGCTTTGACCCATTTTCTACAAATATTTTTTTTCTTGTCAAATTCTTTTAGGTGTCAAACCATATGGACACCAAGCTTAGGAGTTCCATTCATTCGACAAGTTGTAACTACTGTGGAGGTTATAGGACTTTGGTAGTAGACGCCTCTATGTCTATCATTCCTTACTTTTGAGATATTTTCATTAGTTGGGCATGTAGCCTTTTCTATTCAGATGTATAGAGATTTTGGATTTAGTTACTTACTCTTTGAAGTTATTGGATTTATTCAGTTGGACTATTGTATTTGACTTTTGACTGGAAGTGTTTACTCTGGTCCTTTTTATTATGTCAGTTATTTCATTTCTCATGAGATTCGATTGAATGGTGAATGTTTAACTATTTCCTTACACGGTGTTATATTAATTGAAAAGATAAAATTTTGACATCAACCTTTTTAAATATTAGGTGGTTAGTTTTAATTATAAAGTTTTCGACAGTGATGCATGATCTGAACCAACTGGATATTCTGAATTAATTAATAAATGACTGATCACTCGGTATTTAATTATGCGGGGTGTCACAGAAACCAACTATATTTGCTATCTATTTGAGGCCGAGAGGTTTGGAAGCCCTCAACAAGCGTTCAAAACATAGGCCACATAGGGAATTTTCAATTTCCGGCCACTGCCATGCTGTCCCAGGGGATCACGATGGTCTTCATACTTTTGGGAGAAAATTAAATGGGTTTGCTGTTAGAGATGAGAGAGGATTTCGCAATTCTTCAGATCTTTCCTCATTGCTTCGGGTTTCAACAGGGTTATACTCACCAAGGGATGGTGGTGGCCCTAGATATTTCTCTGTCAACAGCAATGCATCCGAGTGGAATCATCGCCCAAAACTTCATAGGAACAAATCAAAGATGATTGGGACATTTCTACCCCTTGTAATCAACAGATGTGTAGTACCCCGTATTTTTATGCTATAATTAATTTGGGGATTTATTAAGTTTAATGTGAATTAATTATTTAATAAAAATCCGAAAATTAATTATGTTATAATTATTAACGTGATGAGAGTTAGTAATTATGAAAAATTTATTAAATATTACTAATGAGTAAAGTAATATATAATATTGGTTATATTAAATGTCACTAGTGAATAAAATGACAATTTTGGAAATTTGAGTCGGGACGCGCCCGTGTCGCGTCGGGATTAAATATTGATAAATAAAAGTAAAAATATTATAAGTTGCTCGTATAGTCGTTTTGAGTGCGCCAACGTGTCCGGAAGGATCGAGATAGTCAGAAAAGTGTACCCGGGGGTTTAGTTTGGGTCTCGGGGCGTTTTTAGGCTTAATTAGTACCCCGGGAGGACATTTTGGACTTTTTATAATTTTGGGTAATTAAACCCACGAAAATTCAAGGATATATCAAATGTATAAGGTTGTCTTCTAGGGTTAGAACAACCAAAGACAAGTGACGGCCATAGGAGAGGGAATGAGAGGCTTTTCCAAGCAATCCAAGGCCAACGATTCACCCGGTTGCACCGCCACCACCACCAACGCGTAGATCGCGCGACGGGGAACGCAACCACACCAAATTCCTCACCAAACCAGAACGTCGAAAATCCCAGGCAAGTGTTTATCTTGCTTATTTCATTAATGCATCACTCATGTTAGTCTAGGGATGATTATGATGAGTTTTATGGAAGAAAACCCAAATTTGAGATAGGAAATCGCATGTAGTAATGGTTTAAATGTTATTCTGGAAACCCCTTCACATGTAGAGGATTAAACCACGAATTTTTGATGTCTTAGAAGAAGAAAATTCTGGAAAAGATTTATTAGAACCATGTTAAAGAGATTTCTAGGGTTCTTGAGATTTACATGAATTTTGGGCTTGTTAATCCATGATTATTAATGGAAATTTGCATGATTTACGTAAAAGATGTATGGAATGGATTTATATTATTAGTAGTATAAATTTCTGGACGTTTGGGGATGAAAAGTTTGGATTTGGATGGAGTTATGTGAGAAAACCCGTAACTGATAACTGCAGAATTCGCCATACCTGCTTGATCGATCGATCGAGCCCCAGACCTCGATCGATCGACCCCTTTTGGCAGACTCATATTTTCCCTTTTTAAATTAGTTGAATTCAATTTAATGAGAAATAATTCTTGGACACCCTTATTAAAATGTTTTGGGAGATAAAGAAGACTAGTAGGACATATGAATAATTTTGGAACCTTAATGTAAGACGAGAGTTGTAATTTAGAATAATTACATTTAAGGGATGATAAAACTAGGTTTTAAAGGGAGAGACGCGTAAGATAGTTACGATGGAACATAAATGAATACCTACTGAATTTTACACTTGAAAGGATAGAGTCCACGAGTATTACGTAGTAGGTTGGAAAAATCACTCGAATTAAAGTTAGAAACGAACCGTTATACGTGATAACTAATACTGGGAAAATCAGGATAAATGTCGTGATTATGGGTTATAAGGTGAACCTAAATTAATATGATAAAAGTGGTATATTTATATGACTGTGTGTATGCATATATTATATACATGTGAAAATCATGCCCGCGCTACTTGCTATCCCTGAGGTTACCGCGTTGGGACAGTTTTATCTCGAATGGGCCTTCATGGGGGATATTGACTCGTACCCTAGAAGATAGGAATCCTAGGTACGGGCTATCGGATCAATAGTCGGACGGTCCTAAGAGACGTGAGGGTATGTACTGACCTCTTGGACTTGGATACTATGCTTCGCCTCAATATTGTTGTGTATATGTTAATACAGTTCGTGAGTGATTCCGAACTTGTATTTCCCTTAGTACGAGAGATACGGGGATTGGATAGCAGAGTATGCCTGCACCATAGTTTTTATGTGGGGTGCTGTTAGAATATATATATTATACGAGTATTTAATATATATATGAAATTCTGAAATTTTGGGAAACTGCCTATTGTGTTATGGTAAGTAAGACATGTATAATGATTCAAATTGGGAGTACTTGTTTTGAAAAAGTATAATGGAACACTGGGAAACTTTATTAATAAAGAAAGTTTAAATGAGAGCTTTGTTACCAAATGAAATTTACTTCGCAAACAGTTGAATTGTTTAGTTTAAATCTTACGAATAACCGAAGATGAGATAAGATAAACCATTGGGAAGGTTAGTGCGATAGGCGTGCACATTAGAAGAGAGGTGAGAAATTCTCAAGAGAGTGCCACACTAATATGTTGTTGCATTGGCCTGTAAACATTTTAAATACTTGCTAAACGAATTTTAAATTATCTACACTATCGGGCTCTGACCCGTTTCTATTTCTCTCTCTCTTGTATATATATGTATATATTACAGGTGCCCAGCCACAGGGGCGTCTTGCATAGGATCCTTTGGAAGGAACGTGCTGCAGCTTAGGTGGGAGTTACAGGCCTCTTGCTTAGACGACTTCATTTATTTGACTCCTCTCCTAGCATATTCATTTAGTGGGGCATGTGTCGCCCTTTCCATTATTCAGTTGTTTATTTGGACTTTGCGATTATGTTATTTCTAGTATTGTTACTTTGGGATTTATTACTGCTTGGATGTTTTACCTTAAGTTTTAATGTTGGGATTTAGTTGTTGAATGTTTAAATTATTTGAATTATATGTTCCAGGATTATTGTGGTGTGATTCTTTAAATATTGAATTGTTGTAAATAATTACATCTTTGTTTTCAAAATAAAATTTGGAAAGTAATGTTTAAAAATGATTTTGACACTTAGCTTAATTAATTAGGGTGTTTAATTTGGAAAAGTCATCTTTTTACGACAGTGATGCTAAGAATGAACCAACTGTTCACCTTGATTTTAATTTAATAAAGGAGTGATCGCCCGGTATTTAATTAGGCGGGGTGTCACAAGATGGTGGCTTCATACAATCAAATAGCAATGTGTAAGAGAAATGGGGTCCACCGGTGGAATACGACAATCAAAGCTTCTTCTGAGGACTCACATGGCGATAACGAGTAGAGAGTTTTTATAGCGGCTCTGGTTTTCCTTTTGATAATAACAACCTTTCATCATTTTGTCACAAAAAAGACATTGTGGAATTTGATCAATGTAGAGGTTTGTTTTTATTTTTATTCATTTCTTTCTAATAATATAATATAGATTGTTAGGTCTCATTTTGTGTTTTAATATAGGTTTTGGAATTGAATGGTAACACCATAAGAGATGATAAAAAGATTCATGTTGCGTTGAATCGAGTTAATTGGTTTTACATCTAAACAGAATTTATAATAATATTTATAACAATAAGGGAAATTTAATGTGTTTTTTTGGAATGACATTACACTTCTAAGATATAAAGGCTGCCACGTGAACCTTTATTTTTTGAATTTATTTTTGCTATTTTTTTATCAATGTTGTTTTTTTTTCAATGGAAACCATTTTATTTTCTAGAAAATTTATTTTTTTACTGGAAACTTTTTTCATGTTTTTTATCATGGTTGGAATTTTTAATTGGTAATCTTTTTTTATTGGATTTTTTGTGTATATCGAGGAATTTTTTTTAATCAAGTTTGGAATTATTTTTGGCATTTTACATTTTTTTAAAAATATTTTATTCAATATTAGTAAGACTTCTAAAATTTTTCTACAATGTTCCATAATTTGTAACACTTTTTTCAATAATGTTCAAAGTCATTAAATGTTTTTCTATTATTTCCAGAATTTCTTAAGAGTTTTTTTTCAATAATTTCCAGATTTTCAAAAGATGTTTTCTATTTTTCAAGATTTTTAATTTTTTTAAGAATATCCTTCATAATTTCTAAAAGTTTCTATTATTTTCAAATTCTATGAAAATATTATTTTTAGATTTTTAAATTTTTTTTTAGTTCATATTAGTTTTCATGATTCCCAATTTTTTATAAAAGTTGATTTTCGAATACAGTTAAAATGCGCCCGCACATCGCGGGTTACATGCTAATTTATTATATAAAATAATATAATTTTATATACACTTTAATAATTATGAAATACTAATAGATTAAAATACAAATAAAGATCCTTTTAATAAATATTTTATAACTAAAAATAAATCTGGAAAAATGAACTAAATATAATGTGATTGTTGTGTGATTCGATTACGATCTTTGAAACGGTGGATCCTTAAACGGTGATCAACAAAAGGTTCAGATCGCAGCCTTTGACAATCATCGTGATTGCAGCTTTAATCAGATCTGCAAACATTAGCTCCATATCATTGCGGTCGTACTGTCTGTTGAGCTTATCCCGATGCTACACTAGTCCTCCGCCCCCGTTCACAGAAGATGATCCTCAAACATCTCACTTTCTCTGTCCTCTCACTTTTACTACCAATAACTCTCGCAATTACCGTCCCACCTTTTAACATCTCTCACTTCATTTACCCCAACATCTACGACGACCTTCGTCCTCCTCACCACTCTCTTTTCCTCAAGGTACGTTCAAATTCAAAGTTGTTAACTCTCAATTAATACTTAATCTGTTTTGTTGATTTTGATTTGAATTAGGAGGTGTTGGAGGATATAGCGGAGAGAGAGAAGTGGAAGTTGGAGGACGTTAGGGTTTCCAATTTGGATTCTGAGAGTGCTAAATACGGGACTCTTCAGAGATATGAGATTCGGCTTAGATTTGGGAAGACTGCATTGGTGTTCAAATTATGGGACGAGGTTTCGTCGTGGGAGAAAATTAGGGAGGGAGGCGATTTTGAGGCTTTTGCGAATGAGTTCAATTCCAAGGCAGTGCTTGATGTTTTGAAAATTGAAGGGCCTTTTGAATTACGTGTAGGTGGAGATGACCACCTCTCCTTGATGTTGCCGGTATGTGGATCTTTTATTTTGTTTTGCATTCCCGTTGGTCAAGAATTTATATCAATAATAGGTGAATAATCAAGTTTTTTTTTCCTCCAAAATAATGAAGTTGAACTAGAGTATTTTTGACATAAAGAGGATTCTTTAATATTATTTATTGATAAAGCTAAACCTATTATAATAGAGAATGGAAACTAGAAAAAAGGAAAAATAATCATAACAAGGATTTTTTTTTTTTGTTAAGTAAAAATTATATTAGAAGAGAGTATCAAACTCCGAGGTAATTCTACCTTTTAAGCATTCAGAAAGCAAATATAGCCGTTAGCGTCTTAATCATTTGAGAAAAAAAAAATAGTATTTGGTATTTTTTAAGTCTTAATGGTTCAAATTCAGGCTTAAAAGGCAGGAACAAATAACCTCTTACACTGTATACATCTTTACAAAGGCACCAACAATATAAAATCCAAGAGTAAGAACTTTTGAATTCCAAAGACATGCTCCAGTTTAAATTAACCAAAGACAAAGTAGACAAATGATTTTTCTCTTTAAGACCCCAAATACAATGAACACAACATAAAGTGCTGCAACTCGATTCCCCTAAACATCTCTTATTTCTTTCCCTCCAAGCCGTCCACGCATGATACACGGTGGAATGGCCTCTCATAAGTTACACGCCTAACTTCACCTCATATCGATTTCCCATGCCGCTAACAAATCCACCAATGAAGAAGGCTTCACCCAACGCCGATTGACCAAGTCGTCTTGATGCAAACACCACCAATTGGATTCAAAGAAGAGAGAAAATCACAAGCATTAATATGAAAATTGTATTAACAAGCCAAAGAATAATCGAGATCTCTATTACATCATCACCTATTTATTCTAATAGTGATCCTACTCTAACTAGGAAAGCTTTAAAAGACTACAATATCCTTCACTTACTTTAATATTTTCTAAAGAGGACTAAACCCCTTTTATCACATTTAATACTAACAATAAACAAAATTAAACAATAAAACCCTCCTTTGAAAAATTTCATCCTCGAACTTTGAAAGTTGAAGATGCGTAGTTTTAAAAAATATGCAACCGAGAAGAAGGAAAAAAAAATTGGGGTCCCCCAAATTAATTTTGTTTAAATTTAGGATGGCCCAAAAATTTTATCTTCAAGATTTTCCTCCAAAATTGAGTTATAGCAGATTTGCGGGAGGCCAAAAATATCCAAACCAACCAAATCTCCAACCTAAGGCTCAACTCACAACTTCAATAAAGATGACAGATCGAAAAGAAAAACATGAGCCATACACAATTGGCTCGTAATGATCAACCCACTTCCTTTAAGTTGTCCAATCACTAAATCCTCTTGAGCCTTCAACATGGGTAAAGGTCAAACAAGACCCGTTGAAGTTCCATGGCCTGTAAAGTATGGGATCGAGCCTCTAAAAGGCTCCTTTAAGGAGAAAAAAACTTGCGATTTTGTGATGCCTTATTGTCTCACTAACTGCTCAATCTCACTGAGCAGCAAGCCACCTGGGTCTAATATCATTCTTAGACACCAAAACTATAATACGAGTTTCGTAGGAAACTTGATCCACCTTTATCAGAACTTATCGGAGCAACAAATAGTCTTTCGGAGACAAATTAGCGATGAGTTATTTGTATTGAATAAATTTCTTGTTCAATTTTGTCTTCTCACTCATCTTCTTTTTGTTCATCTAAAAGGGTTTTGTTAGTTTGGGTAGCGGAAGATTTGATTTATCCTGTAATTCTTGAACATTGGAATTAGGGTTTAAGATTGGGGCTAGGGTTTGTATGGAAGACGTAATGGGCTGCGAAGAAGTAAGAAGCAGCAATTTTGACAAAATTATAGTTTGTTGGTTTCCTATTTCAACCCATTATTCTTTGATTTCAACCATAATATGAATTATTATTTCATTCAGGGTTAAACGATTGCCAAACTTGATGTTCAGATTTCTCTTCTCGGGACCCATTAATGAAGATGCAATGGGAAGACACAACACACACCAAGGAGCTCATCTCGCTTGGATACCAATTTGATGCAAACAGCACCAATTGGATCCAAAGACGAAAGAAAAACACAAGTACAAATCTAAAAATTGTATGAACAAGCCAAAAAACTGTATTAACAAGCCAAAGAATAATCGAGATCTCTATTACATCATCACTTATTTATACTAGTAATAATTCGACTCTAACTAGGAAAACATCAAAAGACTAAAATACCCTTCACTGACTCCAATATTTCCTAAAGGTGACTAAGCCCCTTTTATTATATTTAATACTTACAATTAACGAAACTAAACAATAAAACCCTATCTACATTATTATCTACAACAGGTCTCCTATCTTCTTTAGATTGTCTGCAGATTGCCCCATTTGCTGCTGCACACATAGTGGCGGATCTAGGATTTTATGTGAACTGGGGCGAAAGTTTCGATAGTTGCCGGGGGTTCAGGGGGGGAGCTCCTGAGGCGATTTTTTTGGGTTGTTTTTACTTTTTTGGGCATAATATTCATTTTCAACACTAATTGTAGTGGGAGATGATTGAACCTCACCTTCGGATACGGTTGGTGCGTTGTCTCCTCTTTTTCGTTTAAAAAATTTCTCCATTGATTCCCTATATTTACAAATTTAATTTAATTTCACATATAAATTTACATATAAACAACATATAAATTAACATAAAAATTTATATAAATTTACACATATAAACAGATATACACAAAATAAATTTATAAATTTCATTTCATTTTAGTATTAATATACAGATATACACAAATAAATAATATTAGTATAAATTTAGTGAAATTATATAAACAGATATACACAAATAAATAATTTAATAAACAGATATACACAAATAAAATCGAAATATACCTGGTAGTCTGAGGCTGGAGAGAGCAACGGAGCGGAGAGTCTGAAGAGCAGCAGCCGTCGGAGAGAGAAGGGAGCAGCAGCCGCCGAAGAGAGAAGAGAGAGGGGAGCGGCGCGGCGGCGGACGAGAGAGAGCACCGTACGTGAGAGAGAGAGAGCTGCCAAACTTTTTCTTTTTTTAAGTTAGGTTTGAATTTTAGCTTTGATTCGAGAAAGAGAGCTGCCAAACTTAAGTTAGATTTTTATTTTTTGTTTATTACAAAGTTTCCCCTAAACTATGCAAATAAACACAAGTAACCTCCATGTTTAATTCTTTACCCGAAAATCCCAATTTTTTTTATATTTTTTTTTAAATGAACTGGGGCGGCCGCCCCGCTTCGTCCTGGGGTGGATCCGCCCCTGTGCACACAAAAAGAAGTCCACCTTTGTGGACATAGTCCTCTAAGGTTGCTTCCACGGGAATATGCTAACACTATTCCCTGGCATGATAAGAGACTGTAGGCTCTAATTGAGAACTCTCCCATTCTGTTCCCTGTTAACCATAGTTTTTCTACTACTCTTATAGGAAAACTGTCCGCCGCTAACAACCCATAAACAAATCAACCTCCTCCACGCCCTTTGCTTGAAATGCCCTGAATCCGAGGCTCCACATCCTCCTCTCGCCGGATTGTATAACGAATTTTTTCACATTACCACCTTTGTTAATTGAAACATACACGTGTCATAATAGCCCACCAAGGGGGCAAAACTTGTATACATGTTATGTATAAAGTAACAATTAACAAAAAATAAAGAGGGTAAAATTCCCCCAAATACTCCTCCCACCCCCCCAAAACGAGAGACAAGTGACTAGTCTCTTAGCCTCAAACTATCCAAAAACTCAATTTTAAACAAACAAGACTCAATATAACTATCTATATACCATATATATAAAAGAGACAACATAGCATCTTAAATCCTTTACGCTGACAACTCCATATCCTCGAAGTATCCACAATTTCGCTCTCTCCACGGTGTCCACACAAGAGAAAGAGGTGCCACATTTCAAGCATCCCAATTGGAATTCCTCATTGGGATTCCCTCCAAACTCCAACATCGTGATTACCAAACTTCGCATTACCCACCCACTTCGAAAAGCGCAAGCAATACCCCCCCACTCTCACCACCAAACATCGTAATCACCAGGCTTCACAAACTTATCTCGCCCCTTTGCTATGAACTTCCACATCCTGAAATATTCTTCTTAGAGACCATTCACACGTTATGTCTATTCATGAGGATGTGGGGCATTTGCCAAAAGAGTGCACCAACCAGTATGCCCGTAGGCAAACTTGTCTCCATAATCGATTTTCCTTCAACGAAAATATCTTTAACCACTTCTTTAGTAAAACCCTGTCGAGCAAATAAAGATTCTTAATACTAACTCCTCCCTCTCAGTGGCCTACATACCTCCTCTCAATTGACCAAGCAATACTTGAACTCCTCATCATTACCCTGTTAAAGATAATTAATTCCTTATGCACTCCTTAAGTCCCTTCTGTATGAGTATTGACAAACAAATTGGACTACCAAAGGGGTAAGTTAGAATGAGTGCTCTTAATCAATGTCAGTTCCCTACCATTAAAGAGGCATTTCCTTTTCCAACCGGCTAACCTCCTCTCCAATCTCTCCACCACCTTATCCTAAATAGCTTTAGACTTAAATGTTGCTCCCAATGGAAGATCCAAATATGTCGACAATAAAGCTCCATCATCCACACACCTACGCTAAGCTATTAGAATTTGGCACCTTCCCTACTGGTATAATCTCTCAAACTAGTATTAATACAAAGCCCACAAGTTGCTTCGAAGCACACTAAAACAAGATCCTTGGCAAATAACAAGTGTGAGACCACCACATGGCCCACACCTCTCTCCCCAATGGTAAAACTGATGTGAATTAGGATCCATTGTTAGGACACTTTTACTATTGATGTAAACAAGCGCTTACCGCTATATCAAAAGCTATAGCTGATAGTAATTGTGCAACTTTATTCACGTATACAAAGGGTGAGTTTGCCCCATGAGTCCAAGTTTAGAGAGCGTCGGTCAGCCTTGGCCCACTTAGGTTGGAGTATGCACCTGCATCATTCTAGATGCTCCTGCACCAATTCCCACCCAAATAGGTTACCATTGGTTGTCACTCCTTGTTACTCGAACTCATGATTTCGCTTTGATATAGTAAAAGTGTCCTAACAATGGGTCCTAATTCACATACAAAAATCATCAATCAACCTGACTTTCACCACTTTGCCAATCATCCAGTCAACGTCCTCCTTAACCAAAATGAACACGAAAGGAGAATGGGGTCTCTGATGAATACCCTTTGAACTCGGAAAGAACCCTCTTGGGGGTCCCATTAATAAGGACAGAAATTTGCAGATAAGAAATGTAAGTTTGTATTCATCTGCATCATCGATCGCCGAACGCCATCCTCATAAACATATACAAAACAAAACCCGAATTTATTTGATCACAGGCTTTCTCTATGTTGCACTTGCAAATGATCCCTAACGCAACGCTTCTCACCCATGCTTTCACACACTCATTAGCCTCCAAAACCTCATCTTAAGTTTGCCCACCCCAGCAAAAGTATCTTACTTCACAGAGACCACAATATGCACCTAAATGATCCTTGGAACAATGCTCTTAACCCTTGCCTCCACATACACATTAGCCACGTAAGAAGCACGGATGTGGGTGTGGAGTGCGGGTGCGGCGATTTGAAATTTCTTTGAAAATATGATGTGGGTGCAGCAAGAAAAATAAATAAATAAATAAATATTTATTATATTATTCATTAATTAATATAAATAAATATTATTATCAGAACAATTTGCTGATCACAAACTCTTAACAATATTTCTTTTGTCAATTTTCAAGGGACGGAAAAACACGCAACATCATTAATTTAACAACCAAAGAGAAATGAAACCATATTTGGAAAAATTAAACTATTAAGGGTCACCAATGAATTACCCCAACTAAAGCATCATATGATTCATGTACCAATTGCTTAGGACGATATTACGAATCAAAAAATCACATATTATTTTAAATTGTTCTTCCGTCACCAACTTCTTACACGAGTAACAAAAAAGACGATTTAATTCATGAGTAAGAACAAAAAACACCCCCACGCCCCACGCCCCACCACCTCTCTAAACATTTTTAATGACCACATCATTATCTCTTCCCCCTCTTTAAACAGTTTCAATGAGTACATCATCATCTCCACCACCATTATTCGTAAATAAAATAGCCTCCAACTTTGGTTTATCGTGAGAAAAATTGGTTATTTCAAGAACCTTGGCACCTTTCACGGTATCAAATGCGTCACCTCCAACATCCCACATCTTAGACTCCCCTTGTGAGTATTGTGTGGTGCTCCTTGATAAGAGGCGGAGATTGGAATATGCAAATACTAAATCCTCCACTCTATGTCGTGCATTCTTGTTCCTCTTCAAGGAATGTATGAATGAATATGTACTCCAATTTCTTTCACAACATGAGGGAACATGAACAATCTACCATGAACAATCTACCATGAACAATCTAAATATACCAAGAGGTCTGGTTCATGATCCCTTTTTTTTCTCATGGAATCATTATTCACAGTCATTGAAGTATGCATTTTCTCCTTTTCATGGTAATTTTCATATCTCTACTTGGAGGATAGCGATTGGGACCCCATTGAAGCCATTTATCACTATAATACCTAGAAAGAAAAAATAGTTACTAAAACACACGTGGATATTCATTATTTTTAAAGACATGAATTGATACAGGAGCATAGGACATGGGTGTCGTTTTTATTATTCTTTTCATTTGTCCTTATAACCTTGAGGCTCCTCTTGTGACACTTTTGACTTTTTGATAATGAGAACTTAGTGAGAAAATGAGAATTTTTATAACTTCTTCATTTAGTTGTTGTTGTTTAGATTAAATTTCACACTTTCGCATCTTTTCTTTACATCAAATGATATCAGAGCCTCGTTTGGTCTTGGGTCAAAGATGTTTATAAACGATTGGAATTCGGGTTGGTCTCACCCGGACGAAATACAACATATCCTCCAGCACCGTCATGAAACCCTAACCTTAAAACAACAAGAAACAAATAAACCCTAGTCTATCAAATCCCATCACAACATCATCATCAACCGTGGCTACCAAAAACACCAACCTGGACCATCGAATACGGCCCAAACAGCCCTAGCGGCTGCCGCTTAGGCCGTTAGGTCACTGCCAGTGGCGTCGCTGACCCCCCACGGGGCGCGACGTCCAACCCACCCCTTCCGATCGTAAATCCACCTCTTCCGGCCGTAAATCACAATCACAATCTGAATCCTCATCCAATTGTTTCTACTTCCCAAGAAATCCGAATTTCCAATTCTTTTCACAATTCAAACCCTAATCCTTCTACACTTAATTTGACAAAGAATTCCCAATCTTCCCCCAATACTCAAATTTCTTACTACAAACCATAAACCCTAACCAAACATTCTTAGATACAAACCCTAAACCCACTCATATTTACAAAGGGTGTTCTTCATTGGGCATCCTTTCTATTCCATCCCATGCTTCATTTGTAGGCGACGAGATTCGTTTTGCCATTTCCAGACGGAGCTCGCGGGGGTTTCTACCGCCTATGTATATACTTTGATGATATCGACTTCAGTGGACCCACAATCACCCCCACCTAGTGATGATGTGTGGATCAGCACGAGCATATTTTTTACCCGTTGCACCGCCCGGGTGCGACTATGTACGGTGATTATTGATGGGGGAGCTAGTGACAATTTGGTGGTGCAGGAGATGGTAGATAAATTGAGGTTACCCACAGAGTCTTTAACCACCCCGTGTCGTATTAGGTGGTTGGGTGGTGGAGCCACACTTGCCCTTAGTCGATAGTGCCGAGTAGCTTTTTCTATCGGAGATTATCATGATGAGATCTTGCGTACCGTGGTAGATATGAGGGTGTGCCATCTTTTTTTTGGGAGACCATGGCAGTTTGAGCATCGTAGTATGCATGATGGTCGAGCTGACACTTACTCATATCGGTCATACTCGACAAATTGTTGGACAATACGTACCGTGATCGGGGTCGTACGACCTGTAACATAGTGGGTTCACGATCCGGATCTCTAATTGTGGCGTTCTCAATTTTAATATTGATGATTTTAGCTATTATTGATAATAATGGAACTTTTGACTCCAATGACGGGATAAATGAGAAGAAAAATGACTTTTCAACTAATATAATACAAGAATGGTTCGTGTATGTCATTAATATGTTGCAAAATGTAGAGATTATACATTACATAAACTCTTGTTGGTGTTTTTTTAGCGCTATAATTATGTCCAGTGAAACAATTAAGCCTGCCTCTACTGTGCTGCATTCCGGCTAAAACAACGTATCCCGTACCCGTTCCTGAACCGTGTACCAGAGCGAGCCATGTACCAAGTAACATTGTGTTGGACAATTAAGAAACAACGCGTTTGTGAAATGGGTGGGGTTGAAATGTGTTTGTTGAGATATCTATCATAAATGTGCTAAAAAGGAAGTGTGATGTATCATAAATGTGCTAAAAAGGAAGTGTGATGTGATTAATATTTATGGCAATGGGAAGAGCTTAATTGACATGGATAGAGTTGGTAAAGAAAGACACAACTTGTAGTTTAATTAAACAGATATTGCCAGATTGGACATAATGACATTACCAGATTTATGTACCAGATGTGATAGAATCAGGAACTACAATGAAAATGAAAATGAAAATGAAAATGAAAATGAAGTAGCGATTTTAGATGCACACGCTTTGTGTTTGCTGGTGAAATGCTTCTAGTTGTATAACACATTTTTCAAAAACAAATATACAACCTTGCCAACAATATTCTGATTAGTTTTTATCAATTGTAAACATCAAATTGATTTACGATACCCTTCAGGCTTCAACTGAAAATGTTGTTCATTGTTATTTCTTTCACAATGCCTTAGTTATTTGAATGCAATTTCACTTTGCCAGTTACTTCTTCCCTTTGCCCATTATAATGTAATCTATTATATCTGAAGCTCCCTGCTTTTTCTATTCTTTTGACTGTGTAGCAGCTGAACACTTCACATACTGGTTTGAAACGCATCCTTGTTGGTGAAGGCATCACATTAGAAGTGAGAAGTGCTAAAAAAGTGTCTCTATTTTACACGTCTGATCTTGGCATACAGGCAAATCGAAGTTTCACGATGAACTGGGAGACAAGTGAGTTTTGGTCCTTTGGGCATTCATTATGTTTGCCCTTACTTCCTATAAACATCTTAGGGTCTGCATCAGTGGTTGCCTACAGGACTCGAAGTCCTAATGCCCAAATTGAATTTGCTTTCCCATCCAATGAGACAATTGAGTTGCTCCCAGAGAAGTGTCACGTTAGACACACCTACGAAAAATGCGGATGTCCCATCAAGTCTTTGAGGTTAAGGATAGCAATGATTGAAAGACTTTTGAGGAGTTTCTTAGGTGACAGGGTAAGGAAGAAAGCGGTTCTAGGTTTTGTTAAAGCAAAAATTGAAGCATTCACTGTATTTCGATTCCAGTTGGAACTAGAAAGGGATATTAGGGAGAATGACACTCTCATCACTACATTGGCCGATTGGAAAACAAGGCCTAGTGTTCAACATGTTCGGTTTGATGTTGTAGCAAGAATTGAAATGAAGGGGTTAAAGCCCGTAATGATTAAGAAGGTGAGACCTTTCGTTGGAGTAGATTCATCGGATTGGAGTAATTTAATGTCCAATATCTCCTTCACGAAGTTCCCATCTGTTCTCGTCCCTCCAGAGTCTCTAACCCTGGATGTGAAATGGTAGGAGATACAATTGTGACTGTTCACCAATCACACAATGTACCATGAATTCTGCTTACTGTGTCTGATGATCTGTGTGTATACGTATGATTTGTAAAAATAACGTTCTATCTCGTCATATTTTGTAAATTGAAAAAGTACGAGAAACAGAAAGGGTTGCATTTTTGTTCTTCCCATGTGAATGTAATGCCAAACTGGACATGTTTTAGAGACTGGATTTCTAAAGGCCTATGGACATCAAATAAAATACTTGTGCCTTTTTTATCAAGCAGGTTAATGGTTAGCTGTAGTAGTCAGTGGCTGGCATATAATGATAATACATGTCCCCCATTCCTTTAGAAGACCCTCAAGATTTGCGTATATCTTCCTGTATGTGTGTTAAATCTCATTTGTGTTTTTATACTAACATATCTATGGACATGTAAGGTAAAAAAATTTGTGAGAACACTCTTTTTGCCGAGTAGAAAAATAATTTCTTACTCCGTTCTTCCTTGGTTATAAAGTGCAAAAACTTAATTGTAGCAATGATTTCTAATGCGGACGAGTGCTGGCTGTCTTTAATCTTGACTAGATTTGCTCACGTGCGTTGCACGTGCGATTGAGAAATCCATTCTAATGTTATATTTTGTTGGTAAAAATGGGGAAATTATTGTAAGCAAAATAAAATCATGTGCAGCTATGAAAGATTCCGATCGAAAGCTTGTTCTACCACTTCTTTTGAATTGATGAAAGTTGGAATTCAGCATCCTATGAAAGATTTTGTCTCATCAAAAAGTATGGTAGTTGCTTTTTCGTACTCATCTTGGACTACAAGTTAAAGTAAATATCTTTTTCTTTTATTCTTTTTTCTTCCTTGAGGTATAAGTCAAAAGATGTTAATATATATTAGACTAATCTTGTAGGCAAAAGTTTAAAATGGTTGAGTTTACCTTTGGGTGTATTTTGCATATGAGGAAGCACAATTTGCATATATTGCAAGCATTGTACCAAGACTTATCTTTGTCTCTGACTTCCATAATAATTGCGTTGAATGAATAAAAAAGATTATGTTGTGAAAACATGAAATTGAGTAGTTTGTAACATTTTATTTAAAAATTTTAAAAATTAAAAAAATATTATTGAAAAGATAAGGACGCATTACCTCCTTAGTTTTGAAATTTCTTTTATGATGTCAAGAATGGTCACGTTTTCAACATCCTTTATGATTTAGTGAATTTCTCTTTTTGTGGGGATGATAAGGAGACGTACAATCTGTAATTGTATTAGTATAAATGAATCTAATTGTGCATGAATTTAATGGCATTGAGAATATTGTACTATCGAACAAGTCTTTTATTTTCACCGCCTCATTAATGTTTGGGTCAATTTGAATGTCTTTGAGACAGTGCTAAGGCTATACTCTCATGTTAAGAAGAAAGTATAAAGTATAAATTTAATGATTAGAATATGTTTTAGATGTTGTGTAGGAATGAAAACTAATCTCATTTTCCTTCGTAAGATGATATTTTAGCTCTAGAAACTACTATTATAGGAAATTCCGTAGACAAGTCACTTAAATATTGCCCCTCATTCTCCGCTAGGTCTCTTCATAAAGTAAATTTAAGTGACTGAAATATGAGAGTAAATATGGATATTAGATTTTAGAATAACAAAATACGAATGTAAAATGTAAGAGGCTTACTTTGTATCTCAGAGTGTTATACCTCGAAGTTTTGTTTTTGTGGATGATAGTGCGCACGATCTAATGGATTGACTTATTTAATTAAATGCCCCAAACACACAATTCAATTTTTACCAAATTTTAATATTTCATTAAATTAATGTGCGCATGCAAACAATGTCTAAATATATTTGCAAGAATCAAGCCAAACATTTAAAAGCAAACAATATGAGGAAAAATCCCTTTACAGGGCAAAACCTTTTTTCAGCACTTTACGGATTTTTACAAGACAACTGTAATACCCCGTATTTTTATGCAATATTAATTTGGGGATTTATTAAATTTAATGTGAAAAAATATTTAATATAAATTCGAAAATTAATAATGTTAAAATTATTAACGTGATGAGAGTTAGTAATTATGAGAAATTTGTTGAATATTACTAATGAGCAAAGTAATATATAATATTGGTTATATTAAATGTCACGAGTGAATAAAATAACAATTTTGGAAACTTAAGTCGGGACGCGCCCGTGTCGAGTCGGGACTAAATATTGATTAATAAAAGTGATTGTATTATAAGTTGCTCGTATGGTTATTTTGAGTGCGCCAAAGTGTCCGGAAGGGTCGAGATAGTCAGAAAAGTATACCCGGGAGTTTAATTTGGGTCTCGGGGCATTTTAGGCCTATTTAGCACCCCGGGAGGGCATTTTGGACATTTTACATTTTTGGGTAATTAAACCCACGAAATTTCAAGGGTTATATTAGATGTATAAGGTTGCCTTCTAGGGTTAAAACAACCAAAGACAAGTGACGGCCATAGGAGAGGGAAGGAGAGAGCTTCCAAAGCAATCCAAGGCCCAAAACTCATCCGTTTGCACCGCCACCACCACCAACGCGTAGATCGTGCGACGGGGAATGCAACCACACCAAAATCGTTCGCAAATCAGAACGTCGAAAATCCCAGGCAAGTGCTTATCTTGCTTATTTTTGTTAATGCATCACTCATGTTAGTCTAGGGATGATTAGGATGAGTTTCATGGAAGAAAACCCAAGTTTAGAGATAGGAAATCGCATGTAGTTAGGATTTGAATGATAATATGGAAACCCCTTCACATGTAGAGGATTAAACCACGAATTTATGATGTTTTAGAAGAAGAAAATTTTGGAAAAGATTGATTAGAACCATGTTAAAGAAATTTTAGGGTTCTTGAGATTTTTATGAAGTTTTTGCCTATAAATCCATGGTTATTGACGTAAAATTACATGCTTTACGTAGAAGATGAATAATATGGGTGTATACTGATTATAGTACGAATTTTAGGAAGTTTGGGTGTGAAAAATATGGATTTGGATGAGGTTGTGTGATTGAACCCGTAACTGGTTTCCTGCAGAAATTGCCATACCTGCTTGATCGATCGATCGAGCCCAGAGCTTCGATCGATCGAACCCCAGACCTCGATCAATCGACCCCCTTCTCGCAGACTCATATTTCCCCTTTTTAAATTAGTTGAATTCAATTTAATGAGAAATAATCCTTAGACACCCTTATTAAAATGTTTTGGGAGATAAAGAAGGCCAGTAGGACATATAAATAATTTTGGGACCTTTATTGTAAGACGAGAGTTGTATTTTGGGATATTTACATATGAGGGAAGATGAAATTATATATTAAAGGGGGAGACGCGTAAGATAGTTACGTTGGGACATAAATGAATACCTACTGAATTTTACACTTGGGAGGATAGAGTCCATGAGTGTTACGTAGTAAGTTGAAATAATTCCTCGTATTAAAGTTAGAGACGAACCGTTATACGTGATAACAAATAATGGGAAAATAAATATAAATGTCGTGATTATGGGTTATGGGATGAACCTAAATTGATATGATAAAAGTAGTATATTTATATGACTGTGTGTATGCATATATTTTATACATGTGAAAATCATGCCCGCGCTACTTGCTATCCCTAAGGTTACCGCGCTGGGACTGTCTTATCTTGATGGGACCTTTATGGGGGATATTGACTCGTACCCTAGAAGATAGATATCCTTGGTACAGGCTATCTGATCGATGGTCAGACGGTCCTAAGAGACGTGTGGGTATGTGCTGACCTCTTAGAGACTTGAAATCTATGCTTCGCCTCAATATTGTTTGTGTATGTGTTAATACAGTTTGAGAGTGATTTCGAACTTGTATTTCCCTTAGTACGAGAGATACGAGGATTGGATAGCAAAGTATGCCTGCACCATAGTTTTTATGTGAGGTGCTGTTAGAATATATATATTATACGAGTATTTAATATATATATGAAATTCTGAAATTTGGAACTGCCTACTGTGATATGGTAAGTAATACATGTATAAGGACTTAAATTGGAAATACTTGTTTTGAAAAAGCATAATATGACACTGGGAAACTTTATTAAAAAAATAAAGTTAAAAATTAGAGCTTTGTTACTAAATGAAATTTTCCTTTTAAATAATTATATTGTTCAGTTTTAAATCTTACGAGTAACCTAAGATAAGTTAAACCATTGGGAAGTTTAGTGCGATATAAGATAAGATAATCCGTTGAGAAGGTTAGTGCGATAGGCGTGCACATTAGAAGAGATGTGAGAATTTCTCAAGAGAGTGCCGTACTAATATGTTGTTGCATTGGCTTGTAAACATTTTAAATACTTGCTAAACAAATTTTAAATCATATACACTATCGGGCTCTGACCCGTTTCTATTTCTATTTCTCTTTCTCTCTTGTATATATATGTATATATTACAGGTGCCCAGCCACAGGGGCGTCTTGCATAGGATCCTTTGGAAGGAACGCGTTGCATCTTAGGTGGGAGTTGCAGGCCTCTTGTTTAGACGACTTCATTTATTTGATTCCACTCTTAGCATATTCATTTAGTGGGGCATGTGTCGACCTTTCCATTATTCAGTTGTTTTATTCGACATTGTGATTCAGTTATTTCTAGTATTGTCACTTTGGGATTTATTATTGTCTGGATGTTTTACTTTAAGTTTTAAATGTTGGGATTTAGTTGTTGAATGTTTAAATTATTTGGATTATATGTTCCATGATAATTGTGGTGTGATTCTTTAATATTGAATTGTTGTAAATATTTAAATCTCGGTTTATAAAAAAAAAAAAATTGGAAAGTAATGTCTAAAAATGGTTTTGACACTTGGCTTAATTAATTAGGGTATTTAAATTGGAAAAGTTATTTTTATGACAGTGATGCTAAGAATGAACCAACTGTTCACCTTGATTTTAATTTAATAAAGGAGTGATCGCCCGGTATTTAATTAGGCGGGGTGTCACAGGTGGTATCAGAGCATCAGGTTCTAGTGTCCTTAGGATCTGTACGGCTTATTTCGCTTTCAGCTTAACATTTTTGCTATAGAGCCCTATTTTAGGATTGTTGTATTCTTGCTTTTACGTTTACGTCTTGAGCTATTTGAGATTTGATAATAACTGTAGACTAATAAATTTCTTCACGTTTCAGATGCCTCCGAGACGTGCACCAAAGGATAGGCGTGCCCAAGCCGAGCAGCCAGCAGCTCCGACACAGGGTACGATGAATGCTAATGAGGTAGCCGCTATTGTTGCTCAGGCGGTGAATGTCGCGTTAGCGGTGGTACAACAGGCTCCACCCAAGATTCAGGCAGTGGCGCCAGTACCTGCACAACTTCCATCTACATGGGAGCGGGTAAGGGATGCCTTTCAGAAGGCGCATCCCCCTGAGTTCTCTGGTAGTTCAGATATCATCGTCGTCAGCCAACGGAAGAAAGATATCCAGCGGAATCTTCGTATGTATGAGTGCACAAACGTGCAGAAACAGTTGTTGGCTTCCTTTAAGCTGGTGGGGGACGCTTTGCAGTGGTGGGAGTCCACCACCACCTTGGAGGAGAGGGACACGATCCCGATTCAGTCGTTCTGGGAGCGGTTTGACCGCAAGTACTTTCCACCCGCCATGCAGACTGAGATGAGGCAGAAATTACTGAACTTGAAACAGGAGAATTCTACCGTTGCTGAGTATGAGGAGGATTTCACGAGACTTCTCACCATAGTGCCAGATGAGGCACCCACCGAGGGTAAGAAGATAATGCTGTTTGTGGACGGGTTAGCTTGGAGGATCCGTCAGCACCTTATAGGGAATCTGTCTCTGAGTACTTTCATTGATGTACTCAATGCTGCTTTACTACATTGCCAGGATCATCGCTTCCATCTGCAGGGAAGCAAGAGAGCAGGAGAGTCCGGCCAGCAGGACAGGACCGGGGGTAGTAGTGCTAGTGGAGCACCATCTCAAGGACAGACTCGTCAGCACGGGCAGAGTTCCCATCAGGGGGAACCTGCTAAGCGATTCCGTTCAGGTGATTCCAGACAGGGATTTGGGGGTTATAGGTAGGGCCAGCAGGGCCAGCCTAATCAGTAGGGCCAGCAAGGCCAACACCGACAGCAGCAGGGCCAACCGAGCCAACAGCATTTTCATCAGGGCCAACAGGGCCAGTGGCGGGGTGGTAACGGCCAGCAAGGCCATGGTCAGCCGGGTCAGAGGTGAGGTAACTTCAGAGGCTGATGTTTCGGGTGCGGCAAGAATGGCCATAAGCGCCAGGATTACCCAGAGGGTGAGAGGGCCCCACAACAGCAGGGTGCCCGTAATGAGCCACAGATGCCACTTTTTCCAGCTGCCCTCCTAGCACCAGCCCTACCAGCCGTTCCAGCCGCTCCAGTGCAGCAGGGGCAGTTACAGTATGGACGTGTTTATAACGTCCACCAGGTAGCAGCTCCACAGGCACCACCCGCGATTGAGGGTATGTTTCCTATCCATGGAACTATGGGTCGAGTTTTGTTTGATACTGGGGCGACGCACTGTTTCATAGCTACGCATTTTGCGAAGGCCTTAGGGTTATTAGCCACAGCAGAGAGCACTGTGACGTGTGTAGACTCACCACTGGGGAGTGGGTCGCTTATTTTCTTTATATGCCGGGGAGTGGGGGTAGATATTGGTAGCTTGGTATTACCAGCAGACATGTTAGTCTTAGATATGCATGAACACGATGTTATTATCGGTATGGATTGGCTCGCAGCTTACAGAGCCATGATTGACTGTTTCGGTGGGAGTATTGTCTTTGCCATTCCAGGGCAAGAGATGTTTGTAGTGGCGATGCCTCGCCCAGAGGGAGGCTCGACCGCTCATTTGTATTACATATAGGAGGATACCTCAAAGGAGGTTGTGATTCCCTTAGACTCGATTCCAGTTGTTCGTGAGTATTCCGATGTATTTCAGGAGATACTAGGTCTACCCCCCAGTCGAGAGAGAGACTTAATCATAGATTTATTATCAGATACTAGACCGATAGCACGCGCTCCATACCGTATGGCTCCGGCAGATATGCGAGAGTTACGAGACCAGATAGAGTAACTGTTAGGTTAGGGCTTCATTCGCAGGAGTACCTCACCTTGGGGCGCTCCAGTCTTGTTTGTAAAAAAGAGAGATGGTTCACTGAGGCTATGTGTGGATTACCGGGAGTTGAACAAGGTCACGATACGGAATAAGTATCCGTTGCCTAGAATCGATGATATGTTCGACCAACTGAGGGGAGCCACTTTCTTTTCGAAGATAGATCTGAGGTCGGGGTACCATCAGCTACGTATTAGGGAGCAGGATGTTTCAAAGACTGCTTTCTTGACGGGATATGGGCCCTATGAGTTCAGGGTGATGCCATTTGGCCTCACAAATGCTCCAGCCGTGTTCATGGACTTGATGAACCAAGAGTTCAGAGAGTTCTTGGATCAGTTTGTCATCGTCTTCATAGATGACATTTTGATATATTCACACTTCGAGGAGGATCATGCCGAGCACTTGAGGAAGGTTCTTTAGACTCTACGAGAGCATCAGTTGTATGCTAAGTACGAGAAGTGCGGATTCTGGTTGCGAGAAGTACAGTTCTTGGGGCATGTTGTTTCTGAGCAGGGGATAGCAGTTGACCTGAGTAAAATGTCAGTGATGAGGGAGTGGGGACAGCCCACGACACCGACGGAAGTGCGAAGTTTCTTGGGGTTAGCTGGATACTATATGAGATTCATTCGGGGATTCTCCAAAATAGCGGGTCCATTGACGAACTTGACTCGCAAAGGGGTACCATATGTTTGGGATGATACATTCAATTGACTTTCGACGAGCTGAAAGACAAGCTTACTTCAGCACCAGTCCTTGCGTTACCGAAGCCGGATGTGGAGTACCTGGTTTACACCGATGCCTCTTTACGGGGACTTGGGGGAGTACTTCAGCAGGAATAGAAGGCTATAGCTTTTTCCTCCCGCAAGCTTAAGTCGCATGAGAAGAATTACCCCACCCACGACTTGGAGTTAGCAGCGGTCGTTTTTGCATTGAGGATATGGAGGCACTCTTTATTAGGGGAGAAATTCTGCTTGTTCACAGACCACAAGTCACTGCAGTACCTGTTCACTTAGCGAGAGCTGAATATGCGTCAGCGCAGATGGTTAGAGTTTGTGAAGGACTATCAGTTCGACATACAGTACCATCCGGGGAAGGCCAACGTAGTTGCTGTTGCGTTGAGTCGTAGACCGGTAGACGAGGTAGCGGATGTCTGGAAAGCAAAGTGGAAGGAGTTAGGCCACCAGGACGCAGTAGCCCGTTCCTTCATATCTGTTATGACAGTGACACCCGAGATTTTTACGAGGGTGATACAGGCACAGATCGCAGACCCGTTTTGCTAGGAGCAGATTGTACGACTTTTAGCTGAGGGTGCTGAGTC
The DNA here is from genome assembly GCA_949130495.1 of Sambucus nigra. Taxonomy (NCBI): domain Eukaryota; kingdom Viridiplantae; phylum Streptophyta; class Magnoliopsida; order Dipsacales; family Adoxaceae; genus Sambucus; species Sambucus nigra. The sequence continues at coordinate 654,816,014 of OX422207.1, read as the reverse complement.
CTATTCTGTTAGTTCTGATGGGGGTTTGAGGTTTAATGGGAGATTAGTGGTTCCAGAAGGAGAAGAATTACATCATGCAGTGATGAACCAGTCTCACGGGTCCCGATTTACGGTGCATCCTGGAGGAGATAAAGTATCCGAACTCAGTTAAAGGGGAAAATACTTAAAGATTCTCTAAGATCCTCAAATCGAAGTGCATCTAAAGGTTTCTTGAATTTGTCGACTTTCTAACGTTCGATGCTCACAAAATCAAGGACATGACCTTTTCCTCAACTAGGTCTCAAATAAAGTGCTCGCGTATCCTAATGTGCTTTGTGCACGAATATTAGACCGGATTACGAGAAATGTGTATAACACTCATATTATCACATAAAATAGTCATCGCGCCCTGTGAAATGCCATAATCCTCCAACATTTGCTTCATCCATAAGATTTGTGTGCAACAACTCCCGACGACTATATACTCAGCCTCCGTCAGGGACAAAGATATGGAGTTTTACTTCTTGCTCATCCAAGAGACAAGAGCACTCCCAAAATATAAACACCCTCCCGAAGTTATCCTACAACCATCTACATTCCCGACCCAATCGGCATCCGAATAGGCGAATAAACGGTCATCGATATCAAAGGAATACCAAATACCGTATGAAAGAGTTCCACTCATGTATTTAATAATACGTTTAAGAGTGTGTATGTGTGACTCTTCTGGGGACGCCTGGTATCTCTCACAAACTCCAACACTAAAGGTAATATCAGGACGAATAGTGGTCAAGTAGATAATACTACCCATCATACTCTGATACAAGGTTTGCTCTATATACTTGCCTAAAGAGTCTTTGCTAAGCTTTGTCGATGTACTCATAAGGGTGCGTGAGTGCTTAGCAGAGTCTAGACCAAATTTCTTCACAAGGTCTCTTTCATATTTGGATTGAGATATGAATATCCCATCCTCAAGCTGACGAACCTGGATACCTAAGAAGAATGTAATCTCACCTACCATGCTCATCTCAAACTCACTCTTCATCTCCTCCTTAAAGATGTGAGCATGGCAGGAGCACGTGAATCCAAAGACTATGTCGTCCACATAGTCTTGGGCAACCAAAATGGCGCCACTCTCTCTCTTTTTACAAATAACGTCTTATCTACTCCTCCTCTCTTGAAGTCGCGATTTAGGAGATAGGAAGTAAGCCTTTCGTACCAAGAACTAGGTGCTTATTTTAAACCACACAAGGTTTTCCTAAGATAGTACATATGTCCCGGGTGCTTAGGGTCTTTAAACCCTTTTGTTGTTCCACATAAACCTCCTCCTACCGAATGCCATTTAGAAAGGTACTCTTGACATCCATCTGATATAACTTGAAGTGCATATGACATGCTATGGCGAGTAGTAAACAGATGGACTCAAGCCTAGTAATAGGAGCGAATGTCTCCTCAAAGTATATACCCTCGACCTGTGTGTAGCCTTGAGCGACCAACTTAGCCTTATTGCGAACTATGGTACCATTTTCATACACCTTATTCTTAAAAATCCACTTAGTACGTATCATGTTAGTCTTGCTAGGTTAGGGGACCAACTCCCAGACATCGTTATTTCTAAACTGAAGCAGCTCTTCTTACATGGCATACATCCAATGCTCGTCCTTGAGTGCTTCTTTCACATTCTTGGGCTCGACTAGGGATGTGTAATACAGATAACAAATAACATTTTTGAGTTGAGCACAAGTCTTGACACCTAATGTAGGATCACCAAGTATACCATAAGGGTCATGACTCTTTCAAACTCAAGATGGTGTATCCCCTAAAATAGGAATAGGGTCTACAATGGTGGCATGAGGAAGGATGTGATCGTCTCCAGATATGCATCATCCTCACATTGTGGGCAAGGAGCAGTAAATGCCGATGGCTCGTCATCCCTAATCATGACATTTATTGACTTCACAATCTTAGAGCTAGCCAGATTATAAACCTGGTAAGACATACTCGTTGATGAATATCCTAAATATATCCCCTCGTCTCTCTAGGAGTCTAACTTTCCTAAGGGCTTTCTATCTCTCAAGATGTAGCAAGTACTCTCAAAGACACGTAAATATGATCGGTTGGGCTTCTTCCTTGTCCATAACTCATAAGACGTGTGAAGTGTGTGCTAACGAAGATATACCCTATTCACCGTATTGTATGCGGTGCTCATCGCTTCTGGCAAAAAATGTTTAGGCATGTTTCTCCCAAGAAGCATGGATCTAGCCATTTCTTATATTGTACTGTTCTTACTCTCATCAATCCTATTATGTTGAGGAGTGTGAATGACTAAAAGTTCATATTTGATGCCCACTCCATCATAATAACTATCCATTTTATCTTTTTTAAATTCAGTGTCGTTGTCACTACGCATCTAATTAATAGTGACACCGTGTTCGTTTTGTAGGACACGACACTTAGTTGTAAGGAACTCAACCACATCAAACTTTTCTCCAAGGAATCCTATAATAGAATATCTAGAAAAGTCATTGACCATCATGAGAATGTATCTCTTACTACCTAAGATCTCTGAGCGAGTAGGACCCATAAGATCTATGTGAATCAATTCCAAAACAAGGGAGGGTAGTAATGGTATTCAAATTTGTTTACCCTTTTGGAAAGGTCCACAAACTGAGGAAATTGATTTCCCAAGCGATGGTAAGCCATGAACTAGGTCCTTTTTCACTAATATCTCAAGATATCTAAAGTTCACGTGACCTAGCCATTGATGCCAAAGGTCCACAGTGGAGACCGTGGCATTGTTGCACATAAAGGATGACTTGGGCACAATCCCATAACAATTATTTTCCGTCCTCGCACCTTGTAGTAAAAGTTTACTGAATTGATTATAAACATTGCATTTGGACCAGTCAAACTTTATCGTAAAGTTTACATCGCACAATTGGCTTATGCTAATTAAGTTCGCTTTCAACCCTTTCACGTATAACACCTCATCTAGCTTAGGAAATCGGTTATCTCAACACTGCCTCATCCTTAAATGTTAGATCTACTCCCATCTCCAAAGGTGATTTTACCTTCCTTGCGATCTTCAAAGGGGGTAAAAAATAAGACGTCATTGGTCGTGTACTTAGAACACCCACTATAAAAATACCATTAGGAAGTATTTTTAGCCTTGAGATCAACATGAACATACAGGTCTTTATTGTCTCACTTAGGTACCCAAGTGGCGATAACCTTTTGTTTTCCCTTATCGTTGTTGGCTCTAGTCGGAATGTTGGAATCGTTCTCAAACAGCAAAGATACCTATTTGAATTCTTCCATCAAACTCTGCGAAGTTTCAATTAGAAACTAAATTTCTCTTTAAACTATCAAAGTCACTAAAGTGGTGTACGGGAGTATGAGTATGCCCAGTACTACCTAATTTATAGCAAAACTCTCTAAGGTAACCTCTTATTTTTCAAAAAGGGTAAACATACACAGGTTTAGGTCTACCTTGGTTTGCTTTTCTAGGTCTAACTCTTTTTTATGTTTAGGCGAGGGCCATAAGGATTAATCACAAACTCAGGAACCGAAACCGTCAAAACCTATTCCATGCCTCTTAACAAAACTTAAAGCGGGGTTGAGGAGTATCTTACCTACCTTCTTTAATGTATCCTCGATAGTTACCTTGATCTATCATGCATATTTGAGATTTTTCTTGAGTTGGGATACAGGGGCTTCAAGTTTCTCACGAGTTTTCACGGATGCTTGGAGATCTCTCGTAAGACTAGCCACCTTAATGGTCAAGTCTCGTTTTCTCTCTCAACTAAACAAATGCTGTCTCCCAAAGCTTTTCTCACCGAGGACTTAGTCTTTCTCACCTCTTTGAACTCTTTCTCTAGCGCTAACACTCTCATAGCTAACCCTTTATTTTGTTTCTTAGTTTTAAAGGAATCATTTTAAAGATCAGCGCAGGCGCACTGTAGGTCACTGTCACTCTCACATAAAACATTCTCTCCCTCACTCTCCTCGAAAAGGCGAGATTCACTATCGAGGCAATCATGTTTAGTAGCTTCCTCATTGTTGTAAGGTGCACTCGATGTACTAACATGACTTGACATGAATGCGGTGAAGTTACATCCATGCGATGATTCATTCCTCGAACTCACCGGCTCAACCTCGCTAACACTAAGCGTGAAATTTAAGGCAACTTTGCATTTCCCTTGACGTTTCAACCTAGTCGGACACTCACGAGAGTTGTGACCCTTTACCTCACACTCATAATGTCTTTCCTCGTCTTGCTCAATTTGTATTTTTTATCTTCCTCAAAACTTTTCTTATCTTTGGAAGAATTTTGCCTTTTCATTTTGAGAAATTTCTTAAAATTTTTATCAAAAAAGGCCAAATCATCTAAAATATAGTCGTACTCAGAATCGGATGACACTTCCTCTCCCTTTTTAGATACTTCTCTCTCTCTCTTTTTAGATTGGGCTTTAAGTACAATTCCCTTTCCTTAGGTTTTACAATTTTAGGGAACATCTCTATCTCATATGTTTGAAGATCTCCTACAGGTTCTTCTAACCTAAGAGTGTCTAGGATCTCTGATGAATTAAGTATAATAACCTTAGGAATAAAATTTGAGGAAGCGATCTCAGGATTTTCTTAACCACATGCATCTCAGGTATTTTCTCACCTAAATTGAAGCTCAAGTTTACTATATCAAAAAGTCGTGCATAAAACTCGTCAAATGATTCAGATTCAAACATTATGATTGTTTTGAATTATGTGGTGAGATTCTGCAGCTTAGAAGCTTGAACAACATTGGTACCCTCGTGAGTGATCTCGAGGGTATCCTAAGCTTCTTTAGACATAGTGCACATCATAATGCAATAGAACTCGTCAGGGGTGATGGCTCCCGAGATAGCACTCAGACCGCGAGAGTTAAAGTTTATCTATTTAAAGCCATCCTCTATCCATTGAGACACAAGTTTAGGTTCAACGATATTGTCAATAGTAACAATGGTTGGTGTCCACCCTCTTTCACAGATCAACCAGACGCGTTCATCAATTGACTTTAAAGTAGACCGCATTCTAGCTTTCCAATATACATCGTTGGTACCATCAAAGATGGGCATTCGATTATACAAATTATCCACTAAAATCCGGTCTTTTTCAAGATCAACAATTTTTCAAAAAAAAAATTGATATCAAAGAAAGGTTTTTGCAGAAAAAGATCACACAATATTTTTTATAACCGCCCCTGATAATAATTTGATAGTGCTCACGATCTAATGGATTGACTTATTTACTTAAATGCCCCAAACAAAATTCAATTTATACTAAATTTTAATCTTTGATTAAATTAATGTGTGCATGTAAGCAATGTCCAAATATAATCAAGCCAAACATTCAAAAGCAAATAATATGAGGAAAAATCCCTTTACAGGACAAAACCTTTTTTCATCACTTTAGAGAGTTTTACGAGATAACTTACTTATAAAACTTCCTGAAGAATACCATTCAGATCCAGAGCAGTCCACAGATGGATATCCACGCTTGTTATCCACCGATCAACCTTTCTTTCAGTAGTGATCCCTCTTGTAACAAGGTCACTAGTAGATCTCTCTCTCAATAAGTATAGATCAGGTATGAGCCTCCTAGGGTTTTAAATAGATTAACAAATATATTGGTGAGGAATTTTTTTGAATCAAAGAGGTATTTAGACCTAAAAAGTTTGAGGACTTTTGTAACACGTATGCAGGTTACATTTTTTTATAAGTTTCCACAAAAATCTTTCGAAATAGCTATTTATAGGTCACGCATAAAACTTGAGGCAACGATTTTTGTTCGAACGAAATAGAAGTCGTTCGAATGATAATATCATCTCATTTGAATGAATACCCAGTTCGTTCAAGCAAGACTCCAATCTCGTTTGAACAAGCTTTTAACGAGATTCAAACAGAACACCCTCGTTGGATGTTTGTTTGATGAAATGATCAAACGAGCCTTCAAATGAAGTAGACATTTCGTTCGAACGAGATGGTGATGTCATTTGAACTAGGCCAAAAAAATAATTTTTTAACTTTAATAATTTGCCTAAACTTTTTATAAAAATACATCTCCCAAGTATAATTGTAAATAAATTCGAACTCCTAAAATATTTATACCTTCATAATATAGATAATTCTTGAACTTGGAGATGTTAGAGATTCCGTTCATCATATCGGCATGTGTCGATTTGTAATAGGATACGTCAAATGTTCCGTAGTGCAAATAAAACAAATAATAAGCCTAAGCTAAACTATTTGTCCTTAGAGTTGTGTTTGATGCCTTTGTTATTGTTCTTATTTGGTTTCACATTTATTACAAAAGTGATCACGTCAGTGGTGGAAAAATGAAGAAATAAGTGAATTAAATGAGTGATATTTTTAGTAATTGAAGAAGCATAAAATATGAGTTATCGTATGTATTTTTGTCTTTCGATTGTGAGGAAACCTCCTTAAACAGGATGAAATTATAGAATGATGAAGGGAATATGAAGATGTCTTCCCATTCGACGTCCTCAGTGTACTTATTTAATGAACGCTGTATTTTGTTGTGCAAGACAGAGTAGGCCTTATTCACTCCCTATTCCACTCCATTAGTAATGGAGTATTGTTTCTAATTCTGTAGGAGCCCGTCCAATATTGTTTTATCTTCATTCCATATGATTACTTGGATTTTTTTTTATCCCTGCTAGTTTAATTTCAGTTGGATAAATAAAGTAGGTGTAAATTCAACTGTAAATGAACCTTTACTCGAAAAAATAAGAGATTGAGAACCTCCTCATCCATCAAGATTAGTTTCAATATATTTCCCGATCCTCTTGTATTGGTGCTCAATAGTTCCTTTATACAAGACTTGACAAATCATTTGCCACTTAGTTTCAAGTCGGTGGAGATCGTTGATCATTTGGTAATTGCTCAACTGGGACTTCTGGTGATGTCATCGTTTGAATCAGTGTTTGCCCTGGTGAATGAAGATCAAAATAGAAAAAATTTATTCTAATAATATGTAAAAAATTATAAATATTTACAAAGAAAACGAAACTCAACTATGGGGAGAGGAAAAAGCCAAATAGGTATACAACATATGAATTAAATCCAAGACATATGAAGAATATGCGGGATATCAAAATGTTTTTTACCTTGATTCTAATAGAACTTCTTTGTAGATAATATTTTCTGTTGCATTATTTTTTTGGGAACATGCAGAGTTGAGAAGCAATTTTGTGGTTTCCATTGAAGTTACTCTTGATAAATTAATGTATAGTTGACCATGGGAGAAGACGTTCATTAGTAAGTAAACACCAACACTAGGAATTATTTGACCTTGTTCTTTGTTTATTGTCATTGCGAAACATAAACAAATGAGAAATCTTTTCGTTTGAATTTAAGTGGGTATTCCTCATTTTCGACTGAAGAAAGTGGAATGTGTGGCAAAAGAACATTTCTACCTTTATACTGGCCCAATGAAATTTCGATGTGGATGACATTATCATAAGAATCTTTGTATAAAATTCTTGTGCCATTTCATAAACTGGCAGATGGATTTAAACTGTGTAGAATAATGATTGGGCAATTTGGTTTAAAATTCAATGTGTGAAGGGCAGTCCATTTGGCATCACAGAATCTAAGAATTCTTATTGGTAATAGTCGTGTGTGTCATCCACAACTTCATCAAAGGTATTTAATATCTTTAAATTTCATGGAAACATTTAAATCATCATAGCATTGAGGGTGTAAACATGTTCGTTTGTTGTTGTAATAATGGCTCGATATGTTAAGAAATCACGCAATGTAGCATTGAGATTTAGTGATCGGAAGATAACATCAAAGAGGGACTTTTCAAGATCTCATTTTGTTGGGTACGTATGACAATTTCACCAGGCAGATTTATCAAATCATCATGGGCTGATGATTCTGCTCCATTTTCAATTCGTAGTAGGAACCCACTGAAGTTTTGATCATTTTTCTCAAGCATATTTATTTTTAAAGGTAAAAATTGCATTGTATTCCAGAGCGGTGACATCACAAGGCTTGGATTTATTATCACTAATATTGTCCCTCGACGGTCGACAGGTGGTACCTGGTGAAAATCACAATTGAAGACAATAACCATACCCCCAAAGGGTTAAAAGTATCTATTAGATCTTTTAAACATCCTATCAATAATTTCTACCACAAAACGCTTTGCCATTGGTTCTTCATCCCCAATTATGATTCTTGCTTGTCACATGAGTTCTGCAGTGCCACTATGCTCTGGCATATTACACCAGCTGGTTTCGTTAGCAAGGACCAATATTTTGAATCGTGAATGTGCGGTTCGCCCTCCGGGCAATATTTTGAACATTCTCTAAGTGAAAGTGGCCCAAAATAAAAAAAAATTTAACAAAAAATCCCAATGTTTAATTAACCGAAAACGAAATCGGCCAAAATAAACATCACATAATAGGACACAACACGCTATGAAAAAAATTATTTTATCATTCATGAACACTTCTCAAATAAAAGTGATACAACACAATGTTTTGTTAACGAAAAAAAGCATGACAACATGAATTTTTTTATTTATTTATGTCGAACACTACTTAAGTATAAGTGGCACAACAAAAACAAAATTAACAAAAAATGATCTTAACTAAAGTAAACATGCCATGTCACAATATGACATGAAATGAAATATTATTTTTTTACTTATCTTGAACCTGATTCAAATAAAATCGGCACACCACAATATATGTTCTTAAATAAAAAACGAACCCGACCAAAATAGATACAGCACAACAGGAAATATTTGCATGGGAAATTTTGTTTGGATGGACTCTAAACATGTATGTTTGGATTTTGTAATTCAATATTAAATGGCCTATTTTTTAGGAGGAGGGGGTGGAATGGAAGCAAATCATCATTTTTTTTTATGTTTAACATGTCATGCTTCATTATTTTGTAATCAATTTTAAATATATCATGTTGACAAAAAATTGTCTTATGGGATTGCAAGTGTCATATAGCCACAATTATTAGGAAATAAATTTATCGTCGTGCGATCGGCAATGATAAACCCTAGTATATATATATAAAGGGAGAGGGGTTTTTTGTCCATCATAAGACTTTGGTCACAAAACCTATATAAACATATTTTGTATCTATGGTTTTGAATCTAACGGTTGTAATTGCTTGAACCAACCAGTTAATAGGACAAAAGTATACCTTGAGCCCATAAATTCATTACCCATTTTACCTTACCTCTGCTTCTAGCCCAGAATTGTACCATTTTAAAAGACTCAACTCTCTTTCATCCTTCATGTTGCAGAAATCCGTTTGTGTTCTCTGTTATCACGCTCTCTCAAAGCCTCAACTCTTCTTTCACGATTAAGGTAAAAAAATCATCTCTTGGTTCTTTGTTTTAATTTTTTTGTTCTTTGCTGATCTTTGTTGAAAACCATTTTCCACGTTTGGTCTCTCACAGCTTCTCGGTTGCTTCTTTTGTTTATCATGGTTTAAAACATCTTAACTCCGTCTATGCAAAATATTGTACAAAGAGAGACTTATCTTTACTCTAGCCAATTGTGAAGGTGGATGGCACCGGAGAGGCAGTTGCATGCATGAAGCTTCTTCGCCGTGATGAAGCTTTACATGAAAAGCTTATTCGCTGTTTAAAACACCTCTCATAAAAACTTCTCACCAAACCAACCAGTTTCAGAGAGAGGTTGCGTATGGATACTCTCTCTCAATGTTTAACTTAGTTTTGCTTTAATTCTTGGTGCCTCCGTTTAAATTGTTTTAATAAATGTTTTTTTTTTCATTTAATGGAGTATCGCCATCATAGTGGTTGAAACTTTTTTTGTTGTATTTTTCTTATTAATGATTGAAGAATTTTTTGGCATGATCTTTTTCTGTTTTCCCAAGTGCGGATATAAATGAATCTTACGCTGATCTGTCATATCTCTGTTTGTTCATCTGTCATTTCTCTCTTTATAGCTACCTTTGGCCGCCACATGAGTTGTGGGGACAGATCAAACAAAAAATAAGGGGAGAGAGATCAAACACAAAATGAGTTGTATAAAGTCCATCGGGTTAAGACTACCCACCACAGGGTATACACCCTTTTACCTCCTTCAGAGGACGTACAGATTCAGAGAGAAGAACCAACTATTCTTTATAGAGAGAAAAAATCCACAACGAAGAGTTGCAGATTGGCCAGACATCGGTAAACTTATTTGATATTAATTTTATTCTTAGTTCAAGGAATTCTATGTTCTTGAACGTTGGGGTCTATGTTCTTGACTGTTGGGTTTTGTGAAGATTGTGTGCAGCAGGTTCATGCCTGTTTGAACATGGAAGTTCTCTCTCTCTCTAGGGCTGGCAATATGGGTTAAATAAGGAAAATCCACCCATTATCCACTCGAAATAATACTGTCTAGATCCCATGATTTATTGCTCGGGTTGAAATGGGTTTAGAGTCCTATAATGTCGATTTAAAGATTTGCTGTAAACACTCCTTTTCCACCCCTCCAATATTGCCTCATTTTAGATTTGCTTTAATTTCTGAAATTAATTTTCATTTCAACCACATTAAAGTCGGAGCATATTCGCCGCTTGGATTGCACATTAATTTTGTTTCCGAATATTTTTTTTTGCTTCTTACAGGTGGTCGTCCATAATTTTACAACCTATTTCTTTCTTAGACTGGGCTGAGATATATAAAGCAATAAATGGCTTTAGACTGTGTGAAATTGAAATGGGTCCCCTCTGATTTTGCTTTATATGATCTATTTTTCATTAGCTTTGTTTTACAGGTATTGGATGTGGGCTCTTCTTCCCTATTCTATGGAAGCCAAAGCTATTGATGACAATATAGAGTAAGACTCACTTCATTGAGAGGAAAATAAACTTTTTTTTTCTTACACGTTGCAGTAGATTCATTAGTCAATTGTTAAAACTTGTAACGTGTGTTAAAACTTTCAATTTCCACCCATTATTTTTAGAAGTTTGTAAATTTAGGACCTATTGTAACATGTATTCTAAAAATAAGATAACAAACATTTTATTTATAATTTTAGTCCCTATTTTCGAATAAAGCTGCTGGTGCTGATCCATATCAATAGAAGATCAACCAATCACAGTATGCTATGTCAGCCGATAATTTGAAAATAGGGACTAAAAATGAAAACGAAATGTTTGTTGTCCTATATTCATAATCAATATTATTTTAAGTCCTAAAAGTGCTTAATCTATTATTTTTTTTGAATTTTGAAAATTAGTATGTTAATTGTAAAAAATCTGAAACAAAGCTTCATTTCTTGGGAGGAGACTAGCCTCAAACATGCAACTGAATGACCAGTTTTCCAACCTTAACACCCTCCAATTCCTTGACTAGGGTTTCAGGTCATTTAATAATAGATGTTCTTCAAGTTTGTGGTTTAAAAATAGATGTTTAAGTCATTTAATAATGTCTGATTTTTATTAAAATTATTAGCAATATTATTTCCATTTTTTGCTAGACTACTAAAATTATTAGCAAGTTTGTGGTATTTATCCATGGGAACAAAGGTAAAAAGGGTTGAGATTCTTAAGCCTTGGAGGAGAAGGCTTTTACTGATTTTTCGTGTGTTTATTTCAATAGTTTTGACTGTTAAAAGTGAGTTTTTTATTTTTATTTTTATTTTTAGAACACTTGAATGTTGAAATTAGGTGACAATGATGTTGAAGTCTTCATATGCACCTAAAAGTACTTTAATGCGCACATGGCTCAATGTTTGAACATCACTATATTAGTTATTGTACCTAAAAGTACTTTAATGTGTGCATGGCTCAATGTTTAAAGATTAATATGTTATGTATTGTACCTAAAAGTACTTTAATGTGCATACGACTCAATGTTTAAAAACTAATATGTTATGTATTGTACCTAAAAGTACTTTAATGTGCGCATGACTCAATGCTAACTTTATAGAGAAGTGTATTCATTACTTTCCAATGAATGATACTTAAAATTCAAATATTTTTCAACCACAAAATTTGATGCGATTAATGTGAATAGTTTCTGTTAATGTGTGTAACTTCGAGTTTTTTAAAATGCATTTAAGGGAAGAAATTGTATCAATTTTCAATAGCATAAGTTACACTATAATTAAATGAGAATTTCTCGATACAAATATGTCATTATATGCCAATTTGGATAGGTATGACGACTTTCACGTAAAACAAATTAATCAAACAAATATCAAACCAACTAATCTATCATGATTAAAACTAATAAATTTGAGGAATAAAAAATTATTAAAATATTTTTGTCATGCCATTATTATTATTGTTACGAACTATTTGTATTGTTGTTGGAGTACTTTTTCTTTCTTAAATAGGGTGGATACTCCTATTAACAAAGGAAATTCTTTTCAAAATTTTGAAATTGTTTACACTTATTTGTATTGTAAAATAAACTCAAATTATACCATTCAATATTGTGGAAATTTTCATCTGCGTTGGTCTTTCTTCATGCACGTTTTAATTAATTTTTGCTCACAATTAAAAGAAAGGATTGTAATTGACCTAACATTTGTTCATGCGTGTTGGCCTTATAGTTTCATGCCTTATTGAATTGGGTTTTAATTTGGCCTTATAATGCATTTCATGCTGTAATTTGAGACTTTTTTTTTCCTTTTCTTGCTAATGCTTTAGGCGTACAAATTTTATCACGGGAACAAATTTATCGCGGTGCCGTCGGCACGAGTACAAAATATCACGGAAACAAATTTATCGCGGTGCCATCGACACGGTACAAAATATCACTGGAACAAATTTATCGCCGTGCCATTGACACGGGTACACCCTAGTGTATATATATATATATATATATATATATATATAAGAATGATAAAAGTCATTTTTCTTAGAATGTTGATGGGTTTCTTGTAAGTGAGAAATATTTCAAGTATTAGTAATGTATTTGTTGTGTGTAGATTGGAACCGAGCATTAGATAAGAGTTCCATTGTGATAGATCAACATCTTTTATTATTGGACACATGAAGAAAATTAACTAAAATATAAGGTGTAGATATGAAAGTTGACTAGTGTAAACGTTTTGGAAATGTTGGGGGAGGCCATGGCCCCCCTCAGTCATGCTGTGGCTTCGCCAACAATATTGCCATGAATGGGCCTGTGGGTGTTTGTGGAGAAGGTAAGAATATAATAAGACCATTCATGTTTAATTAACCCAAACACAAGCAACAAATTAGAGTGTTTGGTTGCAAATGAACCATAGGCACATAGGATTAAAAAACACAAAAAATTAATCATTTAAGCACAAAAAGAGATTAGAGTAAAAAAAACCTTTGAACAGAAAATAAGGTTTCTTCAGTAGTTGAGACACAAAAACGGATTAGAGTAAAAAACCTGCAGAACTAAAAATGAGGTTTGTTCAGTAGTCGAGACACAAAAATGGATTAGAGTAAAAAAAATATAGAACAGAAAATGAGGGTTCTTCAGTAGTTGAGCTTGTATATCTTAGGTATTTATATTTCAATAATATCTAGATGTTAATTTTCTTTTGATTTTTTTTACATTCTGTAAGGTTACATATGTCAGTGCTAAGTAATGAAGGTACAAAAAACATACCTATAGAATAAATACTTGAATATTCCTAATTCTCAGCCTTAAAGTGCTGTAAAGGCAATGATCTAATGATTTATGTGCAAAATTTTGTGAGATGGGCAGGGAGGCAATGGCAGGGGAAAAAATCTCATTATATTCATAATAAAGAAGCTATTGACGGGGAAGATTAAGTGATTCTTGATTTCAACAGTTTGGTAGGGGAAGATAGAGGTTTAGAAGATGAGGGGTTGGGAGTATGGGATAGTAGAGTCGTTTTGTAAGAGAATGAATGAGGTGAGGGATGAGAGAGCATACTAATTATGAATGAGGTTGGAGGTTATTTTCGGATAATTATATTATAGGAGGCTACATTCATATTTTCACCATTAAAAAGAGGTTACCCTCTTTCTAGGTAGTAGTAGATAAGAATTACTGTTAAGTTAACATCCAGGTCCAAGCTAATTTATGCACTTTAGGTTCAACTCAAAAAGAAGGTAATCCTTGCTATATCATACATGATCTCAGGAGTCAATTTGTAAATTAGAACCCGAGTATTGTGTATGGCTGTAATGCTCTTTTGGGTTTGGAGGAAAGGTGCATCTGTATTGAGGGAGGTATTCCTTCACAGGTACTCATGATTTAGTCTTACTCTTCCCAGTTACCTTTTGCAAGGACGGTTGAGGGAGTGTGTCTAACGCAATTGCGCATAGTATTAATGTGTGGTTTCTTATTAGCGGGTAAGTCTGAATTTATTCAATCGAGAGTTTAGAGATGTTAAAAGAACCTATTTGGTTATGAATTATAATATGGACTTTTGTGCTTAAATACAATTTTGGTAAGAATTTGCATTTGACACATCTTTTTTAAATACCGATTGATAACATTTCGGAGTTTAAATTATGTTTTTAGAAAATGGCAATATTCCGTTTTTTGTTTTTAACTCAAAACCATTCATTCTTCATATTTTCACGTCTTTATACCTTAATTTGTTATATATATGTATATATTATTAAAATATATAGTATACTAATATCTATATGTTAAATAATAGAATAAATCTAGGGAGACCCACAAAAAAAACCCATTTCGTAAACCCACTGTATTAAAAGCTTATACCTTATTACTGTGGGTCCCGCCAGGGCATCAAAATGTGCATTTAAAACTTGTATCCATTTTTGTCTTATTCACTGGGTTTACCAAATGAGTTTTTTTGTGGGTCTCCCTAGCTTTACTCTAAATAATATTATCAATTCATATGTTTTACTTATGTACAGTTTTATACATTTATTACAAATATGTAACTATGTAAAGTGTGTGTGTGTGTGTATATATATATATATATATATATATATATATATATATATATACTTTTATGTGTATTTATGTGGGGGAATTATCCGACCTAATGGGAACATCAAGCACCTGTCTGAGCAGTTAGATATTTGATCGCATATTGAAGATAAGAACAAAGGAAGAGCTGCTCAACGGAGATCTCGGGCTTGGATTCACCCCATCTAAACATAACAACATTCTAAGGTCATAGAGTCCAAGACTCTTCCTCCTCCTCCTCCTCCTGTTCTCTATAATTATAACCCACATCCCTGGGAAAAGGGACATGCAATCTTTATTATCAAGAGTTGATTAATAAAGATATATAGAAATACCCCTGTGGACGTAGGCACATTGTCGAACCACATACATACTGTATTGTGTTATTGTGATTTTACCTTCTACTCGAATTAATTGAGTTGGATCATTATAGTAGGATTTTACCACCTACAATTGACGCCATATATGGGATCGAGTTTCTTTTTCTCAACCAAACAGAGCCAAAAAATAGTAATATCTCATTCGCACAACCTTGTTTGCCGTAGAATGGCGACCATTAGAATGATGAAAAATGGAACTCCAACACCTTGGGTCAGGTTTGAGGTCCATCCCAATAGAAGTCTTAACACTCGTAACTCGCGTTATCACCCACAGGAGGAAAAAACTATGGATAACAATGAACAATCGAGATACACCCAGATCTCATGGCTTGCAGACGCTTATGAACGGAGGCTTCGTTAACAGGAACTCGCCACACGCCACCAGTAGGAGGAGAATGCGCATTTGTAACGTCGCCTGGAAATAATGGAATAAGATATAGACGGGGATAAATTCAAATTATATGCCTGAACACCTAGCCCTAAGATGAGCAAAACTTGCAACTAAGGCAAGAGTTTGCGGCATGATCAAGAACGCTCCAAAAACAGGAGCTCGCAAGTGAGAAGAGACTAGGAGGGGTCCATCACAAGAATGATCTCTGTAATCTTATCCAAGGAGAGATAAATGAGCATCCGGATCATCACGGGGCCAGACCTAGCATGGAACTGTCCAGAAGGGCCCTCTTGAGTTATATAAAGTCCCCTTTATCAAAGTCAATCGACGAACCAGAGGCTCCCAAGAAGTTCTCCACCCATAGAGTCAAGATCTACGATGGGAAGACTAATCCCATTTATCATGTTTTCCATTACCATTAAGCAATGACTCTTTAGAGAAGAAATAAATCCCTTATGTGCCGTATATTCCATTATAATCTGAGGCCTATCACATAAAAGTGGTTTAAGAAGTTACCACATAGTTCGGTTATCAGCTTCAAGAAGCTCGCAGAAGCTTTCATTATAAAATTCATAACCATTAGCTCTCATACTAAGAGGATGGACTTACTCCTCACTATAAGGAAAAATCCTTAGGAAACCTTATAGGAATATGCTAAGCGTTACTGGAAAACCTATAACGAAGTAGAGGAATGCTCTGAGAAAGTTGTTGTGGATTATTTCAAAATTCGTCCGCTGTGTAACTCTATGTTGCACCAATCCCTTATCCCTTACCATGAAAGAGGCCAACACTATTGACAATCTTATGTTCAGAATTGAGAAGTATGACAAGGTGGAAGATATGGTAAGTAGCAGCCTATATGAAAATGGCCTATCAAATACAACTAAGAACAGTGACAAAGAAAATCAACGTAAGAAGGAACAAGAAGAAGAATGATGGATCCAGAAGTAATGATAAAGGGGATCCCACCAAGACCCACTAGGCTATCAACACTATTTTCAAAGAGTTGATCTACAAAATTTTGAGCAAAATTAATTATCAACAGTTTTTCAAGTGGCCAAGGAAGATAATAGGAGATTCATAAAAAATAAACACTGCCCCTGATATGTTCCTATCATAAGGACAACATGAACAAAAAAGAGAATTACAAAGCGCTCAAATACCACTTAAAAAAATTGGCGCAGACGGGCCATCTGGACGACTATGTGGAGAAAAATGACAGAAAGACCACTATGAAGCACTAATAAAAGCCTGACAATGTTCTAGATGACAACGAGATGAGGCACGAGTTTATGATCATCTACGGGGTATCGAGTCTAAATAAAATCTAAGGAAATGCCATTTGAATGGAGTTAAAGAAAATTATTGTGATCATGGGAGCTTTCCAGATCGACCCTACCAAAACCTCAGCAGGTAAGTGCCGTTAAGCAGAAGACATGATTATAATAGGCATATAGTCTTCACCGAGGAAGACCTGGTCAGAGTCAAGACTCCGCATCATGATGAGCTATAAATCACTTTCAAGATGGAAAACTGGGATGTTGACAAGCTACTAGTTGACTAGGGGAGATCTTCAGAGATCATATACTTGAAACTATTCATCAAGTTCAACCTAAAGATTGAAGATCTAAAGCCGACGATCACCTATTTGGTTGTATTTATAGGGAAGAATAATGTGCCTCTGGGAAGATGGCTATGCCTCTGAGGAAAGTGGTACTACTAGTTGAACTGGAAATATATCGAAGTTGATTGAGTTTTTAGTAATGGACATGGAGCCCCCCTATAACACCATCCTAGGATGAGATTGGCTCCATGCCATGAAGGTTTTCCCCTCCACTTATCAATAAAAGCTCAAATGCATCACTGATTGGGGGATAATGGAGATAAAAGAAGATCAAGTCATTGCTTGGCAATGCTTTATCACTACCATCAGGCCTAAGTAAGAATAGAAGAAAGAGAAAATGGTCGTGGATGATGCCACTCTATCTAAGTAGTAAATAAAGTATTATAGACCGGGAGTGGAAGAAATAAGGATGGTCCCTGTATACAGAGTCATGGAACCATTATAAAAATTAATGTTCAATGACTTACACTCGAAGATTTTTTTTATTGGTACCTCACTTACCGATCACGTAAAAAAATAATTGCTCTCTCTTCTTAAAGAGAATCAAGATGTATGCTCTTGGCAACCTGATGATATGACTGGGATATATCCCAAAGTAATGTGTTTTCGACTCCACATGGACCCCACATTCTCTCCCATCATGTAAAAGGCGCACTGAACAGCCCCACAAAAGGCGAAGGTTGTGGAAGAAGAGGTGTGGAAACTTCTGGAGGCAAGGTCTATTAAAGAAGTTCAATTATACAAGTGGCTCACTGACTTGGTTGTTGTTAGGAAAAGTAATGGAAAGTAGAGAGTTTGCATAAAATTTATCAACTTAAATAAAACCTGTCCTAACTACATCTTTCCTCTGTTGAAGATTGACCAGATGGTCGATGCACAACTAACCACGCACTACACCAAATCTGCCTAATTGTCACGGTCATTGACCTTGACAAGTTCAACTTGTCAAGGACAATGACCGTGACAATTCGGGGAGAGATAACTTTTTTTGTTACGGACATGTCACGATCATTGACCGTGACAACTATCCTAGAATTGTCACGGTCGCTGATCGTGACAAGTTTAGTCACGGTTAATAACCGTGACAAAGCCTTGGCCCTTTTTTAAAAAAATTTCACGGTCAATGATCGTGACAATTCTGGGCAGAATTTTAAAAAAATCTGTTGGGCAGTATGACCACTGTCACTGCCCAGCAGTATATTTGTACCTGTTATAGCAACGTTGTACCTGTTCAAACATCATATATCTAAACAAACTAAAGATAATGCAAATATATATTCAAAATAGAAACAATATACATGACGATATAATCCAAATATAATTCAAATGTACCAACTTAAAAATAATGTCACTACATGTCTGGGGTAAATGTGAAGAGGTGAGTAGGCCACACGATATACGAATTGACACATCCACTAATATATATTGTGCCGCATTGTTCGCGCAACCACAATAGGGAGTTCTCCTTCCCGGGTATCACATGCGTGACGAGCACTTTGGACTCGATCTCTTGAAGCGCACGTCCATGAACTATTCCACCCTGGACAATATTCGGGTCCCTCAAACCCCGCCCTATCCAATGGCCATCAAATACGTCCAATATGAACACGCTCGGCCAACCAATTATTGACATCGGTCTGGGGAAGGGAGCCAAATAAGGAAGTGAATCATCGAAGTACGCACGTGTCGGTGATGAAGCGGCGAGGTCCACATCCTCGTCATCCTGCACCTCGTTCTCCCGCACCTACTCCTCCTCTTCCTCCACCTCTTTCTCCTTCCCTTTCCCCTTACGGTCTCCGTCCAACATACGCTTCATGAATGAGTGCATATCTTGGACCGTCGCCTCCAAACGGGACAACTTCGCATCATGTGAATTCACCGTTCGAGCCAACCCGGTGTCGCTCGTCTCCAATCCGATGATCCTAGATTTGGCCACCCGCGAGCTCACCCCCCTTGTCCTCCCCTTGCGATCAGAGCCAAGCACTTGGCTGAGTGCGTCTGTGGACAAAGACGCCTTGTCGGCATCAGACTGCGACTCATGCACTTCCTTAAGCTTTGCCTGAAACGACAAAAAGCACATGATTAGTAAAATAAGTAAACTAAAAAATTATAACGTAATTAACAAAAATTAAATTGTCGGATTACTTACAATCGTGGCTGCGACGCTCAGGGACACCTCCTTGTCCTTCCCTTCTTCGTCCGAAGAGCCACATAAGTATCGAGCCTATTTGGCGTACCCCCTGGGCTACTCCCTACTCCCTGAAATAAAATAAAGTAAAATTAGTATCGGCCCCGCAAAGTAAAATAATGAAGAATAATATATTTCTGTAGTTATAAAAAAATTAAATCTTACCTTCATCCTATGCTCCACCTCGGTGTAAGACGTCCGGCCGGAGTAGTGCACGTCCGTCTTTTTTACCCGATTTTCCCTCCCCGATTGGCGAGATGCCAATTGTCGATCCTCGATCTCATTGTCAATGAACTTTTTCCATTGTGCCAATGAGATCGGCTCCTTGGGCGGGACGGATCCACGACATTGGATAATGGGCTCTCATGTTTTCCCAAAGTACCGTGTCCGCATATTTTTCTTCCACGTCTTGTGTTGCTCCCTCAACTGCTCCAAGACGGAATCGCGTAGCTTTGGATCCAAGTTGAATTGTTCCTATCCAACAAATACAATGTTAGTTGCGAATAAATATAAATATTAATATAAAATGAAATTGAAATATTCATATAAATATAAATATAAATATCTTACCTGTAGTGCCGCCCAAACAGCTAACTTGAGCTAATATGACACCTCCTTCCAACTCATAAACCCCGGGCCGATGACCGTCTTTAACAGCTCGAGGGATCTCGCTAATAGCTCCGACTTGTTCTCGATGGTAATCCCAAATTTGCCATATTTGGGGAGCCTAGGGGCCGAGGAGCCCTCGTCGCCTCCGCTACCACCGAGCCCAGACGACATCATCATAACCAGCATCATCATCCTCGCCTTAATACCTTAAGGAGACATTTGCTGTAAAAAAATGTTATTAGTACAGATAAAAAAAATGTTATTAGTACACAGACACACGCAGCCCCCCACCCCCACCCCCTCCCCCCCTCCCCCCCACCCCCACCCCCACCACATATTTTGTGTTATAAGGGATCGAATAAAAGGAATCACCCATTCTTAATTGTTCAGGAAAGAAATATCTTTCTTTATCAAGGTTTAACATGTTACTTGTTTATGTTTGGTTGCCATAAAGAATCTATTCGGGTTTTAAAACATGTCAGGTTTGAACCCAACACTTGTGGTGGGGGGGGGGGGGGGGGTACATTGTTCATTATGTGGGTTTTATGTAAAGAAACCAAATTTAATTCATTATAGGTTTGTACCTTAATTGAAATCATGTTTTTTTTCTTAACACTTGTTTAAACTGATATAAAATCTCGATTGTATTGATGAATCATATGTTTTAAAGAAACATTAATGATTTAAGACAACTTTTTTTTATCAAAATTCGAAACTATTTTGAACCTTAGTCGCCTTCGTGTTAAAATCGATGATTTAAATCATACTTTCAGTTTTAACCTTACTAATGATCATAAGTTGTAATTATCATGTTTAGCCTCGTGCGCATGGATGTCGGCAAAACTAAAGGTGTATTGTATTAGTTTAAGGCCTATGTGTTCCTTTAGGATTTCACTAGGGGCTTTGATTGGGACACTTTGGGGTTTAATCATACAACATCTGCGTTTCATGTGGTTTGGGTTAAAGTGCCTTCTTAGTATATATGTATGGATGTTGTATATATATGTATATATTTCTTGTGTGATTGTTGATGTGGACATATCGTATTTGACTTGTGGGAAATCAATCAGTAGGACTTTGTGTAGGTCGATATATATTTAATCAAACGTCTAGTTGGTCACCCCTACCCCACCACTCACCCCCCATCCCTTCCCCCACCCCCACCCCCTCCCCCCCCTCACCCCACCCCACCCCTACCACACACACGCACACGTACACGTACACATACCACCCCCTACCCCCCACCACACACACAATAATCCAATAATGATTAATAATTATATATACTATGTTTCATTTAATTATGTCTTATTTATATTCAAATTCAATTATTAATAATTATATATAGTTGTGACACCCTGCCTAATTAAACACCGGGGGATCAGTCCTTTATTAAATTATAATCAAGGTGAACGGTTGGTTCATTCTTAGCATCACTGTTGTAAAAATAACTTTTCCAATTAAACACCCTAAATAATTAAGCTAAGTGTCAAAATCATTTTAAACATTACTTTCCAAATTTTATTTTAAAAACCAACATTTAAAACTTTACACAATTCATAGTTAAAGAATCACACAACAACTATCTGGAACATATAATCCAAATAATTAAACATCCAACTGATTGATTCCAATCATTTAAAACTTAAAAGGAAAAACATACTGACAATAATAAATCCCAAAGTGTAAATACTGGGAATAAACGAATCACAATATCCAATAAAACAACTGAATAATGGAAGAGGGCGACACATGCCCAACTAGATAAAATAATGCTAGGAGTGGAATAAAAATGAGATCGTCTAAGCAAGAGGCCTGCAACTCCCACCTAAGCTGCAACACGTTCCTTCCAAAGGATCCTATGCAAGACGCCCATGTGCCTGGGCACCTGTAATATAAACATATATATACAAAAGAGGAGAGATAACAGTAAACGGGTCAGAGCCCGATGGTAAAACAGTTTAAAAATTTAGTTTAGCAAGTATTTAAAATGTTTACTGGCTAATGCAACAACATATTAGTAACGACACTCTCTTGAGAACGTCTCACCTCTCTTCTAGTGTGCACAACTATCGCACTAATCTTCCCAACAGTTTAACTTCTTTTAATCTTAAGTTACTCGTAAGATTTCAAGCTGACGATTTCCAATGTTAAGGAGGTTAATCTTATTTTACAGTACATTTCTTACATAAGCCTTATTTGATAATAAAGTTCCTCAGCAATATATCATACTTTTCAAACACTTATTCCCAAGTTGAAATAATTATTCTTTTCTTTCATACCATAATCACAGCAGGTAGTTTCCAAATTCCAGATTTAAATATATATATATATATATATATATATATATATTAAATACTCATATAACATATATATATATTCTAACAGCACCCCACATAAAATCTATGGTGCGATCATACTTTGCTATCCAGTCCCCCGTATCACTCGTACTAAGGGAAATATTAGTTCGGAATCGCTCTCGAACTGTATTAACACATAACACATACAAAATGAGGCGAAGCATAGTTTCAAGTCACTAAGAGGATAGCACATACCCTCACGTCTCTTAGGACCGTCTGACTATCGATCCGATAGCCTGTACCAAGGATTTCTATCTTCTAGGGTACGAGTCAATATCCCCCATGAAGGTCCCATCGAGATAAGACTGTCCCAGCGTGGTAACCTCAGGGATAGCAAGTAGAGCGGGCATGATTTTTACACATATATAGAATATATGATAAATCATAGAGTCATTTAGATATATAACTATTCACATTCATAAGTTAGGTACGCCCACGGCCTAACATTATGTTATTCCATTCTTATTACATTTTTATTCGATTATTTCTTATAACGAACTTATTCATTTTTATTTTCGAAATTTAGTTTATTCCAACTCACTTCTCATCTCTCGAAGTATTTTCCTTAGCTAAGCACAAATTCAGTAGGTCCTCTCTTACCTTCTAATCCAACTCCTAGACATTTCGATTATTGAGTTTACACACATTAAATTTCTTAGGTATAAATCTTTCCCGTTTACCCTTCATTTTCCCATTTCATCAAAGTTCCACTAAATGGGGTTTACCTTGACCCTACTGGTCCTTTTTATGTTTCATTATGTTCTAATAACCTTAGTCAAGATTTATTACGCAATTAATCAGATTAGGTCAACGTAAGGAAAAATCTAGTTTTTCCCAGGAGGGGTCGACCGATCTATAGAAAGGGGTCGATCGATCGAACCGTTGATCGATCGAAGCTCTTGGCTCGATCGATCGATCAAGCAGGTATGGCGAAAACTGCAGAATACCAGTTACGAGAATTATCATCCAAAATCTTCCAAATTCAAGTTTTTTAACTCCCAAACTCCCAAACTCCCAGAAATTTATACCACAATCATTATAAACCCAAATGAACAATATTCTACGTAAGGCATGCGGGTTTTCATCAAGTATCATGGATTAAAAAGGGACAAAATTAATATAATTCTCATGAACCCTAAAAATTTCTTTAACTTAATTCTTCTCATTCTTTTTCCAGAATTTCTACTTCTAACCCAATGTAAATTCGTGGTTCAACCTCTACATGTGAAAGGAATTTCCAGAATGATGTTTATATCTCTACAACATGCGATATCTAACCTCCAACATAGGTTTCCTTTCATAAAAACTCATCCTAATCATCCCTAAACTAATATGAATGAGGCATTAACTAAATTAAGCAAGATAAATACTTGCCTAGGAATTTATGTTTCTGATTTGTGGATGAAATCGGTGTGGTGGTGATCCTTGTTGCGAGATCTAATGTTTGGCTGTGACGGCGGTGCAAACGGAGGGGTTCTTGGCCTAGAACTCCTTGGTAAGCTCTTCCTTTCCTTCTCTAATGGCCGTCTTTTATTTTTGGTTGTGTTAACCCTAGAAGACAACCTTAAGCATCTGATATAACCTAGAAAATTCGTAGGTTTCCAAGCCCAAAAATACAAAATGCCTAAAACGCCCTCCCGGGGTGTTAATTAAGCCTAAAAACGCTTCGAGACCCAAACTAAACTCCCGGGTATATTATTTTGACTATCTCGACCCTTCCGGACACTTTGGCGCACTCGAAATGACCATACAGGTGACTTATAATTTATTCACTTTTATTAATCAAAATTTAGTCCCGACACGACACGGGCGCGTCCCGACTTAAATTTCCAAAATTGTCATTTTATTCACTCGTGACATTTAATAGACCAATTTTATATATTACTTTGCTCATTAGTAATATTCAACAAGTTTCCAATAATTACTAACTCTCGTCACGTTAGTAATTAAAAATAATTAATTTTCGAATTTATATTAAATTTATAACTCACATCAAATTTAATAAATCTCCAAATTTAGAAAGCATAAAAATACGGGGTATTACAATAGTATGCTTCATTTAATTATGTCTTATTTATATTGTTCGATATACAAAGTAATTTTTTAAAAAAGTTGAAAAATCTCACCCCCATATGGACAATAATCCAGTGGTCATACCACTTTTAAAACTAACCAACCAAACATTTACTAAACAAAATAATCCAACAGCAATGTCAACAACAAATGTGTATCCCGTACTCCTTCTAATTCATCTACTCAATTAATTCATTTCATCAATTAAACTAACTATTAACGTATACAATTATTAATTTACTAATTTACACTAAGGGGCAATCCTACCTTCATATGAAATGGGCACCAATTATTAATTTACTTTCATCTAAAACTGTTTCATTTATTAATTATATTTTAGTGGATGTAATTATAGAATCTATGGATGGATTCAATTTAATCTTACTATGTGAATGTTTTTATCTACAATGAGTTAACCTTGAAACAATATATATTATCTCATAGAATCATCAAAACACAATATTACGAGAATTACAATGATACCTTGCCTTACCCCCTCCCCACCCCCACCCCCACCCTCCCCCACACACAACAGCCCCCCACCAACCACACATATACACACATACACAACAACCCCCTGCCCCCTACCCCCCCTCACCCCACCCCCACCCACCACATACACACACACACACACAATAGCCCCCCACCCCGCCCCACCCCCTCCACACCCCCCACCCACCACACATATACACACACACACACAACAGCCCTCCCTGCCCCACCACCTACCCCCACCCTGCCCCACCCCCCCCACACGCACACACACGCACATATATACACACACACACACATATATATAAATGGAAGTGAGAGAGAGAGAGAGAGAAATTAACCTGAAAGTAGAGAGAGAGAGAGCAGCGTAGAGAGAGAGAGAGTTGGAAAAAGGAGGGAACGAGGGGGAAAAAAAAGAAAGGGTAAGGGTTTTTGCTGCAGAAGTTGTCACGGTCGTGTCAAGGTCCTTGACCGTGATAATTATTTAAAGAATTGTCACGGTCATTGACCGTGACAAGTAAATTTGTCACAGACTTGTCACGGGCATTGACCGTGACAATTCTTTGTCATGGTCTTGTCAAGGGCAATGACCGTGACACAAAACACGTGTTTTTTGTCACGGTCAATGACCTTGACAAGGGTGGCCGACTGAAAGGTGATAATTTTATCATTTTGATGTAGTGACGAATGAATGAGTTTCTTAGATGCATACTTAAGTTATCATCAGATCCCTTTATTGGGCCCCGACCAAGAAAAGAATTCATTCATTACCACCCTTGGCTGGTACTGCTACAGAGTGATGCTGTTTGGACTCAAGAACGTAAAAGAAAATTACTAACGGTTAGTCACCAAGATGTTAAAATGGCAGTTGGGTGGGTCTATATAGACAATATGGTTGTAAAGGGCAGGAATAAAGGCGATCATCTTTAGGACTCGAGAAAGATGTTCGAGGTCCTAAAATACTACACGATGAAGCTTATGCTGCCAAGTGTTTTTTCAAAGTAAAATTTGGTAAGTTCCTAGGCATCCTGGTCAGTCAATGGGGAGCGAAGCAAACCTTGACCAGATCTAGGCGATCACCAATGTACAACCACTGAAAAGAGTCAGAGATGTTAAAAAGTTGACCGTAATATTAGAAACGCTAATTTGCTTCATCACTAATTCCTTGGGGAAGTGCCAACCATTCTTTCAATGCTTAAAGGAAGAGGAGGATCTGGCCTGGAATGAATAATATTCAAAGGCACTTAAAGAAATCAAGCTTTATTTAAGCCGACTGCTTCTACTCACGCCCCCAAATTCGGGAGATCCATTTTATCTATATCTCGTGGTGTCTGAGCTCATAGTTAGCTCGGCCTTAATGTGTGAAAATAAAGGGCACAAAGTCCTGATCAAATATGTTAGCAAGACGATAGTGTACGCCGAGAAACACCACCTTCCTCTTGGAGGAGCTATCTTATTCTCTGATAATCTCTTTACGAAAGGTTAAGCACTATTTTAAAATTCACATATAGTTATCACCTCTTTCCTGCTCAAACCAATCCTCAGAAAAGACGACCACTTTGGATGTATGTCTAAATGGTTGGTGGAATTATGGAGGTTCAATACCCATTATCAACTAAGAATTATAGATAAAGGGTAGATGCTAATATATTTCATCATCGAGTTCACCCGAGGGCAAGAACCTGGCAATGGGGATTACGCTGACTAAGTCAATATGGAAGAGTTTGTCCGTCTCAATAAATGGACGCTCTGTATAGACAGGGCGTCTTACTCGAAAGGGGAAGTAATGGGAATTATCCTCATAATTCTAGACCAAACCATGATCAAACAAAGAATCAGGCTTAACTTTAAGGCATCTAACAGTGAGACCGAATACGAAGCTCTCAATACCGGACTGAAGAAGGCCCTATCTCTCGATGTAAGTCCCCTTGACATCTTTTGCAACTCAAGGTTGATATTTAATCAAGTATCAAGAGACTATAATGCTAGGGATGAACATATATTAACATACTTACATGTCACCCATGACTTGGTCTCCTAGTTTAAGAAAGTAAATATGCATGGGCATTTTAGTAATTTCAAACTTCTTGGTTCGGATAGTGGATCTCTATTGAAGCGTAGTTCATTAAGTTAGCTTCATATGACCATAAATCGTGCCTTATTCCGAGTCCAGATGCTGAAGTTAGAGCCAGTTTTATAATGAAACTTTTCTCATTTTGAAGAAGCAAAATTGACCCAGAAAACTTGACACCAATCGATTAGTAAATCTCCACCAATTTATCGATAGTTTGGGTTGTCTTGGTTCAAAAGAAGTGGGCATATTTCAGTTTGACTGGTCAATAGGTCCAAATGTGCGATCGATCGGTTCTACCAGATATCAGCCAATTCAAGATATTTTGATTGATTATTATTTTTTCATTGTAATAACTTAGTATATATATGTAAGTTGGTTTCAATTATAAATAATCTTTATTTTAGGTTAGATTAGGGTTTTGTTTATTTTAGGAGCTCTACATTCTCTCCTAAGTTTTATCCCATTTTGTGTATATAAGTATACTATTCATCTTCTTCCACATTAATATAAGTTTCCATTGTTGTTTTCAAGTTTTATTAATTAATTGTTGTCAATTATTTCTTAATTTATTTAGTTACTTTCTTTAATTACATGCTTTAATATGTTTTCTAGCTAAGTTAGTGTAGGTTGCGATTGATTGAACTCACCTTGGATTAAATGGTTGCTTTGCTATGGTGATGTATCAGACTGGTATAAATGAGTAAAGTTATTCCTAATTTTACGCCTAGGAGATTTAATGGTGTATATGTGCTGTATTTACAACCTTACGTGTGTAATCTTGGGACTATTTATTGATGCCAAAATTAAGTAAGTTTTTATGACAATTTAGGGGGTGACAACTCTAAATTTTATTAATTGTGAAAATGAGGTTTAATCTTGATAAGTTTATCTTCCATGTAACCATTTATACTATTATTCTCAATCTATAATTTTTACACCTTTTTTTAATCGTAGTTTCAATACATGGCTAGTTGTTAATATTTTGTAAAACTATCCCCTTTTACACTTTTATTTAGAAATAATAAATAAATTAACGTCTAGAATTATTCCTCGTGGATTCAAATTTTGGACTATCTTTTGTACTCTCGTAAAGGGTATAGTAATAGTTTAGGTTTTTACATAGTGGTGGGAGCTGATAACAAAGACAACATAGTCAACATGGATACTCGATTTCCCTTGTAATCGACAACCATGCAGATGCCTTGACCACTTTGGGTTCAACTTTCAACTTTGACTTCAAAAGAACAATTGAGATGGATTAACTTGCCCAACCAAATATTATGAAGCTAAAGATCGCCGAATAAGTCCCAATCATTCAAAAATCTATTAATTGGATGGACCCAATCATAGCACACCTACAAAAAGGATGTCCTGCCTGCTGACAAGAAGTAAGTCCATTAAACCAAGGTAAAAGTTTCTCGATTTTACCTATCACCCGAGGGGAAGCTTTACAAGGGATCTTTCCCAAGACCATACCTTGAATGCATCCAACTAACATCAATTAACTCCTATATGAGCTGCACGATAGAATATGTGGAAGTCATGCAGGAGGAAGTTCTTTAGCATCTAGGGCAATAAAAGAAGGCTACTGGTGGCCTTACATGCAAAAATACGCATTCTCAAATGTCAGAAAGTGCAAAAAATATTAAGACTTCTCGCCTATGATTCACGAACCAACTAGTTATCTCAAATCGCTGAGTAATCCGTAGAATTTCTCTCAATAGGGGTTAGACATTGTGGGTACCCTACCTATATCACCAAAAAATGGGAAGTATCTCCTGGTCGGCACTGATTACTTCACCAAATGGATAGAGGTTGAACCTTTGGTGAACATAAGGGAAACCGATATGATTAGATTTATCTGGAGGAATATTATGACTCATTTTGGAGTGTCAAGAATGATTATCACCGATAATGGATGGGACATAATTTGAGAGTGGACCATTCCAAGACATTTGCAACAGCCACACCAATAAGCACTACTATAGTTCAGTGGCCCACCTTCAAAACAACGGGCGGGCTGAGGCATCCAACAAAATATTGCTCGACGAAATGAATAAAAGGTTGGATAAGTCAAAAGAAGCTTGGATGGAGGAGCTTCCCTATCTCCTTTGGTCATATTGAATAATAACCAGAAGGTCGACTAAGAAAACGCCCTGCGCCTTGGCTTATAGAATGTAAGCTATAATCCCACTAGAAGAAGTTTTATCTACCATGAAGACAACCGTTGCCGATTATAGCATGAACAACGAAATCATAAGGACTGAGTTCGACCCAGTTGAGAAAAGAGGGTAGCAAGCCTTGATCAAATTATCCCCCTACCAATAGCAGTTCGCCAAATAATACAACAGAGGCGTCAAACCGAGGAAGTTTAAGTTCATAAATTATGTGCTCAGGAAAGTTATAGGTAGTGAGAGGAAACCATCAGATGGAAAGCTAGGTCCTAACTTGGAAGGACCATTCAAAGTCACCAGAGAGGACCTCTGGGGAGCCTACCATCTGGAAATAGGTGGTTGTGGTGGAAATTAATAATGAAATTAGATTTCTTATTATTCTAAATGGTAGGCCGACTTTGTTAATTACAATTTATCATTATGGCAAAGCTATTATCATTAATTTCTTTAATTCATTTGAATAAGTTTAATCGTCAATTTAAACATGAAACACGAAAACATCAAGAATTACACCAAATCAAATATTATGGTCACATATTTGCATCATCACTCAACATGAAAACATCAAGAATTTTCTAGACAAGAAAAAGACTTACGGGGGATCCCTAGGAACTAAGTGTCTCGACTTTGGTCTGCTAAAATTCTGAACGAGTGGATTTCCCTATGACTAAGTGCGTTTTCTCTATAGTTGGTCCTATGCCTAAGGTGGTGTGATGATACTTATCCTAAAACTTAAGGCAACTAATAAAATATGCTCGACATAGGAAATGGGAAAATAACATACATGGATTTAACTAAGTAATTTCATTCCTATTCAATTAAAATTACAAGTATCTAAATCGACGAGATACAAAAATTAAGATATAAAAGGGATGAAAGAGTATTTCATATTTGGTGCTCCAGCTCGATAGTCACTCTAGCACGACGATCATCGTCTCGATTAGGATGAAACTCGTAATCACTATCATGATCGAGGAGAGAGAGTCCATTATTAGTTGAATTGTAATGGTATCCGTAGGGATCCATATAAGGATAAATTTCTAATTGAGTCAATTTATTTGTAATTGGCATAATTTCGGGAAAAAATTATGTCATAGGTTAGGCTTTGTATTGTCGATCTCGTAAGACTATGATATGTTTGATGAAGACGTAGTTGCCAAGCTTCAAAGTTGGATACACATCGTGCCATGTTTTTGTGCCAGGTTTATCTTCATGTTTTTGAGGATCTCATAGGTGTGGATGCATTAGATTATGTCTAGGTGCGTATGGATTCACGTACTGTGATAACTTACCTGGGTAGAGTTTTACATTGCATTGTGGAAGAGAGGTTAAAGATAGAATAGTGTTGAGGCTTGCGAGGGAGACGAGTTGTTGAATAAGTCTACTATCTAGTTTTTGTAAAACCTTATCATAGTGATCTATTTGGTTGGGTTATCTGAGGTTTTCCCTATATGATTTTACTCGTACATCGGTGTGTTGTGCTGCTGCTTTATTTATTCGATCCATAATCACCTAGATGCATGTTTTAGGTTAAGAAGATAAAATTGGGTCAATAATTTTTTCACAATTGACGATTTAATTTGGTGAAAAAGTTTTATTGGGTTAATTTATTTAAAGTTCTGATCTTTAAAATTGAAAAATATCAAAATATAGTTTTTGTTTGTAACCATCCCTACCTAATCACCACCGGGACTTCTCAATCCAACACTCCTCACTTCCTAGAGGGGGGAAGCCGAACTAATAGGTAGTCTACCCCGTACTAATGACAAAATTAAGAGTCACTAGAAACCCTCATGAGGGCTAGCGCATTTAGCCATCCGTTCTTATACTCGACCTTATTAGATTCATTTAGGTATGGCAGAGAATCAGCCTATACCTAATTATACCCTTCTAATAAAACTTCACAAGGCCCCATACAAAGTTGGTATCTTAGTCTCATGATCTTTTAGTGTAATCTGCTCTTGGTCACCTAGTCTTCTCTAAAGGTTTCTTGGCCTTATTGGGTTTCTTTCTCAAAGAGCGACTTTCTCTCTCCCATAATTCAGCAATATTTGCCACATTTTTTACTTTGATTCTAAGTGAAGTGATCTCATTGTCCTGTTCCATAAGCATCGTTCATTTTTTAAAGTGCGATCAACAGGTAAGTGTTTGCAGATTTCATCGTCGAGTTCACCCGAGGGCAAGAGCTCGACAAAGGGGATCACGCCGGCCAAGTTAATATGGAACAGTTTGACCATCTTAATAGATGAACAATCTATGTCGATATGCCCTCTAATTTGGAAGGCGTAAGAGTGGGAATTATCCTCGTAATTCTAGCACAAACTATGCTCGATCAAGGAATCAGACTTGACTTTGAGGCAACCAACAATGAGGCTGAATATGAAGCTTTCATCGTCAGAATGAAGAAGGCTCCATCTCTCGATGCAAGTCATATTGACGTCTTCTACGACTTAAGGCTAGTATTTAATTAAGTATTAGGAGACTATAACGCTAGGGAGTTATCATACTTATAGGTCGCCTAAGACTTGATTGCCCATTTCAAGAAAGTTAATATCCAACAGTTTCACGAGAAAATAATAACTAATACGCCAAATATATATATATATATATATATATATATATATATATATATATAGAGAGAGAGAGAGAGAGAGAGAGATTCATGTGCACATTAAGTTTGCACATCATTTTTTTAAAATTAGTAAAAAAAATATTTTTGAGTTATTTTTTTTGTGTGATATTTAAACATTTCAACGGACCCATGTAAAAAAAATCAGCTAAAAAAATATTTTTTTACTATTTTTAAAAAAATGGTCAAACTTTCGGTGATTTTAAGCACTTTAAAAGCTGCGAAAGTTTGACCGATTTTTTAAAAATAGAAAAAAAAGTTTTTTTGAGTTGATTTTTTTGCATGGGTCCATTGAAATGTTTAAATATCACATAAAAAAATCAACTCACAAATATTTTTTTTAATGCTTTAAAAAAATTAGTGTGCGCCAGCACTGTGCAAACTTAGTGTGCACAGGAGCCTGCCCCTCTCTCTCTCTCTCTCTCTCTATATATATATATATATATATATATATATATATATATATATATATATATATTGCAAGGTTTACTTCAGCCTTTGTAAGTATTGGAACGCTAGATGAAGCATTTGGTTATGTTTTTGGAAAGTTTCGTCATTGGATGCAACTTTAAGGGCATTTTTGTAATTTTAGAGTTCTTGGTCCAGACAGTGGATCTCCATGAAAGCGTATTTCGTCGAGTTATATTTCACGTTACCACAAACTGTGCCTCATTTTGAGTCCGAATGCCGAAGTTAGATCCGATTTTGTAATGCAACTTTCTCATTTTGAAGAAGTAAGATTAGCCCAAAAAATTGGGGATTGATCGATCGGTCAATCTCCATCGATCGATTGATGGTTTGGGTTTTGCCTTGGTTCAATGGAAGTGGGCCTATTTCAGCTTGATCGGTCGGTCGATCCAATTGTGTGATCGACTGGTTCTACTAGATATCAGACGATTCAAGATATTTTGATTTGTTTTCTTTTTTCTTTTCTTTTTAATCACTTGCTATCTTATTATATATACACATGTAGTGGTGATGATGAGAAGTCGTTACACTCCAAATTTGATTTTCTCAGATTTTAAGTTTCTTTAAAATAAAAAGATTACGTGTCACCTTCTTAAGTGATTTATGTTTCAAATTTTAAAACGAAAACAACTATCCACACACCCACTAACAAAAAAATTCCAACATATTATGGACATTTTAACGGCTAGAGTCACTCTCTCTCTCTCTCTCAATGTTCAATGGATCCTTTATTTCTCTGTTCTTTTTAACAAAAAATCTGACCATTTTCCTTTTAATTCGATCTTACATTCAGGGGCGGATCCACCCCAGGACGAAGCGGGGCTGCCGCCTCAGTTCATTTAAAAAAAAAAATTTTTTTTTTAGGGGTTTTCTGGTATAGAATTAAACCTGGAGGTTACTTGTATTTATTTGCATAGTTTAGGGGAAACTTTGTAATATACAAAAAATAAAAATCTAACTTAAGTTTGGCAGCTCTCTCTCTCGAACCAAATCTAAAATTCAAACCTAACTTAAAAAAAGAAAAAGTTTGGCAGCTCTCTCTCTCTCTCACGAACGCTGCTCTTTCTCGTCCACCGCCGCGCCGCCGCGCCGCTCCCCTCTCTCTTCTCTCTCCGGCGACTGCTGCTCTCCAGACTCTCCTCTCCGTTGCTCTCTCCAGCCTCAGATTACCAGGTATATTTCGATTTTATTTGTGTATATCTGCTTATTAAATTATTTATTTGTGTATATCTGTTTATAAATTTATACTAAAATTACACTAAATTTATACTAAAATTACACTAAATTTATACTAATATTATTTATTTGTGTATATCTGTATATTAATACTAAAATGAAATGAAATTTATAAATTTATTTTGTGTATATCTGTTTATATGTGTAAATTTATATAAATTTTTATGTTAATCTATATGTTGTTTATATGTAAATTTATATGTGAAATTAAATTAAATTTGTAAATATAGGGAATCAATGGAAAAAAATTTTAAACGAAAAAGAGGAGACAACGCACCAACCGTATCTGAAGCTGAGGTTCAATCATCTCTCACTCCAATTAGTGTTGAAAATGAATATTATGCCCAAAAAAGTAAAAACAACCCAAAAAATGCCCGAAAAAACTCGAAATAACACCCAAAAAAATCGTCTCGGGGACTCCCGCCCCCGAACCCCCGGCAACTATCAAAACTTTCGCCCTAGTTCACATAAAATCTTGGATCCGCCACTGCTTACATTGAAAACTAAAAATGGGTCATAAAGAGTTGGTTGGGTAAAAATGGGTCATAGGGATTTTTTTTTCGAAATAATATGGTTAGGCCACTCACTGATATATAGCGATGATAGTTGCCCTGTATAGCTTTATGGATTTCTTAGGGTGTAGTGGGTTCTAAATTTTTTTCTTTTTTGGGGTGGGGCACTTGCCCCACCAACCTCCCATGTAGATTCCCCCCCTGCCCACTATGGAAATTATTCCCCCCCCCCAAATCTGAGGTAGGTTCGTGTGAAGTTTTTCTGGAATTTTCTTTTTGGGGAAATTTCATTTTTTTCCGTACTTGGAAAGTATGAGTTAGGTTCATTTTTCTGGACTTTTTTTTAATGTACTCCTTTCACTTTTTTAATTTTTATGCAAATTTTGGTCGGAAATAGTTTTATACCGCTAAAAACATTTTTTTTGCTGAAAATTCCTTTTATTTTTTGGAAATAATTTATTATTGCAGAAAATCATTTTTTATTTACTGGAAATAATTTTTTGTTACTGAAAATCATTTTTTATTTGCTGAAAATTATTTTTATTCCAGAATTTTTTTTTTTCTTGAAAAAATTTATTATTCCTGAAAATCGATTTTTATATGCTCGAAATACTTTTGTATTGCTGAAAATTATTATTTGTTTTATTACAAGGAATACTTTTCCATTACTGAAAATAATATTTTATTGGTTGAAAATAATTTATTATTGCTGGAAATCCTTTTTTATTTGCTAGGAATCAATTTTATACGCTCTAAATACTTTTGTATTGCTGAAAATCATTTTTGAATCGTTCAAAGTCAAATTTTAAGTGCTGGAAATAATTTTTTATTTATGAAAATCATTTTTTATTTGCTGAAAATCATTTTTATATGCTCGAAATACTTTTATATTACTGGAAATTATTTTTTATTTGTTGGAAATCCTTTATGCATGCTCGAAATACTTTTATATTACTAGAATTTTTTTTTTGCTAGAAATAAGTTTTATTTTGTGGAAATAATTTATTATTGTTGAAAATCATTTTATATTATTGGAATTTTTTTTTGAGAAATAATTTTTTTACTAACTATTTTTTATATATATTCTAAATTATTTTTTAAAGAATTTTGTTGATTTCAAATATTTTTTTTTTCATATTTTTAAAAAAAATTCCTTATTTTTTTTGCCATTATCAACTATGAAGACAATTTTTTTTTTCTAAATCCGAGTTAGGTTCGTGTCAACTCTTTATGGAATTTTTTTTGGGGAAATTTCATTTTTTCCATGTATTTACGAAATCTGAGTTTGGTTTGTTTTTTGGGATTTTTTTATTATATATTTCTCTATTTTTTAATTTTGATTAGAAATTTAGTAGAAAATACTTTTATACAGCTAAAAATCATATTTTATTTGATGGAAATAATTTATTATCGCTAATTTTTTTATTTTTTGAAAATCATTTAATATGCTGAAATATCTTTATTTTGTTTTTTTTATTCGTGAAAGGAATTTTAATTCCGTTGAAAAAATTTATTATTAGTGGAAATCATTTTTTATTTGCTTAAAATCATTATTATATGTTGAAATTTCTTATATATTGTTGATTTTTTTTTCTTCTGCAGGATATCATATTTTATTTGCTGAAAATAATTTATTATTTTTGAAAATCATATTTTCTTTATTGAGAATCATTTTTGTGCTGGAAATTCTTTTATATTGTTGAAAATTATATTTTATTTATTGGAAATAGTTTATTATTGCTGAAAATCATTTTTTATGTGCTGGAAATAATTTTGTATGTCGAAAATACTTTATGTTGTTGAATTTTTTTACAGTTGAAAATAATTTTTATTTGCTGAAAATAATTCATCATTTATAAAATTTATTTTTTATTTGCCGAAAATCATTTTTATATGACGAAAATACTTTTACATTGTTGAAAATCATTTTTTTTGTGAAATATTTTCTTCGAGTAATTATTTTAAATATATTTTCTCAATTATTTTGTTAGAATTTTGTTGATTTTAATTTTTTTTTATTTTTAAATATATATTTGTATTTTCCAAATGTTCTAAAAAATTTGTAAATTTTTTTATGGTGTTTTATATTTTTAGTATTTTCTTAATTTTTAAATATTTTTGCTGTTATTTTACAATTGTTTCCAAAAAAAATTATGTTAGGACAAAATGGAGTGACTTTAAGTCATGTGCCACACACATGCCTAGTGTTTTCGCCCAAATAGTAGAATAGAATATTTCGAAACACGTTACACTCGATCGTGCATCGCACGGGTCACCTTTTGTGTGTGTGTGTGTGTGTGTGTGTGTATATATATATATATATATATATATATATATATATATATATATATATATATATAAGTTTGTTTTAATTGTAAAGAATCTTCTTTTTAGGTTAGATTAGTTTTTTGTTTGGTTTGGGATCTCTACATTCTCTCCAAGGGTTTATACTATTCATCAAGGTTCTAAAAAACGCGGGGCGTGATTGAGGCGTGGAGGCCAAGCCTTAAGCCTTAGAAGCCTAGGCGGGCCTAGGCGTAAAAGGGCGTGAAAAGGCGTTTAGGCCTTTTTAATATATTTTAATATTTTTTAACCATAACAAGGCTATTAAAATACAAAAATTTCATATATCATAAAAATATGTCTGAATATATGCAAATTAAAATACTATTTGATTATTTTGGATGAGATAATGGTCCGGTTTGTACAGAAATTCTCTAAAAGGCGACATCGTTTCACTAAAGCATTGTTGTTTTTAGAAAAAAGTGCGCCTTAAGGGTTTTACCAAGAATAAGGCGTGAAAAGCGTAAGGCGAGGCATTTCTCCCAAGCCTTAAGCCTAGGCGGGTTTTTTAGAACAGTGCTATTCATCTTCGCCATTAATATAAGTTTCCATTATTTTTTTCAAGCTTTGTACATTAGTTGTACTTAATTATTTCTTGCTTTATTTACATGCTTTAATATACTTTCTAGCTAAGTTAGTTGAGGTTGGTATTGATTGAACTCACCTTGGATTAAATGGTTACTTTGCTATGATGAGGGATTAGGCTAGTATAAATGAGTTAGTTTGTTCCTGATTTTGCGCCTAGGAGAATTAATGGTTTATATCATGTATGCGCAATATTTACGACTTTGCGTGCGTAATCTTGGGAATATTTGTTGACGCCAAAATCAATTAAGCTTTTATGATAATTTAAAGGGTGAAAACTCTAGATTTTATTAATTGTAAATATGAGATTTAATATTAATCAGTTTCTCTTTCCATGTAACCATTTATACTAATTAACCTGATGTGAGGGATATTATTCTCAATCTATAGTTTTTATGCCTTTTTGTTAATCGTAGTTTCAATACACTATACCAAAAAGGCCAAATTGTCACCTTTCAGCCTGCCATCCTTGTCACTAGGCATGTATATACATGCCTAGTTTTTAATATTTTGTAAAATTATCACCTTTTACACTTTTATTGAGAAATAATAAATCAATTAACGTCTAGTAACTTTCCCTTTGAATTCGAAACCCAAACTATCCACTATACTGTCGTAAAGAGCAGTAATAATTTAGTTTTTTTTATAGCAGTGGGAACGGATAACAACGACAACGTAGTCAACACGGATGCTTGCCCTCTTGTTAACAACCATGTAGATGCTCTGGCCACTTTGGGTTTAACTGTCGACTCTGACGTCAAAAGAACAATTGAGATGGTTTACCTTGCCCAACCAAGCATCATAAGGCCAAAGATCACTTAAGAAGTCCTAGCCATCCAAAATTCATTAACTGGATGGACCTAATCAAAGCATACCTATAAGAGAATGTCCTGCCTGCTAATAAGAAGTAAGCACATCAAACCAAGGTGAAAGTTTCTCGATTTTTCCTATCACATGAGGGGAAGCTTTATAAGCGATCTTTCATAGGACCATATCATTAATGTGTTCATCCTCGCGACATCGACCAAGTCCTATATGAGTTGCATGATGTAATATGTCGAAGTCATGCCCGAGGAATTTTTTATCATTTAGGGCCATCAAAGAAGGCTAGTATTGGCCTTACATGCAAAAAGACGAAGTCTCATATGTCAGTAAGTGCAAGAAATGTCAAAGTTATCGCCCATGCTTCACGAACCAACCATCATTATCAAATCAGTGACCAGTTTGTTACCATTCGCTCAATAGGGGATGGACATTGTGGGTACCCTACCTACATCACCAGAAAACGAAAGTATCTCTTGGTCGGCACTGATTACTTCCCCAAATGGATAAAGGATGAATCTTCAGCAAACATAATGGATAACAATATGATCAAATTTATCTGGAGGAATATCGTGACTCATTTTGGCATGCCGAGAACGATTATAATCGATAATAGAACACAATTTAAGAGCGGGTTATTCCTAGATTTTGGCAACAACCACAACATCAAGGAATACTAGAGTTTAGTGGTCCACCCTCAAAGCAATGGGCAGACTGAGGCTTCTAATAAAACTGTGCATGACGGAATGAAGAAAAGGTTGGAGAAGGAAAAAGATGCTTGGATAGATAAGCTTCCCCATATCCTCTGGGCATATAAAATAATACACAGAAGGACGACTACGAAATTGTCCTTCGCTTTGACTTACAAAATAGAAGCTATAATCCCACTAGAAGAAGGTTTGTCGATGACAAAGACAATCGTTTCTGATTAAAGGGTGAACGAAGAAATCATAAGGACTGAACTCGACTTGGTCGTCGAAAGATGGGAGTAAGCCTTGATCAAACTAGCCTCCTACCAACAGTAGTTAGCCAAACAATATAACAGAGGCGTTAATCCGAGGAAGTTTTAGGTTTGAGATTACATCCTCAAGAAGGTTATAGGCAATGCGAGGAAGCCATCAAATGGAAAGCTATGTCCTAAATAGAAAGGACCCTTCAAAGTCATGAGAGGCGACCTCCTGGGATCCTACCATCTGGAAACAATGGGGGGACGGGAGATTAATAGGGCTTGGAATGCGACCAATCTTAGGCTATTTTATTTGTAAAACCTTTTAGTTTTTTTTAAGTGTTAAGCTTCCGTTTCTTGGATGATTTAAAGCTTAATTAATGTAATTAGATTTCTTATTATTCTAAATGGTAGTCCAACTTTGTTAATTACGATTTATCATTATGGCAAAGCTATTATCATTAATTTCTTTAAATTGATCTGATCAAGTTTTGATCATCAATTTAAACATGAAACACGAAAACATCAAGAATTACACCTAATCAAATCTTAAGGTCACATGTTTTCATTACTACTAAATGTAACATCCCAAATTTTTGAACGACTATTTTATATTATTTTTGCCCGATGGGCTAATTTTATAAAATAGGAGACGTGGGAGTAAATATTGTTTCCCGTAATATTAAGGGATAATATTTACTATGTTTGTCTATTTACCGTTATGAAAGGGTAAATAGTATTATATGGTGTATTACTGCGTCGTTGTATGTGAAACGACGGTTAT
Source organism: Sambucus nigra (assembly GCA_949130495.1). NCBI lineage: Eukaryota > Viridiplantae > Streptophyta > Magnoliopsida > Dipsacales > Adoxaceae > Sambucus > Sambucus nigra. The sequence goes on along the minus strand of OX422207.1, from coordinate 654,776,405 downwards.
GACCTACACATAATTGGGTAAAATTTATGATATAACATGAAATTGGAACACAAAAATAGTTCACACTTTCCCGAATGCCAAAATAGGGGGTGCGGTTGTTTTTAGAATAGTCGAGATAGTCGAAATAAGTACCCCGTTGTAAATTTTGAGATTTGGGCATTTTAATAGGATTATGACTCAAATTAGTGGTTCCGAGTCATTTTAGTGGTGTATTTACATTTTAATGTGGGGATTTATGTTTTAAAACACGTATAAGTTCCCCCACCCCTTTTTCTTTCTTCATTGTGAGAGAAACCAAAGGAGAGAGAGAGAGAGAAGAAAGAGTTGGGAGAAATGGAGAGAAAGAGAGAGAATGGGAGATTTGGGCCGGATTTCGTCGCCACCGGAGGTGATCAGAGACTACGAACCTCGAGGCAAGTTTCTTACTTGCTAGATATTGATTTAATGTGATAAATTTGCATGTGTAGTTAATTTTGGAGGTTTAAACCCTAAATGGGTTTTATTTGATTTTTGTGTTAAACCCTTAAATCTTGTAGATTGTATGGTTTGGGGTTGTTATATGGGGTTATTTTGGTGTATAATTGTTTGGGTAGTGTTATTGGTGGAGGGGAATGAAGGAAGTAGAGGATTTTGGGTTTTAGGGTTCGGTTTTGGCTTTGCAGAAGAAAGGCTTTTCGTGGATCTGATAGGCGCGGTCGACCGCGGTCCTATGACCGGTCGACCGGTCATGCCAAAACTAGCTTACTGCTTTTGTTAGCAGACCAAACCTGTAAGGGCGGTCGACCGCGGTCCCTTGACCGGTCGACCGGTCCCCTGTTTTTCACCTTTAATTCTCCTTAGTTTTCTTTAGCCCTTTTCTTTTAGGTTCAAGGTTTATGAACCTTCCTTTGGGAAGTAATGGGGAGTCCTAGAGGGTTGTATTTGGGTAGACTAATGTCCTATGCCAAGAATGGAGATTTGGGTTTACCCGAGGGCTAGTTTGTATAGGTTAATGTCCGATTGGTATAGGAGGTTAACCTAAAGATAAATTGGAAGTTAAAATATTAATGTTAAGCTTTTGGGAGACACTCCCTTATGGAGACTCACCTTGAGGGTTTATGAAATTATATGAACGCTTGGAGGTTAGTCTGAAGTTAGTGGCACTTTGGGTCTTAGGTCATAAATAAAATACGACTTAATAAGAATGAAATGCACATTCTAAAACTTGGTGCTTAATGGCTAAATGGATGGTTTTTGGAAATGTAAAATATGATGTTTTCAAAAGGAAAAGTAAAGTTTTTCATAAATGTTAATTTATGGATACACACCTCCCTAATTCGCTATCATAAGGGAAGTTGCGCGCGTTGTGGTGAAGCCTTCCTGGCTGTTGAGCAGGTTGGATATAGTCCCTAGGCCATATGGGCGTTTATTTATACTGCGCTGGTTAGGATATTCCGGGTGTGGTCTTGACTATCCCTCAGGCATATGGCCGCTTCCCGACGTTTGGTAGGTTCCCAGGTTGTCTTATATGATAGGCCCTGGAAGATGATAGCCATTTAGGGGCGCGTCCAGTGGGGAAACCCGGAGGGACGGTCTTAGATTAATTAAAGCAATTCATGATAATGGATTGGCTTTAATTACATTTCCTGGATGGAAGAAGGGAAATGGGTTATGGTTTGGCTTCGGTAACACTCCCGGATGGAAGAAGGGTTGTGGAAGCATATGGTATACAAAAGTATTTTTATGCTAATAAAAATGACTTTTGATTACACTTCCTGGATGGAAGAAGGGAAGTGGGATTTTATGAAAGAAATGGGTAAAGCACTTTCTATGGTAATAAAACCTGCTTTAAATTATGTATTCTTCCTGAATGGAAGAAAGGAAATAAAATTGGTAAATAAGTATGACATGGTAAACATTTGATAAAATGTTGTACCATTTATGTATATTCCTAAAGAAAGAAACTAGGAATTGTGCCAGTAGATGATGGATGGGTTTTATTTTATACTTTCCTTGTGTAGCTGTAGATGTTACCTCCTACACCTATGCACACACATATATATTTATTATTTCGTGCTTAGGGCCTAATGGACCTCGATGATCAACCTTGCCTAAATAGTAGTGTATCAGGGGGGTTCCTTGTTTGGATTTCGCTTTGCGAGACACCCCACGCACGAATAGGGCATAGTGTTGAGACTGGGGAGAAGTTAGCCCTTAGTACTTAGGGTTAACTAAATCACCTCACGATATTGCGTTAGGTTACTGCTAGATTGAGAGGTGAGGGTTATCTTATGCTATATGTGAGAGACATACGCATTTAACTGTCATGCATTTTTAGTCACATGGTAATCATATCAAACTGGGTCCTGACCCGTATCTATTTCTTTGTTTCTGCATACTCTTTGCCGTTACAGGTGCTCTACCGCATGGACACCCGTATTTACATTTCCATTCCAGTTGTCATGGAGCTACAGCATATTGCGGATGTTGTAGGTTACTTGTATTAGACGCTTCTTTCTATTGAACGTTAGTTAAGTTCAGTATTTCTTATTCGGGCGTGTTTACCCAAGGTTTTGCACTCATTCATTATATTGTAAATATTGAATTGTATTACTCGATGTATCATTTGTATTGGTCTGTGCACTGAAAGCTTATTCGGTGATTATTTATTGTATTGTCATACTTCATTCATCGATTTTTGATACCCACCGTTTTTACAAATGGGATTGTCTAAGTGTTTTCTTTTCTTTTCAAATTTTTTTAATTTGACAGTCCGTTTTCCAAAATAGTGGTGGTTATCTCATACTATTATTTTAATCGACAGTGATGCTAAGAATGGACCATCTATGATTCCTGTGATTATTAGGGTATTGGGCTGGCCACCTATTATTTTAGTAGGCGGGTTGTCACAGATGGTATTAGAGCATTAGGTTCTAGAGTCCTTAGGAATCTGTGCGGATTTTCTACGTCTTCTGCGTTTCTCTCTGTTTGATGTAGAGCCTTAGGAATAAGGTCGTTGAATTCTCTGGTGAGATTTCGTTCTCCTGCTATGGTATGAGAACCCCGCAGATCTTTTGCGCGTTCGTGTGAGATTCGTAGTTCGTCAGATGAAGGGCGTCATGGAAGGCCGTTGTGAAGGCATTATGAGACGGGATTACTTAGAGTTGTGAACTGTAGTCGGGGATTAGGGACTCTTTAGAGGTCATTCCCTTTGTAGTATTATCGTATATTACTACCGTGACTACTAAGTACAGTGGGTATAGTTTTCCGGGTACTGCTGCGAGTAGAGAGTAGTGTTGAGCTTGGGATTCCAAGCGACGTTAATTTTAAGACGAGAAGTCATTGACGAGGATCACATGTTGAAGTCCGATTGGATAGAGGAGGCGTAACCTCTTTCGGTGGAAGTATGAGGCCCAAGAGTTTGGCCTAGAGTGGGGTATAGGGGTTCTCAGGTGTGAAGATTGAGGGAAAGTATTTCACCAGTAGGAGTGAGATTGGAGTGGCGAGTAAGGTAATCGCCATATTTTGGTGGAACAGGAGGTTTTTGCCCATAGAGAAACCCATTAGATATTTTCAATAGCGAGTTTCTCTAGGATGTCAGGTATGATGAGAAAGTAGATTCTCAGGTATTCACACAAGGTTCGGTTAGAGGCCGACTGTGAATAGAGGGTGCTATAGTAAAGGGAACTATGCACTAAAATAAAGGTAATACAGAGAGAGCCTTTCTATGGAAATGATGGGCTCACAAGTAAGTGTTTCTAACACTCTTGGAGAAATAGTGTTCGTGGGACCCCATCGGTGGACCTCCACCTGGGGGAGACTCACTGAACTAAGGCCGGGGAGGAAGGTAGTATGTTCTCTTTGCTAAAGGAGTTAAGGGGAACTACGTAAGTGATCGCTAGGATAGCTAGATATGGAAGCAGTTTAGTTCGGAGGAGACTAGTATAATGTGTCTAGGAACCATTAGTAGTGGCCAAGGGATTTGCCAGTAGTCTGGCGGAAAATTTTCACCATAGATGAGGGTGAAGTATTTTCCTTATGATGGGATGGAGTAGTATACATTTACCCTAGATTCGGGTGGGTGTATCGAGCTTGTAGTATTGTGGATGTAAATATAGTGCATGCATATGTAGAACCTTCTGGATAAGGAAGTTTTGTGTTTTCCTTCACTCGTTATGGGGCGCGTGATGATTTGGGTAGTATGTGCTACTTGTATCAAATGTGATGCGAGTAGAGATATGCTTGGTTTGGTAGGTGCGATAGCGAGCGAATAAATCGCGAGGCTATCCTATTCCTAGTTCTAGAGAAGGACTAGTTGTTCTATAATATCTCTCCTGGATACAGGTTGAGATTTTATAGAGGTGGTTTACGGGGTGTAGTTAGTTTTCATTTTTTTTATTATTTTATTTGTTTTTCTTTATTTGTTTTTTTTATTGCTTGCTTATTTTGTTGCTTTGCTTGTGTATGCTATTGCCTTATCTCCATGACCAACTAGTTAAGGGGATTGTGTGGAGGGGTTCCTTGTTTGGATTTCGCTTCGGCGAGACGCTCCACGCATGAACCTTAACGACGTTGGGAGTGGAGAGATGCGCATTTTCTTTTCTTTCTTTTCTTTCCTTACTTTTCTGTTGGTTAAGATTTGGGTTGGAGTGGATTAGCCAATCACGTAAATGAGTGGTTAGAAGGCTAAGTTATAGTGCGTGATATGAGCACTGCGATAGTTTTCCTCTGATCGATGTGGGGAACACTATGATATGGAAGTCGAATTGAGACTTATGGTTATGCCTTAATGAGAAGGCCATACATAAAAGATGTATATATGTATTGTGGGATTAAAGGGTTAGTGGCATTTTACAGGGAGTAAATGCCAGGTTGGCAAAATTATAAGTTTTTGTGATGGTAGGACTTAGGTGTAGAGAAGCTTTGCAGAGCGACGAGTTAGGATTCTAGCGATCCCGATCATGTGTCTTAGACCGTTACTTCTCGACGACCGACGACGCAAGGTAGTAGTGTAACGGGAGGGTTCCTTGTTTGGATTTCGCTTCGGCGAGACGTCCCATGCATGAAACCGAGCGAATGTCGAAAGTCGGGAAAGGTCTTGGACACTAGGGATATAATTAGGATAACACTTATATGACTAGATTAGGATAGATAGATCGATTTTAGGATTCTTAGGACGCTAGGCCCTTAGGGCATGCGACGTTGATTTAGGAGGGTGGTAGGGAGTTGACCACAATAGGTTTGTGGGTTAACTATAAGGGGGATTCGGTCCCTAGGATGAAGGAGTATAGGATCTTAAGCGGTTCAGAACGATAGGCCTTAGAAGGTGGAGCCTTTTCTAGATAAAGCGTTACGTTAGTAACCTATCTTTCGAGGAGTTGAAGTATGGATTGACATTTACAACTACACTCGTGTTGTTATGATCGAAGTGGATTTGACAAACGAGTCTTTCCCTGGAAGGGGAAGTAATAATACCGAAGCATGAACCCTTTTATTTATGCGTCTCACAGACTTAAACTCCGTGAGAGGTATTATCCTTCGCTTTAGAGCTCATAGCGGTAGTTTTTGCCTGAGTAGAGGAACTACTTCCTGGGCAGGATGTAGGTCTTTTGCGAACAAGGAGTTGGTGTTCGTAAAGGACTATCATTTGGATATTCCCTTTCTGCTATAGAAATGCGAATGGGAGTGGTTAATGCACCAAGCAGAACGAGTTTTACCGAAGGGACGTTTTAGTAAGGGTGTTCATGTCATTGATTAACCGAATCACCTACTAGTGGGAAGAGACTAGTGGGTGGGGGGGATGAGGAAGAAATGGAGTAGTAGCTTTTCGGAATCAAATTTCCGTACGATGGTTCGGATCAATTCTTGCAAGAGGGGTACCAAGAATGTGGTCTAGTGTTGTTATTCCCTAGTAAGGGTATGACGTGATTTGAGAAGAAGGCAAGGTATGCCGAGATGTGTAGGTATCTCCTCCCGTCGTAGAAAGGTAGGATCGTTAGTTCATGAGGAATGGTTTGGTGCTATGTTAGAGCACGGAGAATGTAGACTGAGATCAAATAGTGATGACCTTAGTCCAAGATAAAATAGGGGACGCCGCGCTACCAAGGGGTTGCTAGGATTGATAGAACGATAGTTTAGTAGTATACCTCTTATATATGATTAAGGTTATACTATATGCCTGAATTTTGGGGGCAAGATTCCCCTCTAAGGGGGGGAGTATGTAACAACCCAAATTTTTGAACGACTATTTTATATTATTTTTGCCCGATGGGCTAATTTTATAAAATAGGAGATGTGGGAGTAAATATTGTTTCCCGTAATATTAAGGGATAATATTTACTATGTTTGTCTATTTACCGTTATGAAAGGGTAAATAGTATTATATGGTGTATTACTGCGTCGTTGTATGTGAAACGACAGTTATGACCTACACATAATTGGGTAAAATTTATGATATAACATGTAATTGGAACACAAAAATAGTTCACACTTTCCCGAATGCCAAAATAGGGGGTGCGGTTGTTTTTTAAATAGTCGAGATAGTCGAAATAAGTACCCCGTTGTAAATTTTGAGATTTGGGCATTTTAATAGGATTATGATTCAAATTAGTGGTTCCGAGTCATTTTAGTGATGTATTTACATTTTAATGTGGGGATTTATGTTTTAAAACCCGTATAAGTTCCCCCACCCCTTTTTCTTTCTTCATTGTGAGAGAAACCAAAGGAGAGAGAGAGAGAGAGAAGAAAGAGTTGGGATAAATGGAGAGAAAGAGAGAGAATGGGAGATTTGGGCCGGATTCCGTCGCCACCGGAGGTGATCAGAGACTACGAACCTCGAGGCAAGTTTCTTACTTGCTAGATATTGATTTAATGTGATAAATTTGCATGTGCAGTTAATTTTGGAGGTTTAAACCCTAAATGGGTTTTGGTTGATTTTTGTGTTAAACCCTTAAATCTTGTAGATTGTATGGTTTGGGGTTGTTATATGGGGTTATTTTGGTGTATAATTGTTTGGGTAGTGTTATTGGTGGAGGGGAATGAAGGAAGTAGAGGATTTTGGGTTTTAGGGTTCGGTTTTGGCTTTGCAGAAGAAAGGCTTTTCGTGGATCTGATAGGCGCGGTCGACCGCGGTCCTATGACCGGTCGACCGGTCATGCCAAAACTAGCTTACTGCTTTTGTTAGCAGACCAAACCTGTAAGGGCGGTCGACCGCGGTCCCTTGACCGGTCGACCGGTCCCCTGTTTTTCACCTTTAATTCTCCTTAGTTTTCTTTAGCCCTTTTCTTTTAGGTTCAAGGTTTATGAACCTTCCTTTGGGAAGTAATGGGGAGTCCTAGAGGGTTGTATTTGGGTAGACTAATGTCCTATGCCAAGAATGGAGATTTGGGTTTACCCGAGGGCTAGTTTGTATAGGTTAATGTCCGATTGGTATAGGAGGTTAACCTAAAGATAAATTGGAAGTTAAAATATTAATGTTAAGCTTTTGGGAGACACTCCCTTATGGAGACTCACCTTGAGGGTTTATGAAATTATATGAACGCTTGGAGGCTAGTCTGAAGTTAGTGGCACTTTGGGTCTTAGGTCATAAATAAAATATAACTTAATAAGAATGAAATGCACATTCTAAAACTTGGTGCTTAATGGCTAAATGGATGGTTTTTGGAAATGTAAAATATGATGTTTTCAAAAGGAAAAGTAAAGTTTTTCATAAATGTTAATTTATGGATACACACCTCCCTAAATCGCTATCATAAGGGAAGTTGCGCGCGTTGTGGTGAAGCCTTCCTGGCTGTTGAGCAGGTTGGATATAGTCCCTAGGCCATATGGGCGTTTATTTATACTGCGCTGGTTAGGATATTCCGGGTGTGGTCTTGACTATCCCTCAGGCATATGGCCGCTTCCCGACGTTTGGTAGGTTCCCAGGTTGTCTTATATGATAGGCCCTGGAAGATGATAGCCATTTAGGGGCGCGTCCAGTGGGGAAACTCGGAGGGACGGTCTTAGATTAATTAAAGCAATTCATGATAATGGATTGGCTTTAATTACATTTCCTGGATGGAAGAAGGGAAATGGGTTATGGTTTGGCTTCGGTAACACTCCCGGATGGAAGAAGGGTTGTGGAAGCATATGGTATACAAAAGTATTTTTATGCTAATAAAAATGACTTTTGATTACACTTCCTGGATGGAAGAAGGGAAGTGGGATTTTATGAAAGAAATGGGTAAAGCACTTTCTATGGTAATAAAACCTGCTTTAAATTATGTATTCTTCCTGAATGGAAGAAAGGAAATAAAATTGGTAAATAAGTATGACATGGTAAACATTTGATAAAATGTTGTACCATTTATGTATATTCCTAAAGAAAGAAACTAGGAATTGTGCCAGTAGATGATGGATGGGTTTTATTTTATACTTTCCTTGTGTAGCTGTAGATGTTACCTCCTACACCTATGCACACACATATATATTTATTATTTCGTGCTTAGGGCCTAATGGACCTCGACGATCAACCTTGCCTAAATAGTAGTGTATCAGGGGGGTTCCTTGTTTGGATTTCGCTTTGCGAGACACCCCACGCACGAATAGGGCATAGTGTTGAGACTGGGGAGAAGTTAGCCCATAGTACTTAGGGTTAACTAAATCACCTCACGATATTGCGTTAGGTTACTGCTAGATTGAGAGGTGAGGGTTATCTTATGCTATATGTGAGAGACATACGCATTTAACTGTCATGCATTTTTAGTCACATGGTAATCATATCAAACCGGGTCCTGACCCGTATCTATTTCTTTATTATTGCATACTCTTTGCCGTTACAGGTGCTCTACCGCATGGACACCCGTATTTACATTTCCATTCCAGTTGTCATGGAGCTACAGCATATTGCGGATGTTGTAGGTTACTTGTATTAGACGCTTCTTTCTATTGAACGTTAGTTAAGTTCAGTATTTCTTATTCGGGCGTGTTTGCCCAAGGTTTTGCACTCATTCATTATATTGTAAATATTGAATTGTATTACTCGATGTATCATTTGTATTGGTCTGTGCACCGACAGCTTATTCGGTGATTATTTATTGTATTGTCATACTTCATTCATCGATTTTTGATACCCACCGTTTTTACAAATGGGATTGTCTAAGTGTTTTCTTTTCTTTTCAAATTTTTTTAATTTGACAGTCCGTTTTCCAAAATAGTTGGTGGTTATCTCATACTATTATTTTAATCGACAGTGATGCTAAGAATGGACCATCTATGATTCCTGTGATTATTAGGGTATTGGGCTGGCCACCTATTATTTTAGTAGGCGGGTTGTCACGCTAAACATGAAACATCTAGAATTTCCCCGATAAGAAAAAGACTAATAAATTCTAAACGGGTGGATTTCCCTATGACCAAGTGAGTTTTTTCCATAGTTGGTTTTAGGCCTAAGGTGGTGTGATGAAACTTATCCTAAAAGGTGTGACACCCCGACTAATTAAATACCGGGTAGCTACTCCTTTATTAAATTAATACAAAATGCCAAGTTTGTTCAGTTAATAGCATCACCGTCGAAAACATTTTTTATGATTACTAACCACCTAGTATTTAAAAAGTAAGTTGCCAAATTTTAAATTAAGTCTGATTAACCTACAGTAAAAAGGATAATGAAAGAATAACAACCATTCACCATAATGAAGCAATAGAATAACCAACAAAGTGATAATAAGTCCGGAGGGAAAACTCCTCACAACAATCCCACAACTGAAATAAGTAAAACAATGTATCCCGAATTAATTACATGCCAAAAGTCTGAAAATCTGAAATAGGAAATGTTTCTAATAGAAATGGGCGACATGCCCTACAACTGATGAAATCTGAATATAGAGTCAAGGTAGATGAAGCGTCTACTAGCGAAGTCCTGTAACTTCCACAAACAGCTACAGCTCGTCACCTGAATGAAAATCCTATGCATGGTGTCCTTGTGGCTGGGCACCTAAAATAGTTTTTACAAAAATAGATTTGAAAGCAAACGGGTCAGAGCCCGAAAGTGGAGAGTATTTTAAAAATAGCAAGTGCTTTAATGACATTTAAAACAATGAATGCAAAATACATATTAGGACGTGCACTCGCATGAAATACTCACCTCTCAACTAATTGTGCACTCCTACCGAATAGCACCCATCAAGTGATATATATATCTAACTAAACTGACATGAGTTCTAACCTTTCTACTCGGTTCTCATTATGCATTCTAACGTCATCTATTAAGTAGAGGGCTTTACTTAAACTCATATTCTCAATAATTATCAATACAATTCATTACAGGTTATCCCTTTATAGTTACTCAAAGCGTTTCCGTATTTATACTCACAATACCAACATGAAAGTTCTCATTAATTTAAGTGTATATTAGTCACGCCATAAATATACAATACAAGCACCCGAGACTAAGCTGTGGTGCACACATAATCTGCTATCCATCCCGGTACATCACGTACATAAGGATCACGCATTCCGAATCTCTCAGGAATCGTTCTCAGATAATAGCAAATCACAAACAATGGAGGCGAACACAGTCACATCACATAGGTCACGCACATACCTACGCTCCCACGATCAGCAGACTTATTAACATCCCAATAAGTCCTTCTCTAACCTATGTTCTCGAGGTACCAATCTAAATTCGGGCAACACAAGGATTAGAAGGCCCTAAGCGAACGTAAATCTCCCGTGATAGCAAGTTTGGTAGGTATGTCATACACATAAAATTATATACATATACTAAGTATGCACACATCTTAGTAATCACCATAATTTATTTGCGGTACACTTCTCATTCTCTTACCGACTTATAACGTTACACAATTCACATGTTCCCGGTTAATTCAATTATTTAAGCCGACAATAATTCTCGTATCGTAATAGTCACTCACGTCCTATTCCACAATTTCCATTCAATTCCAATCACACTTATATGTTTTACTCCTCAATACATCCCAAATATCCCAACTATATCAATTTATCATCAAGGGAATGTTATCTCTATAATTAAACAAGGTTACGGGTCACGCGAAATCAAGACAGGCCAAAAAGCTTAAACTGTCAGCTCGTTAGAAGTCTCGTTCGAACGAGGCTGTTCGAACGAGAGTTCGTTCGAACGAAGTGGGCCTTCTAACGAGATCTCGTTCGAACGAAGGCATCGAACGAACATCCCCCTCGTTAGAAGTCAAAGGTCAACTCGTTAGAAGCTCGTTCGAACGAGATCGTTCGAACGACCTGGGCAGGTCTTCTAACGAGAGGCCAGTTTCGAGCCCAGATTTTCCCAAATTCGTTTTACCAACTTTTCTTCACCTCTAATCACATTCAAACATCAATCCAATAATTGTTCAAGGTTTCTAATCATTCCTAAACATACTTAGGTCATATAATAACATGTTTAATGGGGTTAATTCATCCTAATCATCACCCAATTATCAAGTCTCTACATTTTTCCCCAATCTCAAGAACATGAACCCTAGAAATTTTTAAGATTATCAATGGTCATAATTTAATCCGTTTTTGTTTCATACAAGATATATTATCATCAGAATAATCACCTAAATACAGTTCTACATGCGATTTCTCATCAAAATGTAAGTTTCTAATTCCAATTTAATGGGTTTTCATCAATCTTCCAAAAACAAATGAAATTTTCAGAAATGTCTAAGCATGGAAGAAACATTCAATGCAATTAACGTAATTAAACCACTTGCCTCTGATATATCTCTGAATTTGATGTTGAAGATTGAATTGTTCTCTCTCTCTCTGCAGAATTTCTCCTCTCTCTCTCTCTACAACTTCTTCTCTAAGGATGACAATGGTGGCTATAGGTTGTCTTAGGAAACCCTAAACTTATTTCCAATAACTCCCGTAGCCCATTAAGTCAATTAGTGTAGTTAGTGGGTTTAGTGGGTAAAGGTTAAGTCAGATTTTAATTCCTAATTTTCGTGGGTTTTAATTCCCAAAATTCTAAAATTACCAAACTACCCTTATACATTGCTGGTATGGCCTAAAAATGCCCCGGGACCCAAACTAAACCCCCGGCTAGTGTTTTCTGACTACTTCGACCCTTTCAGATGCGTTGGCGCACTCAAAACGACCATACGGTTAATAGAAATAAAATTCACTTTTTAATTCAAATAATTATATTCCTGACGCGACTGTCACACGCGTCCCGACAAAATTTCCAAATTGCCGTATTTCAATCTCACGACAAATTTCATAATTCAATAATCATATATAGCCATATATACTCATTAAAATCAAATACCAACTCGCATCTCGCTAGTATTTTTATCCGGATTAATTTCCAATTAATACACATTTAATTCAATTAATCCCATAAATAAATATCATAAAAAATACGGGGTATTACAAAAGGTAAGTCAACTAATAAAATATGCTCGATATTAGAAATTGGAAAATACAAGAAATAAACTTAAGTAAGTAATTTCATTCATATTCAGTTAAAACTACAAGTAGCCAGATCGATGATGTATAAAAACTGAGATACAAAAGGGATGAATGAGTATTTCATCTTCGACGCTCTAGCTCGATAATCATTCTAACAGAGCGACCATCGTCTCTATTAGGACAAAACTCGTCATTAATATCATAGTCAAGGTGATAGTCCTTTATTAACTGAATTGGAATGACATCAGTAGGGATCTAACAATCATCACTTCCTATAGGGGTAGCGAACAAATAGTCATTCTACCACGTACCAATGCTAAAATTAGGAGTCTGTAGGAACCCTAATGACTGCTAGAGGATTTATCCATCCCTGCTTATACGCAGCCTGCTTAGCTTCGTCCAGGTGTGGCAGAGCATCAATCCAACCTTAATCGTACCCCTTCGACAAAACTTAGTGAGGCCTCATATGGAGTTGATATCTTAGTCTTATGATCATTTAGTGTAAATTGCTCTTAGCCACGTGGTCTTCTCTAAAGATTTTCTCGACCTTATCGAGCTTCTCCCTTAAAGAATTTCTTTCTCTCTCCAATAATTCAAAAATGTTTGCCAAATCTTTTACTACGGGTCTAAGCGAAGTAATCTCTTTGTCCCGCTTGCCATAAGCGTTGTTCGTCTTTCTGACCAAGGATTAACTCCATAACTTCATATTTTTGGGCCACTGGAAGCAATGCTAAGTTGATATTGGACTATGAAGATAAAAAACAAAAGTGAAAAGACATTCAAAAAATAGAAAAGCGAGCCAACATAAGCAATATGAAATGACCAAACATGGCACAAGTAAGGAGAAATGACAGATCTCATCACTGGAGTAAAGAAGTTGGGCAAGCCCTTATAAATAAAATATTAAAAAAGATAGTAAAAACAAAGTACAAGAAGTCCTAGGTTACATCTAACTAGCTTGGCCCTTTTTCTTTGTTGCCATCTCATATTGATTAGCCATAAACTTGCTTAGTCATGTTGCTTCCTTTTCTTGATTGACGCTTTCCTTTTCCTGGTTAGCACCTGTAAGATGTGAGTACAGATTTGAGGAGGCACCGCGTCAAGCGTGTTTTAGACTTGAGCAACGTGGTTGCGCCTACGTATATGTCTTTGCGGAATCAAAGTCTGCGTAGTTCGTGGGTCCGTACGATACACCGGAGAGAGCTCGGTTTTGGTGGTTTTGATGCGTGGGGGGTACCTAATTCGGTGAGCCGCCTATCGAACGCCTAGTTTCGATAGTTTTGGTGCGCGAGGGGTGCCAAATCTGGCTATCTGCCTCTCAAACGTCCATATACCGTATAATAAAACTATAAAAATCCGCTCACCACTATTAAACCCGTGACGGAGCTCCAAAGGTGCGTGGGGGAGGGGAGCTATATTTCCTCTCCTTACTTAGCTCCCAAGCCCATCATCCATCAAATGAGGGGGGAACCCTCCTTTTATAACAAAAAGTGACTCAAGTGGGCTTGACACATGTCATGTTCTCTATGAAACCAAGTGTCCAATAATTATGGTGCCACTTGTCACAATATATGTGGTGGCATATCAAATAATTAATTAAATCATTACTAGAGTATTGTTTAGTATATTTCATCAAATGCGGAGTATACACAATATATTAAATTGTGCATAATAATATCTCAGTCCGTGTAGGGCCTAGATTGTAGTAAAACTTGATTAATCATAAATCAATATTTAATCAAATCTACGGGTTAATTTATTATAGTGTTGGTGGTTAATCCATTTAACCCCACTCCTAGCCTCGCCCACTTCTTCATCAAGATTTGGAGGAGAACCTGGATTATGCTTGTTGAAGAGCTCAGGCTAAAAAAATACTCCCGCCTGGCCCAATGCCCCCCAATTTTTTTATTTAGATTTAGAAGGAACTCTTTATGTTCCTACAATTTCTAGAAATTAAATTTCCTTATCAAAACTTGCTCTTAATGGCTTCATTTTTTATTTCGAAATTAATGGTTTTATTTTACTTAAAAAATTCATCTCCTATTGGTTCTGGATTTTTGGTGAATGGATTATATCAAATTAATCTTGAAAAGAATTTTTTTGAATTGATTTTATCCACCCATTGTTGGAACAAAACGTGTCTCATTAAATGAGAAATCTACTTACTTGTGGCATAAAAGATTAGGGCACACACCGAGTAAAATTATTGAAAGGTTTATTAACGAGGAAATTCTCCCTAACCTGGATTGGACCGATTATGATGATGTGTGTGGACTGTATTAAATGCAAATAAGCCAAACACACAAAGAAAGGAGCAACAATGAGCACACAAATTCTTGAAATTATATATACAGATGTGTGGACCTTTCGATGTTCATCCTATTGGTAAAGAAAAAAAATGTTTCATTACCTTTATTGACGATTTTGCACGATATTACAAATTGTACTTATTGCATGATAAATCTCAGTCTGTTAATGGTCTTGAAATTTATATTACTGAGCTTGAAAGACAATTGGGTAAAAGGTGAAAATTATTATATTGGATAGAGGTGGTGAATTTTATGGAAAATATGATGAGTCAGGGCAACACCCTGGACCTTTTTCTAAATCCCTGGAGTGATTAGGTATTTGCGCACAATAGACAATGTCGAGATCACCCTAGCAGAATAGTGTAGCTAAAAAGTGAAATCGTATTATTATGGAAATGGTTAGAAGTTGAAGCAATTTGCTTATAATCCTGTGGATGCATGCTCTTATGACCTCTGTGCATATATTAAATCGGGTATTTAGTACGGAAGTTCCAAAGACCCCTTTTGAATTGTGAAAAGCATGGAAACCTGCTTTAAGACATTTATGTTTATGGGGTTGCCCAGCGGAAGCAAGAATATACAATCCACAATAAAAGAAATTAGATCCTCGAATGTTGACTTGCTATTTCATTAGGTATATAGAAAAGTCAAAGAGATATATATTCTACTATCCTAATCTTATTATAAAAAATTATCGAAATCGAAAATGCAAAATTCATTGATAATGGTGAAGTCAGTGGGAGTGATGAAGGCAGGGATGTGATCATTCAAGAAGTTAGGTTAAAATTCCCTTTACCCCGAGTTCATAATGTTCTCGTTGCTCGTAATGGAGTTATTGAGCCGGTTATTGAACCGGTCAATGGTGAAAAATAACATATGAATGATCAACAAACCGAACAACCATATAATGAGACTGTAGCCAATTAACCTATTATAGAAACACCATAAGAAGTAGCATTAAGGGGATCTAAAAAAATAGAAGATCGACTATTTCAGATGATTACATGGGGTATTTACAAGAAGTTGAATTTAATATAAGGGATATTAATGACCATGTTACTTATGAACAATATGTTAATAACAAAAATTCTAATAAATGGATTGATTCCATAAATGAAGAAATAAAATCCATTGATTTGAATAAAGTCTGCGATTTGGTCGAATTTTCGGAAGGACATAAGAAAGTTGGGAGTAAATGGGTCTTTAAGACCAAATGCGACTCAAAGGGCAATATCGAATGACATAAAGCTAGACTTATCGCCAAAGGTTTTAATCAAAGAGAATGCATTGATTATGTCAAGACCTTCTCTCCAATTTTAAAGAAGGATTATATTAGAATCATCTTAGCATTGGTGGATTATTATGATTTGGAGTTGCACTAAATGGATGTGAAAAAAACTTTTCTAAATAGGGGTTTAAAAGAAAAAGTCTACATGGCACAACCATAAGGCTTAATAGAATAAGGAAAGGGAAACACGGTCTGTTTGGTAAGAAAATAAATATATGGACTTAAACAAGCTTCTCGATAATCGTCCCTTAAGTTTTATGATACCATTACCTCCTTTGAGTTTAAGGAAAATATCGCTAATCGGTGCATATACCTGAAGGTCAGTGGGAGTAAGTTTGTATTTTTGGTGCTATGTGTTGATGACGTGCTTATAGCTAGTAATGATATTGTCCCAAGAGCCTGCATCCATTTAGATGCACCTGCATCATAATTTTGATACAGGTGCATCTAAAATGATGCGAGGTGCTAATAACCAACCTAACATGCTCCCTCCTATAAATGGGTCGAGGCTGGATGAGGTTCTCTAGGCTTGGGCTCATGGTGCGGACTCACCATTTGTATATGTGAATAAAGTTGCACCATTACTAATAGCTATAGCTTTTGGTACAACGGTAAGCGCTTGTTCACATCATTTGGTATCAGAGTGAGGTCATGAGTTCAAATCATAAAGGGTGGAAACCAATGGAAACCTATGGGGGGAATTGGATGCAGGTGCATATAAAATGATGCGAGGTGCTAATAACCAACCTAGCATGCTCCCTCCTATAAATGGGGCCGAGGCTGGCCGAGGGTCTCTAGGCTTGGGCTTATGGGATGGACTCACCCTTTATATATGTGAATAAAGTTGTGCCATTACTAATAGCTATAGCTTTTGGTACAACGATAAGCGCTTTTTCACATTAGAAGAAGTTACGAAACAATAATTGTCAATCGAACACATTACTATGAGTGTTAACATATCATATCCTTTTACAAAAGGACTATCTTCGAAGATGAGAGTGTGCAATAGTCTAATGGTGTAATTTATTTAATTAGATGTCAACCCATAAATAAATTTTAATTCCTTTAAACCCTAAAACATGCAACTAGGTGGTTCAAGACATTAAGCAATAAAGCATGCAATCACAAAATCATTCAACACAATATTTCAAGAAAATTCCTAAAGGGGCAAAACCTTTTATTTCACTTATACAGTTTTTTAATCGCAACTTACAATCTTGTGAGTGAAATGCAGCCCGACGAATCTCCCACAGGTGACCTTCGTCTTCTTCAGTAGTGGTTCCCATAAGGACCACAAAGATCGCAGTCTTCCTTCAGTAATAATTCCCGCAAGAATCACAAGAGCAACATTATAGACTCCTTCTCTACAAGATCAGTAGTGAAGACTCCTTCACAATCTTAACTTCAATATAAAAGTGGTTGAGGGTTTCAAATATGATTCACAAAAGTATTTAAGTGAGATGTGTGAATCAAAAAGTGTTTTTCCCTTTTTTAAAAGGGTAGACTTTATGGAGCAGATCTGCAGTTTACGTAAATTAAAAGTCTTAAAGAAAACCCCACACGAAGCAGGTATTTATAGGATAACACAAAAATCAAGGCGATATAGGCTTATTTAAATAAGACTGTATTATCGTTCTAACAAGATCATCATTTCGTTCGAACGAAGTAGGTCTCGCTTCTAATGACCCGTAAAAATCCAAGGCAATACGCCCTCGATCGAAGCATGTTTGATCAAGGCTTCAAACGACCTTCGAACGAGACATAAGGTCATTCGAACGAGATTCACATCTCGTTTGAACGAAGCAGGCAAGAAATAAATTATTTTTTAAGTTAAAAAAACAGCCTCGTTTTGGAAAAATATTTTAATAAAAAGTCTTGCAATAATATATGAAAAATCCACGAAGTCCAAAGTGATGACTATACAAGGATTACATGACATTGTGAAGTATAAGGATAATGATCGTAGAGCATGTTGAAGATAAAGTGGCATACGTTGGTGATGTACTACATGATGCTTGATAATCGGATCCGTCTTCTTGAACGTGACAACGTGAAGTACCATGACGAAAGTAATGGGATGTTCCATATGCGATGTATCCTAGATTCTATGGACAAGTCCTAGATCCTAGGGGCAATGCCAGGAAAATTTCCCTTAGAGAAGATATTTGTGCAAAATGCTTAAGAGATGGGTCTTAAGTAATTTATTTAGGGATTGCTATTTGCTTAGTTATTTGACACCACATATTTTGACATTAATAAAGTATTTATGAATTCCACATTTCTATTTTTATTGTATACATGCATGTGGATGAATTATTATGACATAAATAATTTTTTATAAAGACATTATGAGACGATTATGACAACCCACATTATAAACATAATTTAATATGACATTGGTGGTATAGTACATGGAAGAAACCGTGCTCTTGAATTAGCGTGGAACTACAATGACTTATATTAGTGGATTATTTAATTAAGGTAGATAATTTTTAATGACTATTCTAAGGATTATTGCATACCTTATGTTCCTTTAATTAAATCAATAAATGAACATCTTATTAAGACCAAGTAGGAGGCTGCTAGGAATATTTAAGGGAATAACTAATTTCAAAATTTTATAAATTGGGAATTAATTAATTGGTTAAATAAGAGTGTCCTACGGAATGTGGTCTACGTAAGAAATTAGATTTGATTAGAATTCCTTTAGATAAATTATAAGTATTTTCAAGAGATTGAGTGGGTTAGTTTCTTAATTCAAGTCTAACTGTGATAGATGTTATAATTATAGTTTAACCAGGAAATTCGAGTCCTTTCCCACCCTATATATAGTAGGTTATGCCCTATAAAATAATCTTTATTAAACACACTATATATTGAGCTAAAGAGAGAAAAGTATGAAATTCCAAATAATTACAATTTTCTATCAAATATGAAGGATTTGCTCGAGCAATTAATCAAGAAGTCAAGAGTCAAAAATCTGCTTAAGAGGTAGATTAAACCCTTGATTTTTTGGTCGCCTTAGCGCAATGTGTCTTTCAATGTGAATTAGGACACAAACATGAAGTACATTTCCATCTTAACTTTACATCATCCTCGACACGCCAACCAATTCCCAACTGTTCATATACTCGTGGATGCCACTGATTTGGTGACATCCTTTTGTATAGTTGTTACTTGGTTCCTAGAAATCGAAGGCCAGGGGTTTACGGATACATTTTCCTTGTTGAAAAATGGAGTGATTGTCTACTAAACTGATTGTAATATATGATTCATATGTCTATGGACTCCTCAGAATTCTCCATTCGGAGCCAAAATGAATGTGGCCAAAATGACATAATAACACATCCTCCCTAGAAGTGAAAATCTTCTTTAAGTGGCTAACAATATGTGGTGGCAAATGCTACTTCATCGCCACTTCTTAAAAAACACGCCAAGTCACCCATTTGATTGATCCGTTCATGTCTCCAAGACAATGTCTGACATTTGAGGGTCACATCATCATAGGGAGTCGGATGACTATACTCCTCAGCCTTCCATTCACATTGAAGACTAAGGTCCAGGGGTGATTGATATGCATAAGTGTAATCTCATCCTAGACGAGACTCAACCCAACACCATGACCTCTACCTAGTGTCCATCCGACTTATCTTTATATTGCCCCCAACATAGGGGGCCCACATCTACTAATATCGGTCTTAGAAGCCCTATGCTCATAACAATTGCAATTAAACACGACAATTCACTCTACGATCCTAGCTACCTCTATAACTTGGCCTCACCATGTGTCGGCCTTGTACCACACTGACCGACCGAGACCACCATGAGTTTCCCAATGCAATCTCTAAAGTTTCACAGTTATCTACCTGGAAACCGACCTCCACAGTCTAGATTCGACCGAGATAAATAAAGCCAGCTTCATCACCTCATATAGAACACGCGGCTTGCGCATCATCAGGCCACGTAGACCATATCATTACTACAGATCCCTAGCCCAGGTAAGGGAATATTTCATCATTATGACATGCCTGTGTAGAGGGTAGATGATATTCTCCTAGCGGATAACTCACCTCATGTACATTATGTGCATGCTGGGGGGTACACTGTGCACCCCCAAGCCTATATATACCAACTTCCTTTTCTTTACTAATGATCGAACAATTACATACCTAGCTAAAACTCTGCCCATTTTCAAACCTAGAGAGAGAAAGCTTGAGTGACTGTAATTCATGGTCTTCCGTGCCTTTTAGTAATAAAACACTCATACTTTCTTGTACAGTGGAATAGGCTCGACCGAACCACTTATATTTCCGTGTTCTCTATCTCCCACCTCTTTCTTTGCATACTTACATTTACGTGATTATATCTCTATTGATAAATTATCTAGATCTTGAGCTACTAACATTTTTGGGTGGTGATTATTAACATCATCATTTTGGCGTCGTCTGTTGGAAGATATTTATTTTTCCTCATCATTTTTCAGCTTAGACTCTCACTTTTACCTCTGGTGGTTGTCCAGATCCACCATTATTAAACCTGTACCACCACTGAAAGATCTTGGGTAGGTGTTCTTCAAGCTTCCTATTCATTTACAGCTCATCTAGCTTTTCTTACTTGGCATCTGATTTGCCTATAGGCAATGGCCCAAGCTCCAACCAAACACCACCTCAGTCAGAGATGGCTAATGTGACGACGACGCTGCGATCCTTGGTGTCTAGACAACAAAAAATGTAGGAGTAATTCATGGCATTTAGCCAAAGTGTTTTGGGAAGAGCTCCAGGGAATCCAGTGGTGGAGATCATTACTCCAGCTGCAAGAGAGATGGTGGATCTGGCGATAGGGAGACCACCCATGGATCCACTAAAGGAAGTCTAGTGCCACTAATGGCAGAGAGATGTTTCTCATCCTAGGCATCTTCGCCTGGGAAAATAAGTTCAGGACTGCCCAGGCATCCAAGTCTGCGACAAAGAGGAGTATTGGGATCCATATGCGATTTTCGATGACATAATTTTCCCAGGCCTAACCTACCAAAGAAATAGTGGTCGACCAACTCTTGATGGTCGACCAAGAACCTTAGCTTTTGATAAACTCAGTAGAGGATCAAACTTCAACCGTATCGGCCCAGGAAAAAATGAGACATGGAGGAATAATGAGAAGTCAATAGCAAATAGAGGACTGTGGCACGAGAGCCAGCATCGATCACAGTTGCGTTAGAAGGAGGTGTTGATAATGTTGTCACTGAAGATAAGCCTTAAAATATCTCCATTCAGAGTCTAGAAGACAAGATTGACACTATGCTCAAAAGCCGAGACCTCAGTCACCGAGGCTACATGGATGGGCCTCTTTTCGTAGCGAAAATCGTAAGTTGTCCTATTCTGTAAAGTTTAAGCCTACTTTAAGTCCGAAGTATGATGGGAGTTTAAACCCAGTACATCACATAGACATACACCAATCAACGATTGATATATACTCCACTCCTGATCAGATGAGGTGCAGGGCGTTTTCTAGCACTCCCACAGGTGTTGCTCATATGTGGTATACAACCTTGCCCAAAAACTCCATTGAGAATTTCAAATAATTAGCTAAGAAGTTTTCCATAATTTCTGCTTTGGCATGAAGCCACCAAAGAAGGTAACTCACCTCTTGAACGTGAAACAAGGAAAAAATGAGGTTATGAGGGATTGCCTTTCTTGGTTCAACAAAGAAAAACTGGAGATGAAAGATTATGAAGAGAACATCACTATGACAACCCTTATCAGTGGGCTGCATCTGGGTAAATTCCTTTGGAAATTCATCGAAGATCCTCCAAAAACCATGACTGAACTCTTATCCTCAGTCGGGAGGATCATGAATACAGAGGAGGCCATAGTGGCCAAGAGGGGGGGGGGGGGGGGGAGACACAAAAGATTTCGGTGGAAACAAGTCCAACTAGTCAAAGGATAAGGAAGGAAAGAAGAGGTTAGTTGAAGATAAATTTGCCAAATACACTCCGCTAAAGGTGTGCCCAAACTTGATTCTTAATGAGATTAAGGATGACAGAGCACTTCGATGGCCAGAAAATTTCAAGTCCCCTCATCATAAAAGGGATAAGAGCAAATAGTACGAGTTTCACTAGGACTATGGCCATACAACCGACAAGTGATTTACCCTGAAAGATGAGATACAAAAATTATTAAAACAGGATAAACTCTAGAAAATATAGAGAGTAGTGGTGATAAGGACAATTCCAGAAAGAAGCACAATGGGAGGAAATATGATAATCCTAGATGAGTTACCCCGATTAATAAGAATAATGATGAGTCTTATAGTGGGGGATGTAACTCTGACCTCCCCGTAAAGATTCCCAATGCAAAGGGTCGTCTGCACAAGATCTCCTTTGATATGAAGATGATATGTGGTGTCTTAGTAGGTATCGGTACTAAGCCGACTGATTAAAAAGCACATGTGGTAAAAGCCAAAGTAGCGTCGAAGCGAATGAATGTAAATTCAGCTGAGGCCGAGACAAAACTAGGGAAGTTAAGGAAAGTGGATATACACACTCTTATTGTCGGCTTTTCCAGACTTTAAAGCAATCTTATTGGTCGAGCTAAGATTTTATTGGAATCTTAGCTCCATGTGACGACCCTTTAGTCATCAGTACGAGGGTACATGTGTATGACATTTATCGAATCCTTGTTGACGGTGGGAGCTCAGTAGACGTGATATTATGGAATTATTTCAAAGGGTTAAAGTTGAGCAAGAAAAGACTGGTCCCTTATCATTAACCGCTGATTGACTTCAGCTGGGAAAAAGTCCACCTTTCGGGGGTATTGGAGATGGACATGTGTATGGGTACTTGGCCGAAGTGTCTTACCAAGAAAGTAAACTTTTTTGTCATGGATGAGCACGTTTACTCGGCCTACAATA
Source organism: Sambucus nigra (assembly GCA_949130495.1). Classification (NCBI taxonomy): domain Eukaryota; kingdom Viridiplantae; phylum Streptophyta; class Magnoliopsida; order Dipsacales; family Adoxaceae; genus Sambucus; species Sambucus nigra. The sequence continues at coordinate 654,753,491 of OX422207.1, read as the reverse complement.
ATATTTTGGTAAGGGTACCACTTAAGGAATTTGAGGCCGTTCCTTCCACATTCCACCAGATGATAAAATTTCCGACTCCTCACAGAGTAGGGAAAATTTAGGGTAATCAAGCGGAGGCTCATGAATGCTACTTCACATTGGTTGAGGAGAGGGATGCCCACAAAAAATAAACCACCTTGTACAACATTTATACTCTGGATTCAAGAGGTGAGAGAAAGCTAAAAAAGGGTGAGCCTACGGGGGAGGTAGAATCCATCGTCCTCAATGAGGATGACCCAAAAAAAACCATTCAAGTAGGTCCATCCCTAAAAATTGAGATCAAGGAAGAATCGGTAAAGCTATTAAGAAGAAAGTAGAGTATTTTTGCCTAGAGCCATAGAGATATGCTCGGGATTGACCCTGATGTTATGTGCCATCGGCTAAATATCGATGAAAGTATGAAGCCTGTAAAGTTCAGACAAAGAATTTACGCAAGAGATGGTATGAAGTCATTCAGAAGGAGGTCAAAAATCTCCAGACAACCGAGTTCATTCGAGAAGTTCAATATCCAAATGGGTTATTCATCGTTGTTATAGTGCCAAAGGCCAATGGTAAGTGGAGGATGTGTGTCGACTTCACCTCCCTAAATAAGGCATGTCCTAAAGATAGTTTTTCTCTAACTCGAATTTTTTAGATGATTGATGCTACGGCCGAACATGAATTGATGAGTTTTATGGATGAATTTCGGATTATAATCAGATTTTTATGCATGAAGCCGACACTAAGAAAACTTCCTTTATCATGGATAAAGGAACACATTGTTATAAGGTAATGCCATTCGGCTTAAAGAACGCAGGGAAAACCTATCAAAGGTTAGTAAATAAGATGTTTGCAGACCATATCAGGAAGATAATGGAAGTCTACGTGGACGACATGTTAAGTAAGAGTCTGAGGGCCGAGGATCATGTAGCCGATCTTGAGTGCACTTTTGACACAATGGATAAATATAAGATGAAGTTAAATCCTGCCAAGTGTGTGTTCGGTGCCAGCTTAGGAAAGTTCCTCGGCTTCATCATGAATCAGAGTGGTATAGAGGCCAAACCCACTAAGATCAAAGATCTTATTTACATGTGGACACCAAAAACTATTAAGGACGTTCAGAGACTAACAGTTGCAGTAGCGGACCTCAACCATTTCATCTCTCAAGTGATGGATAAGTGTCTACCATTTTTTAAGATACTGAGAAAACCTTCGTCATGGACGAAGAATGTGAGAGAGATTTTCAAGAGATGAAAAACTATCTAGGGCCTCCTATATTATTGTCCAGACCTATCTAGGGGGAGAAATTATTTTTGAACCCGACAGTGTCAGAATTGACAATCAGTGCGGTAATCATCCGAGATGAAGATAGAGTCTAAAAACCAATATACTTTAATAGCAAGGCCTTGTTGGGGCCGAGCTCAAATATCCGAAGATGGAAAAATTGGCCTACGCGCTGATACATGCTTTTAGGAAAATGAAGCCATACGTTCAAGCCCATATGATGGTGGTGCTTACCGATATTCCTTTGAGGAAGGTCATTCATAAACTCAATAAATCGGGTAGGTTAATGGCCTGGTCAATTGAGCTTGGTGAATTTGACATCATTTACTAACCAAGGAACGCAGTTAAAGGGAAAGATTTAGCAGACTTTGTGGTCGAGTTTACATGGGCTGAAGCCGATAGTGATGTTGAAGAAACATAAGTGCCAGTGGTTATATCGAAGGAGGTTGCAGTAGACATTGCTCCAATCAATATTTTATGTTCAGAGATTGATTTTTTTCGAAAGTTCCTTTCTCAAGGGAAGGCTCGACCTAGAGTCCGTTTATTAATGGGTCATCTTGTGAAAATGGTTGCAGTCCAGGGTTGATATTATCGACCCTAGATGGAATGAACATAGAGTATGCCTTGAGATTCAACTTCAAGGTATCAAATAATGAATCAGAGTAAAAGGCCTTATTAGCAGGTGTTTATCTCTCCAAATTATTGAATGTCATCCAGATGATCGTTCACAGTGATTTGTAGTTGGCCATTAATTAGATATTGGGCATTTATGAGGCCATAGATGAGAAGATGAACAAATACTTGGCATGGGTTAGAAAGGTGATGGTGATCTTTGAAGAAGTTAAGATCAGGTGGATCTCAAGATTGAAGAACAACCGAGCTGATGCCCTTGCCAGACTAGCATCGACCATCAGGATTGAGATTTGACGATCAGTTCTCATGGAAATTCTATACAAGCCGAGCATTGAAGAGGATGACAACGGTCTTGTATTTTGATTAAATCAAAATTTGGGGGAATCGTAGGTTGATTCGTTGATCAAATACATTTAAGATTGTGAGCTCCCAGACTCTAAGGCCGAGAGGAAAAAACTCAGATACCAAGCGACAAAGTTCATCGTCATTGGTGATATATTGTATTAGAGAGGATTTTTTCTGCCACTACTCAGATGTGTTCATCCTACCAATTTAGATTATGTCTTACGAGACGTCCACAAAGGTTCATACGCAAGTCATATCAACACTCACTAAAGACGCCGCTAATTAAATTAAAAAGTGTGACAAATGTCAAATATTTATGAGTATCCCTCACCAGCCTCGTCAACATCTCTCGTCTATCACTGCACCGTGGCCATTTGCAATTTGAGGGATTGACTTGGTGGGTCCTCTTCCTAAGGAAGCATGCAACCACCAATATTTGATAGTGGCTATCGATTATTTTTCAAAATAAATAGAAGTCGAAGCAATGATTTCCATAGTCGAAGTTAAAACATTCAATTTCATCTGGAGGAATATCATTTGTCGATATGGCTTATCCCATAATTTGCTATTAGATAATGGTAAGCAATTCAAGAACCAGTTTTTGGAAGCATATTACATCAGGTTCGATATAAAGTAGTTTTTCTCGCCATCAAGCCGATCCCAATCCAACGGTCAGACTGAGGTCACTAACTGAACAATACTTGACGGAATCAAAATGAAGTTAGAGGATGCTAAGGGTCTGTGGTTAGAAGAGTTGCATGGGGTCCCGTGGGCTTATAGGACGATCGGACACCGACAAGCGAGATGCTGTTTATGCTGGCATACGGGTCTAAGGCAATTATTCCCACCGAGCTTGGACTTCGTAGCCATAGAGTCTAAACATATGACCCGGAGGCCAATATTGAAGAGATAAGACTTAATCTGGAATTAATTGAAGAAAGATGAGAGGATGCAATAGTTCGACAATCACCATACCAGTAGAGAGCTACCATATTTTATGACAAGAGGGTCAAGGCAAGGACGATAGCCGTGGGTGATCTTGTCTTGAAGAAATTTTGGCAAATGACGAACAAACTCCATACTAATTGGCACAAGACGCACAGGACAACTGAAGAGGTCGAACTGGGTACTTACAGGTTCGAAACTTAAAAGGCGAGCCCTTCTCCAACCCCTGGAATGCCAACCATTTGACAAGATATTATCAGTATTTGTTTTTACCAAGTGTAGCCTCTCAAATTAATGTATTTCGATGTTTCTTTCATTTGTACGACAATATGACTGATCAATGGAAAAATCAAAGTGTTGGCTCATATTTATCCTTTTTATTATGGTCAATTGCTAAACGGTTCGAATTGTATTAAACTAAGGAACATAATTTTTATGATGAATTAGTTTATAACTCACTCTCGGTGATACGAGAATGCATGAGGAGTCTCGTCTCTTCCATGCTACCAAAAGGGGGAATTAGTGTGGTAACATCACTCAGATAGTAAAAACCATAGCTTAATAATCATTTTTATATGGTTGCTTTAACATCATTTTTTATGGTGAAATAGAGGTCATAACTCTCTTGACGATATGTGAGTGTATGAGGAGTCTCGTCTCCTTCATACCCTCAACAATGCTGAAAGGGCGGATCAATGTATAACATCACTCAGGTGGTGAAAAACATAACTTAAAAATAATTTTTATGTGGCTGCTTCAACATCATTTTTATGGTGAAATAGAGGTTATAACTCTCTTGGCGATATGAGAGTGAATGAGGAGCCTCGTCTCCTCCATACCCACCCAGCAATGTCGATAGGGGGGATCAATGTATAACATCACTTAAGTGGTGAAAAACATAACTTAAATCTCATTTTTATATGGTAGGTTTAACATCAGTTATTTATGATGAATGTAATGTATTAAAGTCAGAGTGTAACCACGAGCATCATATCTAGGACACCATTCAATGGTGATAAGATAAGAAGATGCAAACACTACACTTAATAAAAAAATGTATAACATGCTGATTGTACATAAAAAAATGATATGTGTTATAAAAAATAAACCATCAACATCAAAGGTTACATAAGAATTAACAAAAAAATATTAATTATTACAAACATTGTTCAAAGACGAGGAAGAGATGAGTTGTTTAAGCACAGTTACGTCAGATAAGGGTATAAGGACACAGACGACCACCCAATAAAAGATAAAAACTTAAGCTTCCTTTTGTTAGTTGGCCTCATCTCGAACGTCATCATTGAAGTCGCCCCGAAGGCCCCCGATTTTAAAAATCTTATACAATAAAATCAATTTCCTTGTTAACTAGATGCGGAAGCGACAAGATGATGGTTCAATAAAAACACCAAATTTTAATTTACTTCAAATTAAAATTAAAACCAAATGAAATGATATTCAAACACACACTTATGTTAATTTCACTTAAACATAGTTAATTAATCCAAATCCTAGAAAATTTGCCTAAGTCATATTTTTCAATTTTACCAAGTTAGGCCAAACCAAATTTTATCAATTAAATTAAATGACTTGAATTAACATAAACGTTACCCAATATTAATTTGCACCAAATTAAACAAGTAGAGATTAAATTAAACCAATTTTATCTTTTACCTAAGCATGCGTTCTAGGTGATTTTGCAAAAGATAAAATAAACAATTAATCCACTACGCTGCGATGTACGAGAAAAAACCCACAACGGGAAACAACCTCAGACGACCCTAGCCTAAAATCTACTAAGTACGGAATTTACATTTACAAGACAGATGACTTACAATCTCAACTCGAAACCTCTTAAGCCTTGACGCGTCTTCTTGTAACCACCTCTGCCTAGCGGATAACCACGGATCTCCACCGCGATCTCGAAACCACCGATCGGATAATAGGTACACCGTTAACCACACATGATGCCTTTCACCATGTGAGGAAACCGCAGCTAAACAATTCTTCTTCTTCTTTGAGAGATTTAGAAGAAAACCCAAACTTCTCTTCAAACAAATGTAGAGATAAACCGGTGCCAAAATACTCCAAGCAAAGTATATGTATATATGAACTTGGAAGAAACAAATATGGGTGTAACTAAGTGTTTAAAGAATTTTTCTTTATAAAATGAACACTCAAACTCATGAACTTTTTCTTGGAAGAATCAACTCTCAAAACTCTCTCTAGGAGTTAGAATATTGTGAAAAAGTTATCTTACAAACTTTGGTTCCTGCACTATAATAATCTGTCAAAAGTTAGTGGGGCAAGGAAGTGGGAAACATGGGTAAAAACTGCTAAAAAATTTTCCCGCCTGAAATCTCGTTCGAACGACATTTTCGTTCGAAAAACATCTCGTTCGAACGAGGCTTCTAACGTAGTTCCAGTGTGAACTCGTTAGAAATCTCATTCGAACAACCATCTCGTTCGAACGACATTTCGAACGAAGTTCCAGTGGCCAATGGGGAAGCTCGTTGGCAAACTCGTTCGAACGACTTGTGGTTCGAACGACAATCTCGTTCAAACGACACTTCGAACGGACTTACAGAAAGTTCCAAAAATATCATTTTTAGCCCAGAAACTTTATATACTTTATATAAAAGTTTTTAATAAAAAACTTTCTAAAAGTAAAACACAATTTTAAAACCTAACACCTAATAAACTTGTTCCAAGCTCCTATATATATATGTATAAAATGCATTCATACATTGGGAGCATGGAACCACTGTTGATGACGTAGAAACGAGGCACTTGAACTCGGCATTTGATGAAGCTTTATACTATTTGCCGCTACGTCTTCAACTAAACACATCATAGGATTGAATAGGTACACTTGAACACTATCCTATGACATAAACGTTTTTGTCCGGAATTGAGCCAAAACTACAAAGGACTCAGTTGGAAATTTGTGTCCTTACAAATCTCCCCCTTTGGCTATTCGGGGATAAAAACTAAACAAAAATCCTAAAGGGATGTCAAGCTCACTAGACTCAAAAACATCCCACCCAAAATAAAGAGTACAATGCTTGACTCGAATACCACTTTATAATTAAATGCTTTGCCACTTGAAGGTTGCCGCTTTAGAAGAATTCCTGCACACTTAAGCAAAATATCAAACGCATAGGGAATATCAAATTATTTAATGCAACGAAAATAAATAAACACTCCCCCTAAATTAATTCTTCCCCTTTATCAAAACAAATCTACATAAGAAGGTCATGACTCCCCCTAAGTTAAATTTCGCAAACTTAGATACGACTACAATAGGATTAGATACCATTTCACCCCCTATCATTCTCCCCCTTTTTGTTCAGGAATAGACAAAGGATAAAATTAATTAATCACGTTGGGGCTTAGATTGATATGACATTAAAGCATGTGAGCAACAAAAGCATAACTAATCCAAGATAGATACCAATTAATGAAGTAGAAGCATAGATGGACTAGAAAGCAAGGCAAAGACAAAAAATATCATGTATATATATATATATATATATACACTCTAAAAGTATCAATAATGTACACGCATATATATATATATATAAATATAAACACACAAATGACACAAAAATAGAACAAGTTTATCACACTCGTATGGCAAAAATGTGTCATATGGAAACGAAAGTGTTGGGGTGTGAAATAGTAATAATTAAATTTAGACCCAATCACTTAAAACATGTTCACGGAGTTATCAATTGATTGCAAACTTCATCACATTTGAATATAACCTCATGTGACAATATAGATTGAACTCAATGAACAAACATACACAATGCATACAAACCTAGAGTTTTGATGATTCTACAAACCAAATAGAGTCATGACAATAAAGACCACTAGGATAAACGGACATTGTGCAAACCGTTGATATACCATCCAATCTCCCTCAAGAAGCATATATATTCTTTTTTATATTAAATGAATATATCAATCAAACATAGGCCTTGACAATTATTTTTTCTTTTAATGCCATATTTCTGTTTTTAGGCCTTTGGACCACGTATTTCTTTTAGGTCCATTTCAAACGGTGGCTTACAATCGCAAAGGATTATTATTCCTTTCGGATCCCTTCCCCGTGCACATTTATATAACATTTTTTTATATCTCACAAACTCACGTGCAACGGATTTTGACATGCACTAGTCCTCCTAGGTCATAAATATGTAGATGACTAGATTGGTAGGAGCACACCTCACAAAGCTCAAATTTAACATGTGACAGGAAAATTTCAAATGGGCCCGTGCATGTGTGAAAAGAGGCATATAAAAATAGAATCCATTTAGTCAACACAAAATCCAACTACTCCATGTAAGCATGGTAAAGAACATAATAAGGATTGACAATCTAAACCAAAAGTTCTAGCCACATGGGAGCGTAAAAGATGGGATTCTAACACAAGTGTATGCCACATAAAATGTGTCAAAATAAAATACACACAAAATAAAATCTTTTTGAGTTTTGGGAATTTTTAAACAAAAATACAAATATATACTCAACAGACAAACAAAATCATTTGTATTTTGCATTAAGCCTAAATAAAAAAATAATACACAAATGATAAACCAAAAATCTTTTTGTATTTTTCATTTAATGCAAACAAAATGAAGGAAATATAATACGAAAGATAAACAAAAATTATTATTCTAGCATGTGATTAAGCATGGAGCATAGACTAGAAAATGATTAAATAAGCATACATTTAGCATGATAATATAGCATGAAGCACAAAAGCTAAATATGCAAACACTAACACATTCATCCTTTAGATTTAGCAAGGGAGGAAGCATGTGAAAGTAAATGAGAATCAAACGTCCTATTTTGCAAGGCAACCAAGTCGGATTTCCTAACCCAAATTAATGAAGAATGACTATATTTGGGTGTAGGAATTTTAACTACCTTGATTGCTTTACGTTGGAATTTTCTAGGAATTCGTTTAAGATCAAAACAAAATTTCCTAAGATGACCTTTTCGACCACAATGTGTACGAGTAAAATTACGTCGAAATTTGATACCTAAGGAATGATCTCTAAAGGCTTTCCTAGTAGATTCTCCTAAAACATTGGTTTTGGCTTTATGAATAGATTCATTACAAGTATTGAAGCCTAAACCACAAGTGTCATTTTTAATTTGGACCGTTCCTAATATTTTATCTAATTTTTTCGAACGACATTCCAAATCAAATTTGACATTACTAGAGTCTTTTAATTTATTTTTTAATTCTAGAATGTTAGACTCTCACTACACCAAAATGGCCAAAATGTCACCTTTCAGCCGACCACCCTTGTCACGGTTATTGACCGTGACAAGAAACACGCGTTTTGTGTCACGGTCATTGACCGTGACATGACTGTGACAAAGTATTATCACGGTCAATGACCGTGACAATACTTAAAATAATTATCAAGCACCTTGACACGACCGTGACAATCTCTTCAGTAAAAAAGCCCTAGGCTCTTTTTTTCCCACCGTTTTTTGGTTTCCCTCCTTCTCTCTCTCTCTATGCGATTTTAGTGCTCTCTCTCTCTCTAAGGTATATTTTTTCCTCTCTTTCTCTTCCATTTCTATATGTGTGTGTATGTGTGTGTATATATGTGTGTGGTGGGGGAGGGGGCAGGGGGCAGGAGGCAGGGGCAGGGGGTGGGTGGTGGTGGTGTGTGTGTGTGTGTGCAGTTGTGGTGGGGGTAGGGGTGGGGGGCTACGTGTGTGTCTATGTGTGTGTGCGCGTAGTGTCCCTTGTAAAGAATTGATTGATTATTAATTTTTTTAGTAAATTAATATATGATTGCCCCTTATTGTAAATTAGTAAATTAATATATGACTGCCCCTTATTTTAAATTAGTAAATTAATATATGATTAATTATGAAAGTAGGATTGCCCCTCATTGTAAATGTTGGGTTGGTTAGTTTTAAAAGTGGCATGACCAGTGGATTATTGTCCATATCGGGGTGGGATTTTTCAACTTTTGAATAATTGAATTTGAATATAAATAAGGCATAATTAAATGAAACATACTATATATAATTATTAATAATTGAATTTGAATATAAATAAGACATAATTAAATGAAACATAGTATATATAATTATTAATCATTATTGGATTATTGTGTATGTGGTGGGGGCAGGGGGTGGTGTGTGTACGTGTACGTGTGTGTGGTGGGGGTGGGGGTGGGGGCATGGTGGGGGAAAGGGGTGGGGCAAGGTGGGGGGGGGGGGGGGGGGAGGGGGCCTGGAAGGGGGAAGGGGGTGGGGCAAGGTAGTTTAATTGAGTAGATGAATTAGAAGGAGTACGGGATACACATTTGTTGTAGACATTGCTGTTGGATTATTTTGTTTAGTAAATGTTGGGTTGGTTAGTTTTAAAAGTGGCATGATCATTGGATTATTATCCATATGGGGGTGGGATTTTTTAACTTTTGAATAATTGAATTTGAATATAAATAAGACATAATTAAATGAAACATACTATATATAATTATTAATAATTGAATTTGAATATAAATAAGACATAATTAAATGAAACATAGTATATATAATTATTAATCATTATTGGATTATTGTGTGTGTAGTGGGGGGCAGGGGGTGGTGTGTGTACGTGTACGTGTGCGTGTGTGTGGTGGGTTAGGGGGTGGGGGTGGGGGCAGGGTGGGGGGAGGGGGCGGGGATGGGGAAAGGGGGTGGGGCAAGGTAGTTAATTGAGTAGATGAATTAGAAGGAGTACGGGATACACATTTTTTGATGACATTGCTGTTGGATTATTTTGTTTAATAAATGTTGGGTTTGTTAGTTTTAAAGTGGCATGAACACTGGATTATTGTTCATATGGGGGTGGGATTTTTCAACTTTTGTATAATTGAATTTGAATATAAATAAGACATAATTAAATGAAACATACTATATATAATTATTTGCACGTGTACGTGTGCGTGTGTGTGGTGGGGGAGGGGGTGGTTTTTAGTAATTGTACATATTTACATGTCTTCTTCTAATTTTTTTGATCTGTACTAATAACATTTTTTTACAGCAAATGTCTCCTTCAGGTATTAAGGCGAGGATGATGATGCTGGTTATAATGATGTCGTCTGGGCTCGGTGGTAGCGGAGGCGACGAGGGCTCCTCGGCCCCTAGGCTCCCAAAATATGGCAAATTTGGAATTACCATCGAGAACAAGTCGGAGCTATTAGCGAGATCCCTCGAGCTGCTAAAGACGGTCATCGGCCCGGGGTTTATGAGTTGGAAGGAGGTGCCATATGAGCTCAAGTTAGCTGTTTGGGTGGCACTACAGGTAATATATTTATATTTATATGAATATTTCAATTTCAATTTCAATTTCAATTTCGATTTCAATTTCATTTTATATTTATATTTATATTTATTCGCAGCTAACATTGTATTTTTGGACATGAACAATTCAACTTGGATCCAAAGCTACGCGATTCCGTCTTGGAGCAGTTGAGGGAGCAACACTAGACGTGGAAGAAAAACATGCGGACACGGTACTTTGAGAAAATACGAGAGTCCATTATCCAATGGCGTGAATCCGTCCCGCCCAAGGAGCCGATCTCATTGACACAATGACAAAAGTTCATTGACAATGAGATCGAGGAACAACAATTGGTATCTCGACAATCGGGGAGGGAAAATCGGGCAAAAAAGACGGACGTGCACTACTCCGGTCGGACGTTTTACACCGAGGTGGAGCATAGGATGAAGGTAAGATTTAATTTTTCTATAACTACAGAAATATATTATTCTTCATTATTTTACTTTGCGGGGACGATACTAATTTTACTTTATTTTATTTCAGGGGACAGGGAGTGGCCCAGGGGATAAGCCACATAGGCTCGATACTTATGTGGCTCTTCAGACGAAGAAGGGGAAGGACAAGGAGGTGTCCCCGAGCGTCGCGACCACGATTGTAAGTAATCCGACAGTTTAATTTTTGTTAATTACGTTATAATTTTTTAGTTTTCTTATTTTACTAATCATGTGCTTTTTGTCGTTTCAGGCAAAGCTTAAGGAAGTGCATGAGTCGCAGTCTGATGCCGACAAGGCATCTTTGTCCACAGACGCACTCAGCCAAGTGCTTGGCTCTGATCGCAAGGGGAGGACAAGGGGGTGAGCTCGCGGGTGGCCAAATCTAGGATCATCGGATTGGAGATGATCGACACTGGGTTGGCTCGAACGGTGGATTCACATGACGCGAAGCTGTTCCGTTTGGAGGCGACGGTCCAATATATGTACTCATTCATGAAGCGTACATTGGACGGAGACCATAAGGGGAAAGGTAAGGAGAAGGCGATGGAGGAGGAGGTGTGGGAGAACGAGGCGCATGATGACGAGGATGTTTCATCACCGACACGTGCGTACTTTGATGATCCACTTCCTTATTTGGCTCCCTTCCCCAGAACGATGTCGATAATTGGTTGGCAGAGCGTGTTCATATTAGACGTATTTGATGTCCAGTGGATAGGGCAGGGATTGAGGGACCCGAATATCGTCCACGGTGGAATAGTTTATGAACGTGCGCTTCAAGAGATCGAGTCCAAAGTGCTCGTCATGCATGTAATACCCGGGAAGGAGAACTCCCTATTGTGGTTGCGCTAGTAATGCGACACGATGTATATTAGTGGGTGTGTCAATTCGTATATCGTGTGGCCTACTCACCTCCTCACATTTATCCCAAACATGTAGTGACATTATTTTTAAGTTGACACATTTGAATTATATTTGGATTATATCGTCATGTATATTGTTTCTATTTTGAATATATATTTGCATTATCTTTAGTTTATTTGGATATATGATGTTTGAACAGGTACAACGTTGCTATAACAGGTACAAATATACTGCTGGGCAGTGGCAATGGCCATACTGCCCAGCAGATTTTTTTTAAATTCTGCCCAGAATTGTCACGGTCTTTGACTGTGATAAGTCCTTGACAAATAAGGTTGTTACGGACTTGTCACGGTCAATGACCGTGATAATTTTTATAAAAAGGGTCAAGGCTTTGTCACGGTTATTAACTGTGACTAAAGTTGTCATGGTCATGGCCCGTGACACGATCGTGACAATTCTAACGAATTTGTCACGATCAATGACCCTGACACGTCCGTGACAAAAAAAGTTATCTCTCCCCGAATTGTCACGGTCATTGACCTTGATAAGTTGAACTTGTCAAGGTCAATGACCGTGATAATTAGGCAGATTTGGTGTAGTGTCTAATAAAATATTTCTCTCTTCGAACTCGAGAAGCTCCTTTTTCAAGGATTCCATTAAACCTCTAAGGCTATCTCTCTCGCCTTTTACATATTCTAGCTTCTATCGAAGATATCTCTCTCGTGTCCCAACACACTATTATCAACGACCTTGACACGTTCTTTCAAACTAGCTTCTAACTTCAAATTAGCTCTTTTTAATTTAATTGATTCTTCATATAATTCTTGAAAAACATTTTGAAGTTCACTCACATTAACCTCTTCTTCATTTTCACTCTCTCTTTCTTCTCCACTCTCACTATCATAAAAAATAAGGGAATCATAAACTATAACCTTGGAAGTGTCATGTGATAACTTTTCATCTATAAATGAGTTCTCACTATCACTAACATGACTAGCCATAAAAGCCATTAAATTGGGCTTAGTGGGGGAATCGGGTCCCTCTTCCTTATCACTATCACTAAGGGTCACATTATATGAAATGGGTCGCTTACCCTCTCTCCTTAGTTTAGTGGGGCACTAAGAAGCCCTATGGCCATAACCCTCACAACCAAAACACCTATTTGACTCGTCCCTATTTAAATTTTCGTTAGAAGATTTAGGGATCCTTTCGGCTTTGTCATGCTTAGAAGTTTCAAATTTCTTAAAATCATTTTCAAATTTATCTTTGTTAAATTTAAGAAATTTTCTAAATTTCCGAGCAAACAAGGCCATGTCTTCCGAGTCACTATCACTCTCGCTCTCCACTACTTGTTTGACCTCTTTTTGTACTTTTAAAGCAACACCCTTTTCAATTTTCTTTTCAGTTTTAGAGGGAAACATGTCTAGTTTATAGGTTTGTAAATCACCTACGAGCTCTTCTAATTTCATAGAGACTAAAGTGGGTAAAGAATTTAAAATGGTCACTTTTGGAATAAATCTATCGGGAAGGGACCTAATATTTTCTTCACAACTCGGTTGTCGGGTATTTTCTCTCCCAAGTTAAAAGATGAATTGACAATATCAGAAAGTCTAGCATAAAATTCATAAAAAGTTTCATTATCGTTCATTTTGATAGTTTCAAATTGAGTGGTGAGGTTTTGGAGTTTAGAAGCTTTAACGACACTTGTACCTTCATGAGTGAGTTGTAAAATATCCCATACTTCTTTAGCGGTCTCACACGTCATAATGCGTCAGAATTCATCCGGTGTGACAGCGCTAAACAAGGCGTTTAAACCTCGGAAATTAAAATTAGAAAGTTTAAACTCATTCTCACTCCATCTATCGGTCGGTTTGGGAACACGTTCATTTTCTACTAAATGAGTTGGTGGAGACCACCCGTTAACTACCGATAACCAAACCCTCTCATCAATAGATTTTAGTGCCAATTTCATACGCACTTTCCAATACGCGTAATTAGAACCATCGAAAATAGAAAATTTTGAAAATGGGGAAAATTCCATTTTGGCCAAAAAATATTTAAAGGATCTTAACGATATAATTTATCGCTTTGGCTCTGATACCAATTTGAAGTCGCCCCGAAGGCCCCCGATTTTAAAAATCTTATACAATAAAATCAATTTTCTTGTTAACTAGATGCGGAAGCGATAAGATGATGGTTCAATAAAAACACCAAATTTTAATTTACTTCAAATTAAAATTAAAACCAAGTGAAATTATATTCAAACACACACTTATGCTAATTTCACTTAAACATAGTTAATTAATCCAAGTCCTAGAAAATTTGCCTAAGTCATATTTCTCAATTTTACCAAGTTAGGCCAAACCAAATTTTATCAATTAAATTAAATAACTTGAATAAACATAAACGTTACCCAATATTAATTTGCACCAAATTAAACAAGTAGAGATTAAATTAAACCAATTTTATCTTTTGCTTAAGCATGCGTTCTAAGTGATTTTGCAAAAGATAAAATAAACAATTAATCCACTACGCTGCGATGTACGAGGAAAAACCCACAACGGGAAACAACCTCAGACGACCCTAGCCTTAAATCCACTAAGTACGGAATTTACATTTACAAGACAGATGACTTACAACCTCAACTCGAACCCTCTCAAGCCTTGACACATCTTCTTGCAACCACTTCCGCCTAGCGGATAACCACGGAGCTCCATATCGATCTCGGACCCACCGATTGGACAATAGGTACACCGTCAATCACACATGATGCCTTTCCCCATGTGAGGAAGCCGCAGCTAAACAATTCTTCTTCTTCTTTGAGTGATTTAGAAGAAAACCCAAACTTCTCTTCAAACAAATGTAGAGATAAACCGGTGCCAAAATGCTCCAAGCAAAGTATATGTATATATGAACTTGGAAGAAACAAATATGGGTGTAACTAAGTGTTTAAAGAATTTTTCTTTATAAAATGAACACTCAAACTCATGAACTTTTTCTTGGAAGAATCAACTCTCAAAACTCTCTCTAGGAGTTAGAATATTGTGAAAAAGTTATCTTACAAACTTTGGTTCCCGCACTATAATAATCTGTCAAAAGTTAGTGGGGTAAGGAAGTGGGAAACATGGGTAAAAACTACTAAAAGCTGCTAAAAAAATTTCCCGCCTGAAATCTCGTTCGAACGACATCTCGTTCGAACGAGGCTTCTAACAAAGTTCTAGTGTGAACTCGTTAGCAATCTCGTTGGAAATCTCGTTCGAACGACATTTCGAACAAAGTTCCAGTGGCCAATGGGGAAGCTCGTTGGCAAACTCGTTCGAACGACTTGTGGTTCGAACGACAATCTCGTTCGAATGACACTTCGAACGAACTTACAGAAAGTTCCAAAAATATCATTTTTAGCCCAGAAACTTTATATACTTTATATAAAAGTTTTTAATAGAAAACTTTCTAAAAGAAAAACGCAGTTTTAAAACCAAACACCCAATAACCTTGTTCCAAGCTCCTATATATATATATATATATATATATAAAATGCATTCATACCTTGGGAGCATGGAACCACTGTTGATGACGTAGAAACGAGGCACTTAAACTCGACATTTGATGAAGCTTTATACTCTTTGCCGCTACGTCTTCAACTAAACACATCATAGTCTTGAATAGGTACACTTGAACACTATCCTATGACATAAACGTTTTTGTCCGGAATTGAGCCAAAACTACAAAGGACTCAATTGGAAATTTATGTCCTTACAATCATCAACAGTAGATTTTATCTGAACCTCTTCTTCCACACTACCACCATTATCCGCCTCTATGCCATCTTGGACTGTGGTCTCGACCACGGTATTCTCAACAGCGAGAGCCTCAGTCTTCACTTCACCTAGAACCTTTACAGCTATCGGGTTATTAAAATTAATATCCTTCAAGTTCTCGACCATCTTAGGCTCGACCTTATCGAGGTCAGGACATTTAAGAAGGGCCCAACGATAAGACGTTTTGGCCCCCCTTTCTAGGTATTAGAAACTATAGTCGCTGAACTCTTCAGATGCTTTGAAGGCTTTGATAGACTTTCTGATAGCTTCATCAACCTTGACCTTATGCTTGAGTTTTAGATCTTTAATTTGGGCATCATGGCCCTTCTTTTGTATTACCAGCTCGTCCGTTTGTTACTTCTCCAGTTTTTCAATCACCTGCTTATGGCTCAGATCGACATCTTCTAGGTCTTTCTTTAGCGTCTTGTGTCCTTGATGGCCTCACTTTCTCGCTGAAACATAGGGAGGTTCTATTGGATCCACTGGTACATGCCTGTCAATGGATCGGATTTAATCCGAATTCGAATCCGAATCCGATCCGTTTATACGGATTTGGATCAAGCCAGAAACCCAATTACCCGATTATCCGTTTATTAAATGGAGAGGATTTGGATTCATATGATCCGATCCGTTAATAATCCGATCCGATTAATATTTATAGTGTATATATATATATATATAATATTTTTAATTAATATATATTATATTTTCTAATATTTTTAATATATATCATATAATTTATTTATAATACTAATATATAACAGAAAAAAAATACACAAAACACACGCACGCTGGTGAGGGCTAGGCCTGCTCCCTCCCTCCTTCTAAGCCTAAGGGCTGACTAATTCTAACACAAACACACGCACACACAAACACAAAACCACACATAAGCAAAAACACTAACACACGCACACACTACACATTCATACCTAAACCTAAATCTAAAACTTACTCCCACAGCAGCTGAGCGGCGCAACCCCCCTCCCTCCCTCTCTCTCACACATCCTCCTATTCTCCCTCATTTATTCCTCATTCTGTCCTCCGTCGCCGCATGCAGCCTGCAGGTATGTTTTTGTTTTCTTCTTCTTCTTCTTCTTCTTCTTCTTCTTCTTCTTCTTCTTCTTCTTCTTCTTCTTCTTCTTCTTCTTCTTCTTCTGTACACTCATTCATATCTGCCCTCATTTATCCCTCATTCAGATTTTGTAGTGTTGATTCCATTGTAGACTTTTTCTTCTTCTGATTTTTTTTCTTCTACTGATTTTTTCTTCTTCTTCTGATTTAGTTGTAGACTTGTACAATAACTCCGATGTTTGTAACTACACATGTGATTATATACATTGGGTATATTCGTTGTGGTGCCCTCATTTATATTCGGTGCTTGTAACTACACATGTGATTATATACATTAGGTATATAATATATTCATTGGCTGAATTTTTTCTTGATATTGAATTTTTCCAATCAATTTTTTCTTAATGAAAATCATAATTAAGATAAATAAATAAATGATCGAATCTGATAAATGGATCGGATTAACGGATTCTTAACGGATTCGGATTCGGAACCCTAACAGATAATCCGTCGGATCGGATCCGAATCCATTTAACATAAACGGATTCGGATTTGGAGTGGCCTGATCCGGTTCGAATCCGACCCGTTTACAGGCCTACACTGGTGCATCTAATTAAGGGTAAGCAGAGACTGCAAGGCAAAGAAAAATGAAGTTAGAAAATAGTAACGGGCAGTTTGAAACATTAGTGATTCGAAAGATTTGTACTTGGGTTGCCTTGTGGATGGTAAGTCTCCTAGTCGAGGAGGGTCCATGGCTTGGAGAAACATCCTGTTAGACTCGACCAATATAGACCCAATAATTTTCTTGGCCATGTTCTTGTCACCGATTAGGGAGTCGACATAGATAGTCAGCTTCGCCATCCTAGCAGCAAGGACAACATCACTAAAAATAGGAATAGCTTGGTCAGTGGTGACCTAAGATGAGTTATCCTTCTTCGAGGGAGGTGAACCAGCGTTGACCCCCTAGGATTGCTCTTTTCTTTTTTTCCTTACTCAGCTTGGCCGGGCCTGCCAGTTATCATCTTCTTGGCTGGGGGTATGGAGGTAGGCTTCTTCGCAACGATTTTGTTTAGCATGTTGGCCAAGATGAGAGAATCTATCTTTCAAATATGCTCTGGTGCGTCAGTTGGACGAACTGAAAAAGAAAGACAGTGATTAATATCGGTAATAAGATAAGATACGATAGTATAGTTGTAAATTTTTTCTAACTTACACTTCTCAGTTAAGGGATCAACTCCCAGACCATTCTTCTCCAAAAAGGGCGAAGCCATCAACCGTTAAACTCAACTAGGCCATCCTCTTTACCTTGAATCCGTAGATAATTGATCTTTTTTCGACCATCAAAACTTAGGTCGGGGTCAAGCCTGTCCGACATGGAAGCATTGCCCCAGTTTTGGGGAACCCTTGGTTCACTGGCACTATAGGGAGCATCAACATCGAACTCCAAAGACCCTTACACAAAGAAGTATCGAGGCTTCTAGTGATGGTTTGAAGTCTGATTTACAATCAGAACTTTTTTATCGGACTTCCCTACTACGAGGTGGAAGTAACTGGGTTGCGACTTCATAGTGGACATAATATAACATGCTCGAAAAATACTGGCAGGAAGGTTAGAGTTATAAAATAGTCTCCACAGCAGGATAAAGTCGAGAATAATTATCCAGGCATTAGGGGAAAAATGAGTTGGGGAGAGTCCCATGCTATGATGGATAGTTATGATGTTAGGGTGGACTGGCAGCCTGAAGCCGACCTTAAACATTTCTTCGTACACAACCACCTCAACCTCTCGGCCGTTGTTAGCTCTTGCATCGTCGGCCTTGTACCACACTGACTGGCCGAGACCACTATGAGTTTTCCAACACAATCTCTACAGTCTCAATGTTATCTACCTGAAAGCTCATAGACTTGGCAACGGGTCGTGTTCGTGTTGTGGCTTAACGAATTCGTGTGGAATTTTGCTCAACCCGAACACGATTCTTTAACTTAACGGGTCATGAATCTAATATTTGTACACGATTCGTTTTCCTAACGGGTTACACGACATGAACCCGTTTAACCCGTTAAGGTAACGAATCGTTTTCGGGTCTTAATGGGTTTAACCCGTTGTACCCGTTTAACCCGATATGAACCAATAGACACGTACCAATAAGACCCGTTAGCTTTGCATAATTACATATTTAGCCCTCTCAAACTAAAAATATTATTTTTCTTTTTCCCTACATATCTTAATGGGTCATAATGGTTACTAACGAGTCAAACGACCCGGTATGACATGAACAGTATTCGGGTCTTAACGGGTTGTTTTCGGGTGAAGCAAATTTAACCAACCCAACTCATTATTTTTAACAAGTCTATCATGCTAACCCGATAGTGACCCGTACCCGATAAGCCTTGACCCATTAACTGGTAATTTCGTGTCGTGTCGTGTCGTGTCATATTTTGCCAGGTCTAAAAGCCCACCTCCATAGTCTCGGCTCGACTGAGATCAACAAAGTCGACTTCAGCACCTCATATGGAACACACGACTTTTGCATCATTAGGCTATGTAGACCATACTGTTACAATAGATCTTCAGGCCACGTGAGAGAATATTTCATCATCATGACATGCTTGTATATTGGATAAATGGCATTCTCCTAGTGGATAGCTCACCTAATGCACACCAGGTGCATGCTTGGGGAGTACACTACGCACCCCCAATCCTATATATACCAACTTCATCTTCTTCACTAATGATCGAACAATTACATACCTAGCTAAAACTCTGCCCATTTGCTAACCTAGAGAGAGAAAGCCTGAGTGACTGTAATTCATGGCCTTCAATGCCTTTCAGCAATCAAGCACTTATAACTTCTTGCACAATGGAGTAGGCTCCGACTGAACCACTTATATTTATGTGTTCTCAATCTCTCTCACCTCCTTCTTTGCATACTTACATTCTTATGATTATATCTCCATTGATAACTTAGCTAGAGCTTGAGCTGCTAATATATTTGGGTGGTGATTATCAATATGATTACTTTCAGTGATTGGGTATTCAAATTTTTTTCTAGGGTCGGACTCAAACATATGTATTGAGTAGCGATGCCTGAATTTTACAGCATGTGCAAAATGAAATATGTGGCAATGAAAATGTGGCCAACGGTTGGAGTTGATATTAAATGGTTCAGACTTAGGTTGCGTTTATTTTTACACCTAAATCTGAAGTCTAAATCTGAAATATGAAGTCTTAATCTGAAGTCTAAAATTTGAATATGAAAAATATGTTTGTTTTTATTTTTGAAAGGACCTCTAAATAATTTAGAGTAAAAAATATCCATTAGCTTCTTAATCATTTAAAAAAATAAACACTATTTGACACCTCTTAAGTCTGAATGATTCAGATTCAGACTTAAAAGGTAAAAAAAAATCTTAATCTTAAAAATTGGAGGAGATACCTTCACATACTACTAAGAGCATCCGTACTGGTGAGTTTGGATGAAAGCTAAATATACAAAATATAAAGTGAATATACTATTCGTTCAGCTACAAGTTTCACAATGGTGGAGATAAGAAAATTTGTTATCAAACTTCCTACGAACAAATATTGTTCGTATGAAATATAAACAATATTTCTTACGAAAAACTTACGGACTATTGTTGTTCATAAGAAACCAAAAATATGATAAAAATGATTATTTATATTTCCTACGAACCCTTTGCAAATTCTGCATCCGTTTTGTATCTTTGCAAAACCACTACAAATCGAGATACAAAATTCGTTATGTCCACTAGTACAGACATCCATTTTGTAAACTTACAAATTTTCTTGGTATTTTACATTTCCGTTGTGGATGTTCTAAGTTGATACGTGTAATTTTGATGTAAAGTTTAATGATTTGCCCGGATATTGATTTAATTTCTGTCCCCATTTTAATCAACGAATGAAATATTTCCTCTTAGATTTTGTATTCAATATAAAAAATTGTGAAATTATGTGTTTTTAGTGGATGCATGTTTTCCTTTTTCTTCCGAACTTGCGAAGAAGAGTTTCATACTATATAAATACACGTCAAGGTGAAGGTTACATACTGCGCTCCACTATAACATCATGAGATTAAGCTTCAGGAAAGCATCCCAAGAACCTAGCCCCATGCTCTCCCCATTTAAACCATTCTGTCACCACCACCCTCCACCTGCTTAATCTCTACCTTCTTATAAATATACCAAGAAGCACACCACAAATAACCCCCAAAGTTCACTATACTCAACCCTGCCAACAACCAGTAAAAGTAATCCAACTTATCCCTGTTCAAATTGTTACTACCCAACCACCCACCACTCACCTTGTTCACCACCTCCACCATTACCGAGCTCATGAAGTACCCAAACGCCAACGAACACCACGAGATGCTTGTACTCAGTGACTTCATCCCTGCTGAACTCTCTGCATAGAAAAAATCCAGCAGCCCAACCAATGTGAACATGTCAGCCATCCCAAAAATAGCATACTGAAATCCTAGCCAAAACACACTTATTGGCAGAGGATCAGAAGAGTCAATCATGTTGTGATCAACAGCAACGGATTTTCTGTGTGTTTCTATTACTCCGGCTACTGCCATAGAAATAGCTGACAGCACCAGCCCCACTCCTATGCGTTGGAGCTGTCGTATCCCACTTGGAATCCCTGTATATTTTCGTGCTATTGGGATAAAAACGCGCTCATAGATTGGGATTAAGATGAACATGAATACTAGGGGTATTACTGGAATTGAAGGCGCTGGTACTTGAAAGCCTAGGAGATTTCTGTCCATGGTGGTGCTTTGTTGGATGGTGAAAGTCTGGAGTTGAGCCAAACATGTGTTCATGAAGATGGTAGTGAGTATTATTGGGACCATTCGGATTAGTATCTTTGTTTCTTCGACTTGTGTGACTGTGCACATGGTCCAGGATCCTTGAGTAGGCAATGTAGATGGATCGCTCGTGGCCTTAATGATTGCTGCATGGTCCAAAAATCTGGCAATGTTGGTTGAGTTAGTATTGTTGTCGCTAAAATAGACAATTATGATTAAATTTTAAAAAAGTGTAATGAGATAGTACTTGAATTGATCGGTTCTTTGAAGAATTTCAGCTCTGAGTCCAGCTTCATTGTCTTGAATTTCATGTAATTCCCCTGCTGTTTGTGGTACAGGAAGATTTCGGTTTCTAATTGCAGACACAAATACCTGAACAGCAGAGGATGAATCTCATTAAAAATTTGAGTTAATTAACATTTACTCTCCAGAGTATTATCTTAATTAAATTTAACACCCCTGAATCTTGGACTCCTATGTATTGCTTTGTCACAATTTAATAACTACGTTTCGTCTCTAAGAGATGATATGGCAATGGCGAACAAGTAGCAAAATCATGCAGTGACATTTGGATTGACACATTTTTTTTAACTGAAAATAAACGTTGGGAGGTTGACAGTTTTTAGGCGATTGAAATTAAGCATTGGCGAAATCATTTTGTTATAGACAGTAGTAGGCATTGATTTTTTTTTTTTTTGCGACATATTTGGGGATTCTCTACAAAAGAATTTTGAAATCAAAATTTTAATAACACGAAATAATCACAGCTATTACTTCTCACTGTGACCATCCCACACCACCTCCTACTGCTGTCCTGCCACACAATATTTTGAGGGAATCATACCAACATGCAGTATTCGTCCATGTCTAAGGGTATAACCGTATCTTAGTTTTATTGGGGACTAGATACTAATTTTAAACATGTTTGAAACTGAATGTCACTTTTTATCTTGGTAGGGGCTATATACTAAAGTCCCCTAAAATCTTGGATAAAAGCCACTGGATTAGTACCATAGGCAATCTCAATATTAAGTTTCATTTAAATAAAATTCTGGATGAGGTTTATTAAGACAGGCTTGTTAATCTCTGGGATTTCAGGATACCTGTAGAATTCTGATGAACAGAAAAATTGTGATTGCAGCATACCTGTAGAATACGAATAATCGGGCTCCCCTTAGGGATGTTATTTCGATATATCGATTTTCCCATGCTTAGGAAAAAGATTGACATCAGAACAGATACAGTCGAGACACCAAATCCCCAATCCCAACCTTGGTTATCACTTATCCACACCACAAATGTCACACCAAATATAGCTCCAATGGTGACACTAAACAACAACCAGTTGAAGAAGCTCGAGAGCAGAGACACCTCGTTAGGGTCCCTCTCATCAAACTGGTCAGCTCCCAAAGACGGCAGAGCTGCCTTAACCCCACTGGCCCCAAATGCCACTAGATAGAGACCGGTGAACAGGATCGCCACTTGACCACTGGCTGCAGCCTCGCATTGGCTCGTTTGGCTTGGGGTTACACCCTTGCAGGGAAAGGGTCTCAGCTGTTGGAAGTGTGCTTGTACTGTTAGGATTGCATACCCCTGAAAATGCATCAACATACACTCTCAAATTTAGATCATATATGTCATAATTTGAAGGGGTCTAAAATTGTTGTTTGTCTAGTAACTATTATTCTTAAACAAGCGCGATTCATTGCCGTGATTAAACGTAGTAGGTTGTGAAATAACCTCTGAATTATCACATTAGTTGTAAATATTTTCTGGACTATTAATTTTGAATAAAAACTTCTATGATTTATTCTTGTTGTTCCGACTAAAATCCCGCCTCGTGTTGCTAGAATTTTAGCAAAACTTTTTATAGACATAGATGGATGTTTGCACTTTTTTTTCATTAATTAATGTGATATGCGATAGTTTAGAAGGTTTATTGCATTTTACTCTTTAGTCATAAGAATTCGATCCATTTTATTAATTTGATCATAGGGCAATGGAATTACTATTGAAGTAAGGGTTTACAACTAATGTTTATTCACAGTAATTTGGTGAGATTTGTTTTTTGACAAGTGACAATTATTGATTGGTTTAGATAATATTAGCTGCGTTTTGAACTTGAATACGGACATGGTTTCGCCGGCCATAAGAAACATTAAACAAAAATGTCTGTTAGGTGCAATTCTGTTGCATGGTTTCATATAGTTTGTCCACGATTACACAGTGACTTTATTATTAATTAATGACTCGTGATATGATATGTTATTTTTAAATCTTCATTAGTCAACTCATTAAGTAATTATTGTCTTTTCTTCATTAACAATAGTTTGGCACCACCAGTTTAACATATAATTTGTGCAAATTGACAATTTTGCACAGACAAGAGGCATAATGATTGGGTTTTAAATATCATGCTGTGAGTGGGGTTTATTTTGTATAGTCTTTTATAAAGTGTTCCCTAACCAAACTTGATTCTTACCTTCCTTTTCTCACACAAGGATGCACAATTACCTCATTTTAAAATCGTATTATCATGACCATTATAAATAAAGATAAGATACATGTAGCAACTACGTCCTCATTCAAGGAATATATAATAAAACTCAACAAAATTTTAGGTTCCAATAACTTAACATACACTAAAAGGTTTAATTTATATAATGTTCCATTAATATATGTGAAATGTGTATTAACAACCCCTCGCAATGAAATGCCTACCACTAAGGGTGTGCTTGATTGCAAATATGAAAAATGCATAGAAAATAGTTTATTTGTATGACAAGTTGGAAAATAAACGGAAAAAAAATTGAGTTTTTGACCTTACTTTTTCTATTTTTCATGGAAATTAATTCTTTGGTATAGATAAAAAATATTTTCCAATAAAAATGAAGTTTGAGATGGAGCACTTGTTACTTGAATGGTGATTGCTCTTATGTAAGCTCTTTGCAATCAAGATACTATAAGAGAAAAACACGAGTCCAAACAACTATTTTTCAGGGAAAACCCTGCCAATCAAACACATCCTAAGTGCCACGCCACACCTGATATGAATTGTAGGATTAAGTAAGGTCAATAACTTGGCCTAATGAAATAAGAACCCACTATTTTAGTTAGTTTATTCCAAATCATTAAGGCCCAGTTTGGTTGCTCAAATTATTTGATTATGTAAATTGATTTATTGTGAATTAGTGAATTTTAAATGAGTTAAATCCAATTTTACACAATGTTTGGTAATTTGAAATTGATGTTAAGGTTCTATGAAAAAAAAATCAAGAGAGAGAGGGAGAGGGGGAGGGGAAGAGGAAGACGGAGAGGGGACATGCACTTAATGTGACTCCTATTTCAGATGAATTCATTTCACATTTTTTGTGAAATGATCCAATTTCAAATTTTGCACATGAGCTAAAATGGGGCAATTAATGAATCATTTCATTAATGAAACCAAACACAATTAATGAGTCAATTTGTAAATGAGACAATTTATTAATGATCCAATTTATAATTTTGGGACAACCAAACGGGGCCTAACTAGTTCATTATGGAAATGCTTGATTATTTTCCATTTCAAAAAAAGAAAAAAATCTATTAAATGCTCTAATATCAGTTATTTAAGCAGGTAAATTTAGTGTACAATGGAATTACTCTTTAGGTTCTATGCCGTGTAGAATAATCACTCTATTTGGGTTTAAACCCCGTCAGAGCATCCACAATGATGGAGCTACAAATCAAGAATTCTATAAAAGTAGAGAACTCAGTGGGGGAATAAATACGGCTAATCGGGTTAGAGAAAGGGTAGCCGGAATTTGTAAAACTTGATACGATTAATCGTATCAACTATTTCGAGTTCTTACGATTAAATGTAGTTCGTATGAACTTAGTTTGTATTTCATACTATTAAATGCTTAGAGTTTGAATTTTTTCATCATCATGGGAATATGGTCATCTTTAGTGAGGCTTTCTACTTCCACATATTTGCATGATAGATATAAAAAGCGCACACACAAAAAAAAAATCTTCAAAGATGATTCTAATCTTATATGTATCGGGGCCAAAATAGAGATTTCTAATGAGAATTTTAATATTTATGAATTTCTATATGACATGGACAAAGATTATATGATCTACACATTAGTTATAGATGTTTTAAATGTTTACACGTGATAATTTTTTTTTTTTATAAATAACACAATTAGAGATGTTCTTTTAACTTTTCATGTAAAAAATGTGATTTGTTTTTGGTTAAGTACATCAACACACATGATAGATTTGGCTTGAGAGGTCGTTGATTTTTTGAGTTTTATATTGGTAAATTCAGATATAAGGTCTCACAATTATGGGCAAGAATTTGAATCAAATAACGCGATTCGTATTCTGGAACTTAAATTTGATTTACCAATTCTCGTCTCAAAATACAGCTCGAACCAAATGAGCACCAAATGCATTTGAATGTATCGCTGAATTATTTTAGTAAGAACAAAGGGAATATTAACGTACCACAACTTCAATGAAGCCAAACAGAAGACAGGTTTTGAATCTGGACAAGTAGGTGTCGCAAATGAACCCTCCAAACAGCGATAGTAAAAACGCAGTCCCCATGAAGTTTGTAAGCATGGTAGCTGATTTTGTCAAGCTGAAGTTCATGTACCCATACAAGTAAGTTACCAGGCTCACAGCATTCGCGATAAATGCCATATTCTCAAGCCCCATCATTGCTGCACCAAATAAAACAGTCAATATAATAAATAAAGTATAAAACTCTAGACACAGATCATGAGACTGTTCATTTATCAGAAACCTATAGTTTTATCGTAGAATATACTTACCATATACAAAGAGAGAAGCTCTTCGTCCTCCCAGATTAACGTCTTGTTTTGGTTGGGTTTTAACATCTCTGCAGATACCCTGTTCATTGGTAAATTTTAACACAAGAAACTAAATTGTTGACGCAAACATATATTGTACTAGTGTATAGTTGTCAAATTCAAATGCATGCATGACGTTAAACTGAAGAAAGTTGGCATTCATTTCATTAGCTCAAGTCTCTATTCTTTATCTATATATGATGGAATGAGAACCACTGCCAGCTTTCTTCAGAAGTCTCAAGGCACCTGAGTTTTAGCAGAGAGCATACCATTTTCGTTGGAGAGCTTTCTTTACTGCTATGACAGGGAAAATAAACTGTTGCTCCAAAGTCAATGGCAGCTGGTATGAATTATGACATCGTACGCTTGTCTTTATATAGAAAAGGATGTCTATCTAACCACACTCTATGAAAAATAATACCAAAAGGAATCAAATGACATCTTGTGTATGTCCACTTTTTTACTCTGAAAGTTGAATTTCAAGAAAAATCAAGATAAACCCCTTAGGTTTTGTGAAACTCTTGACCAGGGTCTGTATTTTTGTGGACTTCTTGAAGGAGTTGCACAGTGTTACGTGAGTCAGTGTGTGCTTGGGCGGGATTCTTTTGGGATTGTCTCTCTCTTTTCTTTTTTGCTTTGTTGCTACACGGGTTCCGTCCCTGAGATAGGTATATATATATTGTATATTAACTATTATTATATCAAATAAAAATGCTTTTAATATATGTATAAATGTTTTTTATATGAAACAACTTTTCCTTAGATTAATAAGTTTTAATATTACTAGGGTGTTTTCAAGGGCATCTCAAATAATACTTTAAAATACCATAACTCATTTTTTACTACAAAATACCACTTGATTTTAATAGTTACTTCAAAATATCACCAAGGTGTTATCATATATTTAAAGTTGTAAAAATCATTTACCCACTTTCTCTCATTCTCTCTACACATAACTTCTCAACCTTTCAACTTCAAAACCTCTCAACTTCAACTACAAATTGATTTCATTATCTAAACCTCCAAAGCTTCAAAGATCTTCATCAAATCATCATTCAACACCATAAAACAAAATTATAGTCATCAAAACATATATAATATACATTGTTTGATATATTATTCATTATGAAAAATATGTTAAACCTTGAAAAACATATTAAACCTATTAAAAATATGTTGAAAAATAATAATGTGTTAATTGTTTGTGCAAAGAACGTTTAATACTCCTCATATGTTGAGAAAACACCACATAATCAATAAACCCTTAGCGTACAAAACCCTAGCTGATATTCAGTGTAAAGATCCCGAATAAAGACCCAAATTTTGTCATGTTTGCCCCGAATCAAATATGGTATGAAAAATTGGATTCAAACTTCATTCGGCATAATCATCCCGAATATATGCATTAATTCGACA
The DNA here is from genome assembly GCA_949130495.1 of Sambucus nigra. Classification (NCBI taxonomy): domain Eukaryota; kingdom Viridiplantae; phylum Streptophyta; class Magnoliopsida; order Dipsacales; family Adoxaceae; genus Sambucus; species Sambucus nigra. The sequence continues at coordinate 654,725,606 of OX422207.1, read as the reverse complement.
TAATCCTCTCGAATGAAACTTTTTTTTCAAAATAAATTTAAATGCATTCCATTCGGCATAATCATCCCGAATATATGGATTTATTTCGGCATAATCATCCCGAATGAAACTTTTTCTTCAAAAAAAATTTAAGTTTGATTCGGGATAATCACCCTGAAAATCATCATCTTTTTCGGGGGCCCGACCCCGAACCACTGGACGATTTCTGCGATATTTTATATTTTCAATCCCTATGAATAAACAAGTATATATATAATCGGACCCAAAGTTTGGAAGAAAAATGTGATTTTGGGAGTTTTCATTTGCCTTTGAGATGTTGTCATTGTCTTTTTGGATAATATCCATTGATTTTTGAATATTTAAATAACAAACCCTACTTATTTAATAATGTTGAAGATGATTTGTTGAAGAAGATAAATTGAGAGTTTAACCCTAATTATTTAATAGTGTTGAAGATGGTTGGTTGAAGATGATTTGTTGAAAAAGATAAAGGGAGAGTTTGGAGTATAGTGTAGAGAGAGAAAATATGTGGTGTTTTGTGTTGAAAATAGTGTGTAAAAAATATATATATGATGTGGTGACCCTTAGCAAATTTTTTTTTTTTTTTTCCTTGTGGTATTTTGAAGTAAATGTTGTGGTGCCCTTAGAAACACCCTATTACTATAATAAACAATTTTTTTTTTATATATATAACTAAAAAAATATTTTTTTATAAAAAAATGTATAATTTTCTAAAACAGTTTATAAATTCTGGACATTAACATTGCTTTATAAAAATATTTTTTTCATAAAAAAATTATATCTATATTTATAAAACAGTCCTTTAAATCACAATTTATATAAAGAAATGAAGTTCAAAACTAGAGTTTTTAGATAATTACTTTATAAAAATTCAATTTTTATATATAATAAATATTTTATACTTATCTTTATAAAATCAGATTTTGTAAAAAAATTGTAAAAAATTGTTCACACTATAGTTTTATAATAAAAAAAGATTATATATTTTTATTTTTGTAAAAATAATATTGTTTAAAAAATAATTTATATTTTCAAAACTATATATATATATACATATATATATATATATATATATATATAGGAGAGGTTCCGAAGTGAACATAAAAAATGATCATTTTAATGAACCTTAATAAAAAATACTTAACACCAAATCAATTTTAATTCTTATATTGTAATTGGTCCGTGTCAGCGTCAATGAACACGCGTGTGACACGCGTGAGCGGCAACGGACACGCGTGTATTAAAAAAGATGCGTGCCACACGCGTGTCCGTTGCTGCTGGTGCGAACCAATTACAACATGAAATTAAAATTGAATGGGTGTTAGGTGTTTTTTGTTAATGTTCATTGAAATGTTCATCTTTTATATATATATATATATGTGTGTGTGTGTGTGTGTGTGTGTGTGTGTGTGTGTGTGTGTGTGTGTGTGTGTATGTGTGTGTGTGTGTGTAATTATTTTTGTTTTTTTAATTCCCCTCACTTTATCATTAAAAGTTCCCTAACTGCATTTCAATTTTACATGCAAGTATTTGTTTGCCATCAAATATTCCAGAAATGAAATACTTATATTCGTTATCCTTTTATAATTTTTTCTATATTAACAGCATATATCACACAAATCTAAAATAGGTCTTTTAACGATATATATTTTACTTTTATTTTTGTAAGTATGTTTGCATTGCATTGTATTACAAGAACTGTAAAACACAACTGCATCGGGCGGGGCTAAAAACTAGTTTTAATACATTAAAGTCCATTTAAGTCAGCGCTATATTAAAGTTGTCCACGTAGGCAACTCCATTACACCTCAATCGATTTAGCCTCAGCCCTTACATCTCTTATATTAAATTTGTCCACGTAGGAGACTCTATTACACCTCAATCGATTTTGGCTCAACCCTTTCATCTCCCATAGTAAATGCATCACTCCATTGAGATGATTCAGACTCAGACCTTCAATCTCCTTTACCAAATTCGTTCCAACCAAGCCCTTCCATCTATCTTATCCCTCAAATGTTGTATACAATGGAGGAATTTCTAAATTTTTCTCCAGATTATATAAATTGTGTCCAGTCTCAACTGCAAAGCCTCAATATCTGCAGCCATTTTATTGTTGAAGGTGAAAATAATACGCTTTCGAACTCATTTTCCATCCCCGTTTCCCCCAATAATTTCCCTCATAATTTCGTCATTTCATTTTAAACGTGACCCGTACAAGAATTTTATTCTTACAAGAGGAGGCATCCAAGGGCATTTCTCTCCTTCCCCCACCAGGATATTTCAAAACAACATTCGACATTACGTTTTAGTATTTTTTTGTTTGATTCATTGAAAATATGTTTATACGTATGTGTATATTTTCAAATAGGATTGTTGCATATTAGTTGTTTGTTAAAATTTCAAAATGAATTTGCACAAAAAGTCATATGCGCATCTTGCTTTTTTTTTTACTTCCCTTGCTGTACTTTTTAACTATGTTGACTTTGAAATATTTTTACGGATTTTTATTATTTTTCAAATAATTTTTGGAATGTGTGTATATACTTGGATTGTTTAGTCATTATTACGTTACATTCTATTGCGTCGTATATATATGCTGTGAAATTGAGTTCAACATTAAACTTTTTGAGTTGTTTTTAGATGGAATTCAATAGTGGATGCTATTTAAGTCATTGGAAATATGTTTGCTATTTTACATATGTGTAGACTTTGAAATAGGATTGTTGTATATTAGGTTGTTGGTTAAAATTTCAAAATGAATTTGCACAAAAAGTCATATGCTTCTCTTGTTTTTTTTTTTTAACTTATGCTGACTTTGAAATATTTTTACTGATTTCTATTATATTTGAAATAATTTTTGGAATATGTTGAATTTGAAGTCATTTTAAGTTAATGCGAAGAAACGGTTTGTTTTTCATTCACTCATTGTTTCAAGTATTTGCATTTCTTTACGTATATTTAGACTTTCAAATAGGATTGTTATATATTAGTTATATGTTTAAATTTCAACATGTTCGCACAAGAAACATATGCTTCTCTTGTCTTTTTTACTTATGTTGACTTTGAAATGTTTTTCCTGATTTCTATTACATTTCAAATAATTTTTAGAATATGTTGAATTTGAAATCATTTTAGGTAAATGTAAGAAAAGGTTTGCTTTCATTCACTCATGTCTCAATTTAGTTGCGTTTGATTGGTTGACTTGATCGTGTTTATCTCAAATGCTTATGTTGTTCTTAATATTGAGTAGGAGAGCTAGAGATGGTTGACTCACGATATTGTAAATGCGAAACATTCATTATCACCGTTGCAGGACATTTATGTTTTCAAATACGTAGCGAGGCCGCTTAAAGTGCGAGATTTAAGTCATGTTCAGGATGATGTGGTTTGAAAGACAACTTTTAATTTTTTTTTAAAATGGTGGACGTAAATAGCTAATTATTTTTTTATTCTAGCAAATCAAGTGGTGTTCTGCTCATAACTGAAAATTTTTGGCCCTGTTTTTTGCATGGCTCATCATTTAAATATTGATTCATCACATATTGATGTTTATCACATGAACCTTGAGCATGAGGAAATAACAACTTATTGCAATTGTTGATTCATCGAGGGCTACAATTTTATAAATTATTAGGTATATCTTTGAAACCCTTTTCACACTAACTAAGAAGCACAAGAATCAATATGTTGTTCCTGATTAGGCTATACATCTTAATTACCAGTTATTAGTGGCCGTTAAATAAGAAATTAAATTAACAGACTTTACGTTTATCATTCAGTCAATTTCATCAGTAGAGTTCCTCATATGTGGTTGAGTGTTTCACATATGGTTTAGTTTCACATTTGGGTAACCTCTTTCCTTTATAAGATAACTATTATTTTTTTAAATCAATGGAATTTTTTCGAAATTGTAATGCCATATATTTACAAATTTGAGAACCTATATGAATTATTGGGCACTATAAACATCTACTTTCACTTTTTGCCTTACAAATGTAGATGTCAATTTCTTAAGAGTTGTTTGTATCAAAATCTATCTTCAATAACAATGTTTGCATAGTTTTTACAACAAAAAACAATGTTCACATATATTGACACTAGTTTAAGAACATTTGATTCCGAAAAAAAGTTGCCATTAAAATTTCAAAGGGGGCATCTTTTGAAAGCACATTGAACACTTTAAAAGATTTTGTGGGGCAAAGTTTCCAACAAGATTAAAAAAATATCATAGAGATCATCATTAGAAAGTTTATTAAAGAGAAGGAGGACATTAGGATTAGGAGGTATATTTGGAAAAACACAGTCAAAACACATAAATGAAATTAACTATTGATAGGAATTATTTTTTACTTTTATTTCAAAGGATATGGTGTCTTTCTATTTAACGTATGGTTAGATTTCCAAATATTTTTTTGAAACGTATTTTCCTCTAACAAAATATTCTTTCAGAAATTATATTGCGGTCTTAGATGAAAACTTTACTGTAAAAAGTTATTTTATCTTCTCTTCTATCAAAATATATATTATGTATAAGATGGAAACTAACTATTTAGAGAATGCGGGAGAATACTGTGACAACATGCTCACCAAAATAAGGGGTGGCCAGCCCAATACTCTAATAATAATGGGAATCATTTATGGACCATTCTCAGCATCACAATAATATAGTAAGTATACGGGATAACCACCCTATATTTTAGAAAAACGGGTTGCAAAAATTTTATTTTATAAGTTAAAGAAAATATTTAAACAACCCAATTTAAAAAGAAGGTGGATAGAATCTACAAGAATAAAACTGAACAATACATAAATAACACAATAACCGAATAGTCTGTCGGTTGACAGTCTCTTACAACAATGTTCAACAAGTAAATTAAGTTACATAATACATTACAGTAAGCAAATAAAAATCTTGGGCCACACGCCCGAGTAAATGACCCGATCGTAACTAGAGTACAAAAATGAAAGCGTCTACAACAAAATATCCCGCAACATCCGCAAGGTGTTGCAGCTCCATGACACAAGAAAAGGAAAGTCAGTACGGGTGTCCTTGCAGTGGAGCACCTGAGCGAATATAAGATTCATGGACAATAAGAAATATGAAGGGGTCAGGGCTCGATTTTATGTGATCACCAGATGAATAAAGAGTATGACAGTTATGAACACTTAATCATAATTAATAAAGATAAGGATCTACCTACACAATTAGAAGTATAAACTAAAGCAATTAAATGATCATAAGTTTAATTCAGTTATGCAAGAGGATATGAATGAATATCAGTAATTAAAAGTCTCCATCATTTACACTGTTTCATTTCATCGTTCCATTTCTCATTAGGAACATAATCACAGTTATATGCTCTTTATGGCATTTATCATAAATCAAGTCCCACTTAAATAAGAATAGTTATATTCATATACATATAACGATTCTAAGATCGCCCGTCCGGATTTCCCCACTGTGCGCGCCCCTAAATGACTATCATCTTCCAGGGCCTATCAATAAAGACAACCTGGGCATCCTACCGCAATGTCATGAAGTGGACATATACCTACAACTGAGTCATAACCACACCCGAAATTACCTCAGAGTCGCACAATAAATACAACATACATAACAACCGGTCATATGGCCGAGGACTATATTCACCCTGCATTCACTAGCCAAGGACTTCACCTCATGCGCGAACTTCCCTTACGATAGCATTTAGAGAGGTGTGTTTAAGTAAATTATTATTTACCATTTTTGTTTCCATTTTAATAGATACATCACATTTTATCCGGAGCCATACATATTTCATACCATCATTATAACTTCAATGATTAATGAACCTCTTATTCATACTCCAAGAATTTATTGTGTCACTATAAACCACCAAGTCTAGCATACCTCAACTGAGCTTCTAAAGTCTCCCAATACGATCTTACAACTCCTAGTCTCATAATAATTAACCAAAGGAAAAGAATGCCCTAACATCAATTTGTACACCCCCGGAATAAGCCCCATTTAATCCATTCCTAATGTAGGATAGTCAACTAACTCATCTAGGACTCTAAGTTTACTTCATACAAGAAGGTTCCTAAGTCCTAAGCCTAAAGAAAAAGGGTGAAAATTGAGTTAGAAAAATAACTCAAAACAGAAGGATTCTGAATCGATTCGCCCTAGGGCCGAATCAATTCGCCCCAAGCAGCGAATCGATTCGCCCAAAAGCGAATCGATTCGGGTGAAGAACACAACTTTTTGTTTTAAACGAATCGATTCGGCCTTAGCCCGAATCGATTCGGGTCCCCAGACCTGTGACTTGACCCCTTAGCGAATCGATTCGTCCTAGGGCCGAATCGATTCTCCCCTGTGAATTTGCCAAGAAGGGGCTACGGGTTATGAACCCTAGATTTTCCCCAAAACCTATTTCTCCTCCATTTTTACACACATCAATCAACATTAATCTACCCAAAACCATCCACATGTTCATTAACTACTATACTCCACATAATCATCAATTTAAACTATGATTAGTGCTAAAACACCGCAAATCCATAAAATCCATATTTGTTCATTTGATTCACATACACAACCATCAGCACAATTTATTCATCTTAAATCACATATTAGCAAGTAGAAAACTTGCCTTGAGGTTGAAATCTCAGATTCTTGGAAGATGAATGCAAGATCAAATCCCAAATCTTCAATTTTCTTCTTTTCTCCTCTTTTCTCCACAACTCTCTTCTTCTCCTTTTCTCTCTAGGTTAGTAAATACACACTTAAGAGAATAAAATGAGGTGCAAGACTTAAACGTGCCCTTCTCCATAATTCCCAACTTAAATGGTTAATACCATATTAAAATGACTCATAACTACACATTTATGTTAAAAACAGTCAAAAGTGCCCAAAACCCAAAAACACAATATGGCACTTATTTTGAGTATCTCGATCATTTCGGGACTAACTACGCCCTCTAAATTGGCATTCGAAGATATTTAAGTCATTTCAAGGTTCGGTTTCATTTATATCATAAATGTCGTTTAAAGCGTACGACACTATAAAACGTAACATGATGATATTTATATACACATAATAGTAAATATGCAACAATCTAGTAAATATTAACTTTCAACTCATTCAATTAATATTTACTCCATTTTCCAACATTTTATATAATTACTTCACACAATAAATTAATATAAAATAAGTTTATCAAATGCGAGGGTTGTTACATACTCCCCCCTTTATGAGAGAATTTTGCCCTCAAAATTCAAGCGTACCTTGCAAGAAGAGATGCGGATACTTTTCACGCATATCTTACTCATGCTCCCATGTTGATTCCTTGGCGTTGTGATGACCCCATTGGACTTGCACCAAGGGAACCACTCGAGATCTCAATCTACTCTCCCCGTGCTCTTAGATTGCAACCGGCTATTCTTCATATGAAATATCGGGTTGCAAATCGATATCCTCCAGAGGAATATGCCAAAGGGCTCATTCACACCTCTTATACTTTTTCAAAGAGGAAACATGGAACACATCATGGATTTATTGTAATGGTTCCGATAAGGCAAGTTGATATGCCACTGGGCCTATCTTGACAATAATAGGAAAAGGTCCAACATAGCGCGACGCAAGCTTTCCTTTCCTCCCAAAGCGCTTTATACCTTTCATTGGCGATACACGCACCTTGATCTCCAACTTCCAACTCTACATGCCTTCTATTCGCATCGGCATAGCTCTTTTGACGATCTTGAGATATTCGGATGCGATTTCGAATGAGTTCAATCGTGGAAGAAGTATCCTGGATCATTTCAGGTCCAAGAAATTTATTATCGCCCACCTCCAACCAATAAGTGGGTGATCTACACGGCCTTTCATAAAGTGCCTCGTAGGGTACCATCCCAATGGTGAATTGGTACGAATTATTATAAGCGAATTCGACCAAAGGGAGATATTGTTCCCAACTACCTTTGAAATCAAGCACACACATTCAGAGCATATCCTCTAACATTTGGTTGACTCTTTCTGTCTGCACATCTCTTTGAGGGTGATAAGAAGGTTCCCATAGCTTCTTGGAAACTTCGCTAAAAATGGGAAACAAATATCTTATCTCGGTCGAAAACTATATTTATTGGTACCCCGTGGAGTCTAACAATCGCCGCAATAAATAACCGGGCATAATGAGCGGTATCATAAGTTGTGTGGACGGGTAGGAAGTGTGCCGACTTAGTTAAGCGATCGATAATTAACCAAATAGAATCATGACCGCTCTGCGACATGGGTAATCCCGTGATAAAGTCCATCGATATACTTTCCCACTTCCATATCGGAATCTCCAATGGTTGTAACAAACCCGTTGGTCTTTGGTGATCTACTTTCACCAATTAACATGTGACATACTCAGAAATGTCCCACTTCATGCCCTCCCACCAATACTGACGGCGCATGTCTTCGTACATCTTGTCCCCACCAGGATGCACTAAAAATTTAGACCCATGAAATTCTGCCATCACGGTCCGTCTTAAATCCCCTTCGTCCGGGACAATGAGTCTCCCGTGGAAACGTACCCCACCCTCAGAACTGATGGAGTAGGATTCTTCTCCCTCGATCAATAATTGGCGTATACAGTCCTGACAGCCTTTGTCCCTTCCTTGAGCTTCTACAACCCTTGCAACAATAGTAGGCATAACGGTTAACACCGACATAAACGCCCTAGCAACCGCGTCCTCATGGATAAGATCCTTCCATTTGGATTTCCATATCTCCGCTAACTCCCTCTCGGGCTTTCGACTTAAAGCATCCGCCACTACATTTGCCTTGCCCGAGTGATAGTGGATGTCAAACTGGTAGCCTTTCACAAACTCTAACCACCGGCGTTGTCGCATATTTAAATCTCTCTGGGAAAACAAATATTGCAACGATTTGTGGTCCGTGAAAAGACTAAATTTCTCCCCTAGGAGATAATGCCTCCAAATCTTCAAGGCAAAAACAACTGCGGCAAGTTCCAAATCATGCACCGGATAATTCTTTTCATGGGGATTTAGCTTGCAAGAAGCATAAGCAATAGCCCGTTGTTCTTGTTATAACACTCCTCCTAATCCTTGTAGAGATGCGTCCGTAAAGACTAAATATTCTAATCCTGGCCTTGGTACGCTAGGACTGGAGCAGAAGTCAACCTATCCTTGAGCTCGTCACAAGCTGACTGACAAGAATCATCCCATATAAACCTCACCCCTTTTCGGGTTAAATTTATCAAAGGGATAGCAATTTTAGAAAAACCTTTGATAAACCGGTGATAATAACCAACCAAACCCAGAAAACTACGGATCTCGGTAGGTGTCGTGGGCTGACCCCATTCCCTTACCATGACAACTTTACTCGGGTCTACCGAGATACCCTGGGTTATCACAATGTGATCCAAAAACTGCACTTCCTGCAACCAAAAACCGTACTTTTCAAACATGGTGTACAATTGATGATCCCTCAGCGTCTGCAGGACCAACCGTAAGTGAGTAGCATGATCGGTTTCTGTTTGAGAATACACTTGAATTTCATCGATGAACACAATAAAAAACTGGTTCAGGAAGTCTCAGAACACTCTATTCATGAGATCCATAAACACGGCAGGAGCATTGGTTAGCCTGAAAGTCATAACCAGAAATTCGTAGGACCCATACCTAGTTAGGAAAGCGATTTTGGACACATCTTGTTCTCGTATCCGCAACTGATGATACCCCATCCTCAAATCTATTTTAGAGAAGTATGACTCTCCCCTAAGTTTATCAAATAAATCATCAATTCGAGGCAACGGGTATTTATTCCGGATGGTGACTTTATTCAACTCTTTGTAGTCAATACACAACTGGAGAGAACCGTCTCTTTTCTTCACAAATAACACCGGAGCGCGCCACGACGACGTGCTTCGCCTAATAAAACCTTTCTCTAATAGAATCTGAATCTGATCCCTTAACTCCCTCATCTCAATAGGAGCCATACGGTACGGGGCTCTAGCAATCGGTCTCGTTCCCGGTGCTAAATCGATTATAAACTCAATCTCCCTACTCGAAGGCAAACTCGGTATTTCTTAAAAAACATCTTGGAAATCTCTAACAACTGGAATCGAATCTAAGGAAACGACTACATCTCGAGAAGTCTCCTCCGCGATACAATACAAGTAAGTGCTAGAACCTCCTTCTGAATGAGGCATAGCCACTAAAAACATTTCTTGCCCCAGAACGGCAAAAACTATACTCTTCCCATAGCAATTAGCTATCGCACGATACTTCACTAGCCAATCCATACCCAGGATTACATCGTACCCCACCATATCTAGGACGAGCAAATCAGCCTCAAAACACAAATTACCAAGATTTATTCCTATTTGTTTACAGACAAAGAAAATGAGTGAACCATAACCCATAGAAGATTCAACACTAGTGAAGGTACTTTTCCCAGATTTAATCAACTCCGTAGACTGAGCAAAGCTCCTAGAAATAAACGAGTGTGTCACACCCGTATCAAATAATACATGACCCATTTGCCCCTGAATGAGAAACTTACCCTCAATAACTGGAGGTGCTGGCGGGGCCAGAGGAAGCACAACATCCTGAATGTGGTAAACACGACCATACTGTAGCTGTCCCGGTTGTGGAGGGACAACTGGATTGGGTACTTGTGGCGGTAACTGAGCCTGTGGATGCTGTGGAACCCTAGGAAGTTATCCCCCAATCAACTGAGGACATGCCCTCCTATAGTGACCCGACTCACCACATTAAAAGCATCGATTCGTCATATTCTCCTGATTTCGGCCCCGGTTATTTCTAAACTGCCCAACTCCCTTGCCCAGATGGCCTCTACCCCCATTACCACCCCGATCTGCTGGTTGCTGTTGCGGGGCACCTTGATCATGCCTAATATTACTGCCACCAATATTGAATCCACCAAAACGCTGCCGTTTAGACAAGTCCCCTTGCTGGGGGTCCCTTTCTTTTTATTTATTTCTCGAAGATTGGGATAAGGGAAATGTTCCTTCTCCTATCCCATTACCTCCAGGTTTCCCAGCTTGCCCCATAACTGAATCCTTCTTACTACCTTGAACATACAACCAATGTTCCTGATAATGGAGTAACGCTGCATTCATCACATCTCCAAAAGTCTGCAAGGCTGGATTGCCCAGAAAATATTGCCGTATCCTCCAGTGCAAACCCCCAATAAATTTGAATATCCTCCTCTCCTTCGGAGTCACCTCATCAGGTACAAAACTAGCAAACCTAGTGAATTCCTCTTCATACTCCGCAACTGAACGCTCTCCTTGCAACACATCCTGAAGTTTTCTTCTCATCTCCCCTTCAACTGCGGGAGGAAAGTACTTCCGATCAAACAGAACCCAGAAATCATTAATGGTCATAGCATCCCTATGCTCTGGCGTAGTCATTGACTCCCACCAATGTAGTACATCTCCAACGAGTTTAAAAGTAGCAAGGATTTGTTTTCTTTCCTCACTACACTCCACCATGCGCAGATGGCGTTGCATATCCTTTTTCCACTGATTAGCTACTATGACGTCAGAACCCCCTTGGAATTTTGGGGGATGGACCTTTAAAAAGGATTCCCTAACTCTCTCCCACGAAGAAGGTCCCACAGGAGCTTGTAACTCTTGAGCTCGTTACGGTTGAGCTTGTGGTAATTGCTGAACCACGGTAGTCATCGCTGCATTGACCGCTTGGGCCACAATATTTGCTACCTCAGTAGCATTTATAGTTCTCTGCTGCGGCGGGGGAGGACCTACCGCCTCTTCTATAACTCTATTTCTTCTAACGGGGCGACCTCTCTTAGGCGGCATCTGAGACAAAGAAACAATAGGGTTAAAATACTTTTTAGAACAATCTATTTTGCAGAAGATCGCAAACATAGGCAACAAAACAGTCCTAACATTAAGGTTTATATGAAAGAATGATACGGTAGAACGTGACAAGTCCGCATAGATCCTAAAGACTCTAGAACCTGATGCTCTGATACCATCTGTGCCAACCCGCTCACCAAAATAAGGGGTGGCCAGCCCGATACTCCAATAATAATGGGAATCATAGATGGACCATTCTTAGCATCACAATAATATAGTAAGTATACGGGATAACCACCCTATATTTCAAAAAAATGGGTTGCCAAAATTTTTATTTTATAAGTTAAAGAAAACACTTAAACAACCCAATTTAAAAAGAAGGTGGATAGAATCTACAAGAATAAAACTGAACAATACATAAATAACACAATAACCGAATAGTCTGTCGGTTGACAGTCTCTTACAACAATGTTCAACAAGTAAATTAAGTTACATAATACATTACAGTAAGCAAATATAAAATCTTGGGACACACGCCTGAGTAAATAATCCGATCGTAACTAGAGTACAAAAATGAAAGCGTCTACAACAAAATATCCCGCAACATCCACAACGCGTTGCAGCTCCATGACACAGGAAAAGGAAAGTCAGTACGTGCATCCTTGCGGTGGAGCACCTGAGCAAATATAAGATTCATGGACAACAAGAAATATGAAGGGGTCAGGGCTCGATTTTATGTGATCACCAGATGAATAAAGAGTATGACAGTTATGAACAGTTAATCATAATTGATAAAGATAAGAATCTACCTACACAATTCGAAGTATAAACTAAAGCAATTAAATGATCATAAGTTTAATTCAGTTATGAAAGAGGATATGAATGAATATTAGTAATAAAAGCCTCCATCATTTACACTGTTTCATTTCATTGTTCCATTTCTCATTAGGAACATAATCACAGTTATATGCTCTTTATGGCATTTATCATAAATCAAGTGCCACTTGAATAAGAATAGTTATATTCATATACATATAACGATTCTAAGATTGCCTGTCCGAGTTTTCCCACTGTGCGCGCCCCTAAATGACTATCATCTTCCAGGGCCTATCAACAAAGACAACCTGGGCATCCTAACGCAACATCGAGAAGTGGCCATATACCTGGGAGTGAGTCATAACCACACCCGCAATTACCTTACAGTCGTACAATAAATACAACATACATAACAACCGGTCATATAGCCGAGGACTATATTCACCCTGCATTCACTAGCTAGGGGACTTCACCTCATGCACAAACTTCCCTTATTTTAGCATTTAGAGAGGTGTGTTTGAGTAAATTATTATTTACCATTTTCATTTCCATTTTTATAGATACATCACATTTTATCCGGAGCCATACATATTTCATACCATCATTATAATTTCAATGATTACTGAACCGCTTATTCATACTCCAAGAATTTATGGTGTCACTATAAACACCAAGTCTAGCATACCTCAACTAAGCTTCTAAAGTCTCCTAATATGACCTTACAACTCCTAGTGTCATAATAATTAACCAAAGGAAAAGAATGCCCCAACATCAAGTTGTACACCCCCGGAATAAGCCCCATTTAATCCATTCCTAATGTAGGGTAGTCAACTAACTCATGTAGGACTATAAGTTTACTTCATACAAGAAGGTTCCTAAGTCCTAAGCCTAAAGAAAAAGGGTGAAAATTGAGTTAGAAAAATAACTCAAAAGAGCAGGATTTCGAATTGATTCGCCCTAGGGTCAAATCGATTCGCCCCAAGCAGTGAATCGATTCGCCCAAAAGCGAATCGATTCGGGTGAAGAACCCAACTTTCTATTTTAGGCGAATCGATTCGGCCTTATCCCGAATTGATTCGGGTCCCTAGACCTGTAACTTGACCCCTTAGCGAATCGATTCGCCTTAGGGCCGAATCGATTTGCCCCTGTGAATTTTCCAAGAAGGGGCTACGGGTTATGAACCCTATATTTTCCCCAAAACTTATTTCCCCTCCATTTTTACACACATCAACCAACATTAATCTACCCAAAACCCTCCTACATGTTCATCAACTACTATACTCCACATAATCATCAATTTAAACTATGATTAGGGCTAAAACACCACAAATCCATAAAATCCATATTTGTTCATTTGATTCACATACACAATCATGAACACAATTTATTCATCTTAAATCACATATTAGCAAGTAGAAAACTTGCCTTGAGGTTGAAATCTCAGATTCTTGGAAGATGAATGCAAGATCAAATCCCAAATCTTCAATTTTCTTCTTTTCTCCTCTTTTCTCCACAACTCTCTTCTTCTCTCTTTTTCTCTAGGTTAGTAAATACACACTTAAGAGAACAAAATGAGGTGCAAGACTTAAACGTGCCCCTCTCCATAATTCCCAACTTAAATGGTTAATACCACATTAAATGACTAATAACTACACATTTATGTTAAAAACAGTCAAAAGTGCCCAAAACCCAAAAATACAATATGGCACTTATTTTGACTATCTCGACCATTTTGGGACTAACTACGCCCTCTAAATTGGCATTCAGAGATATTTAAGTCATTTCAAGGTTCGGTTTCGTTTATATCATAAATTTCGTTTAAAGCGTACGACACTATAATACTTAACATGATGATATTTACATACACATAACAGTAAATATGCAAATCTAGTAAGTATTATCTTTCAACTCATTCAATTAATAGTTACACCATTTTCCAACATTTTATATAATTATTTCACATAGTAAATTAATATAAAATAAGTTTCTCAAAAGAGAGGGTTGTTACAAATACGACCACGAATGCTGCCTAAACGACTGTAATTTTTGTATTGTGCATTTAAGGTACGTTATTTTCAAATATTTTCATATCTTACTTAATGTTTGTTGTATCTATCAATAGTTAAAAAATAGTTTGTACGCCAGTTAACTGTTACTTTATCAGATATAATATTTTGGAATACAACGTGCATAAACAAACTGGATAAATAGAATCAGGTGAAATTCGTTAACAAATTTAATTTATAATCTTTCGTTGGTATTCGATTAAATTAAGTAGTTGTTAATATTGATTATTTTTATGCAGATTAAGACCATGGCAACATCGGGAATTTGATATCAGTATTATTGACCATTAAGATCGACATCAACACATTTGTGAGAAACTATATAACGGTCATCTATTATTTATCTTTAGGTCTGTAGAATTTTTTACTATGCCAATATATATGCAAATTTTTCACTTCTTTCATGTAAATTGTTCACTGGGTGTTTTCAATAACTTAGTTCCAATATTCTAGGTGCTCTCATTCATTAGTCCATGGCACATATTACTGCATTCAGGATTCTTATACTCAACTCGTATTAATTTATTCGATGAAGATCGAGAGCAGGACAACAAGCATCTTTACATCAATACATTTGTGAAAAGATATGTGATAGTGAGGATTTCCTAACTTGAGGATAGTTTACAAACTTATATATCGTACACATAATTCAAATATGGCAAAAATACGGAGTGTATAGAGCTTCAAATATCGGATGCACTCAGGTAACTTAAACTTATCATTATGATTGATATGTTTTGACATACAAAATGGACTTGGTCCAATTTTAGAATCGCAGATAAAATATAGAATTGCAATGAGATAATTAAAAGAGTGACACGAGGTTTTAAAATGGTTCGGCTATGTAAGAAAGCCTACGTCTACTATTATGGTATTAATTTTAGAGATTATAGAAAGCTAGGTGTAAATAAGAATATACTAGGATTTATTCTATCTTGCCTTCGATAAAATGGACACAATGTATTTATAGTGACCCAGAGATTAAGGGTTGGTATGTTAAGGGATGGAATGCCTTTATACATTTAAGCATTTACACCCATACATAATAAATGTGATGTTGGTTATGTGACCACGTGTGGTAAGACCTATGGTATGATAACGCTTCCTTGGTATTGATGGTCTGCATTCTTTATGTTAGTGGGCATGACTGATGAGATACTATATGCTGACTAGGATTTCTATCACGTAAGAATACAAATGTTCACTTTTGATTGGTCCATGTAGGTGGATAATTTTTGGTATCAACAGAAGCCCCCAATACTTCATTCTTGATGCTTTTACTGAAAGGATCGAGTATATTTTCTCCAGAGTTGGTCGACATTTGTCGATGTGTGGAACTTGTACAAATTTTCCATACTTTGATTTTACAATGGCATATTAGTAAATAGTTTGAAATCTAGCCAAGCACCAAAGGGTAAATGGGCATTTTACACCTTCTGTACTGCGAAGCCGTCGAAATGTCAATCGTTGATACAGAGTTATCATTTCTGGCACGAGTTCGTAGGTAAGCTATTAAAAGTGAGATTTTACGAGATTTTCTTTACCAAACTCTTTCAAACTTTCAAAGTCTACTTCTTCCCCAAGTTCTCTGTGTTTTAAGCTTTTCTTTGTATCATTCCTTCGCTTCAGTCTTCATTTTTCCGTAAGCTTTCTTCTCCCTTTTTATTTTGTTTTCCTTTTTTCTTTAATATAGCCATGGTTTACATCGTACATGGGGATTCCTTAAAGGAATTTAGGCGGGAATGAAATATCCTTGATTAGGTTGATTTAGAGATGCCCCTACGACCTCTAAATGCATTTTCACTAACTGAGGGTCACTGGATTCCATTTCTCTTCATTGTGGAGTGTGGCTTCACATGTCCCCCTAATAGGTTTTGGTTAGAGTTATACTAGTATTTTGACGTTGTACCAACTAGGATAGCCCCCAATACCTGGAGGGTAGTAAATGGGATTCATAGGCCAAATCAAAATTATGGGACCCATATTGACATCCCTGAACTGATGTTTTGTTTCAAATGGGTTACCAGTGACAATACATATTATTTAAAGACTAGGTTTATGAATAAGGCCTTAGTTGTTAATTTACCTGACTCTAATAAGGATTATTTTGATTATGGAGTCATTGTTAAAAAATTGGCATCATTCTCCTTTACTGATTGGGGAGGTGTATGCTGGGCCCATTTATCCTCAAGTGGGTCATGGCATAGGTTATCAATCTTTATAACAATATTTTTTTGTTCATTATATACCAATTGTTTAAAGATATGCTAATCAATCACTTCTTTCCTTGTTTATATTTTTTGCACGGTTGAGAATAAGAAGAAGAGTCATAAAGAAGAGGACATGAAATGTGTGAGTTGAAGTTCTTTTAGAGCATTCACCTGTGAATTGGCGAGAAATACCCCAGAGCTGCCTCTTATCTACTACAGTACATGACCTCTATAACTTCTTTTGTTGCTCGACCCATAACTTCAACAATTGATGTTCATATTAATCTTGAGGAAGAGCCAATTGCGACCTCCTCTACTGATGAATTTGCTGGTATGGAGAAGGATTTTGGAGCCTCTCCATCTTTTGAGTCTTTAGACATTTTTTCCATTCGCTCCTCTCCATTTTCTGACATGGTAAAGGGGAAAATACCTGACTTGATCACTGAAGCCTTGTCTCATCCTACCAAGAAAGATGTCGCGATAACTAAGAAGCCAGAAAAAGTGTCCAAGGCTTCTGAGAAAGAGAAAGTTCCTCAGGTCATCATTTCCGAGGAAATAAATACTGATGCTCCTTAATTTAGGAGTCTGAAGTGCCCAAAAAGAAAGTTAAAAAAAGTTATGCTATCAACTAGGACTTGGTCGAGAAAATCCAGGAAGATTTGACTGCTATTGAGTCATCTTTCATCTCTATCCATCCTGGTGTTGTCAGGAAACTGATTAAGACTAGAATCCGTATGCCTAACAGAGCAGCTCTTTCCCCTCTTCCATGATTCAAGTTGGAAGGGAATGCTTGCTAAAGTTTGGCAATGGTAATCACTTCTTCTTTATTATTCACCTCTTAATATTTCTTTCTTTTTGACACTTCTTGTAGTTTCATATTTTTTTTATATAGTTTTTAGCAAACTTTAATGAGATTCTTGAGAAGAACGAGCAAATCCCTTCTTCTGATGGAGAAGTTGAAGAATCCCTTGAGGGTTTGAGGAAGTGTGTTGAGGATTCGAAGCAATTATTGGAGTCTAAGCAGAAGGCTTGGGATGAGGACATGCAGAAGGCCATTAATAGAGCCATTCTTGTATAGGGAAATCTGGTTACTATAAAGACAAGCTTGTCAACTTCTCAATATAAATTGGATACAGTTGAGGCTAATTTATTGTCTACTCAAAAGAAGGTCACATCGGTCGAGGAGAAATTGGTTGTAAGTGAGGGTCTCCTGAAAGCTGCCAAGGAGAAAGCTGTTAGTCTGTCTTTTGAGTTGGTGGCTGAGGGAAAAAATAAGAATCTTAAGGAGGAATCCTTCAACAAAAGTTGGGATAAAGTATTTCAAGCGTCCTCTTCTCAGATTGAGTTTGTCAGGAAGAATCCCTTTAAGGATAGCTGGTCGGAAGCACTTAAGGAGGTGGGTACCCCAGCTGAGTATGAACTATTTATGACCCGTGATCCAGGTTCTCCTCCCAACTTGGAGGGAGAGTTTGATGATGAGGAAGGATCTGGGGAATCTTACCTTCAGCCTCTACCTTGAAGACCATGGATGAAGTTACCCCTTCTGCCGACTAGCCTTCTAGAAGCAGTGTTTGGGACAAGGAGAAGGTTTAACTCCCTTGTTCTTTTTTTCTATTTTTGTTTTTTCTGCTATGTAATGGGACGGGACCAACAATTTGTACACCTTTTATTAATGAAATTATTTGATCTTTCCTGCTATCTGTGTTATATTTTCTTATTTTCTTGCTTATTTGAATGAATTCCCATATTTGTATTGTAGTTGCTCAATAATTATACTTGCATACTTATACTTGCAATTTTTAGTTTAATGCTAGGAAGTAGGTGATAGTTTCTGTTGAATCTAAACTACTCAGGCGGAGTATAGATCTTTTGGAAGTTGGTAATGCTGATTTATCCGAAGAAGACTTGATCAACATACTTGGTGCAGATGTGTATGATCCAGCTAAAGAAGCATATATTAATGTCTATGGTTTGCTGAGAGGGGCTATAGCAAATAATGCAGGTTATTACGAGATGATTGAAGACTTGTAGGTAGACCATAATGAAACCAAAACTTTACTGCATGCCAACTATGAAGCCAAGTACAAGGCTTTGAGTAAAGGCTGGGGTTTTGAGGAGTAGTTGAAAAAATATGCTTCCATATATAGGAGACAAGAATTCTTAGTTGAGGTGTGAAGTTGATGAAACCAGGGATATTGCCAAGCTCTTGAAAGAGGAGAACAATAAAGTCCGGAATGAGTTGGACACTTTGAAATAATCTTCTGTCAGTGGTGCCGATGAAAGTGCCTCTTATTTAGAGAATGAGAATGCCAGGATGACGGAGGAACTTGAAACTTTAAAGAAATCCAAACCCGCACAAACTTCAAGACGATAAAGGATGAGGTGACTAACTGGTGATGAAGCTAGGACTCAAAAAATGCTTGTCGACTAAGCTACCCAGCTAAGAGTCTAGATATTGCTGAATTATCTAAAAAACTGGAAGCCAAGGATAAAGCCATTACTGACTAATCTGTATAGTTGAAGGTGAAGAATAATATTTTAAATAAGCTTCCACAACAAGTTAAAAGGTTAACCTTTCAATTTCACAAACAACCCAGCGAGGTGTGGATGGAAGGCTACAATGAAGCTCTAGGCCATGTAGATGATCACCTTGCCCAAAGCCATCACGAAGTCTATAAATGGGGTTGTAATAATTGCTTGACTTTTCTAAAACATGATCATAATAGCCAACTGTAGTATTGGAATGAGCCTGGTCTGTTAGATTGTGATTATCCTCCCTTCAAGTTGGACACCTCATGGATCCTTATTGATGATATTCCCCAATGCTTGATCACTAAATACTTGGGGATACTATGGTTTACATGATATTTATAAGATAGTTCATCTTCCTCACCTGATCAATGTGCCGAGCAGAAGCAACAGAACAATGTTGAAAGATTTTAACTTTATTAATTCTCCCTACACTTTAGATGATCCTCCTGCAGAAATGAAAAGAATGCAGCCAGCTCAGCCGACTTCAGAAGCTCAAGGAAAACGTCCTGTTGAATAATTCTTATGTATTTTGTTATTCATTTGAATGTGATACAATTTATATGAATGAAAATCCATATTTTTTTATTGTTAACGTGTGATCAATTAGTCAACTTATGATTTTAATGTTATAGATTCTACTAATTCCCTTAGATATATTAATCCAAATTTAGCATTAGTTATTAGTGGTAACCAAGTGTATGAGGAATATGTGTTTGCATTCCAATATTTAGGAATGTTTATATTTCTTCCTGCATTTATCTTACCCGGGTAAAACTTATTTGTAACTTTTTCAGTTGTATACGAAATTTTAGTTTCTTATTCTTGACTTGTCAATGATGGATTCATACATGAAGTAAATTGTTCCTGAACTTAGTCGGATAACGCTTCTTGTTTGTGACTTGTTTATACAAAGTTATATATAAAATAATAAATACTTCTTGTTCGTGACTTGTATGTACGAAGTTATACAAGAAGTTTTCCCTTCGAGTGAGAAATAATTGTGCATCAAGATATTGGTGCATCAGAAATTTGATAAATTCAACCTGATTAAGTATGATATGCTGATCGGTAGATACATTCAACCCTAAAAAATATTGAAGACCAAGATATATAATTGTCTTTGGTGTTTCTGGGGGAGTGTATATTGCCATACTCTGAATTTTTTTTTTTGAAGGGAATCAATTCAATATTTTATTGAAACTTGAATCATAGGCATGTAAAACATAGAGCAAAAGAAATACAATAGTAACAATCCCTTGAATCATTGATAATACTTTCGGAGGTTTTCGATATTCCAAGGGTTTTTAAATTCTCCTCCTTCTAAAGTCTCAATCCGATATGTCCCTGGTTGGATGACAACCTAAATGCGATATGGGCCACGCCAATTATCTTTAAGATTATTATTCTTTTGGATAACTTTCTTAAAGACATAATCTCCTTATCCGAGGTTGGTTGTATTGACCCTTTTATTATAGAAGCGAGCAGTTCTGTGTTAGTATGTAGCGTTTCTCAGAGCTACATATTTTTGAGCTTCCTCCAACATATTTAATCTAGTCGCCGCCTCAAGTCACTAGATGGAGAATAAAAATTTAGTACCCTATGGGTTGTTAGGCCTATCTTCACTGTAACTATGGCTTCAGTCCCAAATTCAATCATGTAAGGTGTCTCCCCAATTCTTGTTCTCGGCGTTGCTCTATAAGCCCAAAGAACAAAATGTAACTTATTAATCCAGTTGCCTTTAGCAGCATCAAGCCTCTTGTAAGGACATGATTTTATTAATGTCTGAGTTAGAATCTATGAATTTTCTATTTGTTCTAGATAATAGTTAGTATGTGTGATACCGTTACATTCGGCACATCAACATGATCATCCATGACGGCCTCGATCCGAATCCTCTCACCCATCATCTTCATACGTGCATCATGCAACATGCAATGTTCTTTTCAACCATTCCCACTACTCCACTCTCGATTATGGTAAAACAATTTATTTGGAGTGTTTATTATTTACATAAATAATTGGGGATTTTGTGTAAAGTATTTTTAAAGGTCTGGAATGTTTTTACTTCAGAAGAAGAAATTTTTCTAAGTGTAGAGGCGAAAGAAAAAAGTAGTTGACGTCGTTCGAGCAAGATACGCCTGTCGTTCGAACGACATTGGCATCTCGCGCGAAGTCATTCGAGTGACGTGTCATTTGATTTGAGCGATGACTTCATTTAGTTCGAGCGATGCACTACCTTGATTTCTGTATAAATTACAGTGCCCATTCTACACGATTTTCAAGTCTTTGGCACTCACGTTTCTACAGATCTACTGCATATTTCCAGACTTTATTTTTCATGTTTTTTCAACCTTTTTTATTAACAAATCATTCCCAAACATACATGTGAGTCTTATAAACCCTAGATTTAATTATTAAACTCATCTGGAGTAATCTTGTGGATAAGAAGGTTGTTCTCCATTGATAAATTGGAGCGCTTGCGGGATCTCTTACTGACAACACCGGCGACAATGAACTGACGCCTGCAGGTATTCGCGTGTCATTGTATTTTACTGTAATTATAAGTTTTTATGAATTATAATGAAATAAAAATGGTTTTTCCCCTTTGGGGGATTTTTGCTCATATTGTGATTGACTGTGCATGCTTGGTTTGATTTAATTAGTCTGTCACAATTTGTTTGCAAGAGTTTGGATTTTTGGGATTAAAAATTAGAATTTAATTAAACAAGTTAATCATTGATTGCTGGCGCACTTTTAAATTGGTAACCGAGCCTATTACACAACTATATCATGTATCTTTTTTCGCATTTTTTTTCCTGGATATCAATGTTTGTCTAAAAATTAATTTATGAAAAGGCGCAATTTCAATGGAAAACTTGTATAATCCAATGCGAATTTTTGATGGGTCAAATTACGCATATTGGAAAGCCCGTATGAAATCTCACTTAAAGGCCATTAACGAACGTGTTTGGGTTATGTATGAAAGAGGGTGGACTCCTCCCACTGTTTTTTTTTTTTTTTTTGGGAAGAGGGACTGAACCCCCACACTTATTATTAAAAGGGAGAAAAAGCCTCTCCAAGCACTACATGCTGAATAAAATTAAAGGGGAACAAGGCCCAAAGCTAGAGAAAATAAAATTGGGATTTTATACTAATCCCATTACAAAGCCTCAAAGTTTAACTAATCTAAAATAAAAGAAACTAATCTTGTCAGGCATGAAAGCTCCTTTGACCATCTGTGGAAGATCCTTCACATCCTCATATGTTTTAATCCCTTGTGAATTAAAAACCAATTCTCCTTTGTCATTTCTCAAAATACCGCCTAAACCCCCTTTTCCAGGGTTGCCTTTGCAATCCCCATCAATATTAAGCTTGAGTCTTCCACTGATTGGAGCATTCCATTTAACTTTAACACACTGCATCATATTTGAGCAAAAATTCACTCCAAACATCTCAATGTATCCTTGAGAAAAACTATTGCACCTTCTCTCAAAATAATGACTTTTGCATATATTTGAAATCAAATTAACAACTTGATTCTTAACAAAATTCAAATTGCATTTAATTCCTTCATATAAAGATCTATTCCGAGCCTTCCAAATTTCCCACACCACAGCCATAGGAATAATTTTACTCAAGAACTGATCTGCATCAGACCTCCCAGCCTGCATCCACCAACTAAGAATAACTGTTGACACATGATTCCTAGCAATCTTAATACCCATAAAATCCGAAAAGTAGTCCCATAGCTGAGAAGCAACTGAACAAGAAATAAATAAGTGAGCGTCATTTTCTTCATTATTAAAGCAGATATGACATCGCGATCCCATTTTAATGCCTAACTGCTTCACATTTTTGTCTGTAGGAATACACTTTTGAATAATTCTCCACACTGTAATAGAGATTTTGATAGGAATTTTTGAATCCCATAATCTACTGTGAACAAGATATGTAGATGAATGAACCTTTAAGCACTCATATGCTGAAGATAAAGAGAACACACCAGAATTTTCAGCCTTCCAAATCAGATTATCATTCACTGAAACCATCTGCTTTGAACACTCTTCCTCCACCTGCTTCATATGTCTCCAACACAGCGAACCCCCTTTTCTAGTGTTCCAGTTTTTATACCTGTTAGCACAATATTTAGACCACAATGAATCTTCAGATTTAAGCTTCCAATACATTTTCATTGAGTAAGTCTTAGAGAGAATTCCAAAATCTTTGAAGCCCAAACCTCCTACATCTTGATCTTTACACAAATCTACCCATTTCTTCCACTGAAATTTCTAACCTTGATCTTCATTTCCACCCCAGAAAAATTTATTCAACATCCCATGAATCTTATTAATCACCATCTTCGGAGGATGTATAACATCTAATAGGTAGAGAGGAATGGATGACAGCACATGCTTTATGAGGATAAGTCTACCACCTATAGAAAGAAGCTTATCCTTCCATCCTACTATTTTACATCTCAATGAGGACATTAACTCATCATAGTATACCACCTTATTTCTCCCTTTAAATAACGGGCACCCCAAATATTTAATAGGCAGGTCTTTTGCATTCAATCCAAGAACTTCAGCCACCTTTGATTTAAATCTATGAGGCATATTAGAGTCAATTGAAAAGGAACTTTTAGAGTAATTAATTTTCTGACCCGAAGTCCTTGAGTAACTTAGAAAAAAGGCCTTGATGTTCTTCAGACTCCTTTTGTCACCCGTGCAAAAAATAATCACGTCATCTGCAAACGCCAAGTGAGAAATTAGAGGACTTCCACTTGGCAGGTAGAAAGGATTTATCACTTTATTCTCCATCATAACATCTAACCCCCTGCTCAAATATTCTGCTGCAATAATAAAAAGGCTCGGGGATATAGGATCTCATTGCCTAACCCCTCTATAAGACTTGAAGAATCCATTTGGTTGACCATTGACAACAATAGAAAACCAGTTGTTTGATATACTTCTCCAAACCAAGTCAATGAATCTTTCGCCAAACCCAAAACCTCTGAGAACTTTGATTAGAAATCCCCATTGAAGTCTGTCATATGCTTTCTCCATATCTTTCCACCATGATTCTTCTTTCCCAGATTATATACACCATCTCTTTGGCTAGTAAAATATTGTCTTGAATTGATCTGCCTTTTGTAAATCTTCTTTGATTAGGAGATATGATAATAGGCAGGACCTTTGCAAGTCTTGTACATAAGACCTTAGAAATAATCTTATAACAAAAATTGCACAGGCTTATAGGCCTAAAATCCCCACAAGATAAAGGATTTTTGATTTTGGGAATAAGCACAATAGATGTTGCAGTCCAGCTTTTAGGCAACTCAGCACCTGCAAAAAAAGAATTAATAGCATCTACCAGGTCAGTTTTAATAATGTTCCAACAAGAATGAAAAAATTTCCCCCCATAACCATCAGGTCCTGGAGCTGAATCCGGACTCAAGCTTTTAATCGCCTCCCAGACTTCTATCTCACAGGTGAACTCTTCTAGATCTGAGTTAAGCTCTTGATTAACCAATTTGGGAATGAACTCTGCCTTGTATTCTTCAGAAAAATTCTTCTCAGCAGTCAATTGGTTTTTAAAGAACATGATAATATGATTTTTAATGGCATTCTCATCTACAATCCAATCCCCTGACTCGTCTTTAATCCCAGATATATGTAGTTTTTGGTTTTTAGCCTTGGTACTGGAATGAAAAAATTTATTATTAGAATCCCCTAGCTTCAACCATTTAATAGATGACTTTTGCTTCCAGAACATCTCTTGAATCTGTAATGCTGATTGGAGCCTAGCCCTTCCTTTACTCAAAGCTTCTCTATTAGTATCAGAGCTAGACAGTTCAACATTAAGCTCTAGTTGACATAGTTCATCTTCTAAATCCACCACATTTTGATTAACATCCTTAAAATTATCCTTACTCCATTTTTAAGAATTCCTTTTAGCCTTTTCAGCTTCAAAGAGAACTTCCACAAACCCGATGCTTGAATGGGATCCCTCCATGACTCTTCAACAATCTTTTTAAAATCTGGATGAGTTGTCCAGAAGTTAAGAAATTTTAACACAGAAAACCTTACCACATCCTTGTTTGTTACTGACAAAAGAAGTGGAGAGTGGTCTGATGAAGTTTGGTTTAGGTGCTTAATTGAAGATTTGAGGTAGGAAAGCAACCATTGATTGTTGTATAGACACCTATCGAGCCTAGCCATTATAAGATCAACCTCTCCTCTGTTATTACTCCATGTAAATTTGGATCCGAGATACCCCATATCTAGAAGCCCACAGCTATCCACTGCTTGGTTAAACTCATTAACTGCTGCTGCATCAACATCATTTCCACCAACTTTTTCTTCTTGACTTGCCACAATATTAAAATCCCTCATAATAATGAAAGTCATACCAGCCATATCAGAGGAAGCCTCATCCATTTGATTCCATAGATCTCTTCTATCTATTTTATTACATTTTGCATACACTACTGCCACACACACCTGACATTTAAGACCTGGATGCATCACCTTCACAACCGGCAATTGGTCATGATCCATAACCACCTGGGCTTGAGTATTGAATCTCCAAAAAAACCAGATTTTACCATTACAGTTACTAAATCCTCCTTTGAATCCCCACTTCATTTTATACATTTACACCTTAACTTTACCAACCATGGGCTCTAGCACAGCTAACACAGGTATTTTGTAAATTCTGCAAAGGGACTTTATTCTACGAGAAGTTGATGATTTCCTTTCACCTCTAATATTCCATACAAGGAAGTTTAACATTGGTATTTGGAAGGATTGGAGCTTCTGATAACTTTGGTGTGGGATCTAGTACATCTAATGAACATTGGATCTTGTTTTTTCTTTTTGCTTTCACCTAAACTGCCACTGATTATTAATTCTATGATTTGGATATTCTCCTCCTTTCTCCCCCTACTCCTTTTACTCTTTTATTCCATCTTATCAGAAAACATAATCAATTCCTCAATCATAGGAACATGATAATCATAATTTTCTTCCCCTACAGACAAGTACAATTTTTGATGATCTGTAATATGTTCTTCATCTAAATTTTCAGCGCTACAATTTGAAAAACAATCAGTGTCCCCCACATCAGATTCTACTCCTAACAGATCTATACCTCTATTCAAAATATGCAGCCCTTTCTTTTTCTTTGACTTTTTCTGAAAGACCCTCCATTGATAATCTTCTGTAATTATTGGATCCTTGATTATTAATTATCTCCCTTCTTCTACGAGATCATCGCCGACTTTATCTTCTGCATCATCTTCAGTAATTTCTATAAACTGATCACCATTTTTAAATTGCACCTCATTAACTTTGATAAAAACTTTATTTGAATGAGTTGAGTTGATTTTCTCATTTCCTTCCACAATTCGTTTGGGATCTACATTTATTCCATCTTTGTCAACCTTCTCTACAACATGCTCTTTATTCTTTATCCGATACTCAGCCTGCTTATTCCTTAAAGTGTTGGATTGCTGCCCCATATTTTCAAAGCCATCTTGCATTATACCTCAAGCCTGATTCACTGGGTTAACAATGCAATCCATCTCCATATGACCTTTCTTAAAAAAAATTACAATATTTGGGCACATTCTCCACATGAATTTCTTGCCAAAATCCCTTCTCCCCACAACCTATCCATACTCTCTTAGATATTGTCTGCGTAACATCCACTTCAACACATACTCTTGCAAGACTTGGTCTGTTGATTTTCAGCGTCGACGTATCAATTTTTAGCGGTTTACCAATGAGTTGAGCTATAGAATATAAAGCAGGTTTAGAAAAGAAATGAATTGGGAGTTGTGGGAGAGAGATCCATATAGGTGCAATACTACTTTCAATATCTGGCCTGAAATCAGTTGTCCATTTAAAAACCCTCATTGGATGTTTCCCTATGTACCATGATTCTCTTAGCCACATGGGAGAGAAATCTTCTTCACTATTCATCCAAATGAGAACATGTTTTCGATCAATCAATCCAATACTAAAAGCTGTTTTCAGAGAGAAAAAGTGAAATACCTTTCTTATGACTTCCATTGATGGCCTTCCGTGAGAAAACTTCCCTACCAGGGAAAATTTGAAGGGCTGCGCCAAAGATTCAATTTCTTCTGGAGTGAATAGGGTCGCTGGTTCACCTTTAAAAGTTGATGGAGATTTCATAGAGACTTGCACTTCAGAGGAAGAAGAATTTGCTACCACCGATGCAAAGGACTTTTTTCATACATTAGGTATATCAGGAGGTTTAGGATCCATATTTGGAATTCTTGATGATGAAGCCATGCAAACCCTAATTAGGGTTTACGTAGAGAGAGAGAGAGAGAGAGAGAGAGAGAGAGAGAGAGAGAGAATTATATATATTGTTTGTTTACTCCTCCCACTGTCACTGTAGATAACGTACCTATTTTAAAATTTGTGACTACATGGACTGAGGATGAATTTAAATGGACATATAACTCACGTGGGCTTAGTGCAATTTTTGGAAACGTCACCCCCGACGAGTTTCGACGCAACATGATGTTTACCACGTTTAAAGAAGCATGGGATGTTCTTCAACTTACCCATAAAATCACTAATGCAGTTAAAGAATCAAAATTGCAAAATTTAACTATATAATTTGAGACAATCACCATGCTTGAATCTGAGTGTTTTGATGAATTCTATGCACGCTTATCTGATATTGTGAACACTAGTTTCAATTTAGGTGAACACATTCTTGATGCTAGAGTAGTTAAAAAGATTTTGAGATCACTGCCTAAGTGTTTTATCCCTAAAGTCATTGTGCTAAATTCTTTAGGAAATTTGATTAGTCTGAAATTAGAAGAATTGCTAGGAGACCTCCAGACTTATGAAATTGACATGTTTCCTAATACGATAAAATCAAAAGATAAAGGGGTAGCACTTAAATCTCAGGCTAGGAAGAGTGAGAGTTCAGTAAGAAAGAGAGGTGAGTCGTCTATGAAGAGTGCTATAGCGGAATAAATGCGACTTCTCAAATAAATCAATTTTAATTGTGTGTCTACCAAACCAGTTTTAATGAAACCCAAGTTTTAATTCAGTCCTAACACATGTATCTAAGTGACATGAAATCATAAAGTAATAAGCATGCATAGGAAACCAAATAACAGGATAGCCACAATATGAAGAAAAATCCTTCATAGTGGAAAAACGTTTTATTCCACTATAATTGTAAATCATAATTAACACGGTTATAATGAAATAAATTTTTGACACACGAATAGCCTCATGTGTCGGTCGGTGTCATCAGTAATGGAACAACCGCAGCTACTCCATAAGAACATGCAGTTCTATTTTCAGTAAAGATCCACACGCAACAAACCTCAATGATCGCAGTCTTCAGTAATGAATGCACATGGACACGCAGTCTGAATATCGGTGTAGGGTATCATCCCTACAAGAGTACACTTCAACAAGAATGTATCTTAGGTTCTAAAACAATTCACTAAAGATTGGGACGTTTTGTGAATTGAAAAATAAAAGGTTTAAAGTATTTAAAGAAGAAGACTAAAATATTCTGCAGAAGCAGTTTCGTCTCTATTTAAAATCGCACGTCTTCTTATAAAAAACGGAGTTGGAGACTCCTATTTATAACAAACTTAAGGTGGCGCATCGCTCGAACGAGGTTGACTATCGCTCGAATGAAAAGGCATTGTTGCTTGACTTACTTCGCGCAACAGCTTCTTGCGAGATGGCTATGTCATTTGAACGACATAAGAAGATCGTTCGAACGACCTATCAAAGGATATTTCAGGGCATGATGGTAGATAATTTCGATAGGAACGCGTGGCCACCAGTGTCGTATTTTTCTGATTTGCTTTATTTAGTTATGACTTTTCTACGAAAAGGTGTTCGAGAACAAAATCTTTAGATAGTATGAATTCAAAAAAATTTGTCAAAAACATTTAAACATACCAAACACTTTTAAATGAACCGTAAAGGGACTTAAATATGTTCTCACTAAAATTCATCTTGCAGAGGTTTGAATGTTGAATAAGCTTGATATTCGGATCCGTCTCGATGCTTGAATGAACTTGAATAATTCTTCGACGGTTGTAGCGGTATACGACATGCTCAATTGTGAACGGACAATGTAAAATAATGTCCTTATAAATCTCCCCCTATGTCTATGCCATTACTGAATAAAAACATTTGAATTATCAAATCAAAATGCCTATAAAAATCTAATACCCTCCCATGATCCCAAAGTTGAAAAGGTACAGCAAATGCAAATCTTTCAATTTTTCTTCAAAAGTCTTCAACATCAAAACTTCAAGCTTTTTTCATCAGGGTGTGCAATCCAGTAATCATCATCAATTCTTCGTACCTACACACATGAGACAAAGCAAATACCTTCGTGACACATCGAGTTTGAAGTGATATATGAATAAATCAATCAATATAATCTAATCTCCCCCATAATGCAGAACTCCCCCATAATTCGTTCTCCCCCTTTTTATTTGACCGAAATAGACAAGGAAAAGAATAAACCAAATAAATCCAAGTGGGTTGTCAGGGTAAACAACATAACTACGGATCAAACTACGCGCATGTAGAGGAAATACTCAAAAGATCCACAAACTATTTTTTATTTTTAAATTTTTTCATACAAAAATGCAAAAACGATGTTACAAAAATCACACAGTATGAATTTTTGCTAAGATAACCAAATCGGGGATATGGAATGAATGTGTGTGAAAAAATTCAATAGGTAATAAAACTCAATCAAGTTTTTGTGCATGATGCATACGTGTACTCCTACGAATGAGCATCAAAATCATCATTAGGTGTAAAGTTGTTGAATTTAGATGATATCGACTAAATCAAATCAACAAATCAAAGCCTAAGTGATTTTCACACCAATAACATCCAAAACAATTTAGTGTCGTTTTAAGAATTTTTCAAAGGATGTGCAAACCCATTGATTACTTTTCAACCAAAACTCACTCATATAAAATAATGCAAGTTTTTATATCTAATGAGGTACTAAATTCTCAGCATAGAGAAAACCTATTGGCCCATTATTGGCATAATATACTTTTTATTGCCATTAATTTTTTCGAGCTCTTTTTAAACCTTATTGGACCCCGGATAATTTTTAATTCCTCACTTTTTTAGGTCCTAAAAACATTTCTCACGGGCAATGGTTTTTACATGCACTACTTTTATTACTCTCGTATTATTGCACTTGGTTTCGTTTTAAGGGCAGGACTGAGATGTAAACACTCAACCAACATGTGATAGACAAGTACAATAATCAAACCATTTTGTGCATGTGTTCAATAAAGGAAATCATGAGTCAAACATGTAGGAAGTATCAACTAATAGCATCTCAATGACTCCAAATATTGTAAAGCACATGGATGACATGATATATTATCTCAAAACAGTATCAAATTGTCACATGGATAAATGGAATGAAATTGTGACTCGGTCATCCTAAGTGTCAATTCATATAAGGTGCAAACAAAATACAAAACTCTTTTTGGCTTTTTCAATTTTTCAAAAAAAAAAAGAAAATCATTTTGTATTTTTCCAAAAATTTTCAAAAATAAAAGCCATAAATACAAACATGGTACACACTAGCGATAGGCATAATATAGGCATGAGCAACATCCTATTCTAGCAAACAATAATCACACAAATGAATCAATAATCTAATCAGGTGTGATTAATATGAGCAGTGCAATATTAGCAATTTAAGCATAAATACCAAAAATGACTCCATATAAACTGTCAGAAGTAACCTAACAATACCAAATAATGTAACCAATGAACACAGGGTACTGCAAATTGAATGGTGCAAAAAACCAAACATGTCATTCAAACGAAGTATATTGTCCCTCGAATGAGAATGCATGTTGTTCAACCGACAGCTTCCCGCGATAATAAATCTCGTTCGAACGAGAAAACAACACTTTCACAATTTTCCCAGAATATTAAACAGAGTTGCTCAGTGCAAATATTTTCCTAAAACAGTACCAGGAAGGGCCTAACAAATCCAAAATAGTGCTAAAACAGTAGCTAAAACTCATAAAATAATGAGAACTACAACACATTGAGGTATAACTCTAGTAAGAGTATATCACGGAGCACAACTAGCGTGTGACAAATAACAAACACAATCAGCCAAACGATCTCACAGGGGGTGAATCACGTGCAAGAAAACAAGAGTCGCTAACAAAAAGACCATAAGCCTCTAAGTCCCATTTTCTAACCCAAATTAATGTGTAACGAGGTGTGGGGGTTTGAGGAATCTAATTTACTTTTCTTTATTAATCTTCCTAGGTCCATTCAAAAGTTTGTAAGAGAAACGCCTAAGATAACCTTGCCTACCGCAATGTGTGCAAGTGTAAATCGGGAGATGAATTTTACCTAACGGTGGCCCTCTCCTCAAATTCCTAGGTGGCGCTCTCCTCAAATTCCTAGGTTCCTTTAGCACGATGTTCCTAGGAGGCTCTCGTTTGACAACCCTCGGTGTCTCTCTCCTAACACCCTTAGGAGGCTCTCTCACACGTGTGGGGTTGGCTTTAGGAATGGGTGCGACACTCTCATCGAAGCCTATACCACCCTTATCCTCCTTGATTTGAACAGTCCCAAATTTTTTTTATCACGCTTTTCAGGCCTAGACTCCAAATCGAATGTCACTTTACTCGAATCTCTCAAACTTTTCTCAAGTTCACCTATCCTAGATTTAAGTGAGCGACTAGAATCCTCAAACTCAAGAATCTCCTTTTTCATAGCTTCCATCACGCCTCGAAGATCATCTCTCCCACCCTCGACATATCCATGCTTCTCTCTCAAAATTTTCTCTCGTTCCCTAAGTTCTTCAACCAAAACAACATTATCATTTTTAAGGCACTCTCTTGAAATTGAGCTTTCAATTTCAAATTTTCTTTCTTTATTTTCAGAGATTTAGCATAAAGTTCATTGAAAGCCATTTGCATGTCACGCTCGTCCTCACTCCCATCACCCTCATTATCATCTCTAATCACACGGGTGGGAAGCTCTCACCTAGAAGGATAAAAAACTTATTCTTCTAAATCACTCTCACTAAAGGTAGAAACATGAGACATCGATTTTTTCAACTGCTTCCTTAAATTTGTGGGACACTCATCTATCGTGTGACCAATTCCTTCACATATCAAACACCTCTCAGAATCATTTTCAATGGAAGATTTAAAATAAAGAATCGTGTGAATTTTCCAATTAGACTTTTCAAAAAGTTGACATCGAAAATCATCAAAACCACCAAAAGCCATTTTTAAGAAAAATAAGATCAAACACAATAACTTAGTGAAACAGGCTTTGACACAAAAGTGCGTGCAAAAATCAGTTTGACGCGATAAAGTAGCGTAACCCGCTCTGATACCAATTTAAAGAGTGCTACATCAGAATAAATGCGACTTCTCAAATAAATCAATTTTAATTGTGTGTCAACCAAACCAGTTTTAATGAAATCCAAGTTTTAATTTAGTCCTAACACATGCATCTAAGTGATATGAAATCATAAAGCAATAAGAATGCACATGAAACCAAATAACAGGATAGTCACAATATGAGGAAAAATCCCCCACAGGGGGAAAACCTTTTATTCCACTATAATTGTAAATCACAACTTACATGTACACTGATTTATATGTTGATTATTTTAAAACAAAAAAGCTTAACAAAGCATTGGAACTTGGGATAGTTGCCTTAGAGAAAGACTTAGGAGAGATGAGGAGAGAGAGAGTCCTCCATTAGAATTGCCTTGAGAGAGAGATAGACTGTTTATGGTGAGCGAGATGTTTAGAGAAAGAGAAAAGGGACTTGACCAAGCAAGTGGCTAGTCTTATGAGTGAGATCCATACCTCCATGGACACTTAGAAGAAACTTGAATCCCTTGTATCCCATCTTATTGATGACCTTCAGATAGCCAAGGAGGTGAAGGTAATGATATGTTCGATACCATTAATTCGGCACGCCAACACGATCATCCATGACAACCTTGATTCAAATCCTCGCACCCATCATCTTCATACATACATGATGTAACATGCAACGTGCTCTTCAACCATTCCCACTACTCCACTCTCGATTATGGTAAAATAATTTATTTGGAGTGTTTATTATTTACATAAATATTTGGGGATTTTTTATAAAATATTTTTAAAGGTTTAGAATGTTTTTACTTCGGAAGAAGAAATTTTCCTAAGTGTAGAGGCGAAAGAAAAAAGTCGTTGACTTTGTTCGAGCGAGATATGCATGTTGTTCGAGCGATATTCGCATCTCGTGTGAAGTCATACTAGCTACGTGTCATTCCGTTTGAGCGATGACTTCATTTTGTTCGAGCGACGTGCCGCCTCGATTTCTGTATAAATTGCAGCGCCCATTCTACACGATTTTCAAGTCTTTGGCATTCACATTTCTACAGATCTACTGCATATTTCTAGACTTCATTTTTAATACTTTATCCTGTGGAGAAGAAGGATATTCTCCATTGCTGAATTGGAGCTCTTGTAGGATCTCTTGCTGACAACTCCGATGACAACAAACCGATGCCTACGGGTATTCGCGTGTTACTGTATTTTGGTGTAATTTTAAGTTTTTACGAAATATAGTAATGGTTTTGCCCCTTTGGGAGATTTTTCCTCATAGATTGACCGTGCATGCTTGGTTTGATTTAATTAGTCTGTCACAATTTGTTTGTAAGAATTAGGATTTTGGGATTAAAAACTGAAATTTTATTAAACAAGTTAATCATTGATTGTTGGCGCACTTTGCCTCTTCTTCAGTCCATTGGGAAAAGTCCTATTTGTTACTTATGTTTGACCATTACTTTGAGGATGGCCTAGTGCAGAATGAAGTTTTTGGATTTTTGACTGAACACAATATGCTTCAAATTCATCATTATCAAATTGAGTGCCGTGGTCCGTAATGAAGGCATACGCTAGTTGATATCTTCAGATGATATTATTCCAAATGAATTGATACACCTTCTTATAAGGCATTTCCACCAATGGTTCTGCCTCCACCCATTTGGTGAATTAACAACAACAATGACCAAATATTTGAACTTGCCTTTGGTAGTCGGCAATGTGCCGACTTGGTCGATTCCTCAAATATCGAATGGCTAAGGTGAAGTTATTGGTGCTAGAGCAGCACTGGGTGCTTTATGAATGGACTCGAACTTCTAGCACTTGTCACATTTTCTTGTAAAGGCTTTATAATTTGCCCTCATAGTCGGCCAATAATATGCTAGAGTGTTGATTCTCTGAAGCAATGATCGACCACCTGAATGAGATCCACAAAAACCTTCATCCACCTCTTTGATCAAATCTTCCACTTCCACTGGATGAACACAGCGCAACAAGGAGATTTGTAATCCCCTCCTATATAAAACCCCTTTATCCAACATAGATGTTGCTGCTTTATATCGAAGATTTTTAACCTCTTTGGGATCAGGTGGTTGGATTCCATCTTCAATATAAGCTTTGATTGGGTCCATCTAGGAATGCTCCAGGGATTGGCTAGGATCTCTATCGGAATGGTACGTCTAAGTTCAATTATGGTTGCTATAGCTAGCCGAGCAATTGCATCTACTCGGGCATTGGCTATTTTTGGATCCTATTCATTTGTATAGCAAGAAACATGGAAATAATTTCCATGGTTTTGGCAAAGTATTTGGTCATCAACTCTCCCCCGACTCCATATAAATGAAGCATGTAAAAGTTTAAACATGCTACTCTACCAGTGAGCCTTTGTACATCTTTCTTATAAATCAGCGACTGCATTTCTATAAAAGCTTTAATTATTGCTGGATTAGCTTTAATTCCCTTTTGATTGACTATGAAGTCGAGAAACATACCTTCATGTACTCCAAACACACACTTGGTCGGATTTAGCTTCATTTGATGTTTTTCCAACTGATTAAAAGTTTGATCGAGGTCCATGATATCATCTGAAGCCTTCTTGATTTTTATCAGCATATCGTCCACATAAACTTCCATATTTTTACCTATATGTTCTTCAAATACCTTGTTCACCAAACTCTGATTGGTCATTCCAGTATTTTTTTTATCCCAAAGGGCATCACATTTTAGTAATAAATTTCTCGATTAGTGATAAAAGTTATGATTTCCCAATCTTTTGGTTTCATCTTAAGCTGGTTGTACCCAGATTAAGCATTCATGAAGCTTAAGAGCTCATATCCTGAAGTAACATCCATCAACTGATCAATTCTAGGTAAGGGAAAATGGTATTTTGGGCAAGCTTTATTTAAATCGGTGAAATCCACACACATTCTCCATTTATCATTCTTCTTCATAACCATTGCAACATTGGCTAACCAGACTGCGTACTTCACATCTTCAATAAATTGGGCTTTTTGAAGTTTCTTGACTTTTTCTTAGATAGATTGATTCTTTTCGGGACTAAAAACCCCTCGCCTCCGCTTGATCGTCTTGGCGTCCTTATTAATGTTAAGCTCATAATATAGGAAATTGGGATCAATCCCAGGCATATCCTCATGGCTCCAAATAAATACATTTCTCCGTTGCCTCAGGAATATAATCAATTCCTGTTTAAGGACAAGATTTAGTGTCGAGCCGATCTGCGTAGTTCTCTTTGGTTTGTCGTCATCAAGGATAATGCTTTCAATAGCTTCCACACTTTTTCCTTTAACTAATTTTATCTCATCTCGTGGATCTAAAGTTTTAACTTCAAATTTACTATTAGGCTCAGTGGTACCCACCTGATAAGTGGTAGTCTTCTTCTTCTTCTTCTTCTTCTTCTTCTTCTTCTTCTTCTTCTTCTTCTTCTTCAATTTAATCAAGTCCTCTTGCTCAGCTGATGAGTAGTAACACTCCCTGGACACCTTTTGGTCGCCTTTTACAACACCTACCCCAAAATGAGTTAGAAACTTCAAGCATTAATGGACTTTTGACGGCACAGCTTCAAACTTCTTCAACCCCAGTCTTCTGAGGATCATATTATAGGCCTATTGAATATTTTTATCCATTACAAAGAAGCGTATTTTCTCAGTACGACTTACCGACCAAGTGCCGACCAATACTTCTAGCTTAACTGTCCCAACATGGCAAAATTTTTCACCAGAAAAAATGATTAATGGCCTGTGATAGGGTTCCAGTTGGCTAAGCTTCAAGTCCAAACTCTGAAAGCAAAGGTAAGACATAATATCTGCTAAGCTCCTATTATCAATCAAAACCCTGACGATGATATCATCCTAGATCCTGAATTTGAAGACTAATGAATTATCGTGGGAACGTTCTTGAAAAAGTCCATTACCATTTTGTCCTCATTGACCTTCCTGGATCGATCATCTTTGTTTAGATTGATTCTCTGGATATAGGAACAAGCTTGGGCCTCATTCAAGTAAGCTTTTCTTTCGGCAGTGTGATCGCCTCCTCCTGCATCGCCAGTTATAATTACATAACAATCAAATGAACTAAAACTGATCATAACTACCTCATGTTCTGACTATTTAAGCTTCTTCGGTAGGTTGGGATCATCCTCATGGTTTCTCTTCCTGTCATCTCTAGGCTTGCATGGAGAATTTGACCTTCCTCTTTCTTCTCTGCGTTCTCGCCAATCAAGAAACTTATTCAGTTTTTCTTGGAGGATGAGATATTTTACCTTATTCAGTTGTATGTTATATGGCCACGATCCTTGTGGAATTCAGAATATTTAGATCTGTCCCTCTTATTAGGGGGTGCCTTCAACCTTTCAGGCCACCGCAAATCCTTATTGTCTTTAATTTCCTTGAGGATATGGTGAATTCTAACACTCAATGGGGTATAGGTTCTATACTTTTTGAGTTTATCTTCCTTTTTTGGCTTCCACTCCTTTTGATCTTTCTTCTCGATCTTTGTGGCTGGATTCTACTTCGCAGCCATTACTTCCTCTATGTTCATTATTTTCTCCACCTTAGACATGAGCTTAGTCATAGTTTTAGGAGGATGTTTGGCCAGAGTGTAGTATAGTTTCTCAGGAAGCAATCAACTCATGAGAGTAGTGATGGATGTTTTTTCCTCATAATCTACCACTTCCAATTTCAAATTATTAAAATGAGTGATGTACTCCCTGGATGTTTTCCCTACTTACTACCTTATGCTGAAGAGATGGGCTACTCTCTTTACTGGATTGACCTCGAAACATAAACTTTTAATAAATAACTTGACAAGTTGGTTGAAGTTAGCAATTTGTCTTCGGGGCAAGTTATTGTACCATATCTGAGCTGAACCCGTAATGGTACTTGAGAATTATCTACATCTCATATCGTCGGGGACTGAATAAATATTAGTTGTAGCTTGATATTGCTCAATATGTAAAATCGGATCAGTTTTGCCATTATATTTGGGGGTGATTACAGGTGCTTTAAACTTAGATGGAGTAGGGAAATCCACAATTGCTTGAATAAAAGGGGATCCTTAAAACAAAACTTCGTTGCAAGGGATTCTTTGCTTTCTCCATCTTTCCTAACCGATCTTCCAATCACTGGATTGATCCTTTCCATGAAGGATTGCCTACATCAGATTTATGCGAAATATCTCGACTAGTCCGACTGTGTGTATGTGTTGAACTCTCTTCCTCAGAAGTCTGCTCGGTGCGCATAGATTGTCGGACATTTGATCTTGATCTGATTGAGGCTTCACATTGGTCGGATGGATGTTGAGTGTTCCTAGATAACGCTCTAGGAGGGTTTCTGTTTGCTTGGGATCCTAATCGGTCGAAAGGTTCGGTCGAAAGGTGAAGCTCGGATCAATCTTTCCAGGATAATTGGACTTTCGGGAGAGAAAGAATGTGTGACACCCCGCCTAATTAAATATCGGGTGATCAGCCCTTTATTAAATTAAAAATCAAGGTGAACGGTTGGTTCATTCTTAGCATCACTGTCGCAAAATAAATATTTATAATTTAAACACCCTAAATAATTAAGCTAAGTGTCAAAACAATTTAAATTCTTATTCCATTTATTAAATCCCAACGTGAAAAATCTTTTTAAAAGTAAATCAGTTTAAGAATCACGTAAATGCTAAGGATGACAATCATCCCAAAAGAATTAAACCAAATAGATTAACCAATCCAAGCCAATTAACCATAAGTGAATCATCACACCAAGAAATAACTCCCAATGAGTACTGAATACTGAAAACATAAATAAATACAAAATCTCTAATAAGTCTAAACTGAAATAGGAAATCGGGCGACACATGCCCTAGAGATGAAGTACTAAATCAAGAGCTGAATCAAGGAATAGGTCGTCTAGAGCAAGGGCCTGCAACTCCCACATAAGCTACAGAACATTCAATCCAAAGAACCTACGCCTGATGCTCCTGTGGCTGGGCACCTGTAATACATACATATATATACAAGAGAGAGAAAAATGACAGGAAACGGGTCAGAGCCCGAGTGTAAAACAATTTTAAAAATAGTTTAGCAAGTATTTAAAATGCTTATCGGCTAATATAACAACCATGTTAGTGCGCGACACTCTCTTGAGAATTCTCACCTCTCATCTAGTGTGCACGCCTATCGTACTACCAAATGCCTCATAGGTCTATCCAACTTATATCCCATAAATTTTTATTTCGAGAAGTCACAAGACTATGTTTTTAGTTTAAAGATTAATCTCTTAATGATTTCTTACGTCTATTATGTATTTCTCAATACTGTTGTAACGTTCCCGAGCACTTACTATATTTATGGTGCATTTGTACAGTACTTATCTACTTACACGCACAGTAGAAGAATTCCATATATATGTATATCTGTTAATCACTCATATAATATATATACTATCGGCACCCCACATAAAATCTATGGTGTTGGCATACAATGATATAAAGTCCCCGTATTTCTCGTACTAAGGGAAATACTAGTTCGGAATCACTTTCGAACTGTATTAATACAATACACACAAAATGAAGGAGAAGAATAGTTCCAAGTCACTAAGAGGTCAGTACATACCCCTCATGTCTCTTAGGACCATCTGACTATCTTCCGCAGATAACATGTACCAAGGAATCCTATGTTCTAGGGTACAAGTCAATATCCCCCATAAAGGTTCCATCGAGATAAGACTGTCCCAGCGCGGAAACCTCTCTGATAGCAAGTAGCGCGGGTATGATTATATATAAATATAATATAGATATATATACACATGCCCTCGGTCATATATATATATATATATATATATATATATATATATATATATATATATATATATATATATATATATATATAAATATACTCATTTTCCAATTAGGTTCGCCCACCCATAATAATATTTTAGCCGTAGGTAATACAATTTTACCCAATTTTTACACATAAAGAACTCATCTCATTTTATTCTCAATTTTAATCATTTCGCAATTACTTCTCGTCCCTCGAAATATTCTCTCTTCCTAAAGGTCAATTCAGTAGGTACACCCTCTCTAACATACTGGTCTAAGTCATTTATAAACCTCTCAATTCCGTAGCTAACGTACGAACGATTTCTAATATGTGTCAAACCCCCTGTTAACACATGGTTTCATCCCATATAAAATTACATTCAACGGAAGTCTACTTAGACCCTACTGGTCCTTTTCATAACCCATTATGCTCTTTAAATAATATTCAAGGGTTCCTACACATTTTATCCGAATTAAACAAAAAGAGGAAAAACATGCAATTTCCAGGAGGGGTCGATCGATCGATGAAAGGGGTCGATCAATCGATCGAGCAGTTCTTGCGTAGAATATGTCAATCCAAACCTACGTGTTTTATCTAAGAAATTTCTCCAAAATACATTAATGATTCCCAAACTCCCAAACAAGTATACCATTGATTACATCCACCTATCTACAAGATCCCCTATGTAAAGCATGTGCGAATTCATAAAAAATATCGGACTAAAGGGCTAATTCATCTTAATTATCAAGAACCCTAGCTTTGTATTAAATTTTAAAATTGCTCATTCTTCTTCCAAATTTCTTCCTATTAAACCATTATAAATTTGTGGGTAATCCTCTACATATGATAAGGTGTCCAGATTTCTTGATTTACTCCCAAAACATGCGATTTAAGTCTTCTAACTTATTTGATTATTTCATAATAACATGTATTCTTAATCCTAATCTAACATGGATGAATATTAACTAGGAATTTCAAAGATAGATACTTTCCTTAATATGGTAGGTCTGATTCCTCGAGTTTAACAGGTATAGGCTTGATTCCCTCACTCCGATCTACGTTTTGGTGGTGGTGGTGCAATTGAGTTGGTTCTTGGCGTTGGATTCTTAGAAAGCTTTTCCTACCTTCCTCTCACTGTCGTTCTAAATTTTTAGAATGTTAACCCTAGAAGACTCTTTTAATATCTGATATTAATGTCCCAATTTTTGTCACTTAATTAAGGCCAAATTTGGAAATGACTAAATTGCCCTTCCGAGCTGCCGGTTAGGCCTAGAGACGCCCCGAAATCCAAACTAAACCCCCGGTATACTTTTCTAACTATCTCGACCCTTTAGGACACGTTGGCGCACTCGAAATGACCATACGGGTGACTTATAATTTATTCACTTTTTATAATAATAATATAGTCCCGACACGACATAGACGCGTCCCGACTTAATTTTCACAATTGTCATATTATTCACCCGTGACAATTTTAATAAATTCAATTCTACATATTACTTTACTCATTAAGTAATATTCAACAAATTTTCTATAATTACTAACTCTCATCACGCTTGTAAATATTTAAATAAATTTTTGGTTTAATATTAAATTAATTTATCTCAATTACATTTAATAAATCCCCAATTTAAAAGCCATAAAAATATGGGGTATTACAGAATGGTCGTCATAAGACTCTGAGGCTCTGATTGAGGAATTGATTCCTAGGTGATAAGTCCTATCATGAGATGATCTGGAATAGCTGCGTTGGCTGTGCCTAAGAGGTGGGGGCGGCATTTCTCTCCGTGGTGATGAAACTGCTTACTGTCTGGTTAGGGCTGGAGATCTTTCTTGTAGCGACTAAGACAATTGTCTCATTGTTTCCTGCATATCATTTTGACCTCTGGAAATACTGAAAATGATGCCATTTAGGTTGGCTACTATAGGCAGAGCAGGTGGAACAAGTGAGTTGCCTTTGTTTTTGGTACTGGGCTCTGGATTATTCATTTTTCTTAGAGAAGGATATTTGAGATAGAGAATGGCGATTAGACACACATTCTCACAGACGGCGTTAATCTGTTGATGTCAAAAAATGGACTTGGTCCAATTTTAGAATCACAAATAAAATATAGAATTGCAATGAGATAATTAAAAGAGTGACACGAGGTTTTAAAGTGGTTAGACTATGTAAGAAAGACTACGCCCACTGTTATGGTATTGATTTTTTAGATTACAAAAGGTTAGGTACTCTTGTAAATAAGAATATCCTAGGATCTATTCTATATTTCCTTCGATGAAAGGGATACAATGTATTTATATTGACTGAGAGATCAAGGGTTGGAATGTTATGGTTGGTTGTGTGAACCACGTATGGCAAGACCCTTGGTATGATGACGCTTCCTTGGTATTGATTGTCTACATTCTTTATGTTGGTCGGCATCCCTGTCGAGCTACTATCTACTGACTAGGATTTCGGTCATGTAAGAAGATAAATGTTCACTTCTGATTGGTTCACGTAGGTGGATAATATTTGGTATCAACAGTATGTGTTACTCAGAACAAATAGAAGCAATTGCATTATTCAAAGTTCCTCAAGTAAATGCACATCCAACAGGATAATGTTTACACTCCTCAGCTGTGGGAATTGCTAACTGTTGTTGATTTGTGGATGTTACAACTGGAAAATCATCGTATAATCAATTAGTTCTCAATATTTTGCAATTATTCTTCAAGATGCGTGTTTGATTATTTTTTTATTCGTTAATAATGAATATGATTAAGAATGGGAAACATTATTTGTACATAGTTCTACAAAATGCGTGTTTGATTGTTTTGTTATTTGTTAATAATGAATATGATTAAGAATGGGCAACATTATTTGTACATAGATGAGTTTCACATGGATGTGTACAAATTTATAATATGGCGCCTGCACATCGCGCGATTTGCATGCTAGTGATTCCTAATTTTCTGCTTCCTACTTAATCTAGGGGTGGAAATTCGGGTTAGTTATGTCATTTTTGGGTCGCATTAATTTTGATTTCAGTATAAGTTTTTGGTATTCTTAAATCTATACAAGCTAATCATGTCATGTTCGTGTCATTTCGGGTTATTACTGTAAATGGGTTATTGTGTCAAAAATCACCAGCCCTAACTTAATCTTCACCCTACCATCATTTTGCGATGACTTATGATTTTATATAATAAATATATATTTTAAAAATAGGCTTGAACACTTAAAAACTTATAAAAGTCGAACAGATAAGAGTCAAATAAACTTTTTGATTATGAGGAAAAGAGACCAATTAACATGTAAAAATTATAAGGTTATCCCGGGAGAGAGCTTAACCTCACAACATAGCATAATGGTATGGAATATAACTATTAAAAATCAATCACGTGGGCGAAAAGAGAAGATTAACCCACAAACTAGGCGGTGGAACTTAAAAGGAGAGAATTTAGAATTATTTAAAGATAAAATATTAAATGAAGCATCATTGAATACCAAAGATGTTACTAACATAATGTGGAATAAAATGACCACATGCATTAGGAGAATATCATAAGAAATTCTTGAAGAATCAAAAAACAGGGGCCACAATCTTAAGACACTTAGTGGTGAAATGAAGAAGTAAAAAATATAGTAAAAATCAAAAGGGAGTGACTTAAAACATGACAAATAACTAGAAACACAATTTTTTTTGAGAAATATAAATGGGCTAAAAACAAAGTTAATAAAATGTTAAGAGACGCTAGTTAAAGGTGTATGATGAAATCTATACAAAATTAGGACTACAATAAGGGAAAAAAAGTATTTATAATCTTGCTAAACTTAGGGATAGGAAAATAAAAGATTTTGGTAACGTTAAATGTATTAATAGCGATGCTTCGAGAGTCGTAGTCAAGGATGGTGAGATTATGAGAAGATGAAAAAAGTACTTCGAGAGGTTATTGAATAGAGATAATGAGAGTAGAATAGATATAGAGGAGCTTAGAGAGACTCGAGAAAACATATTTCTTCACATATTTAGGACAAAAGAGGTTAGGTTTTCTCTAAAAAAGATGAAAACATGAAGGACTTTAGGACTAGATGGTATCCCTATTGTGGTTTGAAAGTTCTTAGGTGATGAAGGAGTATCTTGGCTTACAAAATTATTTAATTAATGACTAATAGGATGCCGGATAAATAAAGAAAGCGTATTTTAGTACCTATTTATAAAAATAAAAGGGACATATAAAATTGTTCAAATTATCATGGTATTAAGTTAATGAGTCATACAATGAAACTTTGGGAGAGAGTGATTGAAATAAATTGAAATTGAAAATAATAGCATCTGAGAATCAATTTGAGTTTGCCTGAGAGGTCAATAATGGAAGCATTTTATTTATCGAGGAGATCAATTAGGAGGTATAAGGAGAAAAATAAGGACCTTTATATGATTTTTATATATTTATAGAAGGCGTATGATACATAAAAATGAGTGACTCATAGATATATTAATGTGATCAAGAATATGTATGATGAGGAAATGACTATAGTAAGAACATCAGCAGGAGAAGGTAGTGAAGTGTCAAATACTGTAGGTCTTCACCAA
Organism: Sambucus nigra; assembly: GCA_949130495.1. Classification (NCBI taxonomy): domain Eukaryota; kingdom Viridiplantae; phylum Streptophyta; class Magnoliopsida; order Dipsacales; family Adoxaceae; genus Sambucus; species Sambucus nigra. The sequence goes on along the minus strand of OX422207.1, from coordinate 654,681,325 downwards.
GTCCTTATCTCTTTGCTCTTATTATGGATGTGTCAACTGGATAAATATAAGATGAGGTACCGTGGTTTATGCTATTTGTAGATGATATTATTTTAGTGGATGAGACTAAAACGAGAATTAATGCTAGACTAAAATTGTGGAGAAAAACTCTAGAAATAAGAGAATTTAAAATAAGCAGGATTAAAACAAATAGGTAGAGTACGCTTTTAGTAGTAATAGGAAAACAAATGGGGATGTGGTAAAATTGGAAGGTCAAGAGATAACTATAAATAATTATTTTTGTTATTTAGGCTCGATTATCCAAAAAGATTGAGATATTAGTGATGATGTTACTCATAGGACTAAGGTAGGTTGGGTTAAGTGGAAAAGTACTATTAGCATATTGTGTGATAGACGTATACCTTGAAGTTAAAAGAATTTTTTTATAGGACTACCATTAGACCCACCATTTTATATGGGACAAAGTGTTGGGCAACCACAAAATAAAATATTCAAAAAATGAATATGGCGGGGATGCGAATGTTAAGATAGGTTTGTGGTAAAACCTGAAAGGATAAAATTAAAAATGAACAAATTCGTGAAACGATAAAAGTAGCTCCTATAGAAGATAAATTAAAAGAAAATCAACTTACATGATTTGGACACATCAAGTGTAGACCGATGGATGTCCCTATAAGAAAGAGTGAATTAGTTAGTATTAATGGTAACACAAGGGGTAGAGGTAGGCCTAAATTAACTTAGTGGGAGATTATACAAAAGGACGTGATATCATGTGGTTTAATCGAAGATATTACATTAAACAAAATGAAATGACAAAATATGATTAATGTAGCCAAACCCAAATAATTAGAAAAATGTTTTGTTGAGTTGAGTTGAGTTTAATGTTCATTATCCCATAAATAATAACACCACTCTCCAGACACTCCGTTAAATGGAAGGATTTTCCTTGCCAGTTATTCAGAATTTTAACACATCCGAGGAGACAATCTCATCATATAGGATGTTCATTATTGATCCCCGTCATTTGTTACTATCTGGAGCCAATCGAAAACGCCCACCATTGTGTTAGTTTGGGAAGGGATAATCACACTTATCACTACATTCTATTACCACCTTTAAAGTGGAAAAACTATATGCATTTAATTATATTTGTCGGTTGATGTTTTATTGATAGTTGTTTTAAACAACTTATGTGATTCAGAGAGAAGAAAATTTATTAATAACACAATAACTTTAGTTAGTACTAAATCATAATCAATTACACTATTCAAAATACCGAATGTTTCCAAAAAGAATTCACAAACGCTCGGCCAAATAGTGATGAAATGACATATTTGTGACAAAGTCACAAATGCGAGCCTCTTCATACATGTGTTTCGTAACACCAAAATGACCGTTCCTTTACAATTCAGCAAGTTCTCTCAAAAGCTCAGAAGTTTATCGTGGCTACTCATAAGGAAATTTGTAAAATTCATATTCCATGATCAAGTTATGCAAAATGATACAAGTGATCATAATGCCCACCAAATCATTGTGTTACCAAATTCGAGTCAAGCCTTTCACAATTACAAAAAACCTCGTAGACACCAAATGTTTGTTTTATATTCTCACACGTAACCTCTTGACATTGAGCAAAGTGATTTTGTGTTCCATTCGTTGAATGACAAATTGCCTACATAAGAGTTTCTCACTTTGTGTATATGCCATTAGCAAGGTATAATTTCCCATCTTTAATGGACATTTGTTGTACCAGAATTACATTATAAAATACTTTCGTGCACAAGTTACTAAAACTATTGCGCACATTCTTCTAAATCACCTTTGTTGATGTCCGTGTCATAATGTTATTCCCAATTCAACATATATAACCAAATTATAAAATAAGCCTTCTCGTCATTTTCTTTCACTCGTTGTTCTTCACTGCATTGGGTATTCCTTCCAATGCTTCAATTAAGCCTTCCTTGATAAGGATGTCCATCACATCTAATTTCCACAACCCCGAGTTGTTTTATTGGTCAAACTTTTAGACATCAAACTTCATCTTTAAAGCTATTTTGAACGATCTTAGTTGGTAACGTAGGATGATACAAATTTGTTGTGTGTAAATGCATATCTAAGGCCTTAAAAGAAAAAAATAATATCCAAGTGGCAATCGAAATAAAGAAATAAATAAGAATAAAGAACACAACATCTTATGGTAATAACAATTTGCATATTAAATAGAAGAAGAATACAAAATTGAGAAACATTTTTATTCTTTCCACACACATAATCTTTCTTCTCTCACAAAACTCTTTTCACCCACAATGATGTAGGACTCACCGAACACTCTTAAGAACTCTACTAAAAAATAGTATACGGTTCTATCAAAGAAGAAAACCCTCATAATTATTTTAGAACCCTTTTTTAAAAATGCACACAGTGAACTCTCTAAACTGATACCTGTCCCAAATATGAAGGATCTCTCAAATCGATGTGTTTTCTCTGTACCTTAGGTGCCTATTTAAAGGAATAAGAACAAAATCTTTCACCTAAATGGAGCATAAATACAAAAAGAATAAAGAACTAAATCCTACTATAGGCCTACTCTCCTAAAAATAAAGAGAATTTTTAGTAACCTAATTCAAGTGAACTTCTAACATAAACAACTCACTCTTATGAAATCGGTGACATAATTATTTTGAATCCTCCAATAAGTGGAGATGTTCCTCTCGCACTCATAGAAGAAACAAGAATAACAACATCTGTCTAAACAATATCTTATTCATAATTCTCGTGTGACACCCCGCCTAATTAAATACCAGACGATCACTCCTTTATTAAATTAAAATCAAGGTGAACAGTTGGTTCATTCTTAGCATCACTGTCGTAAAAATAACTTTTCCAAATTTACCACCCTATTTAATTAAGCTAAGTGTCAAAACCATTTTTAAATATTACTTTCCAAATTTTATTTTGAAAATAAAGATTTAATTATCTACAACAATTTAATATATAAAGAATCACACCACAATAATCATGGAACATATAATCCAATTAATTTAAACATTCAACAACTAAATCCCAGCATTTAAAACTTAAAGTAAAACATCCAGACAGTAATAAATACCAAAGTGACCATCCTAGAAATAGATGAAGTACAATATCCAAATGACAACTGAATAATGGAAAGGGCGACACATGCCCCAATAATGAACATGCTAGGAGTAGAATCAACTGGATGAAGTCGCCTAAACAACAAGCCTGCAACTCCCACCTAAGCTGCAGCGTGTTCCTGCCAAAGGACCCTATGCAAGACGCCCCTGTGGCTGGGCACCTGTAATATACATATATATATACAAGAGAGAAAGAGAAATGGAAACAAGTCAGAGCCCGATAGTGTATATGATTTAAAAATTCGTTTATTAAGTATTTAAATTGATTATAGGGTAATGCAACAACATATTAGTGCGACACTCTCTTGAGAAATTCTCACCTCTCTTCTAATGTGCACACCTATCGCACTAACCTTCCCAATGGTCTATCTCGTCATATAACACACTATCTTTCCCCAATGATTTAACTTATCATAGGTTATTCGCATGATTTAAAATTGAAGGACACAATTGTTTGAAAAGAATATTTCAATTAGTATCCAAAATTCTCGTTTTAACTTTATTAATTTATAATGTTTTCCAGTGTCATATTATACTTTCTCAAAACAAGTATTATAATTTGAGTCATCAACCATGTCCTACACATCAAATCACAGTAGGCAGTTCCAGATTTCAGAATTTCATATATATATTAACTACTCGTAAAATATATATATCACAACAGCACCCCACATAAAAAGTATGGTGCGGGCATACTCTACTATCCAAACCCCGTATCACTCGTATAAATGGGAATACAAATTCAGAATCACTCTAGAATTGTATTAACGCATACACAACAATATTGAGGCGAAGAATAGATTACAAGTTTCTAAGAGGATGGCACATACCCGTGTCTCTTAGGACCGTCTGAACTATTAAATCGATAGCCTGTACCAAGGATATCTATATTCTAGGGTACGCGTCAATATCCCCCATAAGGCAACACAGGATAAGATCGTCCCAGCACGGCAACCTCAGGGGTAGCAAGTAGCGTGGGTATGTTTTTCACACATAGATAGTATATGCAAACACAGACATATAACTATACTAATATTACCATATCAATATTGGGTATATTTCAAATCCCATAGTTACGATTTTTATCCTTATTTTCACCTTTTTAGTAAACACATATAACGGTTCATTTCTAACCTTGATTCAATATTATTCCAACTTACCACATAATTCTCATGGCTTTAACCTCCCAATTATTAAATTCAGTAGGTATTCATCTATTCTCTATCATAACTATTTGACGTAATCTCTCACTTTAAATACGTAGTTTCATCGTTCCTTATATAATTATCCCAAAAATACAATTCTCGTCATATATTAGAGGTCCCAAAATTTATTCATATACCCAACTGGTCCTCTTTATCTCCCAAAACATTTTATTAAGGATGTCCAAGAATTATTTCACATCAACTTGAATTTAACTAATTTAAAAAGGGAAATAGGAGTCTGCTAGGAGGGGTCGATCGATCGAGATCTGGGGCTCGATCGATCGAACCTTCGATCGATCGAAGATCTGGGCTCGATCGATCGATCAAGCAGGTCTGCGAATTCTGCAGATTTGCAGTTACGGGTTTCATCTTCTAACCTTCACCAAATCCATATTTTTCATACCCAATCGACCCAAAATTTATACTACTGACATTATATCATCATACTATGAAATTTCAACGTAAAGCATGTAGATTTCTAGTATTAAACATAGATCAACAAGCCCCAAATTTTTATAAAACCTCAGGAACCCTAGAATTTCATTAATATGTTCCAATCCATCTTTTCCAGAATTTTCTTCATCTACAACCTCATAAATTCGTGGTTCAATCCTCTACATGTTAAGGGGTTTCCAGAATAACAATTAATCCATCCCTACATGCAATTTCCTGTCTCATCTTTTAGGTTTCTTCCATAAAAACTCAATCTAATTACTCCTAAACTAATATGAAAGATGCATCAACGAAATAAGCAAGATAAACACTTGCCTGGGATTTTTAGAAGTCTGGTTTGGTGCCGAAATTGGTGTGGTTGCGTTCCCCGTCTCGCGATCTACGCGGTGGCGGCGGTGCAAATGGGTGAGTTTTGAGCCTTGGAATGCCTTGAGAGCTCTCTCCTCTCCTCTCCAATGGCCGTTCTAGTGTTTTAAGTTATCTAACCCTAGGAGATAACCTAAACATCTGATATAGCCCCTTTAATTTTCGTGGGTTTAATTACCCAAAAATACAAAATGACTAAAATGCCCGCCCGGGGTACTAATTAGGCCTAAAAATGCCCCGAGACCCAAATCAAACCCCCGGGTATACTTTTCTGACTATATCGACCCTTCCGGACGCGTTGGCGCACTCAAAACGACCATACGAACAACTTATAAAATATTCACTTTTATTTATCAATATTTAGTCCCGACGCGACACGGGCGCGTCCAGACTCAAATTTCCAAAATTGTCATTTTATTCACTCGTGACATTCAATATAACCAATATTATATATTACTTTGCTCATTAGTAACATTCGTCAAATTTCCCATAATTACTAACTCTCGTCACGTTAATAATTATAACACAATTAATTTCCGAATTTGATTAAATACTTAATTCACATTAAATTTAATAAATCCCCAAATTAATATAGCATAAAAATACGGGGTATTACATACTTCCCCCCTAATAACGGAATTTCGTCCCGAAATTTGAAAAATAAGGCATACCTGGTAAGAACAAATCTGGATATCTCTCGCGCATATCGGCCTCGCGCTCCCAAGTGGATTCCTCCACGTTATGATGCTCCCACTAGACCCGCACAAGTGGAACTATCTTCGACCTCAATCTCCTCTCACTATAGTCTAGGATAGCCATCGGTCTCTCCTCGTAAGAGCTGTCAGGCTGCAAGTCTATCTCATCTATCGCGATGTGAGTATGGGCCATATCATCCCGAAGATACCGTCTCAATGACGAGATGTGGAATACATCGTGAATGCGATGTAAATGCTCTGGTAGTCCCAATCTGTATGCTACCGGCCCAATCCTCTCGATAATGGGAAATGGTCCCACATACCTCGGGGCCAATTTCCCTTTCTTCCCGAACCTCATCACTCCTTTCATAGGAGATACACGCAGTAACACTTGGCCCCCCACATTAAACTCCTGGAAGAACCGTTTCGCATCGGCGTAGCTCTTCTGCCTGTCCTGGGCTACTCGAATGCGACTCCTAATCATCTCAATCCTCGCGGAGGTTTCCTGAATTACCTCTGGTCCTAGCAACTTGTTATCCCCCACCTCGAGCCAACAAGTTGGAGAATGACAAGGCTTTCCATACAAAGCCTCAAATGGAGCCATACCAATCGTAAACTGATAAGAGTTATTATAAGCAAACTCTACCAGTGGAAGATGTGGCTCCCAGCCTCCTCCAAAATCAAGAACACACATGCGTAACATATCCTCTAACATCTGATTAGTACGCCCTGTCTGTCCATCTGTCTGTGGGTGATAAGCTGAACTCAACCTCAACTCAGTACCCATAGCCTCCTGAAAGCTTTCCCAGAAATGTGACATGAAAATATTGTCTCTATCTGACACAATATTCAAGGGCACCCCATGTAATCTGACAATCTCAGAAATGAACAACTGATCATACTGACCCGTGGTATAATCTGTCCGCACAAACAGAAAATGAGCCACCTTGGTCAAACGATCTACAATCACCCAGATAGAGTCGTGGCCCGCTGTGATGTAGGCAACCCTGTAATAAAATCCATGGAAATACTCTCCCACTTCCACGCGGGTACTTCCAATGGCTGAAGCAATCCTGACAGTTTCTGATGGTCCACCTTCACTAGCTGGCAGGTAGAACACTTGGACACGAACTCAGCAATGTCCTTGTTCATCCCACTCCACCAGTATTGCCTCCTCATATCCTGGTACATCTTATCTCCTCTAGGATGTACCGTAAATTGGGACCCGTGAGATTGGGTCATCACTGCATGACACAATTTTGCCCCTTCTGGAACCACTAACCTCCCATTAAACCTCAAACCCCCATCAGAACTAACAGAATAGGACTCAGCACCCTCGGCTAAAAGTCGTACAATCTTTTCCTGGCAAAATGGGTCTGTGGTTTGGGCCTGTATTACCCTCGTAACAATCTAGGGTGTGACTGTTATAACAGATATGAAGGAACGGGCTACTGCGTCCTGGTGACCCAACTCCTTAAACTTCACTTTCCATATGTCTGCTACCTCATTTATCGGTCTACGGCTCAACGCATCAGCAACTACGTTGGCTTTCCCCGGATGATACTGTATGTCGAACTGATAGTCCTTCACAAACTATAACCATCTGCGCTGATGCATATTCAGCTCTTGCTGAGTGAACAGGTACTGCAGTGACATGTGGTCTGTGAACAAATGGAACTTCTCCCCCAATAAATAGTGTCTCCATATCCGCAGTGCAAAAATGACCGCTGCTAACTCCAGGTCGTGGGTGGGGTAATTCTTCTCATGCGGCTTAAGCTTGTGGGAGGCAAAAGCTATAGCCTTCTCTTCCTGCTAAAGTACTCCCCCAAGTCCCCGTAAAGAGGCATCGGTGTAAACTAGGTACTCCACACCCGACTTTGGTAAAGCAAGAACTGGTGCTGAAGTAAGCTTGTCTTTCAGCTCTTCGAAAGCCAATTGACAAGCATCATCCCAAACATATGGTATCCCTTTGCGATTCAGGTTCGTCAATGGACCCGCTATTTTGGAGAATCCCCGAATGAATCTCCTGTAGTATCCGGCTAACCCCAAGAAACTATGCACTTCAGTCGGTGTCGTGGGCTGTCCCCACTCCCTCACCGCTGACACTTTACTTGGGTCGACTGCTATCCCCTGTTCAGAAACAACATGCCCCAAGAACTGTACCTTTCGCAACCAGAATCCACACTTCTCATACTTAGCATTCAACTGATGCTCTCGTAAAGTCTGAAGAACCTGCCTCAAGTGCTCGGCATGCTCCTCCTTGGAGTGTGAATATATCAAAATGTCATCTATGAAGACGATGACAAACTGATCCAAGAACTCTCTGAATACTCGGTTCATTAAGTCCATGAATACGGCTATAGCATTTGTGAAACCAAATGGCATCACTCTAAACTCGTAAGACCCATATCTCGTCAAGAAGGCAGTCTTTGAAACATACTGCTCCCTAATACGTAGCTGATGGTACCCTGACTTCAGATCTATCTTCGAAAAGAAAGTTGCTCCCCTCAGCTGGTCGAACAGATCATTGATTCGAGGCAACGAATACTTATTCCGTATCATGACCTTGTTCAACTCCCGGTAGTCCACACATAACCTCAGTGAACCATCTCTCTTCTTCACAAACAAGACTGGAGCGCCCCAAGGCGAGGTACTCCTGCGAATGAAGACCTGACCTAACAGCTGCTCTATCTGATCTCGTAACTCTCGCATCTCCGCCGGAGCCATACGATATGGAGCGCGTGCTATCGGCCTAGTATCTGGCAATAAATCTATGACAAAGTCTATCTCTCGACTGGGGGGTAGGACTGGTATCTCCTGGAACACATCGGAATGCTCACGAACAACTGGAATCGAGTCTAACGGAATCACAACCTCCTTAGAGGTATCCTCCTTTATATAATACAAATGAGCGGTCGAGCCTCCCTCTGGGCGAGGCATCGCCACTACAAACATCTCTTGCCCCGGAATGGCAAAAACAATGCTCCCACCGAAGCAATCAATCATGGCTCTATAAGCTGCGAGCCAATCCATACCGATAATAACATCGTGCTCATGCATATCTAAGACTAACATGTCTGCAGGTAATACCAAACTACCAATCTCTACCCCCACTCCCCGACATATAAAGAAGATAAGCGACCCACTCCCCAGTGGTGAGTCTACTCACGTCACTGTGCTCTCTGTTGTGGCTAACAACCCTAAGGCCTTCACAAAATGAGTAGATATAAAACAATGCGTCGCCCCAGTATCAAACAAAACCCGACCCATAGTACCATGGATAGGAAACATACCCTCAATTGCGGGTGGTGCCTGTGGAGCTGCTGCCTGGTGGACGTTATAGACACGTCCGTACTGTAACTTCCCCTGCTGCACTGGAGCTGCTGGAATGGCTGGTAGGGCTGGCACCTGGGCTGGAGCTGGGAGGGCAGGTGGAAAAAGTGGTCTCTGCGGCTCATTACGGGCACCCTGCTGCTGTGGGGCCCTATCTCCCTCCGGACAATCCTGGCGCCTATGGCCGTGCTTACCACCCCCAAAACATCAGCCTTTGAAGTTACCTCCCCTGTGACCCTGCTGGCCGTTACCACTACGCCACTGGCCCTGTTGGTCCTGATGAACACGCTGTTGGCCCTGTTGTCGGTGTTGGCCTTGCTGGCCCTGCTGATCCTGCCTATAACCCCCAAATCCCTGCCTGGAATCACCTGAATGGAATCTCTTAGCAGGGTCCCCTAATGGGAACTCTGCTCGTATTGATGAGTCTGTCCATGAGATGGTGCCCCACTAGCACTACTACCCCCGGTCCTGCCCTGCTGGCTGGACTCTCCTGCTCTCCTGCTTCCCTGCAGATGAAAGCAGTGATCCTGGCAATGTAGTAATTCAGCATTGAGTACATCAGTGAAAGTACTCAGAAATAGATTCCCTATAAGATGCTGACGGATTCTCCATGCTAATTCGTCCACAAACAACATTATTTTCTTACTCTCAGTAGGTCCCTCATCTGGAACTATGGTGAGAAGTCTCGTGAACTCCTCCTCATACTCAGCAACGATAGAGTTCTCCTGTTTCAAATTCAGTAATTTCTGCCTCATCTCAGTCTGCACGGTGGGTGGAAAGTACTTGCGATCAAACCGCTCCCAAAATGACTGAATAGGGATCGTGTCCCTCTCCTACAAGGTGGTATTGGACTCCCACCACTGCAAAGTGGCCCCCACCTGCTTAAAGGAAGCCAATAACTGCCTTTGCACGTCGGTGCACTCATACATACGAAGATGCCGCTGGATGTCTTTCTTCCATTGGCTGACTGTGACGATATCTGAGCTAGCAGAGAACTCAGGGGGATGCGCCTTCTGAAAAGCATCCCTAACCCTCTCCCATGCAGATGGAAGCTGTGCTGGTACTGGCGCCACTTCCTGAATCTGGGGTGGAGCCTACTGAACCACCGCTAGCGCGGCATTCACCGCTTGAGCAACAATGGCGGCTACTTCACTAGCATTCATAATGCCTTGTGCCGGAGCTGCTGGCTGCTCGGCCTGGGCCCGCCTATCCTTCGGTGCACGTCTCGGAGGCATCTGAAACGTGAAGAAGTTTATTAGTCTACAGTCATTATCAAATCTCAAATAGCTGAAGACGTAACATAAAAGCAGAACTACAACAATCCTAAAAATAAGGCTCTATAGCAAAAACGTTAAGCTGAAAGCGAAACTAAGCCGTACAGATCCTAAGGACACTGGAACCTGATGCTCTGATACCACCTGTGACACCCCGCCTAATTAAATACCGGGCGATCACTCCTTTATTAAATTAAAATCAAGGTGAACAGTTCGTTTATTCTTAGCATCACTGTCGTAAAAATAACTTTTCCAAATTTACCACCCTATTTAATTAAGCTAAGTGTCAAAACCATTTTTAAACATTACTTTGCAAATTTTATTTTGAAAATAAAGTTTTAATTATCTACAACAATTTAATATTTAAAGAATCACACCACAATAATCATGGAACATATAATCCAATTAATTTAAACATTCAACAACTAAATCCCAGCATTTAAAACTTAAAGTAAAACATCCAGACAGTAATAAATACCAAAGTGACCATCCTAGAAATAGATGAAGTACAATATCCAAATGACAACTGAATAATGGAAAGGGCGACACATGCCCCAATAATTGACATGCTAGGAGTAGAATCAAAGACCCTTTCCTCTTTTCTTTCCATTTTCTACAGTGAAGGACACTACCTCTATTCTCTCTCTTCCCTCTACTACAAAACTCATTTCTACAGCAAAAGTAAAACCCATTCTCTTTCTCCATTCTACAGCAAATTGAAGATCATTCTCTCATTTTTTTACCAGGTAACTGAATCTCACTTTTTTTTTATCATTTCTTCACTTGTTTTTCAAACATATTATGTGGTAGAATATATTGAAACTATTTCCTTTTGTTCTAATAGCCAAATCCAGATCCATCCCTCATTTTTTCTTGCTACCGATGCTGACAAAGTAACTGACTCTCACCTATTTTTTATTTCATCACTTGTTTTATTTTTTTCATGCAATCTGTTGGTAGAATAAATATCTGCCCCTTACTTTTTATAGATTTTTTTTCAATTCAACCTGTTGGTAGAATAAATTTATGTATTTTGTACTTTATTTAGATAAAGTGTAAATGGGTACAAGAATTTTCTTCCAATGCAACCTTTTTTTTTTAACATTTTTATTATTTTTTTGGTTAAAAATAATTTTTACTATCTTGTTATGTTCTATAATTATTTGTTTGGTTATTATTTATATGTTTTTATTGAAAATGGATAATCGAAAATTTGAGCAAGTAAATGCTAAAAATTTACAGTGGGATGTTGAGGGGGGATATGAAAATTGAGATGCAGAGTGCGCTAAATGGTATATAATCCACAAGTAGCACCTGAATCAAAGCCTAAATTGTATCAGAATTTTAAAATATTAGATGATGTTAAGAAATTTTACAATGATTATGCGAGAGAATCTGTTTTTAGTGTTAGGAATTGGTCTGGAAAAAAAATGCGAAACCGATGAGATAATTAGGAAAGAGTATGCTTGTTGGAAACGAGGGAAGGGTAAACTTGTTGCCGACATTGGAGTGGAAAGGCATCGGGGATCTGTTAAAGTTGGGTGTAATGCAAAACATTGTGCTGTTATGTTCAAAGTGGCTTATATGAAGTTAGTGTATTAATTGAATGCCATTGTCATCCATTAACCAGTCCAAGAAAAACACATTTTCTGCCATCCCGCTGTAATACCCCGTACTTTTGACTATAATTATTTTTAGGATTAATTAATTAAATTGCGTATTAATTGGAAATTAATCCGGGTTATAAATACTAATGAGATGCGAATTAGTATTTGATTATGTGCATATATGATTATATATGTATTTGGTATTATAAAATTTGTCGTGAGATTTATATACGGCATTTTAGAAATTTTGTTGAGACGCGTGGGATCGCCGCGTCACGGTATAATATTTTGTTAATAAAAGTGAATTTAAAATCTATAATCCGTATGGTCATTTTGAGTGCGCCAACGCGTCCGGAAGGGTCGAGATAATCAGAAAACACTAGCCGGGGGTATAGTTTGGGTTCCGGGGTATTTTTAGGCCATTCCGGCACCATAAAGGGTATTTTAGTAATTTGGTATTTTTGGGTAATTAAAAGTGACGAAAATTGAGAGTTGTAATCTGATAAGGAATTGACCCAACCAACCCTTATTAACCCAACAAGCTACGGAGGTTTATTAAATTAGGTTTTCATAAGTTCCCCCAAAGCAAACCCTAGCCACCATAGCTTTTTGGAGAAGAAAGCTTGGAGAAGGAGAGAGAGAGAGGAATTCTGCAGAAATTCTACACCGAATCCACACCAAATTCAGAAATCAAACCAAGGCAAGTGTTTTAATCATATTTAAATTCGTAGAATGTTTCCTCCATGTTAGAATATTGATAAATTACAACTGTTCTTGAAAGATAATGAAAACCCATGTAGTTTGAAGTTTAGATCTTGGAGATTATGAAGAGGATTGCATGTAGTATGATAGGTAGATGATTTCCCTTATATTAATTGTGATTTGAAGGAATTAAAACGAAATAAATTCTGGGATTTGATGATGATATAAACCTAGGGTTCATGTTCTAGAGAAATTGGGAAAAGTGTAGAGATTTGTAAATTTAGTTGATGGTATGATGATTTAATCCTTGAAAACATGTTAGGAGATGATGTAAATATGTTTAGGATGAATTAGAGACCCTAAAACGTTATTGGGATGAACTTTGGAGAAGGATTGAAGTGTTAAAAATGGTGAAAAACGAATTGGGGAAAAATCTGGGCCGAAACTGGTAGCTCGTTAGAAGCAGCCCCCAGGTCGTTCGAACGAACTCGTTCGAACGAGCTTCTAACGAGTTGACCAGTCGTTACTAAGGAGTAGGGATTTCGTTCGATATCTCGTTCGAACGAGATATCGTTAGAAGGGACAGTTCGTTCGAACGAACTGGGATCTCGTTCGAACAGCCTCGTTCGAACGAGACTTCTAACGACCTGACAGTCCAAACTCGTTCGAAGTCTCGTTCGAACGAGACTTCTAACGAGTTGACAGTTTGGTCCTTTTTGGACTGTTTTGATTTTTGGAGTCCCGAAAACTGGTTCGAGGGTAGAGTCAACATTCTTTGATGATGTAAGGATAGATTTGGGACTTTTGGGTTATTGAGAGGAGTAAATTATATACGAGAGTTATATCCAATAAACCATTTGGGTTAAGACGTGAGTGTCTACTACGATGTGAGGATGAATTATAGCGCGTATAATTACAAACCAGAATACTACGAATTGTGATAATTATAGTTAGTACAAGAATGCGATATGTACTACGATTAAAATACGGTATTACTAAGACATGTGTTTACTTAGTATTGGTATATGGATTGTGTGTATGACATACCTACCATACTTGCTATCACGGGAGGTTTGCGTTCTCTTAGGACCCTCTATTCCTTGTGTGCCTACGGGGGGGATATAGACTGGTACCTTGATGAACATAGGTCATAGAAGGACTTATTGTGATATTAATAAGTCGGCATGATCATGGGAGCGTAGGTATGTGCGTGACCCATGTGATGGTGACTGTGTTCGCCTACACTATTTGTGATTTGTGTTATCTGAACTATTCCTGAGAGATTCGAAATATGTGATCCTTATGTACGTGATGTACCGGGATGGATAACAGAGTATGTGTGCACCATAGCTTAGATTGCGGGGTGCTTGTATCGTATATTTATGATGTGAATAATATACATTAAATTAATGGAAATCCTCCTGTTAATGTTGTAAAAATATTACGGTATTGTTTCGAGATATATAATGAGTTAGCGGATAGTTATATCAATGGCATATTTAGTAACTGAGTTTACGTTAAACCTCTATTTAATTACGAGCATTATATGTTAATAGAACCGGGTAAAAAGGGTAGGAACTATTACAGTCTAGCTAGTTATGATGTCACTTAGCTAGTGGTTATATTATTGTAGATGGGTACTTGCGTTAGGAGTGCACAGTTAGACGAGAGGTGAGAATATAATGTGAGTGCACGTCCTAACATGTACTTTTCATTTAATGTTTTAAATGTTTTTAAAGCACTTGCAGTTTTTTAAAATATAACTCCACATTCGGGCTCTGACCCGTTTGCTTTTCAAATCTATTTTCTTTGTAAAACCATTTTAGGTGCCCAGCCACAAGGACACCAAGCATAGGATACTCATTCAGGTGACGAGCTGTAGCTGCTTGTGGAAGCTACAGGGATTTGCATGTAGACGCTTGTATCTTTGGATTCTAGAGTCACTATCTATCAGTTGTAGGGCATGTTTCCCATTGCTATTAGACATCTTTCATATTTCAGTTTTCAGACTTTAGCATGTATTGTTTTAGTTTATTTATTTCAGTTGTGGGATTGTAGTGAGGAGTTTTCCTCCACACTTTATTTACTCTATTGTGATGGTTATTCAGTTTACTTTAGTATGGTGAATGATGTTACTTATTTCTTCATTTTACTCATTGCATGTTATCAGACTTAGATTAAAATTTGGCACTGACTTTTTAAATACTAGGTGGATAGTAATAATAAAATGTTTTCGACAGTGATGCTATTAACTGAGCCAACTTGGCATTTTGAATTAATTTTATAAAGGAGTAGCTACCCGGTATTTAATTAGTCGGGGTGTCACAGGTGGTATCAGAGCATCAGGTTCTAGTGTCCTTTAGGATCTGTACGGCTATTATGTTTCCGCTACGTTTCTTTGATATAGAGCCCTATATTTTAGGACTGTTGTACTCTTATTGTGTATGCTTCGTTCTTCAGCTATTTTAAGTTTATAAACCGTGAACTTATAAACTTTGTTCTTATTTCAGATGCCTCCACGACGTGCACGACGAGTTCCCAGGAATGCAATGCCCGAACCCCAGCCCGCTCCAGTTCAGGGCATGTTGAACGCCGCTGAGGTTGCAGCTATAGTAGCTCAAGCGGTAAATGCCGCGATTGCCGTGATTCAGCAGGCACCGCCTCAGGCGCCGGTTGCCGCGCCAGCACAGGTTAATGTATTCCCGTCTGCTTGGGAGCGTGTACGAGACGCTTTTCAGAAAGCGCATCCACCAGAGTTTGCAGGTAGCTCAGACGTGGTAGTCTCGAGCCAATGGAGGAAGGACATACAGAGGCATTTGAGGATTCATGAGTGCACTGATGTCCAGAAACAGGTGCTAGCTACTTTCAAGCTAGTGGGATCTGCACTACAGTGGTGGGAGTCTATTACCACCGCGGAAGAGAGGGATACCCTCACGATTCAGGAGTTCTGGGTGCAGTTCGATCACAAGTACTTTATGTCCGCAGTTCATACAGAGATGAGGAGGAAACTGATGAGTTTGAAGCAGGAGGGCAAGACAGTGGCCGAGTATGAGGCCGAGTTCACTAACCTGTTGAATATCGTTCCAGACGAGATTCCAATAGAGAAGAAGAAGATTGAGAAGTTCACCGACGGGCTGAATTGGAGGATCCGTCAGCATCTTCTAGGGAACCTATCATTGGCCACGTATTCTGATGTGGTTAACGCTGCATTATTGCACTGCCAGGACCACCGTTTTCATATGGCCGAGGGCAAGCGGTCGGGGGAGTCTAGCCATCAGGGCAGGACTGGAGGACATAGTGCCAGCGGGGCACAATCGGGTCAGGGGCAGAGGCAGAATGAGCAGGGTACCCAACAGGGGGATAATAAGAGGTTCCGGTCAGGGAATTACAGGCAGGGACATGGAGGTTTCCGTCAGGGCCAGCAGGGTCCAAACGGCCATCAGGGCCAGCAGGGACAGAATGGGCAGCAGTTTCATCAGGGCCAGCAGGGCCAAGGGAGGAATGGTAACGGCCACCAGGGCCGGGGACAGCAGGGGCAGAGGGGAGGGAACTTCCCAGGGAAGTGCTTTACTTGTGGCAAGACTGGCCATAAGAAGCAGGATTGTCCTGATAGGGGCAGGGCCCCACAGCAGCAGCAGCAGGGTACTCGCCAGGAGCCACAGAGACCAATGTTTCCCCCCGTTCTTCCTGCACCGCCACAGATGGCAGCATTGCCACCCATTCCAGCAGTCCCAGCTCAGCAGGGACAGCTACAGTATGGACGTGTCTACAACGTTCACCAGGCTGCAGTTCCATAGGCACCGCCCGCGATCGAGGGTACGTTTCCTATCCATGGCACTATGGGTCGGGTGTTATTTGATACGGGTGCTACACACTGTTTTATAGCTACACACTTCGCGAAAGCTTTAGGATTGTTAGCTACGGCAGAGAGCACAGTGACGTGTGTCGACTCACCATTAGGGAGTGGGTCACTTATTTTCTTTATATGCCGGGGAGTGGGGGTCGAGATTGGTGGTTTGGTATTGCCTGCAGACATGTTAGTGTTAGACATGCATGTTCACGATGTGATCATCGGTATGGATTGGCTCGTAGCATATAGGGCCATGATTGATTGCTTCAGCGGGAGCATTGTTTTTGCCATTCCGGGGCAGGAGATGTTTATAGTGGCGATGCCTCACCCAGAGGGAGGATCGACCGCTCATCTGTATTACATAGAGGAGGATACCTCTAAGGAGGTTGTGATTCCTTTGGATTCGATCCCGGTTGTCAGGGAGTATTCAGATGTGTTTCAGGAGATACCAGGCTTACCACCCAGTCGGGAGATAGACTTCGTTATAGATTTGCTACCGGGTACGAGACCTATAGCACGTGCACCGTACCGGATGGCTCCGGCTGAGATGCGAGAGCTACGGGATCAGATAGAGCAGCTGTTAGGGCAGGGCTTTATTCGCAGGAGTACCTCACCTTGGGGCGCTCCAGTTTTGTTTGTAAAGAAGAGGGATGGTTCACTGAGATTGTGCGTGGACTACCGAGAGTTGAATAAGGTCATGATACGGAATAAGTATCCGTTGCCTCGAATCGATGACTTATTCGACCAGTTGAGAGGAGCTTCTTTCTTCTCGAAGATTGACTTAAGGTCAGGATACCATCAGTTGCGTATCAGGGAGGAGGATGTCTCGAAGACCGCATCCTTGTCGAGATATGGTTCTTACGAGTTTCGGGTTATGCCTTTCGGCTTGACCAACGCTCCAGCAGTGTTTATGGACTTGATGAACAGAGTGTTCAGGGATTTCCTAGACCAGTTTGTCATTGTCTTCATTGATGATATTCTGGTTTACTCTCAGACAGAGGAGGAGCACGCCGAGCATTTGAGGCAGGTTTTGCAGACACTTCGTCAGAACGAGCTGTATGCAAAATATGAGAAGTGCGGGTTTTGGCTGAAGGAAGTCCAGTTCTTGGGTCACATTATTTCCGATCAGGGAATATCTGTCGATCCGGGAAAAGTATCAGCGGTGAGGGAGTGGGGACAGCCCACGACGCCGACGGAGATTCGTAGTTTCTTGGGTTTAGCAGGATACTACAGGAGGTTTATTCGGGGTTTCTCAGAGATAGCAGGTCCTTTGACACGTCTTACTCGTAAGGGTGTGCCGTTCATTTGGAGTGATGCCTGTCAGTTGGCATTCGAAGAATTGAAGGACAAGTTGACCTCAGCACCTGTGTTAGCATTGCCGAGACCGGGAGTTGAGTATTTGGTTTACACCGATGCGTCTTTGCAAGGGCTTGGAGGTGTTTTGCAGCAGGAGAGACAGGCCATAGCTTATGCTTCCCGTAAGCTTAAGCCTCATGAGAAGAATTACCCCACACATGATTTGGAGTTGGCAGCAGTGGTATTTGCCTTACGGATTTGGAGGCACTATCTTTTGGGGGAGAAGTTTCAGCTGTTCACGGACCACAAGTCACTACAGTACCTGTTCACGCAGAAGGAATTGAATATGCGGCAGCGTAGGTGGCTTGAATTTGTGAAGGACTACCAGTTCGACATCCAGTACCACCCGGGTAAGGCTAACGTGGTAGCAGACGCGTTGAGCCGTAGGCCAGCAGATGAGGTGGCAGAGGTGTGGAAAGCTAAGTGGAAGGAATTGGGACACCAGGATGCAGTGGCCCGATCTTTCATGTCTGTGATGACCGTTACACCGCAGATTGTCACGAAGGTAGTACGGGCACGGGCTAATGACTCATTCTGTCAGGAGCAGATAGTTCGATTACTTGCAGAGGGAGCCGAGTCCTATACCGTTAGCTCAGACGGGGGATTGCGCTTCAATGGGAGATTAGTAGTTCCGGAAGGGGAAGAATTGCGGCACGATGTTATGGCAGAGTCGCACGGCTCACGGTTCGCGGTACATCCCGGAGGGGACAAAATGTACCAAGACATGAGACGGCAATATTGGTGGAGCGGTATGAAGAGAGATATCGCTGAGTTTATCTCGAAATGCGCCACTTGTCAGCTTGTAAAAGTGGATCATTAGAGACCAGCAGGATTGCTACAGCCGTTGGAGGTTCCGGTGTGGATGTGGGAGAGCATATCCATGGATTTTGTCACGGGGTTGCCTACATCGCAGAGGGGTCACGACTCCGTTTGGGTAATTGTGGACAGGTTGTCGAAGGTCGCTCACTTCTTACCTGTAAGGACTGACTACACTACGGGACAGTATGCCCAGCTTTTCATTTCAGAGATTGTGAGACTTCACGGTGTGCCCCTGAATATCGTGTCTGACAGAGACAAGATATTTGTTTCGAGGTTTTGGGAGAGTTTCCAGGAGGCCATGGGCACGGAATTGCGGTTGAGTACGGCTTATCATCCGCAGACCGATGGGCAGACAGAGCGCACCAACCAGATGTTGGAGGACATGCTACGCATGTGCATTATTGACTTCGGGGGTGGATGGGAGCAGTACCTTCCACTGGTGGAGTTTGCTTACAACAACTCCTATCAGTTCACTATTGGCATGGCTCCGTTTGAGGCATTGTACGGTAGGCCTTGTCGTTCCCCAGCATGTTGGTTGGAGGTGGGGGACAACAAACTACTTGGGCCGGAAGTGATTCAGGATACTTCGGCAAGGATTGAGTTGATTCGGAGTCGCATTCGGGTAGCTCAAGACAGGCAGAAGAGTTATGCTGATGCAAAGAGATTTTTCAGGGAGTTCCAAGTGGGGGACCAGGTTTTGCTCAGGGTTTCTCCGATGAAGGGGATTATGCGATTCGGGAAGAAGGGGAAGTTGGCACCGAGGTATGTGGGGCCGTTTCCTATTATTGAGCGGATCGGACCCGTTGCGTATAGACTTGGATTACCGGAGCATTTGCATCGGATTCACGATGTGTTCCATATTTCCTCGCTGAGGAAATACCTTAGAGATAATTTGGCTCATTCTCACATTGCTGTGGAGGACATCGATCTCCAGCCGGATAGCTCCTACGAGGAGGGGCCAATTGCTATTTTGGACCGAAGCGAAAGGAAACTGCGGTCAAAGATAGTCCCGTTAGTGCATGTTCAGTGGCAACATCACAATGTCGAGGAGTCCACATGGGAGCGCGAGGATGAGATGCGCGAGCGTTATCCAGAGCTGTTTTTAGCAGGTACTTTCTAGTTTCGAATTTCGGGACGAAATTCAGTTATTAGGGGGGAAGTATGTAATACCCCGTACTTTTGACTATAATTATTTTTAGGATTAATTAATTAAATTGCGTATTAATTGGAAATTAATCCGGGTTATAAATACTAATGAGATGCGAATTAGTATTTGATTATGTGCATATATGATTATATATGTATTTGGTATTATAAAATTTGTCGTGAGATTTATATACGACATTTTAGAAATTTTGTTGAGACGCGTGGGACCGCCGCGTCACGGTATAATATTTTGTTAATAAAAGTGAATTTAAAATCTATAATCCGTATGGTCGTTTTGAGTGCGCCAACGCGTCCGGAAGGGTCGAGATAGTCAGAAAACACTAGCCGGGGGTATAGTTTGGGTCCCGGGGTATTTTTAGGCCATTCCGGCAGCATAAAGGGTATTTTAGTAATTTGGTATTTTTGGGTAATTAAAAGTGACGAAAATTGAGAGTTGTAATCTGATAAGGAATTGACCCAACCAACCCTTATTAACCCAACAAGCTACGGAGGTTTAGTAAATTAGGTTTTCATAAGTTCCCCCAAAGCAAACCCTAGCCACCATAGCTTTTTGGAGAAGAAAGCTTGGAGAAGGAGAGAGAGAGAGGAATTCTGCAGAAATTCTACACCGAATCCACACCAAATTCAGAAATCAAACCAAGGCAAGTGTTTTAATCATATTTAAATTCGTAGAATGTTTCCTCCATGTTAGAATATTGATAAATTACAACTGTTCTTGAAAGATAATGAAAACCCATGTAGTTTGAAGTTTAGATCTTGGAGATTATGAAGAGGATTGCATGTAGTATGATAGGTAGATGATTTCCCTTATATTAATTGTGATTTGAAGGAATTAAAACGAAATAAATTCTGGGATTTGATGATGATATAAACCTAGGGTTCATGTTCTAGAGAAATTGGGAAAAGTGTAGAGATTTGTAAATTTAGTTGATGGTATGATGATTTAATCCTTGAAAACATGTTAGGAGATGATGTAAATATGTTTAGGATGAATTAGAGACCCTAAAACGTTATTGGGATGAACTTTGGAGAAGGATTGAAGTGTTAAAAATGGTGAAAAACGAATTGGGGAAAATCTGGACCGAAACTGGTAGCTCGTTAGAAGCAGCCCCCAGGTCGTTCGAACGAACTCGTTCGAACGAGCTTCTAACGAGTTGACCAGTCGTTACTAACGAGTAGGGATTTCGTTCGATATCTCGTTCGAACGAGATATCGTTAGAAGGGACAGTTCGTTCGAACGAACTGGAATCTCGTTCGAACAGCCTCGTTCGAACGAGACTTCTAACGACCTGACAGTCCAAACTCTTTCGAAGTCTCGTTCGAACGAGTTGACAGTTTGGTCTTTTTTGGACTGTTTTGATTTTTGGAGTCCCGGAAACTGGTTCGAGGGTAGAGTCAACATTCTTTGATGATGTAAGGATAGATTTGGGACTTTTGGGTTATTGAGAGGATTAAATTATATACGAGAGTTATATCCAATAAACCATTTGGGTTAAGACGTGAGTGTCTACTACGATGTGAGGATGAATTATAGCGCGTATAATTACAAACCGGAATACTACGAATTGTGATAATTATAGTTAGTACAAGAATGCGATATGTACTACGATTAAAATACGGTATTACTAAGACATGTGTTTACTTAGTATTGGTATATGGATTGTGTGTATGACATACCTACCATACTTGCTATCACGGGAGGTTTGCGTTCGCTTAGGACCCTCTATTCCTTGTGTGCCTACGGGGGGGATATAGACTGGTACCTTGATGAACATAGGTCATAGAAGGACTTATTGTGATATTAATAAGTCTGCATGATCATGGGAGCGTAGGTATGTGCGTGACCCATGTGATGGTGACTGTGTTCGCCTCCACTATTTGTGATTTGTGTTATCTGAACTATTCCTGAGAGATTCGGAATATGTGATCCTTATGTACGTGATGTACCGGGATGGATAGCAGAGTATGTGTGCACCATAGCTTAGATTGCGGGTGCTTGTATCGTATATTTATGATGTGAATAATATACATTAAATTAATGGAAATCCTCCTGTTAATGTTGTAAAAATATTACGGTATTGTTTCGAGATATATAATGAGTTAACGGATAGCTATATCAATGGCATATTTAGTAACTGAGTTTACGTTAAACCTCTATTTAATTACGAGCATTATATGTTAATAGAACCGGGTAAAAAGGGTAGGAACTATTACAGTCTAGCTAGTTATGATGTCACTTAGCTAGTGGTTATATTATTGTAGATGGGTACTTGCGTTAGGAGTGCACAGTTAGACGAGAGGTGAGAATATAATGTGAGTGCACGTCCTAACATGTACTTTGCATTTAATGTTTTAAATGTTTTTAAAGCACTTGCAGTTTTTTAAAATACAACTCCACATTCGGGCTCTGACCCGTTTGCTTTTCAAATCTCTTTTCTTTGTAAAACCATTTTAGGTGCCCAGCCACAAGGACACCAAGCATAGGATACTCATTCAGGTGACGAGCTGTAGCTGCTTGTGGAAGCTACAGGGATTTGCATGTAGACGCTTCTATCTTTGGATTCCAGAGTCACTATCTATTAGTTGTAGGGCATGTTGCCCATTGCTATTAGACATCTTTCATATTTCAGTTTTCAGACTTTAGCATGTATTGTTTCAGTTTATTTATTTCAGTTGTGGGATTGTAGTGAGGAGTTTTCCTCCAGACTTTATTTACTCTATTGTGATGGTTATTCAGTTTACTTTAGTATGGTAAATGATGTTACTTATTTCTTCATTTTACTCATTGCATGTTATCAGACTTAAATTAAAATTTGGCACTGACTTTTTAAATACTAGGTGGATAGTAATAATAAAATGTTTTCAACAGTGATGCTATTAACTGAACCAACTTGGCATTTTGAATTAATTTTATAAAGGAGTAGCTACCCGGTATTTAATTAGTCGGGGTGTCACACCCGCTGCCGAGTGTCGAGTGCTAAAAAGTTTTTTTGCCAAACCATTAACATTTTAATTTACTTGGGTTGCAAGCGAGGCAATAAGATTTATACAACCACGAAAGGAATAAACACAAAGAGTTGAAGGGGCATGAAGTTGATATGCTTCATGAGTACTTGAAATTTGAACAATAAAAAAAATCCTTCATTTTATTTTAAAATTGAGGCAAATGATGAAAACAAGATAACCTGTTATTTTTGGGCCGATGCCACCTCTAGACGTGTATACACTTATTATGGGGATGCTGTAATTTTGACACAAAATATAACACGAATTGATATGGATTGATATTTGTGCTACTAGTGGGGGTTAATAATCATGGTCAAATAATAATATTTTCTTGTTAATTCTTGAGATATGAGATTATTGATTCTTTTGTTTGGCTATTCAACCAAGTTTTAAAATCTATGCCATATGAGGCCCCTAAAATGATAATAACTGACTAAGATCCCGCCATGACAAATGTCATTTCAACAACTTGTAACAACCCGCGTAATTTTTGGGCTATTTTAATCCATTTCTAGAAAATGGAGGAAAATAAATTTTGAGATAAAATTATTTTTATTTCTCAAATATGTTGGTTATTATTTTTAAAGGCGAGAATTTCAAACGGTTTCGAAATCGGAGTTAAAACGGATTTTAAATTGATTTTTAAATGTTTTTAACTCTTGGAGTTGTTTTGACTTCCACCTCTTCATTTCTTTGCCTTATTTAAAGGAGTCTTTTGGATTCCAACTTTTCATTTCTTTGCATTATAAAATGAAGTTGTGGGCAACCTTTTAACATAGTTTTGGCACAAATTTTGGCAGCAAATATATTTTATATTCCTCTTTTTTTATATACACATTAGCCCTTGAGATTTGTGAGTTCCAACCTTAGATTAGATGTGTTCTTGGGGCTATTTTGTTGGAGGTTTTTGGAGAAGATTTTGTAGATCTTTTGTGTTGATCTTGAGGATGTGATCGTTGGTTTCTCATCATGGTTTGAGGTATGGGGTTTTACACAATATGCTCCTTAAATCTCGCGAGTGTCATTCTCTTTGAATTCTTGTTAATTGAACTCATATTTGAATTGATAAATTCATTGAAATCTGGAAAATAATTTTTGAAATTATTTTGATTCATGTGGTATCATTATATTGTTGATGAGCACGTTGTCGTGAGATTTTAATATGGCACGGATGTTGAGTACCCGCCAAAATACCTATTCACAGGCTATGGCTGAATAAAGCATATGCGAATGGGGTGAGGTCTGGTTACCCATTGATGTGTTGTTGAGAAATTATATTGATAAATGCTTTGAGATTTGCATTTGATTGTAATATTGGTATTCGTATTTTTACGTTTTATTCATCGCTAACATATATTTGTTGAGCATCTTTCTTGTCGTATTGTGTACTTTCCCATATTTTCTTTTAGTGGCAGATTAGCGTGGATTTGAGCCCTATGGACCAATTGGGATGATTTTAGCGTGGATTATTTTGAGAAGAATATTTTTGGAAGATTTGTATTATTTTATTGTGTTGTATAGAGCATTGGTGATTTATATTATTACGAGAGACTTTGTTGTATTGAATTGGAAGAATTGAAATTAGTGGTTTCGTTTATATTGTGGGATTTTTTAGATGCTCTATACCTTGTTATATTGTGGATTTAGTTTCGTTTTATCGCATTAGCGCTCCATTCGCTCTCCCTGGACGGGCGGGGTGTTACACAACTCTACCAATGACATTTCATAGATGTTGTAGTTGGCACATTTTAACCAAATTTTTTGAGAAATTAGATTCGGTTAAATATAGTGCCCACTATAAGGGATTTTATAGTTGTATTTGGGGATCAGAGTTAATGGAAGAGTTTGATGTGAGGTAGACGGATCTTGTTAAAAAAAGTGGTTTAAGTGAGAATAAATAGGTAAACTCTGTGTATAATATCCGTTCAAAATGGGTGCCGGCCTATTTGAATCATGTGTTTTCGGCGGGAATTTCAAGTAGCCAATGTGCGGAAAGATCCCACTCATTCTTCAAAAAGTATGTTTCAGAAAAGAACTCATGGGTTGATTTTATGATTCAATTTGGTAGGGGACTTATGCATCAACGCCACGAAGAACTAATAACGGATCACAAAGATATGATTGAAAAGCCTAAGTTAAAAATCATCCATGATGTTTTGATGCATATGGTTGATGTCTACGCGCATGAAATGTTCTATTAATTTTAGGATGAAATATTTGAAAGCTTCGCGTATAAATTTGAGCTAGTGATAGAGGATGAAAATGGTTGTTTGTACAAGATTCAAAAAACACCATTGCGAGTAATCAAATATGACAAAATATTGGAAATTGTATCATGTACTTGTAAGAAATTTGTGAGCTCGAGGATGCGTTGTAGATATGTTTTGGGGTATTTGCACAAAATGCATGATTATGAAAAACTACCAAATCAATACATTTTAAGTAGATGGACTAAATCGGAAAAATTCGAGGTGGTTGTTGATGATATTGATTGTGAAATCATTGATGAAAAATCATATCTCTAAATAGGTCCCAATTAATTCAATTGGCGTTAAAAGAGGTTGGTAAGGCCCTTACTAGACAAGAAGCAACAAAGGTGTATACCGATGCTTTGGGTGGTGCACGTGATAAATTAAATCAATTGGTTGGAAGTGGGGTTGGTTCAAGTGTTCGGATTACTTCGAAAAATGGTAATAGAAAGTACTACAACGAACCAAGCCAAGTGCGTTCAAAAGGGTGTGGCAAAAAGCTCAAATGTGGGAAGGAAAAGCCATTAAGGACGAGCAAAGATTCTAAATCCAGAAAGTGTAATGGTAGTGGTATGGTTGTTTAGTCGCATGATAAAAGAAATTGGCCAATGCTAACTAATCAATAAGTACTTATACATTATTTATTCATTTACATTGTCTACAAGGTATTCATCACGTCAAGAAGATTGCGATGAAATCCAAGATGATGATAGTTATTCATCTGAAGGTGAATATTATAATTTTTTACAAAGTAATGAAAAAAATTGAATATTGTGTATTTTTTACGTAATTATCTAACTCTTTATTTTCGATTTCAAGAATATCATTGTAATTCACATAGAGGAAATTAGATGCATTTTGGAGTTAGAAGCATTATATTTTTCCATTTTGGATATTTTTATTTGGATTAATTTATTTGAATTTGTATGAATTTGAATTTGGAAGAATATATTTGGAAGGATATTTTTATTTGGATGAATGTATTTTTATTTGAATGATAATTGACAATTGAAATCTAAAAAAACTCATTAATTTATGATATTTGGGAAAAAACTCAATAATTTATGATATTTAGAAAAAAAAACATATTTGCTGTATGGAGAAAGAAGACGAATAGAAAGATGGAATGGGTTTTGCTTTACTTTTGCAGTAGAAATGTTTTTTTTTGTCGAGGGAAAAGAAAGAATAGAGATAGTGTCTTTTGCTGTAGAAAATGGAAAGAAAAAGAAAACGTCTTTGACAAGTCCACCCGTGTTTTACCCATCCAATTCCTCCTCACACGTGGACTACTTTCTCCTATTACTTAAAGACATGATCGTATACACGCTAATGACACCCGCTAAAGACCCCCTCTCTCTCTATATAAATTTTAAGAAAATAGGTATAATAAAATTGTACTTTTTTGGTGTTAGTGCCATCACACACTTCAAGTGGTGTACATGGACATTACGCATTATACTTTGGAGTGTGGTGGCACTTTTAGCATCTAACACTATTACAACAATTTGATGAAGTTTCACAAAATGCATTTTTGTTTTACGTGGCAATGCATTTTCCATATAATGTCGAGAGATAGTCTTAAATAAACCATTTGTCGAGGTAATAAAACAATCATTATACCTTTGTAAAAACTTTAATAGGTGTAATTTTAACATATGGTCAACATGGGTACTTTAATGATTTAAAGGTTAAATCTAATAATTAGCTGTTGATTAGGCATAAATTCTTCCTAATTTATCCCTTAATTTGGGTACTTTTAGAACCTCGAACAACGTAATCGATTTGACTTTATCTTATAATCTTGCTACTGACTAATCCTAACAAGTACACCGAGTTTCTGGTATTTCGTAGTGATTTTACAGGTATTTGATGTCAAGAAACGAAAGAAGGAAATCAGAAGAATTAAGAAAGAAAATAAGGAAAGTCAAAAGGGAAAAACTGTAATTTCCACTCGGAATTCAGATGAGGTACCAAAAGAGAAGTTGAAGTTATCACATTCATGAGCACATAGGAAGAAATTGCACCTCAATCGGAGTCCCGTAACAAAAGATATGGGCAGTCAAAGTTGAGAAAAAAATCAAATAGGTAGACCGGTCCGCCCCTACCCCAGACCGGTCCGCTATGCAAACTCCAGTAGACCTCGGATCGAAAGCAAACAAAAGAAGGCAGAAATTAAAAGAACCGGTCCGCCCTCGGATCGGTCCGCTCCAAAATAAAAAGAACCGATCCGCTTAAGAGGCAGACCGGTCCGCCTAAGGCCCGGAACGGTCCGGGTATCGAGATTTGCAAATATGATCTTCTCCTAAAAGAGTCCTAATGCAACTGAAATTCCTTAATTATTGTACGGTATAAAAACCCATTTTTATTTTTATTATTTGCATGAGGATTTTAGGGAGAATAATAGATTTTTCCTTTCTTTACCAGCAAACCCTAGTTTAGATACAATTTCCATTTTAATTCCAAGATTGAAGCTTTATTCATAATTTATTTGATTACCAGTTTTATTCATTGCTGTTGTTACTTCTTTGGTAAGAATTAGTGAGTAATTCTCTCTTTTCAATTCTATTCTACATCAATTCATAAGTTTTCTTTAGATTAATCATAAATTCCTGCACATCAAACATTGTTTTCATTAACTTCAGCATGTTAGGCTAGATTTTCTAAGGCCGGGCTACATGAACCCAGCCTAATGTGTTAATTGCACGTGTATAACATTAATCCTCTGAATTTAGTGATTGATTACGATCGTATTGCATAGCAACATAACAATTGTAGGTCTTCATATCTCGTTTGCCTCTGGGTAACTGGGATGATTGAGAATACAATTCGAGTGTTACTATCGCGATACCGATTTACTCGTCCTCAGATTAAGTATGACGCAGGCTTGAACCTCGTATACGTAATGCTTGGGAGTACTAAATTTTGGGTCAAATTAATCAGTTAAATTCACTATTAGTATTATAACTGCAATACACTAGGGTTGGGGGATGGTATTCCCGTCCTGTTTTTCTCATACATAGTTTAAAATTTTAAACCAGTTTTTATTTATATTTTAGGTAATTTAGTGTAATTGCATCTTATCATAATTTCATAATTTCATCTAGTTTAATCATTCCCAAAACCAAATCATTTTCTCCTTTTGTTTTTAGAGTCAAAGTTAGGATTCCTTCGTCTTTTCCCGTCGTCACACCTCCGTTGTCCTTTTTCTCTGAGGATCGACACCCGATTTACTGGGATTATTACTTGAGCGACAGGCTTGCACTTGAGCCTAGAGAGTACGCACTTCTGAGACAGATTTTCAGTCGCGTCAGCTGTTAAGTACATTTTTAAAAAAAAGGGAAGTTTGGGGTGAGTTTGTTAAAAACATTATGCAAATAAAAATGCTATTGGAACATAATTTTTGACCGAAAGTGGAGATACCTAATTAGGTGGAGGGTTTCTATTGGTTAGTTTGTGGAGTCCACGCCAGTGGGATAAGAAAACCGACCAATACCACACTGCCACGTGTGTTTTCAGTCAAAATTTATGTAAAAAATTCGGGTCCAATAGAAGAACTCTTATGCAAATGAGAGAACCCGCGCAAAATAATAATGGGTGGCCAGCCCTATACTACATTAAATCAGGTATCTCAGATGGCACAGTCTCAACATCAACTGAAAATACTAATAATATAAGGCTAACTACCCGAAACTATTAAAAGCGAATTGTCAAAATTTTGAAACTTTTATTTAACAACAACAACAAAACCAATAATGCAACATAACCAATAATATATATCTAACTAAGATGAGTGATATGTGCAAACTCCAATATAAACAAGAGTACAATACAATGTACAAATAAAATCTCTACAAGGAAATACCCGAATATGCTGTCGGGTAACACACAATACAATAATCTGAGAAATGAAATAAGAAAGTGTTAATCTACAACACTTGATCATAAACTCGAGATACAAACTGAATCCTAATCTAGATACATCAAAGATAGGAATCGTCTATACAAGATATCGCAACAGTCCGCTACTGCCATAGATCCACGAAAACACTGGATGGATGAACATCAATGTCGTCATTGCGGAGGAACACCTAAAGTAATACAATATATATATGGAGGGAGAAAATATAAACGGGTCAGAGCCCGAGTTGAAAACATTTTATTGCAAGTGTATTAAAAGGCGTAATAATTATAAATGCATAATTACATGATTGAATGGAATCGTCCTCTCCATAAAAATCCATCTCACCTTTCAACTAGAGCGCGCACCTAACGTATGCACGTGGTCTCCAAACGAATGCCCAAATATAAATTAGGCAATAAAATCTAACTAGATCCCAAAATAAATATTTGATTAAGATTATCTAACTTATCTCGAAATCTACACTTGTCTAAATTCCATCTATAACATTACTTTATTTTTAAATGTCATATTTCTCTTTATAATTGTTCATTTATTGAACATAAAAGCTTGCATAATCAACCACATCAACACAATACATCAACATTCTCATCTACGAGAATTTCATATATTCTAGTTATGCCCTCATTTGGCATGAATATAATATATATAATTATATACGAGTTATTAGCATCAAGGGTTAAGGACTAAACTCCTCCCGATTCTCAACACGGCACTGCGTTTCGTGCGTGGGACGTCTCGCCGAAGCGAAATCCAAACAAGGAACCCCCCCCGTTACACTACTCCTAACCGTATCGATCATCGAGGTTCATTATGCCCTTAATGCATGATGCATGTAACTCAATTTATTATTTCTCAATTTTTAATTAATTAATATCCCCAATTCTCAACAGTACACAGCGTTTCATGCGTGGGATGTCTCGCCGAAGCGAAATCCAAACAAGAAAACCCCCCGTTACACTACTCCTGGCACTGTCGATTGTCAGGATAGGTGATATATATATATAATTATGAGCATTAAGGACTAACTTCTTCCCAATTTCCAACATTACACGGCGGTCCGTGCGTGGGATGTCTCGCCGAGGCGAAATCCAAACAAGGAACCCCCCCGATACACTAGCCATGGCAATGTTAGTCCTTGAGGTCCATTATGCCCTTGATACCCAAGTACAAGCACAATCTACAATAACCATCCAACCGAGCTATAACTCGAGGACGCAGGCTCACATGCTATCATCTTCCAGCAGCCCATACACGTAGCAAATCGGGGCCACCTGGTGGGGTTCAACAACACCCACCTCGTGATCAACTCACGCACACAACATCCCGGGAAGCGGTCATAGCTCCTAACCGACAAGTGAGAACGTCACATACCCCCGACTTCTCACCCCCGAAAAGAATGCATATATATATCGCATAATAATCACAATGGACGACTATGACCTGGGGAATATCCACACCCTGCCCTTTGAGCCAGGATGCTCACCCTCAACGTACGCAACTTCCCAATGATAGCAAGGAGGGGGTATGCTTCACTATTTATATATATACCATCATATAAGGTATACATACATCATCACATCATGTAAAGATATACCGTCATATAAGGTATACCTGCCACATCACTTACATTTTCAATATTACGCACTTAGGCGTAGTTGAATTAATATCATTATTTAGTATATCACTCTCTTTTGATACACTAACCGTCAATTCTCACACATTAACCCCACTTAGTATACATTATACTATTTCTCGTTTGAAGCTCTCATGTCGCTTCTAATAATGAATTGTTTCTCAATTCAATTCACATTAAGGATATTCTTTTATCCTAATGCTCTTCAATTAACAATTCTCATTGTGTGAGACATCTCCCAAATCAAACCTCAATAAGGATATTTCTATATCCGTATGCACATCAAATAGCATTTATAATTATCCATCCATAATACGGTTCAATTCATTTTATGAACCTTTTAAAGTTATCCAATTTGGGATTGGATTCTAAAATCCAATATCACTAAACTTATTATCATACTCCTATATGAATTTAATAATTATCTCCCAATAGAGTCTCCAATCAAGGTGGGCTTCCCCACTTAGAAAATACCAATCTCTAATCGGTATTCCTCAAAATTTAGTCGATATGGCAAATTTATAAGGGAAACTCTCTAAAAGTCTCCAAAACATACTCCAATTAATTCCTATAGAGGTTCCCAATCGATAACCTTGAACAAAATGGAATGAAATTCTCACTAGAAAAACATTACCTCAAAAGCCCTGTTTCCGAATCGATTCGGTCACTTAGACCTGGGCATCTGCATATTTCCGAATCGATTCGCTAGGAGGTCGAATCGATTCGGCCCTTCAGAACTCTTGAAAATGGCTACTTTTTAAGTAAGCCAAAATCCCAAAATTTATTTTTATCATTTTCTCTTCAACCCAATCACATATATATCATTAATATTCATCCTAGAATACATATAAACTAATTTCCATCTTCAAATCAAAGATCTACATATTAAATCTAAGATTATACCAAAAAGTTAGATTTTGATAAACTAAACATAAAACCCAAAGATTTAATCCACAAATCATGCAATAAATGGTACACAACAATTATTTAGCAAGTTTAATCACTTGTGTCGAGTTCGTAGGGTCTGAATCCGCCTTGAGATCGCGTATTTGCCGAAAAATCCTCTTTCTCTCTCTTTCCTCCTTCCTTTTCTTCTTCTTTCTTCTTCTCTCTTTCTTTCTTTCTATTTCTCTTTCTCTTTTTGGAGAAATAATCTCCCATAGGTTTTGAAGCCCTAACTCCCAAGATACACATCTTTAAATGATAATACACACTTTAAATGACCCGGTAACTTTAATTCGAGTCAAACGGTCCTAAATTATTTCGAAACCTAAATAGACCCCAAGTACAATCATTTTGACTTTCTCGACCCTTTCGAACACAACTACACCCTCAGAATCGCCGTTCGGTACACTTTCTAATGACTCCAAGTTTTGACCTCTAGTGCCAAATTTAATTATTCTTCAACAAAATATTATTTATTTCTCCCATAAAATATAAATCCTCGTCTCCAAGACCTCGGGTTGTTACAAACTTCTCCACTTACAAAAATTTCATCCTCGAAAGTTTTAGCTAAGACTAATTCTTCAAAGCTCAACTAGTTCTACTACACCCATCCTCACTAATCCAATCTCCAAACTTCTAACTTCCCACGACGAATTAATTTAATTTATTATATTTTAAGTTGATTATGAGTTATATAAAACTAACTTCCACAACTAGGGCGCCCATACACCCTTTATATTCGAGCTATCGCTCGTACGAATCATGATGAGGCTTCATTTGACTCCAAAGTCCCATATTTCCATAAATATAATACTAACATTTTAATAGTACAAAAATTTTGAATGGTCCAAGAAATAACTCCTCTCAATTCCTGACACTCGCCAATTTCGTGCAGGGGACGTCTCGCAAAAGTGAAATCCAAATAAGGAACCCTCCCAATACACTACTATGAGGAGACGTTGGGGATTGTGAGTTTGTTAAATTCGGACTAGAGTTTAAAATATTTTGGGGAAAAATCATTTTGATATGGCCCAAGGCCTAGAAAAAGTTTTATTTTGAAAACAGTTTATAAAAAAAAATATTTTGGTTTAAGTCTTACAATATTTACATAAAATGCCTTATGTCCCATGATATACCCATATATACACACGGCCAGGCCGAAGATGCCCTACACCTGGATGGGGTCAGGATGACCTCATCATCGATATCGAACGACCCCTCAGGGGGCCGACCCTTCACCAATCTCTAAACGACCCCTCAGGGGGGCTGACCCTTCATCAGGCTCCAGACGACCCCTCAGGGGGGCCGACCCTTCATCAGGCTCCAGACTACCCTCCGAGGGTACGACCTTTTATCAGGCTCCAGACGACCCCTCAAGTGGTCGACCCTTCATCAGGCTCCAGACAACCCCTCAGGGGCTGACCCTTCATCAGGCTCCAGACGACCCCTCAGGGGCCGACCCCCTCAGGAGGCCGACCCTTCATCAGGCCCCAGACGACCCCTTAGGGGCCGACCCTTCATTAGGCTCCAGACGACCCTCCGAGGGTACGACAATACGAGGCCTAAATTGGGTCTGACACTATCAGAAGGAACTTTGCCCTCAGCCTCATTTTAGAGGCTGAGGGTGACATCATCACAACGCGTGGTTTGGGGGACGCGTGGAACAGTGCGCGTGAGGCTCACAGGACACGTGGAAGACCGTTATAATCGAATCACCCCCTCACGTGAGAGAATATTATGTCATCATTTGGCATCTACAGGTGTCAACAGGAGATTAGCTAAATCATCATTCACATGCACCATGCATACTTGGGGGCTACACTACACCCCCCAAGACCTATATATTGTGCATTGTATCCAAGGCCATTAGTGCCCATACTTAGTGGATCACACACTCACAGTAGATGTAGGCCAAATTGGCTAAACCACTATACATCATTGTCTTGTTCCTCTTACACTCATCTCCTTTTACACACTTACACACTTATGCATACCTCTATGCCTGCCATGGTTACTACTGTTTGAGCTCATCATCACTTATCTGGTGGGGCTAGATTTCAGCATCATCAGTTTGGCGCCGTCTGCGGGAACGAGAAGACATCTCTTCCTTTGTACAGATTGACCTCACTGGGCACTCTGGTGGTGAACCAGTTCTCCCCCTGAGAGGAGATGTTTCACCATTGAAAGAGACCCACTAAGGTTCTCAAGCTCACCAGTCTTTTCTTCAGTTCAGCTTTTCGTAGCTCAAACACATGGCACCGGAGATGCCACCACCACCACTTCCTCCACCGGATAGTGGAGTAGGACCCAGTTCCAGTCAGCCACCACCTCAGTCTGAGATGGCTGATGTGGAGGCAGCCTTGAAGTCTCTTGCAGCAAGCTAGCGAATCATGCAGGAGCAGTTCACAGCTCTAAGCCATAACATACTAAGACCACCAGGGGTCTCACCTGAGATGATTACTCCGACAGCAGCTCCAGGGCAGCATGAGGCCAGGGGACCACCCCAGGAACCAGGCAAAGACCTGCCACCCCCTCAGCAGCGGAGGGATGTTGCTGACCCCCGGCGTCTATGCCTGGGGAGGCAAGGAAACCCTTGCCCTGAGGATAGGTATGATGATTAGGAGGTGGAAGAGGCCCCCATGGAATGCTGGGAGTCATATGAGGTCTCCAACAATACTATGCGACCCCTTCAGGAGAGTAGAGGGAAGTGCGGGAGACCAAATCCTGATGATCGCCCAAGATGCACTGCTTTTGATCGCTTGAGCAGGGGGTCGGCCTTTTAGAGGCTGGGCCCAGTAAATGACATGCGAGAAAAATTGTCCAGATCAAAGAGCGTCGCGAGGTCCAGAAGGGAGGCAGCAGATGGCCAACCCCATGGGGGACGACCCCAAGGACGGGATGACGGGCAGGGGGAAGTAAACAGCCACACAGGCCAACCGCAGCAGAACCCTCCGTCCATCTCAAAGAGGCGGCAGGGGATAACATCGGCCAAGCCGACCCTACGAGGCCTTGGAATGACTCGATCCAGCGATTAGAGGATAAGATTGGCGATATAATAAAAAGCCGAGACCCTCTTCAGAGGGGATACACCATAGGCTCACCATTTGTGGTGAAGATAGTTAACTTCCCTATGCTATCAAAGTTCAAGCCACCTGTGGTCACCCCAAGATATGACGGGAGCACCAACCCTGTCTACTATGTTGAGATGTATCAGTCAACAGCAGATATATACTCTATCTCAGATGAGATGAGGTGTCGTGCCGTCTCTGGTACCCTGACTGGGGCTGCACATGTCTGGTACACGTCTCTCCCAAAAAACTCCATTGAAAACTTTAAGCAGTTGGCAGACCGTTTCATCCACAACTTTTTCTTCGGGATGAGGCCACAGAAGAAGACCACCCACCTGCTTTATGTTAAGCAGGGGAAGAATGAGAGTCTAAGGGACTACATAGCCAGATTCAATAAAGAGAAGTTGGAAGTGGAAGACTATGAGGAGAGCATAGCTATGACAACCCTGATTGGAGGACTCCAAAAGGGGAAGCTGTTATGGAAGCTTACTGAAGACCTTCCGAGGACGATGGCTGAATTGCTGTCAATAGCAGGAAAGGTGATGAACGCCGAAGAGGCGATGGCCGTAAACTACGAAGACGAAAAAGGAGGTGTCAGTGGGGGTAAGTACCCCAAGAAGAACAAAGAGGGGAAGAATAGGTCTACGGATGACAAGTTCGCTGATTACACCCTCTAACGGTCAGCTGTGAACATATTCTCAATGAGATAAAGAGTGATCGGTCTCTGAAGTGGCCTGAGAAGTTGAGGGCAACCCCCAACAAGAGGAATAAAAACCTATGGTGCGAATTTCACCAAGACCATGGCCACATAACAGACAAATGCTTTGCTCTGAAAGATGAGATTGAGAAGATGCTGAAAGAAGTGAAGCTCAGAAAGTACGTCGACAAAAGTCAAGAGGGGCCGAGGGGACGACCCCAGAAAAAAGCGAGGTGATGCATGTAGAGAAGGTCCTCAAAAAAGAGTGGACGACCCTTCTGATGATGAGGACGACCCTGACCTCCCTCCAAGGGAAGACCAAGGCCCTATCAATGGACTTAACATTATCTCTCTCGGTGTGGGAATGATCTCCGGGGGTCTAGCAGGAGGAGGGTCAGAGGTCGCTGACAGAAAGGTCCATGTGGCTGAGGCCAAGGCAGTGACGAAGACGGTACACTCAACCTCTCTGGAGGTGAAGTCAGAAAAGAGGAAGAAGGTCGACATAGACACCCTGGTAGTGGGATTCTCAAGAATGGACTTCAAAGGCCTCTTATCCTCACATGATGACCCTCTCGTCATCACTATCAGGGTGCACGGGTGCGAGGTGTCGAGGATCCTGGTAGATGGGGGCTCATCTGCAGATGTGATGTTTTGGCCATGCTTCAAATCTTTAGGTCTCATCCGTGCTAGACTCGTCCCAAACCATCACCCATTGATTGGGTTCAGTGGAGAAAAGGTTCATCCCCTCGGAGTGTATGAGGCTGATGTCAGGATGGGGGACGAGTGGCCTAGATGGCTTAAAAAGAAGGTCAGCTTCTTTGTGATGGATGCACATGTCTTTTTGGCTTATAATATTATATTGGGGTGGGTAGCCCTCAAGGGATTTAAAGCTGTGCCGTCTACGGTCCATCAGATGGTTAAATTTCCAACCCTTACGGGGTGGGGGAAGTTTAGGGAGACCAGACGATAGCGCGAGAATATTACTACAACTTCACTGAAGAAAGAGAGGCACACAAGAAGGCTACAACCACTTACAATATTGATACCCTAGACCCCAGGGATGAGACGAAGCTAAAGAAAGGAGAGGCCGCGGAAGAGGTAGAATCCATCATTCAAAATGAGGATGACCCAGAAAAAACCGTCCAAGTCGACAAGTCTCTGAAGCTAAATATCAAGGAAGACCTCATTAAACTGTTGAAGAAGAGACATAGCGTCTTTTCATGGATTCACACAGATATACCGGGGATCGACCCCGAAGTTATGAGCCACAAGCTCAATGTGGTAGAGGGAGTTAAGAAGAAGAGGAGAATTTATTCTCGAGAAAAGTATGAGGTCATTAGGGATGAGGTCAAGAAGATGGAAGATGCTGAGTTTATCAGAGAGGTCATCTACCCTGAATGGCTATCCAACACTGTCATTGTCCCAAAAGCCAATGAAAAGTGGAGAATGTGTGTAGACTTCACATACCTCAACAAGCATTGTCCCAAAGCCAGCTTCCCTCTCCCCCATAGCAAAGTCACTCTGTCAAAATCACACCAGAACCTCTCTAGTATTCTCTCCCTGCTCTCTCCCTAGTGCTGAGTGCCTTGTTCTTTCACTCCCCACTGACAGCCATCACTCTCAGGTGTTTCCCTTGAGAAAATTACTATTTTTGCTGTGAAAGTTCATCTTCTTGCAGGGAGTGAGTTGAAGCTTGAGTTCCATTGTTACCAGAAGGAGAAGTTTTCTTCAGAAGTTGCACCAGGAGACCTTGAAGACCTTGCAGGCAGCGTCCATTGGAGTGGGTCACGCCTCACCCTTTCCAGTTATTCATAGACCCCAGTCTCACTACCCTCTTACACTATCAATTTTTTAATTCTCCCAATTTTCACATGTTAAATGTCAATTTATGGTAGGGGCTTCAATTAGTTGTGTAAAATATATCTTGATTGTAAACTTCTTAGGAGTATATTACCAACCAACCCATCCAATACTTTTTACGTTAAAATCAATAAAACTTTTGTTTTCTCCAGCAAACTAAAAAAGCAATGACTTTATCTTCTTATGTGCAAATATCAGACAAATAGATAGAGAAACAATGATATAAAATCATGTGTCTATGCCATGTTATATATATATATATATATATATATATATATATTCAACCAATAAAACATAATTGTTATTTTCGTTCAAATTAGATGGATCCTGCATACCAATCTCGCATTGCTAGATCCCGTCGTAGGTTGATAATGTTTCGTAAGAGATCAAGTAACGTACGTCGTACGTCAACGCCAAGTATTGCTTTAAGTAATATGCCGTATAATCTTCATCCCTCGATTCAAGACATGTCTTCCATTCAGCATCTTAGTTTTAATGCTGGCAATGTAAGAAATCAAGGCAGTGCTACCATAAAGAAACGAAAGACAATTACGTCTCGAAAAAAAGTGCTAGAAAATGGAGATGCCATGACAACAACGTTTGCTGATGACTCATCGAATCTGATTAACCATCCCAGTAACTATTGTGGATATAACATTAACTTTGTAAACCAAGCTTTGGAATCATTCCATGCTTTAACTGGATCAGGTAAGTCATTTATTAACTGTACTAACACGTATATATATTAGAAAGAAATATATATTTTTTGTAATATAATTAATGCCAATTATATGTAATGTAGGAAATATCGGGGATACAACACCAACCGGGCATACGACTCAAAGTAAGGATCATTTAAATAGCATTTCCAAAAGTAAGTATGGTATTATTAAGCGTTCATTGAAAAAACTCATAAAAAATTATGTATCTACTTCTATTATAGTTTAACAAATTCAAATATTTAACGACTTTATAGGAAAGTTTAAAGAAGCATGGGATTTTGGTGGTCCAAGCGCCGTTTGTGACAATTGTAGTGCAATTCTATGGTATGAGGAGAGAATTGATAAGAATCGTACTCCTACGTGTCCTAAATTCTCATTGTGTTGCCAAGAAGGAAAGATCATCTTACCCATTATAAAAAGACTGCCACATTTTTTGAACGATCTACTGAATTATGAAAATGATGGTGGTCCATCTAAATTTAAAGACAACATTAGAGCATACAATTCCATGTTTGCGTTTACCTCTACTGGCGCTAAAGTTGAAAATCAAATAAATAATGGCTTTGGTCCCTATGTCTATCGCATTAGTGGAGAAAACCATCATTTGCTTGGTTCTTTGGTTCCAGTTGAAGGTCAATGCCCAAAATTTGCACAACTTTATATTTATGACATGGAGAATGAATTGAGAAATAGAATGAAATCTTTAGGAGGAGCTAGACTGAAATCAAAGTTGGATGTAGAAGTTATTTCAAAATTAGTATCGATGCTTGATGCGCACAATCAGATTGCAAAAGTTTTTCGAATGGCACGTGAGCGTTTTGAGAATTCAAATGTCATGCCTGTGAGAATAAGGTTGATTAAAAACCGTTTGAAAGACCCATCGGTTTACAATTTGTCGACTGCTTCCGAAATAGTAGCACTCATTGTTGGTGATTTTACTGAGGAGAATGTTATGAGAGATATTATTGTTGACCATAAGTCAAATGGATTGCAAAGAATTAGCGATATTCATCCATCCTTTATGGCTATGCAATACCCATTGTTATTCCCATATGGTGAAGATGGCTACCAACTGGGTATAACTTATAGAAGAAATAATGGAAAACGTAAGACTAAACGAAATTGCTTGACTATGAGAGAATATTACGGATACCGTCTGCATCAAAGAACAAATGAAGCCCCCACCATTTTACAGTCCGGAAGACTTTTTCAATAATATGTTGTCGATGCATATACATGCATTGAACATGAAAGGTTGAGAGGGATTAGAAACAACCAACCACAATTAAGGGCTGAGCTATATAAAGGATTGAAAGATGCTGTTCTTGAAGGAGATTCAACTCCTTCGTCTGTAGGAAAACGTATTGTCCTTCCATCAAGTTTCACTGGGGGTCCACGTTATATGGCTCAAAATTTCCAAGATGCAATGGCTATTTGTAGATTCTTTGGTAATCCAAATCTGTTTATCACCTTCACGGCTAATCCTAAATGGCCTGAAATCACAAAGTTTCTTGATATGATTCCTGGACAAAAGCCTGAGGATAGGCCAGATATTATCACAAGAGTTTTTAAAATAAAACTTGATGCTCTAATGAAGGGTTTAGTTAAAGGAAAACACTTTGGGAAAGTAATGGCAGGTATGTATCTCATATTTAATAATTAATGATTGTAAATTATAAATCATATTATTAGATTTCCTAACCTTTTATAATATGTCAACAGCTATAACAACGCTTATATTTTATGTCAGCTATCTAAACAATTGAATTCCAAAAAAGGGGATTGCCACACGCGCACATACTTCTATTCCTACATGCAGATGTAAAACAACCAACATCAGATGACATTGATAAGATTATTTCATCTGAGTTACGTGATTATATTAGTGACCCAGTTGCGTACGCATCTGTTTCCCAATTCATGATGCATGGACCCTGCGGTCACACAAATCCCCGTTCCCCTTGTATGATAGATGGATGTTGCTCCAAAAAATTCCCCAAAAAATTTACAACCATGACCAAGTTTGATGATAATGGATTCCCAATTTATAGACGGAGAGATGACGGGAGATTTGTAGAAAAGATGGGAATCAGACTTGATAATAGATTTGTTGTTCCACACAATATTGACTTGGTCGTCAAATACCAAGCTCACATAAATGTGGAATGGTGTAATAAATCAAGGGCCATTAAGTATCTTTTCAAGTACATAAATAAAGGACCAGACAGAACGGCAATGGAGCTCACGCAATCAATTGTCCGTACTGATGATGATTGTAACAACAAAATGTTAGAGGTTGATGAAATTAAAACATTCCTCGATTGTCGTTACTTATCTGCATGTGAAGCTTGCTGGAGAATTAATCAGTTTCATGTATAATATTGAAGCATCAGTGTTGACCGATTGAGTTTCCATCTACCAGATGAGCAAGTTGTCACTTTTAAAGATTCTGACAATTTGAATACTGTGATTGACAGGATAGATGTTGAGAAGACAATGTTTACACAATGGATGACCACAAATTGCATCCACGAGGATGCAAGGGAGTTAACTTATGCTGAATTTCCTTCAAAATGGGCTTGGGACTCAACGGGAAAGGAATGGTTTAGAAGGAAAAATTTAGGCACATGCTTAGGTTGTATAGTATATGCTCATCCAGCATCTGGTGAGAGATTTTACCTTCGTATGCTCCTAAACGTTGTTCGCGGAGCAAGAAATTACAATGAGGTGAAGATGGTTAATGGTATTATTTATCCAACATGAAAAGAACCATGTTATGCTCTCGGCATGTTAGAAGATGACAAAGAATGGCACGACGCTCTAGATCAGGCTTCACAATGGGCTACGAGTAATCAATTGCGTGACCTATTTGCTGTAATGTTTCTTTTTTGCGAAGTAGCTGATACAAAAAGACTTTGGGAAGACAACTAGGAGATTCTATCAGAAGATTTGCTTCATCGCCAAAGAAAAATCTTATGTCTACCTGATCTTATTCTTAGTGAAAATCAAATGAAGAATTATGCCCTTCATGAAATTGATAATATTTTAAACAAAAATGGGAAAAGACTAAAATATTTCTCGCCGATGCCACTTCCCGATGCTACAATGATCCAAGAAAAGGATAATAGGCTTTTAAGAGAGGAACTTTCTTACGATACAAATTCTTTGGCACGAGATCATACTAACATGTTCAACGCATTGAATGATGAACAATTAGATGTCTATAATCATGTTATACGAGCCGTCAAAGAAAACAAAGGAGGCTTTTACTTCGTAAATGGGGTAGGTGGCACGGGTAAAACATTTTTGTACAAAACAATTCTTGCACGCTTGCGTTCAGAGGGAAAAGTTGTTCTCGCAGTTGCATCTTTAAGAATCGCATCATTGTTACTACCCGGTGGAAGAACTGCTCATTCAAGATTTAACATTCCCATTGATATTCACGTCGATTCAACATGCGATATTCTTCAACGGACTCATCTTGCAGAGCTCATTAGGAAAATAACACTAATTATTTGGGATGAGGCTCCTATGAACCATCGTCATTGTTTTGAAGCTGTTGACATAACATTAAGAGACATAATGCGATTCAATGATGAAAAATCTTTTGAAAAGCCTTTTGGGGGAATTACAATTCTTTTGGGCGGTGATTTTCGTCAAACATTACCTGTTGTTCATAAGGGAAGCAGAGAAGAAATTGTAAATGCATCAATCAACAAATCAAAGTTGTGGAGTTTGTGCCATGTATTCAACCTATCGAAGAACATGTGGATACAAGATTCAACTTCATTTAGAGATTGGGTCCTAGCACTGGGTGACGGTAAACTAAAGACAGAATCATTTGAAGATGACGAATTTCCATCATGGGTAAAAATCCCAAATTCAAACCTTATACCCCATTCCGATAACCCAATTGCTGATATTGTTTCAAGTGCTTACCCCAATTTGGTCAGGAGATACAGTGATCCAGATTACATTAAGGGTCGAGCTATTCTAACTCCAACAAACCATATAGTGGACACCATCAATACCTACGTACTAAATGTCATTCCCAGAGATGCGACAACTTATTTCAGCTCAGACTCAATATCTAAGGCTGCTGGAGCCATTCGTGACGAAGATGTGCTTTTTCCTGTTGAATTTTTAAATAACTTAAACTTTCCTGGACTCCCAAGCCATAACTTGGAGCTAAAGATAGGTTCACCTATTATGCTAATGAGAAACATAAACTAAAGTGCCGGCCTTTGCAATGGCACAAGATTGATCATTACACAATTATCTCCATTGGTCATAGAGGCTATAATTATCACAGGATCTAACATGGGCACAAAAGCATTCATTCCACGAATAATTATGTCTGCAACGGACTCCAAATGGCCGTTTATTCTGAGAAGACGCCAATTTCCAGTTCGCCTTGCTTTCTCTATGACAATCAACAAAAGCCAAGGGCAAACTCTCGATCAAGTCTCAATATACTTACCAAAGCCGGTTTTTAGTCACGGTCAACTCTATGGCGCTATATCTAGAGTAACTTCAAGCAGCAGGCTAAAATTATTCATAAATAACGAGTACCAAATTGATAGACAGTTCACAAAAAAAGTTGTGTACGATGAGGTTCTATCATCTATATCTATAGGTATATTTGCGTAATTCACAAAATATTTAATATAGATAATCCTTTTACTTATGATATAACTCCCTTTATTCATTTAACCAATATGTATTTTCTCATAAAACACTTCAAGACAATGAAAGAAGTGACAAGACTTGAAGATCTTTCACTAGGCAGGGATGATTGGACTATCTTTGTACGTGTCGTTCGAAAATGGGAATCCAAGACTCGAACGGGCGATAACCCAAAAATATCTGATGACTTTCACTTAGTTGATGACCAGGTACATCATTTAGACATTCATGTTTTTATTATTGTTTTCTCACACAAAATATCCTAATTTTAATAACTATTTATGATATACTTTTATAATTTTTTTTAAAATTGCACAAGGCGATTCAATACATGCAGTATAGCGCAAATACTTATTTGGCAAATTCGTCAATTCACTAGACGTTGGAAAAGTCTACAAAATAACCAATTTCAGAGTCATGGATAGTAAGCATAGCTATAGGGTCTCCTCCCACAATCTAATGATTGAATTCATTCCATCTTCAAAATTTATACATTCTGAAGCTGACAATTTCATTCTTCCAAAATATCACTTCCAATTTCTGTAGTTTGATGAATTGCGATCTAAATTGAGCAATGACACATATCTCACAGGTATTTTATATTCATTAATCATTATACAATTAACAACATTCATTTAATTCTCTTTATATATAACCGTTCACTTTTTATTTCATTAGATGTGTTCGGCCTTTTGACTTCTATATCACCTGTTGAGGA
The DNA here is from genome assembly GCA_949130495.1 of Sambucus nigra. Taxonomy (NCBI): domain Eukaryota; kingdom Viridiplantae; phylum Streptophyta; class Magnoliopsida; order Dipsacales; family Adoxaceae; genus Sambucus; species Sambucus nigra. The sequence continues at coordinate 654,637,837 of OX422207.1, read as the reverse complement.
TCAATCGGTTAGGGGATCCATAGTAAAGAAAAGGATCTTGAAGCTTAAAAATCAAAGGTCCTTCCTTCATATTTTCCCATTATTAACTTCGTTCATTTCCAATATATACTATTCATTAGCCCTTAACCACATAAACTATTATACAGTGGGGAAAGGATTTTCGTGACTCCGTGGGCCGAAGAAACAACACTAATAATTGAAGAGATATTAAGAATTTCACTGACCATTTGATTGTGGCCGTTACATCCATTACGGTGAAACAATTTAGAGGTAATTGAAATTTATATTTAATAATATCATCTTTTTATATATTCATGATTTCAAACAATACATTTTAATATTCGTACAACTTTTATTCAATAGGTGATTACTCATTGTCAACAACCAATGCATCCAAAGTCTATATAAATCTCGATGTTCTATGCATTCAAGATTTTATGACCAAGTAAGACTTTATTGACAATAACATATGTATTTTATCAATCCTGTTAGTAAAAACTACTTTGAGGTTCCGTTGATGGCCAATTTGACCGGATGCATACAATTTCGTTGTTTTCAAATGCCCCGAGACCCATACATATTTATTTCATTGGGTGGAAATGACCTGAGGCCTAAACCCTTTATACGCCTACCTCCTATATTCGAGAAGATGAACAAGAAGAGTTTTGTACAAGCCTTTGTACAATAACAATCTGCCTTGAATAGAGGCTTGGTTGACGAAATTGGGGTTTTATCAGAGCAAAGATCACTGGGGTGTTTGGTTTATTCACAAGCCTCATTGGCTCCCTCAACAGTCAATCGATATCACTGATCTCTATATAAGGTTTCTTATTTTACTTATTTCTTATTCCTTTTTTATTTAATTATGTGGCCTTGCAGTCTTAATTAATGCATGACTCTGCAGATATACTGCATGTCACCTTCAGATTGAAGATCAGCTTCCGATATTTTTGGACCTAGTGAAAGAAGTGTATCTGAGAGGGGCATATGAGTTCATTTCCTTAATTGTAGGAGGCCTTTAGTACGCCTAAACCTTTAAGATCTATAAGTCCTCCCTTACAACAACAACATGCCCTATATGTTAGCCTAAGATCTCAACAATGCCCTTTATGCCCTCCTCCTTCTAGGGTAACACCACACCATTTTTCCCTTTGTTAAGTGGGTGAACCAAAAGATACAAAAAAATTTAGAAAAAAGGTTGAAAATCTGTTAGAATAGAAGGATCACATTGGGTTGACCTATAGCTCCCAACTGACCCTACATATGCTTGCAGTAAGGACAGGATTACAGTCAGAAAACTCAGCACTAGGCCCCCACCGAAGCCAAAATTCAAATCTCAGCCACACTGTATATTTCTCACGGACTCTCTCTCCCCCCTCTTTTGCACACACAATTCTAGGTATTTTAGAGTCGCTCTTTCATTCTCTCACTCTATTCATCTTCCATCTTTTCCTCTTATCTCTTAATCTCATTTACCCTTTCCTTTCTTTCATCTATTCAACCGATCACTTATATACCCCTACCACTTTCTTAAGATTTCCATTATACTATTTTTTTATCCCTACTTCAACACAATCATGTATGAATTGGGTTTTCATAAAAAACTAAAAGAGAATTTAGAAAGAAATATAATAATGTTCTTCTTCTTTGTGGGAGGGTTAGAGTAACATGTCCTGCAAGTGGTGAAGAGAGGTGCATAAGATGCGTCACACCGACCTATCCACTTGAATACAAAAGGTCCTCAAACTCTTCTTCTTCCCGTCAAGCGTTTGCCATAAAAAGACCAAATGATGCACTAACACAATTGCGCTCTTTTTTTTCCAACCTCCGACGGATGTGCTCCGGTATTAGTTTTGTTCAAAACACGTTGATTACAACTTTAAGTTCATCCTTTAATGTGGACCAGCTATATCACATATTATAGACTGATACATTAGTTTGGGTTATTAGCTGTGTACAGCCTACAGGACTGCGTTTGGAATTCCTTTCCCCAAAAATTTTGAATAATCACCTACCCTCCCATTAATCCACCAGCTCATAAACAATGTTAAAATACGATTTTTATCAATTTTAGCTCCCACAAGAGCTTAAAAAAATCATAATATACCTTAGTGCCATTGCAATTTAGGGATAAGTGATGCGTACACTCACATTGATTCAGACAACCCTGGCATCTACAAACAAAATTGATTCCAAGATCTTTGATAGCATCATCTAGAAGAACGCAATCATGCAAAATTCTCCAGGTATTGATCAAAATTTTCTTAGGAATTCCCTCATCCCAGACCTGTTTCATGACAGCTAAAGTAGGAACATGATTCTGACAAAATTCCAGAACTGAAGCAAATGAGAATTGGCTAGATGAAGATAACTTCCAGATCCATTTATTTTTCGATATGATCATGTTGTCTAAACATTCCTCTTTCAAAATCATCAATCTCTTCCAAGAATGAGATCCCACTGTTGGATTGTTTGATTTATATCTGTTCTACATAAATTTATCCCACAAAGAATTCTGTGATTTAAATTTCCCAAAAATTCTCATAGCAGAAGTTGTTATCAAATTGTTGAAGTATGTAAACTCCAAAACAACTTCAGACTTCAGCCCCATAAACCATTGCCATAAACCCAATCATGCGAGTACTGTATTCCCAGTAATTTTGCCACACCATATCTCTTTTTTCACCTCCATTTATTTACTCCCAAAACGGTTGCCTCATTCTTTTTACCCACACTCTTGACAATGGGATTTTTAGTATCATTGGAGGCTATATCTTCAGTTTTCAAGTGGCGGTGGGGGATAATAAAGATAACAAGTGGATGCTATTTTTAAGACTTTGTTCAGCCTTTTGTAAAAATATACTCATTTGATTGAAAAATCAGACTCATACCATTTTGAAAAATCATAACCCATTGTAAAATCAAACTCAATCTAGCCTTTTGTAAAATCAAACTCATACCAGGTTGTAAAACTAAACTCGATGCAGCCATAGGAAAAATCAGACCCATAAAACTAAACTTCATTGAGAAACTAGCGATATACCAGATGGAAAAATCATGCTAGATGGTAAAATCAAACTCAATGCATCCTTTTATAAAATAAGATGATGCTAAATTGAAAAATCAGAATCATACAATATTGAAAAATATACCAGATGTTTTAAGGTTGTACCAAATAGTCTCAAATGCTTATCCTAATAAATCGGGACCTATAGGGGTGTTGTTAACTGATCTTGGTGCTTGAGATTAATCACTGATAAGAAGCAGCTCTTATGCACTGTAATATATTTCGTATGAAGATCTTATGCAGTGTAATATAATTTATCTTGGTGTTGGAAATTTATCATTTTTTCAAATGCTTTGTGCTGTTCTCAAAACGCTTATAATGATGGGATTATAACCTTCCACATGCTGGACTCCTTTACTCACTTTATTTTTTACTACAAGAGTATAACAGTTTCGGGTTGTTTTCGGTTGACAAACCATGCTCCATGCATTACTTTTTATTTTTTATTTTCGGTTTAGTCACATTATTATAATTCTGTTTACAGTTATTTTTCCAAGTGGTTTTAGCTTTCTTCACATCTGACATATTACCGGTTTATCTTTATGATATATATACAGACTTCATAACGATAATCTTTCTTTCACCATGACAACTGATCCAACCAGAGGCAATAATTCACAAATTCAGATTGAAGGAGAATCTAAATCCATTGAAGATATCTTATCCCTTCGTTCAGACTCTCCAAATGAGGTATCCCCTTTTAAATATACATTTCCTTTCTCTCATTCAATAGCTAATTATAATATAAATATTATATATTTCACAGGTTATATATGTCATCTGCAACGCAAGAATAACAGGTGTAGACGAAAATGGGGGTTGGTATTATGCAGCATGCAATCACTGCAATAAGAAACTTAAACATTATATCACTTCTTTCTTCTGTGAAACATGCAACACAGACAAACTTATTCCTTCTCCGAGGTATTTTATTCATACATCTTATTTTCATTTATTGTTCTACACATCAATTTTGACAAACATATACTTCTCCATACATAGGTACAAAATTCAAATCTCAGTCAATGACCAAACAACTACCACCACATTCGTACTCTTTAACAAAGAAGCTGAATCTTTAATCAATGTCCAATGTTCTGAGCTTGCAAATATTAATCATGACGTTTCCGTACGTTGTTCATAATAATTTTACTATTTTATGACTACATTCATTTTACCCATTCCTTTCTCAAAAAGAATATATTTACTATTTTCCACAAGTACCAAAAGATCCGCTACCACTAGCAATCAAAAGGATCATCGGCACATCACACAAATTTCGCCTGAAGCTCAATAATTACAACTTAATACGTGGCTATGAAAACTTCACTGTCTCAACCATTTTTAAAGATTCTTCAGACGGAAAACTTCAATGACTGACAACAACATTCAAAAGGTATTTTTTACATACTCACTAATAATTTTATATTAGAATTTCTTTTCTTACTCTAATCATATCTCATTTACATAATAGGAAACAAATCCAGTCTCAACAACACAAGAATCAATCATTATCATAGATAATCACAGTTCCTCTCACGGAAATGATGTCGAAAGCGAAGGTAATCCAAAAAGGAAGCTTCCTTCAAGGTATTTTAAAAAAATTTCCCATTTAAATTCTATTCAAATTTATTATACAATACTTTCAATATGTTTTTTTAACATATATTTTAATTTTTTTGTAGGAACGTGGACGCAAGGAAAAAAAGGATGATTTAACTTCATTTTCAAGATCTCATTCTTCATCAGCTTATTAAAACTTCTTCTCCTTCATCTAATTTCTATTTTCTTTCCTATCACAATGTAAAAACATTGCCTATCTTTGTATGCATTTCGACTGGGAGTTTAACGATCACTAACATTCATCAATTTCAATGTATTTAAGTTCTTTTATTTCTAATTATAATTTAATACTTCGATGCCTTCATTATGCATTAATTTATGTTCTAACCGCACATGACGCATGTTTCAACAGGTACCCAACATATTAAACTATATACCTTTCTATCTTTATCCATCACCGTAGTATTTTTGATTAATTGTTTCTTCGTTTTGAAATGGGTCTCCCTTTGTTTAATTTTTCTCCTGGATGTCATTAGAAACCTCATATGAGCTCGCTTTTGTTAAGTTTTAAATAGGGTCCTTTATTATGCCTTCAAGACCTTATGCACCGCGCATCGCGCGGGTTTCCACCTAGTCATAAGTAATAATATGATAAGTAGTTACATAGACCTTATTATAAAAGAAAATTAATTTTTCAACATGATCTTTAAAAATATTAACTTAGGAGTTCATTAGCTGTATGTTTTCGACTCTAACCTAAAAGATGATCAACACATTTTTCATTTGATTGTTGGTGTTTATAGGCATGCCTTAGTTATATAACTCTCTCTCTCTCTCATGGGTAAATCATAGTAAACAAGGTGAATCTGCAAAGTCTGGGTGGGCTCGAGCCTATCTATATATTATACATCTAATGGAGTAGAACATAAGTATTAATAGCATTTAATACTTAATGCAACTACAAGTATTATTGTTAGTCTTTGAGTACAAACCGTCACCTCCCTTGGAAAGCCAAACATCGCTAAAAACTAAATACAATACAAAAGGACTCCTGACTCTCCATTACCTCTGCTACTATTAAGGTTTGTCTCCCTTCAACAGTTTGAAAGTCGAGCATGCAACTGTTCCGTCTACCTCGTATTCATTGACCCATTACTGGGTGTTCATTGGTTTGATTATACAACCAAACGAGAGAGAGGGTGGTGCCATTCCACATAGTATTCAGACCCTCAATCAGAAAAGAACAACAAACACAACTCGGGTGATGATGGAATGGTAACCGAGGTCGGTTTATGGGCTGAATACAACTCCGGAGATGAAAATATTTAAAATGTGGTCAAATTGGTGAGTGTTTGATATTCTATTTGTATTGGATGAACTGAACGTTCGCCACATGTATTAGGTTTGGTATTGGATGTAGGGAAGATATTTTTTAGTTTGGTGGTATTTATAATTATGTTTTATTTATTAGTGGTTTACATCCGGTTTTTGTGGTTGTAATTTTTGAGATTTTGATTTTTTTATTCCGTAAATATGTTTTTTAGCCAAAAAGAAATTGCTCCCAGATCTGAAAATAAGTGTTATTTTTTTCTCAAAATATATATTTATGGCATGAAAATGTTTTTTTTCTTCCTGAAAATAAGGGTTTAGCTTTTTCTGAAAATAGGAAAATATGTTTTTTTTAGTTGGAAATATTTTTTTTCCTGAGGAGCACTGTTTCTTTGTTGCAACATGTTTTTTTTTCAATATTTTATATTTTTTAAAAGTCTTTTTCAATATTTTTCGATTTTAATATTTTTTCATTTTTTTCAAACTTTTAAAATGTTTTTTATATTAAATTCAGATTTTAAAAAAAAATCAGTATTTTCTATAATTTTTAAGTTTTTCAATTATTTTCTGTTAAGTTTCGAATTTTTAATGTTATGTAATCTCCAGTTTTTTAATTTTCTGTAATTTTCAGTCTTTTAATTTATTGTAATTTTTATTTATTTTTAATTTTTCAATATATTTAATATTCTATAAATTTCAATAGTTGTTTTTTTCAATTTTTATATTGTTTTTGTGATTTTCAGATTTTTCAAATAGTTTTCTATAATTTTCAAAATTTGAAAATATTTTCCGCCTAAAAGTGTCTTTTATTAAACTACATCATTTTTTTATATTTCATATGTATAGTTACTTATTTATTTGAGTATTTTACAAATATTGTACCAGGCCCGCGCATCGTGCGGGTTACATGCTAGTTTTAGATAATAACAGAACATGTGGTTGCTTAGACATGCTTATTATAAAAGAATATAAATTTTTGACTTATTTATTTGAGTATTTTACAAATATTGTACTAGGTTTGCGCATCGCGCGGGTTACATGCTTGTTTTAGATAATAACAGAACATGTGGTTGCTTAGACATGCCTATTATAAAAGAATATAAATTTTTGAAAGAATTTTTTAGATTTGGCTCCTATTTAGTCTACAATATTCAGTTAAACCCCTACATATTTTTTTTTGGGAGTTTGATCCCCATTTTTAACAATTACATTAGTCAACCATAGTTAACCGTTAGCCCACTCTACCCATTTTACCCTTAGTTCAACTCAACCGCCAACAATTAAAGTCATTAGTATTTAAAAATATATATAAATAGTTTTTTTACATAAAAAATATTATTTTATTTTAATAAATTTTAATATTTATATAAATATATTTTTTTGTACAAACGTTAATATTTATGTTAATATATAACTAAAAACATTTCTATATAAAATATTAATATTTATATTAATAACCGTTAATATTTATATACAAAATACTTTTTATACAAAATAATTTCACTTTATATATATATATATATATATATATATATATATATATATATATATATATATTTCTTTTTTCTTACATTAATATGCATTAATGATTATATAAATTTCAATTATTGAGTTTGTAAGAGAGCACTTCTTTTTGGGTGATGCAAGGAAGAGGTAATTTCTCTTGTTACCTCAGTGTTTATGATAAAACTGAGGTGTAATCCCTAGTGATAGTGAAGGGAAAATATACTTTGCAAGAATGATATTAAACGAGCTCAATGGTGAAGGACAATATGCTCGAAAGAGAAAATCAATTGCAAAGAACAAAACAACTAATATGGTTCATCTGACTTGGGCTTTGTCCACGGAAGCTCGAGTTTTATTTCACTTAGAGATTTAAAATCAGTGCTTACAATCACTCATTGTCAACAATAAAACTTCTCCCCTCAAGTGTATATAACGTTTGAACTCTCTCTTCTCTCTTCTCTCTTGTATTGTATGCCATTCTAGTTGTCTCTCCTACTGTGGGTTTTTTCTTCCTTTTTTCAATGGAATAATGTAACATATATAGTCTCAACCTCAATCTCATGGCACCTTGAGTGCCTTTTTCCCTTTTGGACCCTTCTGCTGTTAAACCACCATCAACTATTTTGATGGAGGATAAACATGTTAAACATGGTTTAAAATTGTCTTAAAACATGGATGGAAGTATTACTTTAATGGAAAGTGATAAGCGCACTGCCCAATACATTATATAAAGTCAGCATGCATGGGATCATATGTAAATGGAATATTTCTTTATGTCAGATTGTGCTCTTTGCGTCAGCACCTTTTTACAGCTCATTAATACTTCAGTCGAGCAAGATGATGGTAATTCGCAACATGTTCAATCGGGTGAGCTGTTTCGCAACATGCCTGATCCTATAGAGTTATTTCGTTGTCTATTTCCTCGAAAGCATTTTCCTAGAGAACTTTCCCAGCTAAGTTTATCGATGGTGCATTGAGCTTCCTCGGATATGCTATACTCAGTCTTTCGAGTGTTCTGATTAACGTCGTCCATATAACATCTAATGAAATCACCCTTGTTTAGTAAAGTAACTTATCTCTGAGTAAGGGATTTTATAAATAAACCCCTCCTACATTTTCTCCCTCATAGATAAAGTTATGAAACAAGAAGTTTCTATACGAAGCACCTCATTTGGATAATTTGTAAGAGAGAAATACCTTGGTCAGGGAAATCGAAGCATCTTAAGTCACAACAATCATTACTGCAACCTCTTAATTTTAAATCCTGAGTCGGGGAACCTTTGTTCGATGAATCTCAAACTGAAGAACCTTCTACTAAAGAACCTTCCGTCGAAGAACATTATCTGTACACGTGTTAATTTTCGCCCACTTGGATCTCAAAAGTGTGAATTAATCATTTCTTTATCTTTGTATTAAATGCTAGTCTCACTAGCTCGGATATCACAATCATGTCTTCCTACGTGTACCCACAAGACGATTTTTGAGACATTGGGTTATGCAATCATTATTTTGCCCCTAATTTCAAACAGTCGTTTTGTTTAATGAACCCTCAAAAGCCTTTTAAAACAGTTATAGAGGAGAAACCCTAAAAAAGCTCTTCACATTCCTTTCTTAAAAAAAATTCTAACACTTATCTTATCGCCATTAAAATTCAAGCTCCCAAACCTATGTAGAGAGAGAAATTGTGTTCCTTTCTTTTTGTAAAGACTTCATCCTTTCCTTATTCTTTGACGATCGTACTCATGGTCTGGCCATTTCTTTAATAATTTCATAATGTTTCTTTTGATTATACCTTTTTCTCATTCGACAATGTCATCGTCAAGTAAGGTTGCAAAAAATTATGGTAAATGATCAAGTAGGGCTCCATTATTCGAGTTAGCAAAGAGAGAAGCTCTATTTAAGCATTATCGTCGTGCTCCATACTTTAGGGAGACAAAAAAATTTTGGCGAATGAGTAGGGATTTTCTATAAATTTGCAAGGATTGGAATTGAAAGTCGATCTGCCTGGGAATCATTCTGAGGGAGGTAATCTTTCTCCCTATGGTATCTTAAGACTTTTGTTAGAAATGGGATGCTTCCCTTATTCCAATATTGAATTTGAGGAATTCAGCGGTTCACTTGATGATTTTGCTGCATGGACCACATATATTTATAAGAAGTAAGATGAGACTTTTCTCCAAGTTGGTATTTCCAATTCCGCTTATTGGTTTGGGGATTTTACCCTTTCTAAAAATAACTCTGCGCTCCACCTGCTATTTTCTAGGTGGAATTACTTATCTCACACTTTCGTAATGTCTTAGAGTGAGTTCACAATCATATTAGAAGATGTGTGTGAACCGATGGGAATAGAGCCATGTAGTGGTGTTCCTTATAATGATGAACCTCTAGATAACATAGAGGCTAAAGCTCGAATGTAGCTTGATAGACTTTATCGCGAGTGCATTAGTGATCTTCAAATGCCTTTTTTGGCAAGTTGATCAAATATTTTTACAAAGTTCCTTCAAAGATGACCAATGAATAAAAGGAAAAGGGTATGATACCTGATACACCATCCGATCCTAGAAAAGATCGTACTTTAAAGTTAGCGACTTACATTTTATGCCCACTTTGTCTCTTCTTCTTTCCTGGCAAGCCCAATGATCAGCCACGTAGGGACTTAATAAATTTTTCAAACAGGCTATCTCATGGAGTCATCATTCATTTGGCTGTTATAATGTTGGGATTTTTATATACCCAATAATTGCTCTGTTGGTAGGTATGATGTTTCTAACTTTGCTAATACAATCTTTTTTATGGGGTTCCTCTACAATAGGTTCCCTAAGCTTGCTCCAATTGAGATCTCAATTATCAAGTTTACAGTCAGGCACCAAGGATTGTTGCGTTGGAACCACGAACAAAGTAAGAAGGATTTCCTCCCTTTAATTGATATTCAGAATAATTTTGTCAATAAACCTTACTCTTAGAAAAATCATGGAAAAACATAGTCATTCTTCAAAGATGAAGCTTACACAGTTCATTTGATTGATCTGAAGCGTATGTTATTAAACATCCTTCATCGACTATGGTACTTATACCTATACCCAACCGTCTTCCTTCATTTACTGAGTGGGAAAAAGAGAGCGAAGCTTGTAACCCCCATCGCTATGCTAGTCAATTTGTTTTTGACCAAGGTGTCCCCCTACCCATTTGTCAAAATAGTAGGATCGATGATTCTTTCTATGATGCATACCTTGATTTCACTCGTTGTAGTGTATTTTTTTCTCCATTTTTCGAAAAAGGCATGGTGATGTTTTGATGAGATGGATTTGTTACTTTTGGACAGCCAACTAAGGTAGTTTAGAGCTTTTGTGAGAACTCAATCGATTTATCCCAATATGGAATGTTTTGGGCCGAATGAACTTAGCCTTAAAAATAACTCCATTACTAGTTTGGAGTTTGAGTTTTTAGTATTAGAAATATTGATTTACCTGCAGATTTCCCTCATTTTCTCCTAATTAGTGAGATTGTTCAAGGTGAAAAAGGGCAAGAAAGCCCAAAAAGGAGTTATTTGTACAAAGAGAAAGTTCAATTAATAGCAGATCCCATGAAGTCCAAAAATCCCAAGAAGTCCAAAGTGAATCGAGGTTTCTCTGAGGTTGTTGGCGTACCCCTAGAATCCGTTGCTCCCCCAAACCAGATCTTGTTGAAAAGATGCATTTAATGGCAATTGATGTTCAATTTAAAATGAATCCCATTCCTGCTAGTGCAGATGATGCTTTAGTTGGTTTAGAGAGATGCCACCCAGTTATAGATGTTCTTGTTTCTCGGGTTCATCGAAAACAAGTTACTCCAGAAGTTCTAATAGAGAAAAGATATTCAACTGACATGCCTCCTTAACGAAAGAAATATTTGAAGAAGAAGTTAAGTCAGTCACGCGTGATCATTAATCCAACTCCTTCTCCACAAGGTTCCTCTTAGCAGACTTTAATTGATTAACCAAGTGGTATTTAGGAGGATACTTCCAAGAATGATTCTCAGTCTAAGCAACTTCAGCAATCTCTTGGTAAATCTTTTCTGTATGTATGGAAATATTTCTTTATGCAAGAAATACATTCTATAAAATTTTCCTTACTTTTCTCTTACATGATATTCCTTCATCTCCAATGGACGTTGTAAATATTGATGACGACCCTCCATTTAAGGAATAATTAAGTTCAGTTATTAAAGACAACCATGTTACACCTTCTCCACTTCTCCGTTCTTTAATCAATTACCCCATTCTTTAATGACTTGAATTAATTATGTTGCTGGTGTAGCATAAAAATTACCTATTGACGAAGAGCCAGTGATGATTCCAAGTGAAGCTGCCGAGTATTCCATTCCCCCAACTCCTTTATCTTTAATGGATTTGACATTAACTATGGTTCCTCCATCTATATGTGGAGGTAGGTTGAATATCATTTCTATTGAGACTAGTATTTTACCATCTTAGCATGTTGATTACTGATACTTAGATTAATATTTTCAACTTCAGGTGAATATAATATTAAGGTAATTTCCTATAAAATGAAATATTATTCTCTGTATGCTTTTAGGCAAAGACTCTATTTGTGAGTTCCTTCAGTTTGTGGTGTTTCATATTTTCAAGAGTGAAGAGAGAGATCATCCGTCTCTTTTAACTGAGGTTGATTCGATTTTATTCTCGATTATTGCAGTAGTGGAACCTCAAGCTTCCTCTAGTAGTGCACCAGTTCAAGCTTCAAAGAGTGTCTCCTCCTTATTCTTCTGCTGATGAGGTAGTTTTTCATAACTCTGGATGAATCTCTTTATGTCTTATCTCAATTATAACTAAGATTTTAATATAAATTTACACTTTATAAGTCAATTTAATAGCTTGCTACTAAGGTTTTTCTCAAAATTTACACTTTGTAAGTTAGCTTAGTAACTTACTACTAAGATTTTTCAAATTTTACACTTTTTAGTTCAACTTAGTAGCTTACTACTAAGGTTTTCTCAAAATTAACACTTTGTAAGTCAACTTAATAGTTTACTACTAATGTTTCTAAGAAAATAATTTACACTTCATAAGTCAACTTAGTAGCTTACTATTAAGGGTTTTTTTCAAAATTTATACTTTATAAGTCAACTTAGCAGCTTATGACTAAGGTTTGTAAGGACATTTTTGTCCATTATCAATTTGTTATGTCGCACGCCGCTACACCGTTGAAGAAATGTCGCACGCCGCTACACCGTTGAAGAAATTCAAGATTCATACAGTCATCAACGGATCCGAATATCAAAAAAAGAAGAGGAATCAAAGTCTGACAGGCCGGACCGGTCCGCCCAGAATAAAAGAACCGATATGCCTGTGGACTGGTCCGCCTGCTGAAAGCCAGTATACCCCGGACTGATTGCGAACCGAAGATGCCAAATATAAAAAGAACCGGTCCGCCTCAGACCCGGACCGGTCCGCCTGGGATAAACTTCAACAGATCGTGTTAAGATTTTTAAGGCCCAAGACTTCTTATTTAATCCCACTATGGGAAGTGGTTTTCCATGACTTCCACACACGATTTTCAGAGTACAAAAAACTCTAAGTCTTCACCTATTGAGACCTAGACTCTAGATTTTTTATTCACACAAATTTCCAAACATTTGTGAATCTCTTTGCAACCCAAGAACACACTTTTGTTGTTCATACCATTGTGGAGAAGACCGTTCTTCTTCTTCATTGCAGCCCTACTGGAAAGGGATAACTCCAGCTGCCGACTACAGAATCCGACACCTGAGGGTAATTCTTAGTCACTTGTATTTTCATTGTAATCCAAAAATTGTATAGTTACAATATTATAATGGAAATAAATGGTTTTGCCCCTTTGGGGGATTTTTCCTCACAAGCATGTGTTTGAATGTTCTTGCTTAGTTCATTATCTTATTCAATCACATACTGTTGCATGTTTAGGGTTTGTTTGAGTTAAAAAGTGTTTAATATATAATTTTCTTATTTGAATGCAAGAGCATACTCTCTCAAATTGGTATCAAAGCAGGTTACGCTAAACTATCGCGTATTCCTATTTTCCGCAAAATTTTTCTAAGATATCAATTTTCTGAAAAAATTGATTTTTGAAAAAGTGCGTGTTCAAATGGAGAAGTTATATAATAAAATGCCAGTTTTTGACGGGACAAACTATGCCTATTGGAAAGCCCGTATGAGATCTGCATTAAAAGCCATTAATGAGCGTGTCTGGATTTTGGTTAAAAGATGGTGGACACCTCCCTCCGTGACTGTTGATAATGTGATCAACTTGAAACCTGTCACTTCTTGGACTGAAGAAGAATTTAAATGGTCATCTTTTAATTCTAAGGGTCTAAGTGCTATTTCTGAGTCTGTCACACCTGATGAGTTCAAACGAATAATGTCGTGCACCACGTCAAAAGAGACATGGGATGTTTTACAACTCACCCATGAAGGAACAAATGCTGTGAAAGAGTCTAAATTGCAAAATTTAACAACTCAATTTGAAACCATCACCATGCATGAATCTGAATGCTTTGATGAATTTTATGCTAGACTTTCTGACATTGTGAATACTAGCTTTAATCTTGGTGAACATATTCCTAATGCTAGAGTTGTTAAAAAGATTCTTCGTTCTTTGCCTAAACGTTTTATCCCTAAAGTCACTGTGCTAAATTCTATAGGTAATTTAAATACGCTAAAATTGGAAGAACTTGTAGGAGATTTGCAAACATATGAAATTGATATGTTACCTAAAACTGCTAAATCTAAAGATAAGGGAATTGCTCTTAAAGACCAAGAGAGAAAGAGTGAGGGGTCGGCTAGAAAGAGGGCAGAGTCACCTTTGGAGATGGGAGCAAGTATAGCATTATAGGACGTGGTACTGTCGAGTTACCTGGATTCCCTAAGCTAGAAAATGTTTTGTACGTCAAAGGTTCGAAATCAAACCTTCTCAGCATTAGCCAGCTGTGGGGTGGCAATTTTTGACACGACACGATAACCCAACACGAACTCGACACGAAGTTAGCGGGTTAGGGTTGATGATTTCTTGACACGAACCCGAATATGACACGACCCGCCAACACGAATAATAAATGGGTTGGGTTAGTGTCAAACACGTTTAACTCGAAAATGACACGAATAGATCCGTTTAACTCGTATTTTATAGAGATTATATTAGATAATTTATATATCTTGATAGACATTCTATAAAATTCATGGAGAATTGGACGATAAATTACTTATGTGTTGCAAGAAGTTGAAATTAATTAAATTTAAGTTATTGTAGGCCTATGAGTGGTATAATTGGTTAAGAGAGAAGAAACAAATTATTTTATATTTTACTTAATGGGTTATGCGGTTCAACCCGAACACAACACGATAATAAATAGGTCGGGTTAGTGTTTGCTCATATGACACGATTAGTTAAATGGGTCGGGTTAGGGTTGACTAATACTTAACACGAACCCGACATGACACGACCCGAACACGACACGACGCACACGAATTGCCACCCCTAGCTGTGCGACACTGACTTTGCAGTAAAGTTTGACCGGGACGCGTGTAAAGTCTACAATCAAGCCGGTAAACTTTTGATGCAAGGGGTGAGGACTGAGGATAATTGCTATGGAATTGAGCCCACGTCCTCACTTGTCTACAACAGCGTCACGATCACTCCTATGGATCTGTGGCATAAACGTCTAGGTCACATGAACGTTAGAGATCTCAACCGCTTAGCTAAAAAGGACCTAGTACTTGCCTTACCATCTCTTGGAAAGTCAACTTCAACCGTTTGTGGACCCTGTCAGATGGGAAAACAAATCCGTAGTCCCCATAGGAAGTTGCATTCCATTACCACCTCTCGTGTTCTTGAGTTGATTCACATGGATCTTATGGGTCCCACTCGCACTGAGAGTCTAGGTGGTAAGAGGTATATCCTCGTGATGGTAGATGATTTCTCCAGGTACTCCATTGTAGGTTTTCTGAGAGGGAAATCCGATGCTGTAGAATTTTTAACGACCAAGTGTCGTGTCCTGCAAAATCAACACGATGTCACTATTAATATGATGCGTAGTGACAATGGCACTGAATTCAAAGAAGCAAAGGTAAATCTTTACTGTGATAGCCTCGGGATCAAACATGAGTTTTCTGCTGTGAGAACTCCTCAGCAAAATGGGATTGCTGAGAGAAAGAATAGAACGATCCAAGAAATGGCTAGATTTATGCTTCTAGGTCGTAAAGTTTCTAGGAGATTTTTGGCAGAGGCAGTGTCTACTGCATGCCACACGGTGAATAGGGTTTATTTGCGTCCACACACACTTCAGACTCCTTATAAGTTGTGGACTGGCAAGAAGCCCAACCTGGCATATTTTCGTATTTTTGGGAGTAAATGCTACATCCTACGGGATAGAGAGCAATTAGGAAAGTTCGACTCCCGGAGCGACGAGGGAATATTTCTAGGATATTCATCAAATAGCAGAGCATACCGGGTTTTTAACCTGAAGAGCTCTAAGGTTATGGAATCAATAAACGTCACCGTGCAAGATGATGAACCTCCGACAGTTATTGATCCTAACTTTCAGTGTGAGGATGAGGATTGTTCTGACAGTGATTTACCTGTTCCTCTCTCACACTCTGTGGACCCTACTCTTGTGCTAGGGGACACACCTGCTTGGGTTCACAAGAGTCATGACCCTTCTTCCATTGTTGGTGATCCCAATTTAGGGGTCAAGACTCGTGCCCAACTAGAGAACGTTGTTAGCCATCTTTGCTACACGTCCAAAGTCGAGCCCAAGAACCATAAAGAAGCACTCAAGGATGAACACTGGATATCTGCTATGCAGGATGAGTTGCTTTAGTTTAAAAAGAATAATGTCTGGGAACTAGTCCCCCGACCTAGTGAGACTAATGTGATAGGTACCCGGTGGATTTTTAAGAATAAAATGGATGAAAATGGTACCATAATCAGAAATAAGTCTAGGTTGGTCGCTCAAGGCTACACACAGATAGAGGGTGTAGACTTTGGGGAGACATTTTCTCCTGTTGCGAGGCTTAAGTCCGTCCGTCTTCTGCTCTCCATCGCATGTCATCTGCACTTCAAGTTATATTAGATGGATGTCAAGAGTGCCTTTCTGAATGGCATTCTACATGAGGAGGTTTATGTGGAACAACCAAAAGGGTTTGAAAACCCTTAGCACCCGGAGCACGTCTACTATCTGAGGAAAGCCTTGTATGGTTTGAAGCAAGCACCCCGTGCTTGGTACGAGAGGCTTACTTCCTATCTCTTAGCTCGTGGCTTCAAGAGAGGGGGAGCAGATATGACGTTGTTCATCAGGAGAGATGACGGTGCTATTTTGGTTGCCCAAGTCTATGTGGACAACATAGTCTTTGGCTCCACATGCTCCCAGCATGCTCACCACTATGAGGAGGATATGAAAAGTGAGTTTGAAATGAGCATGGTTGGTGAGCTTACATTCTTCCTTAGTCTCCAGGTTCGTCAGCTAGAGGATGGGATGTTCATCTCCCAATCCAAGTATGCTAGAGACCTAGTGAAGAAATTCGGTTTAGACTCCGCTAAGCATGCATGTACACCTATGAGTACCACTACCAAGCTTAGTAAGGACACTTCAGGCAAGGACGCAGAGAAAACCTTACATCGGAGTATGATCGGTAGTCTTCTCTACTTGACTGCCAGTCGTCCCGACATCGCCTTTAGTGTTGGAGTCTGTGCGCGATATCAGGCGTCCCCAAAAGAGTCACATTTACTTGCTCTAAAACGTGTTATTAAATATGTGAGTGGGACTCTCTCATACGGTATTTGGTATTCCTTTGATACCGATGACCGTTTGTCCGCCTATTCGGATGCCGATTGGGTCGGGGATGTAGATGGTTATAGGAGCACTTCTGATGGGTGTTTCTATTTTGGTTCTGCTCTTGTCTCCTGGCTGAGCAAGAAGCAAAATTCCATCTCTTTGTCCACTGCGGAGGCTGAGTACATAGCCGCCGGGAGTTATTGCACATAACTCTTGTGGATGAAGCAAATGCTAGAGGATTATGGGATTTCACAGGACACCATGATTATTTCCTCTGACAACACGAGCGCAATACACATATCCCGCAATCCAGCTCAGCATTCGCGCACCAAGCACATCAGGATACGTGAGCACTTTATTCATCAGTTAGTTGAGGAAAACACTGTATCCCTGAGTTTTGTTCCCACCGACCGTCAGTTAGCCGAAATTTTCACGAACCCTTCAGATGCCCTTAGATTTGAGAGTCTTAGGAAGTCTTTGGGGATTTGCACAGTTGACTGAGGGGTTGGTCTATGTCTAGAATAGGATGTTTCTTCATGTTCATATCATATGCTTCCTATTGCTAGTCTGTTTTATATGTACCGTTGCTTAGTTGTACAGCTATTTATTTATTCTTTTTATTTTTTATATTTCTTTTGAAAAAATACAAAAAGATTTTCCTTTAAGAAATTTTTAAGGAAAGCACAAAAAGATTTTATTTTACTAAAAATTTTAAGAAAAGCACAAAAAGATTTTATTTTACTAAAAATTTTGAGAAAAAAAAATCCAAAAAGATTTCTGTTTTTGCTCCTTTTATGGATGAGCATTTAAGATAGCCAAGTCACAACTTCTTTCCATATATCCATGTGACTGTTTGATAGATATTTGAGAGGCTACATCATTTCATCCATGTGCTTTACATTGTTTGAAGTCTTTGAGATGTAATTAGTGATATCTTCCTACATGTTTGACTCCTATATCCTTTATTGCACACATGCACGGCTATATTTGATTATTGCACTTGTCTATCTCATATTGGCTTGAGTGTTTCCATCTCAATTCTGTCTATACAACTTACAATATGCGATAAAACTTGACAAGATTGGAATGCATGTAAAAATAGTTTTGGTGAGACTGTGTGTTTTTGTACAAACGGGGAGGGGCTGCGAAAGGTAATCATCTATCCTTTGCGCAAAAGCCACCGTTAAAAAGGACCTAAAAAATGGAGGAATTTTAATATCCGAGGTCCAAAGAGGTTAAAAGAGCCCAAAAAATTTAAAGGCAATAACAATAATTTCATGTCAAATATGGGCCACTTAGGTTTCACCATCAATTCTCCAAAGTTTGAGAATTTAGAATACCTCTATTCAAAATATATATCTGAGGGAGTTTGGTTGGAGAATCTCCAAACGGGTTTGCACTTCCTTGAAAGTCCTAAAAAAGCATAAATCGTTTTGGACGTTATTGGTGTGAAAATCACTTTAAGCTTTGATTTATTGATTTGATTGAGTCAATATCTTATATTGTCATTCTTTTTCACCAAAGGACGTATTTGAGTTCATTCGCTAGGAGTATCCAATATTCATCGTGCAAATATGTCATGTTTGTATGCATTGATTTTCCTATCGAATTTGATCACTCCACTTTATTTACGCTATCATCGACTTAGTTGTTTTTTTGTGATCATTCATGGTGTGATTTTATCCTAGTGACACTCCATACTTGCTTATTTGATTTATTTCTCTCATTTGTCTATTTGGGGACATCATAAAAAGGGGGAGAAAATTATCTTATTATGGGGGAGATTTGAAAGTTTGAGTTTTCTCATAAATTGGTATATATGTCTATCTCATTTCAAACTCGATACGTCACTTGGCATTTTGTCTTTTTTCATGTGTGTAGGTACTACATGGATTATCATTGGATTGCACACCCTGATGTGAAAAGTGTTGAGATTCCTGAAGAGTTGAAGAGCAAACGTTGAAGTCTTATTCAATTGTATCTTTCCAGTTTTGGGTTCATGGAAGGGTAGATTTGTATATGCATCTTTAGTTGTTTGATAAATCGGATGTTTGTTTTTATGTATGTGCCGACATAGACATAGGGGGAGATTTGTAAGGACATTTTTGTCCATTATCAATTTGTTATGTCGCACGCCGCTACACCGTTGAAGAAATGTCGCACGTCGCTACATCGTTGAAGAAATTCAAGATTCATACAGTCATCAATGGATCCGAATATCAAAAGAAGAAGAGGAATGAAAGCCTGACAGGCCGGACCGGTCCTCCTGCTGAAAGCCAGTATACCCCGGACCGATTGCGAACCGAAGATGCCAAATATAAAAAGAACCGGTCCGCCTACCCGGACCGGTCCGTCTCAGACCCGGACCGGTCCGCCTGGGATAAACGTCAACAGATCGTGTTCAGATTTTTAAGGCCCAAGACTTCTTATTTAATCCCACTACGGGAAGTGGTTTTCCAAGACTTCCACACACTATTTTCAGAGTACAAAAAACTCTAAGTCTTCACCTATTGAGCCCTAGACTCGAAGTTTTTTATTCACACAAATTTCCAAACATTTGTGAATCTCTTTGCAACCCAGGAATGCACTTTTGCTGTTCATACCATTGTGGAGAAGACCGTTATTCTTCTTCATTGCAGCCCTACTGGAAAGGGATAACTCCAGCCGCCGACTGCAGAATCCGACACCTGAGGGTAATTCTTAGTCACTTGTATTTTCATTGTAATCCGAAAATTGTACAGTTACAATATTATAATGGAAATAAATGGTTTTGCCCCTTTGGGGGATTTTTCCTCACAAGCATGTGTTTGAATGTTCTTGCTTAGTTCATTCTCTTATTCAATCACATACTGTTGCATGTTTAGGGTTTGTTTGAGTTAAAAAGTGTTTAATATATAATTTTCTCATTTGAATGCAAGCGCATACTCTCTCAAGGTTTTTCTCATTGAATACACCTGCTTAGTGACATATCATAAATCTTGCTAAGGTTTTAGCTAAATCTTATATTTCATCTTCCTTTATAGTCTGTTATAGGAAGTAACCCTCTTGAGGCACCTCAACCTGTTGTGCCTTCTGTTGAGGTGGATCTAGATGGTCCAGCTCATTCTCACTCATCCTCCCACGATGATCAAGGTTTTACCACCAACGTGGAAACTGAGGAGAGTGGGCATGGTTTTGAATCTCTTTTGTTAAACGTGATACCATCACAGTATTACCGTCAGGTTCTTGAGAATATCACTCAAGTACTTGATCATAGAACAGTCATTAAAGCTCATTTTTTTGTGTTCTTGATTGACTTTTGAATTCTCACCCTGAAATTTTTACTATTGAATGCGTTAAACTTCACAACTTGATGATGACCTATATTTTACAAGGGACTACTACCGTTATAGCTGAGGTTGAGAATATTTCATCATTTTCCTTAGAAGGAATCTCAAAGCTTTTTAGAAAAGACGAATTTAATTTTTCTTAGCTAATCAATAAGTTAATGGATTTGAAATAACCTCAGCTAGTAGCCTGTCATTCTAGATATCTTAAAATTTTAGAGGATCTCAAGGCTGAAGAAGGAACATTAAGAGAGATCACCCATTAGCTTGAGAAGTGTGATCAAGAGGTAGCTATGGCTGAGAGAACTTAGATTAATGCCAAGGGGAAGTGTGAACTCGTGTTTAAACGAAAGATAGAGGTTAAAGTCAACCTTTCTCCCAAGTATAAGCATTAACGAAAGGGTGATCAAGATATAGCTACCTCAGTCAGAGAGATCTTCTTTACTGCTTCCAGTTTAGGATTTTTGTTAGGATAAACTCATTATTTTGTACCTCTGGATAGTAGTCCTTTTTGATGTTGTAATTATCCCAATTTGAAATATAAAGAGATTATTTGTTCTTGAATCTCATATGTGCATTTCATTCTTTTCTTCAACACTTAATTAAAAAATACGACAAATTGATATGCTTCTTCACATTTCTTCAAGCAAAAGAAAACTACTAGTATCTTTCTCAGATATGATAAATTTTTAACTACTTGTTGTTTACTTTGAAAGGCCTACCATCTTCAATTTTTGAAATCAGACAATAACTTAAGTCATGTATTTATCTGATAACATATAGTCCCTCCTAATTTGCTACAAGTTTTGGCAAGTAAAGTCCTTTAATATGATTAATAATAAACTTTAAGATCAAATTGCCTTCCACAAGCTTCCAATGTCTCACGAGGCTCTCATGAGCTTTGGAAAGTTACTTCGTGTAAATATAAAAATAATTTCTTGCGTTATCTTTATGTTAATCTAGTACTTCTAGTTAAACATTCCTACTTTGAAGAAGCATATTGATTCCAAAGGAATATCTGGCATGTGTCACTTCTAACTCCACTGGAAGTATTTCTTCATCTCCATAAACTGAGGGTAAGGGCGTGTAACATGTTGGCTTCCTCTTGGTTGTTCAATATACCCATAGCACGATAGGTAGCTTGTCATCTAATGCACCAAGAAAATACTCCATCATTTTGGCTAAAAAATTAACCAAAGTCTTGTTTATAGCTTCTTCTTGACCATTACCATTAATCAGTTAACATTGTCACCTCTTTGTTGATGGAATTAAATTATCTGAAAGAATAGCCTTGGGAATGCCAAAACGATACATGATATATTCTCTAATGAATTGTGCCACCATTCTTGCTGTTGATCTTTTCAAAGGTACTACTTCTGTTCACTTTTAAAGAACTTAGTTGCCATAAGAATTCATATTTTACCCCAGATAGAGGTTTAATTATCCTTACAAAGTCAAATTCCCAAGTATAAAAAGGATAAGGTGCTGCTAGTAAGTGAAAATTAATCGATGGAGCATGGATTAGATTTCCATGAAGTTGGAAATCTTTGAAATTTAAAATAAACTCCACTAAATCTTTCTCCATTGTTGGCCAATAATATCTAAATGTCACGTTTTGATCATATAATTGGGCTCTTCCAATGTGAGATGGATTGTGACCTTGTTTGAGAACCACTTTTTCTTTCTATATGGTAATGCATTATAAAGGCCTGTTGAAATTAGAGTTGGCAATTTTTTACCCGATAACCCTTTTACGGTAATAACCCGAAATGACCCGATTAGCTTGCATAAATTTAAGACTACCCAAAACTTATACTAAAATAAAAATCAACACGACTAAAAAATGACACGACTAACCCGAATTTACACCCCTAGTTGAAATATCCTCGGCGATAGACCTTTTCCTCTAGTAAATAAGACCTTGGGGATCTTCTTCTATGTTCTATAGCTTATGCTTTTTCTGTTGGAACCAGTCCATCTTTGATATAGTCAATTTAAGGCTACCTCGAGTCCTTTTAACTTCCAATAAGTTGCATTCAGTTGGCTGAAAATAGATTTGGCATTTATCATAATCTCTTTGTTTTTGTAAAAACCCTGGAATTTACTAATTTCAAATTAAAATATAATTTCCTTTTAAATAAATGCGGAAGCGTTGTGAATGATGGTTCAACTTGAAAACAAACAAATAACAAATTTTAATTCCTTAAACACATTAAAATTACACCAAGTGAAGTAAAATTACTCGATTAATATATTCACTTAAACCAATTAATTCAATCCAAGTCCTAGAATTTGCCTAAGTCATATTTATCAATATTAGTAGATTAGGCGAAACCAAAATTTAGCAAAAGACTTGAATTAAATAAACTTTACCCAATATTTAATTTAGTCCCAAATTAAAGTAAGTGTGATAATTTAAATCGAATTTTATCTTGAATTATCCTACGCATGCGTTCTAAATAAATTATGCAAGATAAAATAAATCAATCACACTACGCCGCGATGTACGAGGAAAAACCCAAGACGGGAAACAACCTCGGACGGCCCTAGCCACAAATCCACTAGATACGGAATTACAATTACAAGACATATAGACTTACAACTTACGACTCGATCCCTCTCAAGCCTCGACGCTTATTCTTGTAGAAACCTCTTCCTAGCGAATAACCTTGGAACACTACCGCGGTCTCGGAATCCACCGATGGGACTTTATATGGTCACCGTCACCCGAGCATGGAGCCTTTCTCCGTGTGGGTAAAACAACATAGAAACACTTCTTTTTTCTTTCTTTGTGGGTGGTGGAAGCAAAACCCAAAACTTCTCTTCAATTGGTTGTAAATACTAGAGTGACGAAAATATTTCTCTAAAAATCTCACTCAAAACATGAACATTTTCCTAAATAATTTTTTTCTCTCAAACTCTCTCTAAGAGATAAACTAGGATGGAAAAGTTAGGAAAAGTTAGATTGGAAAATGTTCTTCCCGCACATATTAAAGTCTGAAAAAGTTGGTTAAAAACCAAGTGGGGAAGTGGGTGAAAAACTGCCAATAACTGTTCCCGCCTGACAGCTCGTTCGAACGGCATTTCGTTCGAACGAAATCTCGTTTGAACAAGTCTTCTAACGACGCTCCAGTATGGACTCGTTAGAAGATCGTTGGAAATCTCGTTAGAACGACAATCTCGTTCAAACGACATTTCTAACGACGGACCAGTATGCCTTAGTGGGAACTCGTTGGCAAAACTCGTTCGAACGACATCTGGTTTGAACGAAAAAACTCGTTCGAACGACATATCTAACGAACGACCAGAAAGTTTGAAAAATTCATTTTTAGCCCAGAAAACTTTATAAACATTCATTTAAAGTTTTATTTAATTCTTTCTGAAAATTAAAACACGGTTTTTATAAAACCTAACACCCAATAAACTTTGTTCCAAGGTCCTATATATATATAATTGTATTCATACCTTGGGAGCATGGAACTATAGTTGATGACGTAGAAACGAGACACGCAAACCGGCATTTTGATGAAGCTTTATACTCTTTGCCGCTACGTCTTCAACAAACACTTCATAGGCTTGAGAATATTACAATTAAATACTATCCTATGAATAAATATTTTTGTCCGGAATTGAGCCAAAACTATATATGGACTCAATTGGAAATTTGTGTCCTTAAAAATCTCCCCCTTTGGCTATTCCGGGACAAAAACCAAACAAAAATCCTAAAGGGCCATCAAGCTCACTAGACTCAAAACATAACCCACCCAAACTTGACTCAACCCAAGGATCAAACGCTTTGCCATTAAACAATGCCGCTTTAGAAGAAATCCTGCACACTTAAGCAAACTCATCAAATGCATAGGGAATATCAAAGTATTAAATGCAATTTTAATTAATTACTCCCCCTAAATTAATTCTCCCCTTTATCAAACACATGACCTACTTAGAAAGACGTCTCCCCCTAAGATAAATCTCCCCCAAACTAAGATACGATAATAATAGGATTAGATACCATTTCTCCCCCTATCATCATTTCATTCTCCCCCTTTTTGTTCAGGAATAGGCAAAGGACAAAGAACTAATAAACATAAACGCATGTTGAAGCTGAAAGTGATAAGACATGAAAGCATATGGGCAATAAAAGCAAGGCAAAGACAAACAATTATCATATATATATATATATATTAGAAATATACCAATAGAGTACTAGCATATATATATAGATATAAACACACACATGACACAAAATACAATAAGTTTGCTCACTCGTATGGCAAAAATGTGTCATATGGAAATGTAAGTGTAGGGGTGTGAACTAGCAACAAATAAATTTAGGCCCAAACACTTAAAACATGTTCATGGAGTTCTCATTTGATTGCAAACTTTATCACATTTAAATATAACCTCATGTGACAATATGAAGATTGAACTCAATGAACAAACATACACAATGCATACAAGCCTAGCATGACGATGATTCTACAAACCAAATAGATTCATGACATTAAAGACAACTAGGATAAACGGACATTGTGAAAACCGTTGATATACCATTCAATTCTCCCTCAATAAGCATATATATTATTTTGTTTTGGAATGAATATATCAAACAAACATAGGCCTTGGCAATTGTTTTCTTTTTAATGCCATATTTTCTGTTTTTAGGCTTTGGGATCACGTATTTCTTTTAGATCCAATAAACGGTGGCTTACTATCGCAAAGGATCACTTGGTCCTTTCGGAGCCCTTCCCCGTGCATATTTATTTTTATCATGTTTTCATTTTACACACAAATCTCACATGCAACGGATTTTGACATGCACTAGTCCTCCTAGGTCATAGATATGTAGATGACTAGATTGGTAGGAGAACACCTCAAAAGCTCAAATATAACATGTGACATTAAGATTTAAAAAGAGCTCGTGCATGTGTGAATAGAGGCATATAGAAATAGAATCCATTTAAACAACACAAAATCCAACTACTCCATAAAATATGGTAAAGAACATTATAAGGATTGACAATCTAAACCAAAAGTTCTAGCCACATGGGAGCGTAAAAGATGGGATTCAAACACAAGTATATGCCACTTAAAGTGTGTCAAACCAAAATACATACAAAAAAAAATCTTTTTGAGTTTTTGACATTTTTAACTAAAAATTATTAAGCTTAAATGAAATAAATAAAACACAAATGATAAACAAAAATCTTTTTATATTTTTCAATTAATTCAAACACAAAATATAATACAAAAAGATAAACAAGTCATAATTTCTAGGATATGATATGAAATGAGGCAATGACTAGAAAATGACTAAACAAGCATACATTTAGCTTGTGAATATAGCATGAAGTACAAACGCTAAAGTATGCAAACACTAACACATTCATCCTTTAGATTTAGCAAGGGAGGAAGCATGTGAAAGTAAATGAGAATCAAAAACCCTATTTTGCAAAGCAACCAAGTCGGATTTCCTAACCCAAATTAATGAAGAATGACTATCTTGGGGTGTTGGAGCGTTAACTACCATGGTTACTTTACTATGGGATTTTCTAGGAATTCGTTTAAGATCAAAACAAAATTTCCTAAGATGACCTTTTCGACCACAATGTGTACAAGCAAAAACATGTCGAAAAGATTTACTTAAGGAGTGATCGTTAAATGCATTCCTAGTAGATTCTCCTAAAACATTGGTTTGGGCATTATGAGTAAATTCATTACAAGTATTGAAGCCTAAACCACAAGTGTCATTTTTAATTTGGACCGTTCCAAACATTTTATCTAGTTTTTCCGAACGACACTCCAAATCAAATTTGACATTACTAGAGTCTTTTAATTTATTTTGCAATTCAAAAATGTTAGACTCTAATAAAATATTTCGCTCTTCAAAAGCAAGAAGCTCCTTTTTCAAGGATTCCATTAAACCCCTAAGGCTATCTCTCTCACCTTCTACATATTCAAGCTTCTCTTGAAGAGTCCTCTCATGTGTCCTAAGGTCTTTTATTAAAGCATTTCCATCAACGACCTTGACACTCTCTCTAAAACTAGCTTCTAACTTCAAATTAGCTCTTTTTAATTTAATAGATTCTTTGTAAAGCTCTTGAAAAGCATTTTGAAGTTCACTCACATTAACCTCTTCTTCATTTTCACTTTCACTTTCTTCTCCACTCTCACTATCATAAAAAAATAAGAGAATCATGTACAATGACCTTGGAAGTGGCATGTGCTATCGTTTCATCAATCGATGAGTTCTCACTATCGCTCACATGATTAGCCATAAAAGACACAAAATTTTTCTTAGTGGGGGAATCGGGCTTCTCTTCCTTATCACTATCACTAAGGGTCGCATTATATGAAATGGGTCGCTTACCCTCTTTCCTTAGTTTAGTGGGGCACTCATAAGCCCTATGGCCATAACCTTCACAACCAAAACACTTATTAGACTCGTCACTGTCTAAATGTTCATTACTAGGTTTAGGGATCTTCTCGGCTTTAGGAATCTTTTCGCCTTTGTCATGCTTAGAAGATTTGAATTTCTTAAAATCATTTTTAAATTTATCTTTGTTAATTTTAAGAAATTTTCTAAATTTACGAGCAAATAAAGCCATGTCTTCCGAGTCACTATCACTCTCGCTCTCTACTACTTGTTTGACCTCTTTTCGGGTTTTTAAAGCAACGCCCTTTTCGATTTTCTTTTCAATTTTAGAGGGAAACATGTCTAGTTCATAGGTTTGTAAATCACCTACAAGCTCTTCTAATTTCGTAGAGGCTAAAGTTGGTAAAGAATTTAAAACGGTCACTTTTGGAATAAATCTATCGGGTAGGGACCTTAAAATTTTCTTTACAACACGGTCGTCAGGTATTTTCTCTCCCAAGTTAAACGTTGAATTAACAATATCGGAAAGTCTAGCATAAAATTCATCAAAGGTTTCTTTTTCATTCATTTTGATAGTTTCAAATTGAGTGGTGAGGTTTTGGAGTTTTGAAACTTTAACGACACTAGTTCCTTCATGAGTTAATTGTAAAATATCCCAAGCTTCTTTAGCGGTTTCACACGTCATAATACGTCGGAATTCATCCGGTGTGACAGCGCTAAACAAGGCATTTAAACCACGGGAATTGAAATTAGCAAGTTTAAACTCATTTTCAGTCCATCTATCGGCGGGTTTGATAACACGTTCATTTTCAACTAAATAAGTTGGTGGGGACCACCCGTTAACAACAAACATCCAAACTCTTTCGTCAATAGATTTTAGTGCCGATCTCATACGCGCTTTCCAATACGCGCAGTTGGAACCATCAAAAATTGGAAATTTTGAAAATGGGGAAAAATCCACTTTAGCCAAAAATTTAAAGGATCTTAACGAAATATTTTATCGTTTCTGGCTCTGATACCAATTTGTAAAAACCCCGAAATTTACTAATTTCAAATTAAAATATAATTTCTTTTTAAATAAATGCAGAAGCGTTGTGAATGATGGTTCAACTTGAAAAAAAACAAATAACAAATTTTAATTCCTTAAACACATTAAAATTACACCAAGTGAAGTAAAATTAATCGATTAATATATTCACTTAAACCAATTAATTCAATCCAAGTCCTAGAATTTGCCTAAGTCATATTTATCAATATTAGCAGATTAGGCGAAACCAAATTTTAGCAAAAGACTTGAATTAAATAAACTTTACCCAATATTTAATTTAGTCCCAAATTAAAGTAAGTGTGATAATTTAAACCGAATTTTATCTTGAATTATCCTACGCATGCATTCTAAATAAATTATGCAAGATAAAATAAATCAATCACACTACGCCGCGATGTACGAGGAAACACCCAAGACGGGAAACAACCTCGGACGGCCCTAGCCACAAATCCACTAGATACGGAATTACAATTACAAGACAGATAGACTTACAACGTACGACTCGATCCCTCTCAAGCCTCGACGCTTCTTCTTGTAGAAACCTCTTCCTAGCGAATAACCTTGGAACACTACCGCAGTCTCGGAATCCACCGATGGGACGTTATATGGTCACCGTCACCCGAGCATGGAGCCTTTCTCCGTGTGGGTAAAACAACATAGAAACACTTCTTCTTTCTTTCTTTGTGGGTGGTGGAAGCAAAACCCAAAACTTCTCTTCAATTCGGTGTAGAGAAAACCAGTGCCAAAATCCAAGCAATTGATAAGTATATGTGAACTTGGAATAAACTCAATTGGGTGTAAACATTAGAGTGATGAAAATATTTCTCTAAAAATCTCACTCAAAACATGAACATTTTCCTAAACAATTTTTTGCTCTCAAACTCTCTCTAAGAGATAAACTAGGATGGAAAAGTTAGATTGGAAAATGTTCTTCCCGCACATATTAAAGTCTGAAAAAGTTGGTTAAAAACCAAGTGGGGAAGTGGGTGAAAAACTGCCAATAACTGTTCCCGCCTGACAGCTCGTTCGAACGGCATTTCGTTCGAACGAAATCTCGTTTGAACAAGTCTTCTAACGACGCTCCAGTATGGACTCGTTAGAAGATCGTTGGAAATCTCGTTAGAACGACAATCTCGTTCAAACGACATTTCTAACGACGGACCAGTATGCCTTAGTGGGAACTCGTTGGCAAAACTCGTTCGAACGACATCTGGTTTGAACGAAAAAACTCGTTCGAACGACATATCTAACGAACGACCAAAAAGTTTGAAAAATTCATTTTTAGCCCAGAAAACTTTATAAACATTTATTTAAAGTTTTATTTAATTCTTTCTGAAAATTAAAACACGGTTTTTATAAAACCTAACACCCAATAAACTTTGTTCCAAGGTCCTATATATATATAATTGTATTCATACCTTGGGAGCATGGAACTATAGTTGATGACGTAGAAACGAGACACGCAAACCGGCATTTTGATGAAGCTTTATACTCTTTGCCGCTACGTCTTCAACAAACACTTCATAGGCTTGAGAATATTACAATTAAATACTATCCTATGAATAAATGTTTTTGTCCGGAATTGAGCCAAAACTATATATGGACTCAATTGGAAATTTGTGTTCTTACAAATCTCCCCCTTTGGCTATTCCGGGACAAAAACCAAACAAAAATCCTAAAGGGCCGTCAAGCTCACTAGACTCAAAACATAACCCACCCAAACTTGACTCAACCCAAGGATCAAACGCTTTGCCATTAAACAATGCCACTTTAGAAGAAATCCTGCACACTTAAGCAAACTCATCAAATGCATAGGGAATATCAAAGTATTAAATGCAATTTTAATTAATTACTCCCCCTAAATTAATTCTCCCCTTTATCAAACACATGACCTACTTAGAAAGACGTCTCCCCCTAAGATAAATCTCCCCCAAACTAAGATACGATAATAATAGGATTAGATACCATTTCTCCCCCTATCATCATTTCATTCTCCCCCTTTTTGTTCAGGAATAGGCAAAGGATAAAGAACTAATAAACATAAACGCATGTTGAAGCTGAAAGTGATAAGATATGAAAGCATATGGGCAATAAAAGCAAGGCAAAGACAAACAATTATCATATATATATATATGTATATATATATATATTAGAAATATACCAATAGAGTACTAGCATATATATATAGATATAAACACACACATGACACAAAATACAATAAGTTTGCTCACTCGTATGGCAAAAATGTGTCATATGGAAACGTAAGTGTAGGGGTGTGAACTAGCAACAAATAAATTTAGGCCCAAACACTTAAAACATGTTCATGGAGTTCTCATTTGATTGCAAACTTTATCACATTTAAATATAACCTCATGTGACAATATGAAGATTGAACTCAATGAACAAACATACACAATGCATACAAGCCTAGCATGATGATGATTCTACAAACCAAATAGATTCATGACATTAAAGACAACTAGGATAAACGGACATTGTGAAAACCGTTGATATACCATTCAATTCTCCCTCAATAAGCATATATATTATTTTGTTTTGGAATGAATATATCAAACAAACATAGGCCTTGGCAATTGTTTTCTTTTTAATGCCATATTTTCTGTTTTTAGGCTTTGGGATCACGTATTTCTTTTAGATCCAATAAACGGTGGCTTACTATCGCAAAGGATCACTTGGTCCTTTCGGAGCCCTTCCCCGTGCATATTTATTTTTATCATGTTTTCATTTTACACACAAATCTCACATGCAACGGATTTTGACATGCACTAGTCCTCCTAGGTCATAGATATGTAGATGACTAGATTGGTAGGAGAACACCTCAAAAGCTCAAATATAACATGTGACATTAAGATTTAAAAAGAGCTCGTGCATGTGTGAATAGAGGCATATAGAAATAGAATCCATTTAAACAACACAAAATCCAACTACTCCATAAAATATGGTAAAGAACATTTTAAGGATTGACAATCTAAACCAAAAGTTCTAGCCACATGGGAGCGTAAAAGATGGGATTCAAACACAAGTATATGCCACTTAAAGTGTGTCAAACCAAAATACATACAAAAAAAAATCTTTTTGAGTTTTTGACATTTTTAACTAAAAATTATTAAGCTTAAATGAAATAAATAAAACACAAATGATAAACAAAAATCTTTTTATATTTTTCAATTAATTCAAACACAAAATATAATACAAAAAGATAAACAAGTCATAATTTCTAGCATATGATATGAAATGAGGCAATGACTAGAAAATGACTAAACAAGCATACATTTAGCTTGTGAATATAGCATGAAGTACAAACGCTAAAGTATGCAAACACTAACACATTCATCCTTTAGATTTAGCAAGGGAGGAAGCATGTGAAAGTAAATGAGAATCAAAAACCCTATTTTGCAAAGCAACCAAGTCGGATTTCCTAACCCAAATTAATGAAGAATGACTATCTTGGGGTGTTGGAGCGTTAACTACCATGGTTACTTTACTATGGGATTTTCTAGGAATTCATTTAAGATCAAAACAAAATTTCCTAAGATGACCTTTTCGACCACAATGTGTACAAGCAAAAACATGTCGAAAAGATTTACTTAAGGAGTGATCGTTAAATGCATTCCTAGTAGATTCTCCTAAAACATTGGTTTGGGCATTATGAGTAAATTCATTACAAGTATTGAAGCCTAAACCACAAGTGTCATTTTTAATTTGGACCGTTCCTAACATTTTATCTAGTTTTTCCGAACGACACTCCAAATCAAATTTGACATTACTAGAGTCTTTTAATTTATTTTGCAATTCAAAAATGTTAGACTCTAATAAAATATTTCGCTCTTCAAAAGCAAGAAGCTCCTTTTTCAAGGATTCCATTAAACCCCTAAGGCTATCTCTCTCACCTTCTACATATTCAAGCTTCTCTTGAAGAGTCCTCTCATGTGTCCTAAGGTCTTTTATTAAAGCATTTTCATCAACGACCTTGACACTCTCTCTAAAACTAGCTTCTAACTTCAAATTAGCTCTTTTTAATTTAATAGATTCTTTGTAAAGCTCTTGAAAAGCATTTTGAAGTTCACTCACATTAACCTCTTCTTCATTTTCACTTTCACTTTCTTCTCCACTCTCACTATCATAAAAAAATAAGAGAATCATGTACAATGACCTTGGAAGTGGCATGTGCTATCGTTTCATCAATCGATGAGTTCTCACTATCGCTCACATGATTAGCCATAAAAGACACAAAATTTTTCTTAGTGGGGGAATCGGGCTTCTCTTCCTTATCACTATCACTAAGGGTCGCATTATATGAAATGGGTCGCTTACCCTCTTTCCTTAGTTTAGTGGGGCACTCATAAGCCCTATGGCCATAACCTTCACAACCAAAACACTTATTAGACTCGTCACTGTCTAAATGTTCATTACTAGGTTTAGGGATCTTCTCGGCTTTAGGAATCTTTTCGCCTTTGTCATGCTTAGAAGATTTGAATTTCTTAAAATCATTTTTAAATTTATCTTTGTTAATTTTAAGAAATTTTCTAAATTTACGAGCAAATAAAGCCATGTCTTCCGAGTCACTATCACTCTCGCTCTCTACTACTTGTTTGACCTCTTTTCGGGCTTTTAAAGCAACGTCCTTTTCGATTTTCTTTTCAATTTTAGAGGGAAACATGTCTAGTTCATAGGTTTGTAAATCACCTACAAGCTCTTCTAATTTCGTAGAGGCTAAAGTTGGTAAAGAATTTAAAACGGTCACTTTTGGAATAAATCTATCGGGTAGGGACCTTAAAATTTTCTTTACAACACGGTCGTCAGGTATTTTCTCTCCCAAGTTAAACGTTGAATTAACAATATCGGAAAGTCTAGCATAAAATTCATCAAAGGTTTCTTTTTCATTCATTTTGATAGTTTCAAATTGAGTGGTGAGGTTTTGGAGTTTTGAAGCTTTAACGACACTAGTTCCTTCATGAGTTAATTGTAAAATATCCCAAGCTTCTTTAGCGGTTTCACACGTCATAATACGTCGGAATTCATCCGGTGTGACAGCGCTAAACAAGGCATTTAAACCACGGGAATTGAAATTAGCAAGTTTAAACTCATTTTCAGTCCATCTATCGGCGGGTTTGATAACACGTTCATTTTCAACTAAATAAGTTGGTGGGGACCACCCGTTAACAACAAACATCCAAACTCTTTCGTCAATAGATTTTAGTGCCGATCTCATACGCGCTTTCCAATACGCGCAGTTGGAACCATCAAAAATAGGAAATTTTGAAAATGGGGAAAAATCCATTTTAGCGAAAAATTTAAAGGATCTTAACGAAATATTTTATCGTTTCTGGCTCTGATACCAATTTGTAAAAACCCCAGAATTTACTAATTTCAAATTAAAATATAATTTCTTTTTAAATAAATGCGGAAGCGTTGTGAATGATGGTTCAACTTGAAAACAAACAAATAACAAATTTTAATTCCTTAAACACATTAAAATTACACCAAGTGAAGTAAAATTAATCGATTAATATATTCACTTAAACCAATTAATTCAATCCAAGTCCTAGAATTTGCCTAAGTCATATTTATCAATATTAGCAGATTAGGCGAAACCAAATTTTAGCAAAAGACTTGAATTAAATAAACTTTACCCAATATTTAATTTAGTCCCAAATTAAAGTAAGTGTGATAATTTAAACCGAATTTTATCTTGAATTATCCTACGCATGCGTTCTAAATAAATTATGCAAGATAAAATAAATCAATCACACTACGCCGCGATGTACGAGGAAACACCCAAGACGGGAAACAACCTCGGACGGCCCTAGCCACAAATCCACTAGATACGGAATTACAATTACAAGACAGATAGACTTACAACGCACGACTCGATCCCTCTCAAGCCTCGACGCTTCTTCTTGTAGAAACCTCTTCCTAGCGAATAACCTTGGAACACTACCGCAGTCTCGGAATCCACCGATGGGACTTTATATGGTCACCGTCACCCGAGCATGGAGCCTTTCTCCGTGTGGGTAAAACAACATAGAAACACTTCTTCTTTCTTTCTTTGTGGGTGGTGGAAGCAAAACCCAAAACTTCTCTTCAATTCGGTGTAGAGAAAACCAGTGCCAAAATCCAAGCAATTGATAAGTATATGTGAACTTGGAATAAACTCAATTGTGTGTAAACATTAGAGTGATGAAAATATTTCTCTAAAAATCTCACTCAAAACATGAACATTTTCCTAAACAATTTTTTGCTCTCAAACTCTCTCTAAGGGATAAACTAGGATGGAAAAGTTAGATTGGAAAATGTTCTTCCCGCACATATTAAAGTCTGAAAAAGTTGGTTAAAAACCAAGTGGGGAAGTGGGTGAAAAACTGCCAATAACTGTTCCCGCCTGATAGCTCGTTCGAACGACATTTCGTTCGAACGAAATCTCGTTCGAACAAGTCTTCTAACGACGCTCCAGTATGGACTCGTTAGAAGATCGTTGGAAATCTCGTTAGAACGACAATCTCGTTCGAACGACATTTCTAACGACGGACCAGTATGCCTTAGTGGGAACTCGTTGGCAAAACTCGTTCGAACGACATCTGGTTCGAACGAAAAAACTCGTTCGAACGACATATCTAACGAACGACCAGAAAGTTTGAAAAATTCATTTTTAGCCCAGAAAACTTTATAAACATTTATTTAAAGTTTTATTTAATTCTTTCTGAAAATTAAAACACAGTTTTTATAAAACCTAACACCCAATAAACTTTGTTCCAAGCTCCTATATATATATAATTGCATTCATACCTTGGGAGCATGGAACTATAGTTGATGACGTAGAAACGAGGCACGCAAACCGGCATTTTGATGAAGCTTTATACTCTTTGCCGTTGCGTCTTCAACAAACACTTCATAGGCTTGAGAATATTACAATTAAATACTATCCTTGAATAAATGTTTTTGTCCGGAATTGAGCCAAAACAATATATAGACTCAATTGGAAATTTGTGTCCTTACAGTTTTGCTATATCTGGATTCATCGAGTGCCAAACATATCCTTTTATTTGGATTATTCTATAAAGATAAATCTAATTGGTATCACAATTCTTCTTATGAGTTTCTTTTAATCTTCTTCGACCTTCCTCAGGGCTAAGGCTTCTGGCTTACTAATCACTAGGATTTTTGTAATATAAACTTTCTTAAAGAATGAAGAATTGTGCTAACTCGGTAAGCTATATCAAACCATCTATTATTTTTATCTGCTTCCTTATTTCCCCTCTCTAATCTGAGGCATTATCCGTGGGAAATATCTAGAGTACATAAGATAGAACAGTCCTGCAATGGATCACCACAGTTGTTAATTCACCTGCATGGTTATCTTTTGTGCAATCGTGGCATAGGCATCAGAATATTGGTTTATCTTTCTTGGATGTCTTTCTACTTTGACTTCATAAAACTGATCGATTAACCTCTGTATGATTGTTCAGTATGAGGCTAGGATTAGTTTCTTTAATGCCTATTCATAATTCACTTGTTTGAATCCCAAATTAGAACCTCCTTTGATGCATATTGAAGGAATGCGTCTTCAAAGACCCTCAAGTAGTCATAAAATCAAAGTTGCATACTCTGCCTTGTTTTTTGAACTAATAAAATATAACTTAAAGGCCAGCGAAATCTCCCCCTTTCCTCTAGATAAAATTACTTAAACTCCTCATTTTCCTTTAACCGATGAACCATTAAACTTCATGGACCATTCTTCCAAGTTTGCCTTACAAAGGTTGGCTTGAAAATTATCACCAAGTATATCTTTATGAGGTGGTTCAAACAAACTTAAAGGAAAAATAGCCAATAAATACGAATAGGCTTGACTTTTAATCGCGCGAGGAACCACATACTTCAAATTATACTCTAAAAGAATGAGGAAACATCTTGCTATTCTCCAATCAAGATAATTTGTGCGAGAAAAAACATAATTGGATTACGTCTTCTCATTATATTGAAAGTAAAAGATAACATATAATGCTTAAGTTTTTGAGCCATACAAACTAAAGCCAAATAATATCTTTCTACGCTTTTATATCTTGCCTCAGAACCACGGATGATTCTACTCATGTAGTAGACCTGTATCTCTTGTCCATCAACATCCTGTGCTAACAAAGAATCGATGGGCCTCATAGTGGAGATTAGATAAAGTAATAAATGTACTCCTTCCTTAGGTGGAATCATCATTTGAGGAGATGTGAGAAATCTCTTAAGCTTGTCAAAAGAATTCTGATGTGGTTCCTCCCATTTTGACTTCGTAGTCTTCCATAACAACCCCATCAGTTGGTGGGTTATCTCAAATAAACCTGGAACAAATCTCCTTAAATAAGAACTTTTATAGAAAAATCTTCAGTTCTTTTCATGTCTTTGGAAAAGGCATATCAAGAATGACTGTTTTTTAACTTTGGTCCATTTGCACTCCTTGCAAATTGGCCACAAAACCAAAAAAAATTCAATTGTTACTCCAAAGGCACACTTGAGTGGATTCATCTTTAGCTTGTACTTTCTGTATCTATTAAAAACTCTTCTCATTTCAGCTAAGTGAGAATCCTCTTTCTTTGATTTAATAACTAGATCATTCGAATAGAATTCCACAATGTCATGGAAAAGTCATAAAAAATAGCCATAATTGTCCTTTGGTAAGTTGTCCCCCCTCATTTTCTAAACCAAAAGGCATTACATTGTATATGAAGTTACTTAAAGGAGTTCCAAAATACTTTTTCTCTGTATCATTTGGATCCATCTTGAGCTGGTTATAATTAATATAACAATCCATAAAGCTATAAATCTAATGACCAATAACTGAATTGATTAAGCTATCAATCGAAGGTAGAGGGCACTCATATTTGGGTGAAGCTCTATTAAGATATCTAAACTCTACACAAATGCAAATTTGTATTTTATCT
Organism: Sambucus nigra; assembly: GCA_949130495.1. Taxonomy (NCBI): domain Eukaryota; kingdom Viridiplantae; phylum Streptophyta; class Magnoliopsida; order Dipsacales; family Adoxaceae; genus Sambucus; species Sambucus nigra. The sequence goes on along the minus strand of OX422207.1, from coordinate 654,600,867 downwards.
TTCTTCCCCACTAGCACAGTATTAGAAAGGTAAATTAGATGTTGGATTGGTTTGATAAATCTAGTTGCCAGTAATCGTTCCACCCCAACCTTGATTTTGAGGTCCAAACTTAGTCTTGTATATTCTGGTTGACTGCTTGATTGGTATTGCTGAAGGAAAAACATTAAACTTGTGGAGCTAACTTCTTGATCCAACCCTGGCATCTCAATGTACTTCTATGCAAACACTTCTTTTAATTTTTTAATGAGCTTGACCAACTCCAGTTTCTCCCTGTCTTCTAGGTCTTTTGAAATGAAGATTAGCCTTGGTTCCCAGCCATTCTCAGCTAAATATTTTTTTCCATATCTTGAACTTGTGAATTAGGATGATCTTTCATATATTCAAGATCATCTTCGACCTCTTCCATAAACTCTTAGATATTTGAGCTATCAATGATAAGATATTGTCCTTGATTATATATAAAAAACTTTTCATACTCCAGGTCAACTTCTTCAGGATTTTCAGCTTCCTCCTCACACCTTCAAATGTGATATATTACCCTTCCATCATTGAGCACCACTTTTTTTCATTGTCGCACATAAGTTGATGGCACTTTTATTTTCTTATAATTCCTCAGTTGCTCTATCGATGGTCTGTTATCTTTGCTCCATGCTTTATGTCATTACACCTCTTGCTCCATCGGGTTTATTATTAGGTTCATTCGATCTCTAAGTTATTAAGAGATAAAATGAACTTTAGGAATAACCCGTCTCTTCGGTTTAACTTTCAAAGCTTCTTCCAGAATTTCCTCTTGATTTCTCACAGGTCCCAACCTATCCTTGATTGAGGACACTCTTTGATATGCCTTGTGAAGATACGTGCTTCCTCATTTAACTCGATATAAAAGGAAGCACCGATAAAATGTTCTTCCTATTTTGCAAATGGATTTCTGTTAGCTCATATCATAATCTATGTTCCTTTGACATTAGCTTTTGCATATTGATGGCATATTGAAGGAATCAACCTATGCTTATGCATCCAAACCCTCCCAATTAATAGATAGCATGATGTAGCTGACTCAATGGCATGGAATTTAATGTGTGATGTGACATTATCCATTGTTATTCTAATATTCACATATTAATGGACTTGAAAGTTTGGTTATCATAACATGAGATTAAAAGAGGTGTTGTAACAAACCGTGTTACTGAAATATTAGCAATATGAAATGAGCTAATGGGCATAATATTTACCGAAGCACCTCTATCTAAAAAATATCTAAAAAAATCTTATTTCATTGATGCTTGCTATCACATACAAAGGCCTATTGTGTGGGAACATGATTGATCTATTTTCATATAATAAAGTGATCTCAGACTTGAAATTTTAATATTAACTTGACCATAGTGTGACACCCCGCCCAATAAAATACCGGGTGATCAGACCTATACCAAATTAAAACAGGAATCCTAGTTGGTTCATCCTTAGCGTCACTATCGAAAACCTTTTTAAGACTTACTAACCACCTTGTATTCCAAAATCTGGTGCCAATTTTTATCTTATTAATTAAAACAAACAGTACATGCAGAAATAAATATAATCCATTCACACAACTGAATTAAATAAACTAAATAAATAATGACTACATGCCGAATAAACCCTCGGTCACCAAAGTAAATAATCCAATACAAATATCCAACACCTGAATAAATACATCTGAAAACTGTACTGAGAAGTCTGGGTGACAAGCCCTAAATAAAACTAAAACTGATAAAATATTCCTACTCTAGGAATGAATGAACGATGCGTCTAATCCAAACTCCTACTAACATCCACATATGCCACAGCTCTGTGTCCCTAGAACAGAATATCAATTCAGGCATCCCTGTGTCTGAACACCTAAAAGGTTTTGAAAATAGTTTTATAGCAAGGGTTAGAACCCAAAACATTTTGAAAATATTTAGCAAGTGAATTAACCGCAGTAATTTAAAATGCATGAATACGCTTCATATCTAAGTTAGTGTCGCACTCTCTTGAGGACATTCTCACCCCTCCACTAATGTGCACACCTAACGGTTACCTTAACCCCACTTAGTTGTACTACCTCATCCAACTAGTCCTGATATAACCTCCCATTGCCATACTACTCTAACCCGAGTGGAATTATTCATGAGTTACAAGTTATCTCACCAATTAACTTAATTAATTCCTTCTTTAATAATAGCATATAACCATTACACGATTTATATAAAGTATATACATCACACACTTTATTATTCCCCGCATATAATATTTACTACCATTATATACATACCTCTACTAAGAACGACCACACACATATATATATATATGTACATCCATCCCTCCGAGTATACCCTCACCGGATGATTCCCTCAAAAGTGCTATCTTACTAGGTGTGCTCACATAACCTAGATACCCGAGTTTAAATCGCTCACCAAGTTGACCCAAAATATAAACGTAATGGAGGCGGTCATATTCCTAAAGCACCTTATACTCTTGACTCACTTGAGTCTATATTGTATAAGTGTTCATCTAGTTTGGAAATTGTGACAAAATTATGTCTAACCTAGAATCCAAAGAACCTCAGATCTTGCATTTCTATTTCATCTTTGATTGAAGGGACATAGACCTAATTACCAACACTCACACACAGTAGAATGAATCATTTACATGTCATATTGTATATTAGTGTGTGTACATATGTTGTGTGTGTTTAAATCCCCAATATTATTTTTTAAATATTTTTTGAGATTTTTTAAAACATTTTAAAAATAAGGTTTTATTAATAAAACTTGGTTTTAAAAGGTTATGGGGTAAATCTGCTATTTTAGAATGTTGGTTTAATTGTCTCAAAGTTGGTTTGGGTAGAAACCAAAAGCGACAGAGACTTCGGGGTTTACTTTGTAATTACTTTAGACGCGCGTTTTATCTCGCCTCATATGCCAACATGTGTTAGCCTCTGATTGGTGAGAAGTGTGTTTCCTTGCTGAGACAAATCGAGTGATCATTTTCATCCCTTGGATCGTTCTTATCAACGCTTTGCATATCTTCCATCATAATCCCTGTGATCCTCTTTGAACCAATCAGGAGAGCTTTAACCACCGCATATCGTATGCCCTTGGATCTAAGTCAATTGAACTTGACTAAATCTGGACCCTTAATTTCAATCCTTATTCTCAAACCTTCCCATCCTCTTATAAAAAGGCTCCTACTCTCAGCATTCGAAGACTTTTTGCCATTTCGTCATTTGAGAGAAAAGAAAGAGAGAGAGAGAAGAGAGAAACCAGTAGAGAGAAGAGAGAAACCAGAAGAGAGAGAAGAGAGAAACCAGAAGAGAGAGAAAGAGTTAGAAACCCTAAACCTAACCATAAATCGTCTATGCAGCTCAAACAAAATATAAACCTTCAAACCTCTATACTTTAGCAAACACAACCTTGAGTGTTTGAGTGTTTTGAGAGATAATTTGAGAGTTGGTTTGTTGCTGTCACCTCTTCTTCTTTGGATCTTGTTTCCAACTTAATCATTTTCTTAGATCTGTTGTTCTTGTATATAGAAATTTTCAGATCTGAGTTTTTCATGATATATTACACTTAGTTTGCATGTTTCTTTCTCAGCTTGAGAAATATTTTGTTGATTCGTTTTCTGTAAACGTTTTTAACATTGAAATCAACAAAAATGTTTTCTATTTCTAGTTCTCTTAAAACTAAACCTTTGACCTAGTTTGGAATCACACTTGGAGGTTTTCAATCTCGAAAATCTTTTCAAAAATCTAAGATTGATTAAGATCTTGTCTGTCTTCTAAGAAACATATCCATGGATTCTGGGATTGATTTAAAGGTCAAACGGGTTCAAAGTTTTGTGAGAATAGAGAAAAAGAAAAATGACAGCATATATACTTATATGTAATTTGCTAGGACTGTTTGTACTTAATAAGTGTGAGTCTGTGCATGCATGTGTTAGAGAGCACCTCCACAAACACTTTCACACTACAACACGAAAAGTGTTGGTAATAAGATCTTGAGAAAAAAGAGTCGACGTAAAGAGCTTGAACAAATTGGAGTTAACAAACTGAGAGGACAACATCAATAATCAGAACTGCAGAGAAGTTATAAGGACACCAGAGGGTACATTCCTACTCTTATATAGGTCTGAGTTGTATGCATATTTGTTATATAGTTTGTAACTGTTAAATTTGTTTATAGTGGATTTTTGTTTTACTCCGTAGAGGGAGTCATGGATGTTTCCTCAATTGGTGAGGTTTTACCACGTAAAAATCTTGTACTTAATCTTCCTATATTTTCTCATCTCATCCTTGGTTGTGCTGGGTTTAAATGCTTGTTTAAAACTGTTTAATAAACCTGTTATTCAAATATTGAATATATCTCGTAGATACTGTTTTGTTAAACACATCTTGTGTTCAAATAGTTTTGTTTTTTCAAGAAAAGAGTTTCCTCAAAAAATAGCTCGGAGTTACTTAAATAGTTTATTTTTAATAATCGGCTTTAGTCATAGAATTTCAATTGGTATCAGAGCTTGGTAAACTTATTTTAAAGAGATCTTGTGTTTCTGAAATTGTTTTCTGAAAATCAAATATGGACGAGAAAAATGAAAGATTTGGTAACTTGACCAGACCTCCTATCTTTGATGGAACCAATTTTTCTTACTGGAAAGTAAGGATGATTGCTTTCATTCAAGGACCTCTGGGAGATGATGTCTGGGACATTATTGAAAATGGTTACACTTTTCCTACAAAAATAGCCACTGAAGGAAGTAATAAGAGGGTTAAGAAAGTTTTAAGTGAGTTCACAGAAGAAGAGAAATAAGTTTCTCGCAACAATAACAAAGGAAAGAATGCAATATTTATGTCTATAAATGAACATGATTTCAAAAGAATCTCATCCTATACCACTTCTAAGGAAGCTTGGGACACTTTAGTTACTGCTCATGAAGGTGACACTAGAGTTAAGGCTGCTAAAACTCAAATGCTCATTCAACAGTATAATTCCCTAATTATGTCTGAGACTGAGTCATTTGATGACTTCTATATGAACCTGACTGATATTGTGACCAAACAACATGCTAATGGGATAACTTATGATAGACGAGAAATTGTATCTAAAATTCTGAGATTATTACCCCAAAAATTTGATAACAAAAGATATGCTATTAAGGAAATGTGTGATGTTAATCTCACTCCTGAACTACTCAGTAGTAAATTAAGAACTGTGGAAATGGAACTGGAATTTAAGAAACAATTAACCCAGTCTCATAGGAAACAGACTGGTTCCAATCTAAGCTTCTCTTCTAAATTGATTAAGCCCGAGTTTAATACTTCCAATGACGATTCTGATGAGGAATGCGATATAGAGAGTTTGGACAATCAGATTGCCTTAATGTCAAAGCAGTTTAAGAAAATAATTAAATTTAGAAACAATATGGAAAATAAATAAGGCAAGTCCAATTATCCAACTCCTTTCAATCACAGACCTCATGAGAAAAGCCATGACAAAAATCACAAGGACTCTCACACTAGACCTAACAGAGACCTTAAGAAGACTGAATGCTATAGATGTGGTAAACTAGGACACATTGCACAAGACTATAGAGTTAACTTGAACACTCAAAACAAACACACTAGATCCAACATTTGCAAAACATGGGATGATTCAAGTGAATCTGAAAATGAGGAACCTGAGTCATCTGATGTTTTTGACCCTTGCATGTCTTTCTTTGCCAAGATTATCTATAATGATGATATGCCTGTGTTTGTTAATGAGGATGAATATAGTAATTCTACTTTTGATGTTTCGAATACTGCTGTTACTGGTTTAGATGCTTTGATTACTGAAAATATTGCTATCTGTTCCTCGGGGTGTGTGAGTCAAAGGGAAAGCGATAATGACGATGTCAAAGGGTGTGTGAGTACAAAGAATGAAGCCCTAGGGGTCATTTCACACACTACATTTAGTGACTCGGACAATGAAGACCTCCCAGATATTCACACCCTCTATGCTAAAACTCTCAAGAAAAGCATTAGACTAGAAAAGATTGTGAAAGATCTCCCTAAGAAGTTAGAAGATCTAAGTCTAATGGTTAAACTGAATGCTGAAGAGTATACTACCCAATGTCTAACTCATGAAAGTGAAATTAAAATGTTTGATGAAAAACTTAGAAATTTGACTGAAACAAATGAAATTCTAGAGAAAAAGTACAAAGGGACATTATTAGAATTGGAACAAACTAAAGAAAAGACGGCAACTATTTTCAAAAAATTTACAAAATTTGAAAATAATTCCAATTGTTTTGATGAATTTGTTGTTGAATCAAAAACCAATTCTAATGATCGAACTGGAATAGGGTTTTGCACCAATTTGAAGATACAAACAAAATCTTTTGAACTTATCAAGTTTGTGTCAGGAGGCAAAAGGCCTATTGAAACATGCCCAGACTTTCATTCTCTAAAAACTGAGTTTGATTCAAAACATCAAAATTTTAACATTGGGGAATCAAGTTTCTCTAAACATGAAAGTTCACCTAAGGCTAAATACGTCTGCCCCTTTATTAGGAAGAGTGAGTCTGCATTCAAGACTGTCCCACCTAGGAATAGAGTTCAACCTCAAAACTTCTCAAAACCTTTGTTTAGAGACTTTCCTAAGGAGACCCCAATTTTGAGCAATCTTTACTGCTCCTATTGCGACATATACGGTCATTCTTTTGACGGCTGCTATGCTAGGAGATTAGTTAAACATGTCTATAATCCTCATATCTATCAGAACTTTAACTATTCTAGAAGGAGCCACAACAATTATATACTTCCTAGACAACCAGATAAAAACTATAATTATAGAAAGAGAAAGACCAAACCTAAAAGCACATTTCCTAGAAGGATTCCTAAGCACTTTCCTAAACCAAATGCTCATGTTGTTCATAAAATTCAAAATCATGCGCAAAACATTTTTCAGCAAAAATCTAATTCTCGCAAATTTTATCAATTGAGAGCTAATAAGCACAAAATGAAAACTAGAGCAATTTGGGTTAGAAAAGATGATCTATTACCTCAGATGAAGTGTAACATAGTTCTTACTGCTCTAAAAGCTGAACACACATCTTCTGGTTGGTATTTAGACTCTGGATGTTCTAAGCACATGACTGGGGATGAAACTAAACTTTTGAACGAAACCAGCTTTATTGGTGGTAAAGTCATTTTTGGGGATGGAGTTTCATCTCAAATCATAGGCAAAGGAACTCTCCAAGAAGATGGACTTCCTGTTCTTGAAAATGTCCTTCTAGTTAAAGGTCTTAAGGCAAATCTACTTAGTATATCGTAATTTTGTGACTCAGATCATACTGTTACCTTTTCAAAGAACAATTGCAAAATTTTAAATGAAAAATGTGAATGCATAATTACAGAATTCATGACTCCTAACAATTGTTATACTGTCATGAACAAATCTGAAATCTGTAATGTTGCCAGAATGGATGACAACGAGATATGGCATAACAGAATGGGTCATATAAATTACGATAACCTTAGTAGACTGACCTCTCAAGAAATAGTTAGAGGAGTTCCTAAAATCAAACTCATTCCTAATAGTGTCTGTGGTTCTTGTCAGGAAGTAAAATTGTTAAGGCACCTCATCAGAAAGTTAATGATGTTCTTACATGTAATCCCTTGGAGCTCATCCATATGGACCTAATGGGTCCCTCTCAAACTGTTAGTCTTTGTGGACATAGTTATATTTTAGTTATGGTTGATGACTTCACCAGATTTACTTGAGTAGCCTTTTTAAAACAAAAGTCTGACACTTTTCAAACTTTTTTAAAAATACTTCTTCGGATTGAAAATGAAAAGGACACTCAAGTAAATAGAATCCTTAGTAATAGAGGTGGAGAATTAAAAGACACTGGTATTATTGAATACTGTGACTATAATGGTTACAAACATGAATTCAGTGCTCCTAAGACTCCTCATAGAAAATGGAATTGCCGAAAGAAAGAATCGTACCCTTCAAGAGATGGCACGCGTTATGTTACATGCCAAGAATTTACCTAAATACTTTTGGGTAGAATCTATTCGTACTGCATGTCACATCATAAATAGGGGCTATCTTAGAAAGAATTCCAAACAAACCCCTTACGAACTTTGGTACAAGAAAAAGCCCAATCTTAAGTACCTTAGAACTTTTGGTAGCACTTGTTATGTATGCAAAGATAGGGAACACTTATCCAAATTTGAGAGTAGGGGAGATAAAGCTATTTTTTTGGGATACTCGCCTAACAGTAGAGCCTATCGAGTGTATAATCTTCGCACTAAAACCTTGATGGAATCCATAAATGTAATTGTGAGTGACACTACTGTAGAGAGTAAGACTGGTGAATCAACTATTAAGGAAGAGTCTACAAACATTTTAGAAAACAACTCTCCTGAAATATATGATTCATTACCAATTGAGACACCTGAAGTACCTAACTAGGTTTCTAAGGATCACCCCATAAATAACGTAGTTAGTAACCCTAGTGAGCCAGTGCGTACAAGATCCCAACTAAGAAACTATGCACATTATGCATGTTTTGTTTCCCTTGTGGAACCAAAGAATGTAAATGAGGCATTGAATGACTCTCACTGGATTTCTGCTATGCAGGAAGAACTTCTTCAATTTGTCATTCATGATGTTTGGTATCTTGTTCCTCGTCCTGATCACAAAAAGGTAATTGACACACGTTGGATTTTCAAAAATAAGACTGATGAAAATGGGATAATAATTAGAAATAAAGCAAGATTAGTTGCTCAAGGATACTCTCAAATTGAAGGAATAGATTTTAACGAGACCTTTGCTCCTGTTACTCGGTTAGAATCTGTTCGTCTGCTCTTTGCTATAGCTTGCCACATGCATTTTACACTTTACCAAATGGATGTCAAATCTACATTCCTTAATGGAATATTGACTGAAGAGACCTATGTAGAACAACCTGAAGGGTTCATTGACCCTCAATATCCAAATCATGTATTTCGTCTTAAAAAGGCTCTGTATGGCCTTAAACAAGCACCTAGAGCTTGGTATGAGCGTCTTTCCAGTTTCCTCTTAGATAAAGGTTTCAAAAGAGGTGGAAATGATCAAACTCTTTTTGTCAAACATTTTGACAAACACATCATTATTGCTCAAGTTTATGTTGACGATATTATCTTTGGATCAACTTCTCCCTCAGAAGTAAAATCCTTCTCTAAAACTATGCATAAGGAATTTCAAATGTCCCTTATGGGGGAGTTACAATTCTTCTTATGCCTTCAAGTCAAACAAAATTCAGAAGGATTATTTGTATCGCAATCTAAGTACGCTTTAGAGATAGTAAAGAAATTTGACCTCGAGAGTGCTAAAGATGCTAAAATTCCCATGAGTACTACGTTAAAACTTTCTAAAGATGAAAATGGAAAATCCGTAGATCCTACTCTATATCGTAGTATGATAGGAACCTTACTATATCTTACTGCCCCGCGTCCTGATATTATGTATGCTGTGTGTGTATGTTCTCGTTATCAAAATAACCCTAAAGAGAGACATTTGAATGTTATTAAACGTATCATTAAATATGTAAAAGGCACTCTGAATCTAGGACATTTATACACTAATGACACACCAAGCACTATAATTGGGTACACTGATGCTGACTAGGCTGGGCGTACTGATGATAGTAAAAGCACATCAGGAGCATGTTATTATATATGTAATAACTTGGTAGGATGGTTTAGTAAGAAACAAAACTGCACATCACTCTCGATAGCCGAATCTGAATACATAGCCGCTGGCAGCTGTTGTGCTCAATTATTGTGGCTTAAACAAATGCTAAGTGATTATGTTATTCAAGAAAACCAATTGCATCTCTATTGTGATAATCAAAGTGCGATTAATATTTCTAAAAACCCTGTTCAACACTCGCGAACAAAGCATATAAAAATTAGACATCACTTTATACGCGAATTGGTTGAAACTAAGGAATTAGAAATCAATTATCTTCCTATTGATTTGCAACTCGCAGATATGTTCACCAAACCTCTAGATTAATTGGTATGGTTTGTGCTGAGTAAAAGATTTGCTGATTATCCAAGTTTTTCCCTTTGTCCATTTGAGACAAAATGGGGGAGAAATTTGAGTCTCTAATGATTCTTTATATATGTTAAACAACTTGATCCTAGTGATTCATTGCAGGTGTTTGTATAGCTTTTCTCAACAGATGTTATAGGGTATTCAATTGTAAATAGTTGAGTTATGTATTTTTGTTTTCTAGGATTTGGGTAGTTAGAATCTTTACATGAATAGGTTTTTCTTATCTTTTGTCGCCCTACGAGTTCTATTTGACTCAAAGGAGATTTTGTCTCATATTTCCAAAGGGGGAGATTGAAGCACCTTATACTCTTGACTCACTTGAGTCTATATTGTATAAGTGTTCATCTAGTTTGGAAATTGTGACAAAATTATGTCTAACCTAGAATCTAAAGAACCTCAGAGCTTGCATTTCCATTTCATCTCTGATTAAAGGGACTTAGACCTAATTACCAACACTCACACACAGTAGAATGAATCATTTACATGTCATATTGCATATTAGTGTGTGTACATATGTTGTGTGTGTTTAAATCCACAATATTATTTTTTAAATATTTTTTGGGATTTTTTAAAACATTTTAAAAATAAGGTTTTATTAATAAAACTTGGTTTTAAAAGGTTATGGGGTAAATCTGTTATTTTAGAATGCTGGTTTAATTGTCTCAAAGTTGGTTTGGGTAGAAACCAAAAGCGGTAGAGACTTCAGGGTTTACTTTGTAATTACTTTAGACGCGCATTTTATCTCGCCTCATATGCCAACATGTGTTAGCCTCTGATTGGTGAGAAGTGTGTTTCCTTGCTGAGACAAATCGAGTGATCATTTGCATCCCTTGGATCGTTCTTATCAACGTTCTGCATGTCTTCCATCATAATCCCTGTGATCCTCTTTGAACCAATCAGGAGAGCTTTAACCACCGCATATCGTATGCCCTTGGATCTAAGTCAATTGAACTTGACTAAATCTGGACCCTTGATTTCAATCCTTATTCTCGAACCTTCCCATCCTCTTATAAAAAGGCTCCTACTCTCAACATTCGAAGACTTTTTGCCATTTCGTCATTTGAGAGAAAAGAAAGAGAGAGAGAGAAGAGAGAAACCAGTAGAGAGAGAAGAGAGAAACCAGAAGAGAGAGAAAGAGTTAGAAACCCTAAACCTAACCATAAATCGTCTACGCAGTTCAAACCAAATATAAACCTTCAAACCTCTATACTTTACCAAACACAACCTTGAGTGTTTGAGTGTTTTGAGAGATGAGTTGAGAGTTGGTTTGTTGCTGTAACCTCTTCTTCTTTGGATCTTGTTTCCAACTTAATCATTTTCTTAGATCTGTTGTTCTTGTATATAGAAATTTTCAGATCTGAGTTTTTCATGATATATTACACTTAGTTTGCATGTTTCTTTCTCTGCTTGAGAAATATTTTGTTGATTCATTTTCTGTAAATGTTTTTAACTTTGAAATCAACAAAAATGTTTTATGTTTCTAGTTCTCTTAAAACTAAACCTTTGACCTAGTTTGGAATCACACTTGGAGGTTTTAAATCTCGAAAATCTTTTCAAAACTCTGAGATTGATTAAGATCTTGACTGTCTTCTCAGCAAGATATCCGTGGATTCTGGGATTGATTTAAAGGTCAAACGGGTTCAAAGTTTTGTGAGAAGAGAGAAAAATAAAAATGACATCATATATACTTATATGTAATTTGCTAGGACTGTTTGTACTTAATAAGTGTGAGTGTGTGCATGCATGTGTTAGAGAGCACCTCCACAAACACTTTCACACTACAACACGAAAAGTGTTGGTAATAAGATCTTGAGAAAAAAGAGTCGACGTAAAGAGCTTGAAAAAATTGGAGTTAACAAACTGAGAGGACAACATTAACAATTAGAACTGCAGAGAAGTTATAAGGACACCAAGGGGTACATTCCTAAACTTATATAGGTCTGAGTTGTATGCATGTTTGTTATATAGTTTGTAACTGTTAAATTTGTTTATAGTGGATTTTTGTTTTACTCCGTAGAGGGAGTCGTGGATGTTTCCTCAATTAGTGAGGTTTTACCACGTAAAAATCTTGTACTTAATCTTCCTACATTTTCTCATCTCATTCTTAGTTGTGCTGGGTTTAAAAGCTTGTTTAAAACTGTTTAATAAACCTGTTATTCAAATCTTGAATAGATCTCGTAGATATTGTTTTGTTAAACACATCCTGTGTTCAAATAGTTTTGTTTTTTCAAGAAAAGAGTTTCCTCAAAAAACAGCTCGGAGTTACTTAAATAGTTTATTTTTAATAATTGGCTTTAGTAACAGAATTTCAATTAGTATCAGAGCTTGGTAAACTTATTTTAAAGAGATCCTGTGTTTCTGAAATTGTTTTCTGAAAATCAAATATGGACGAGAAAAATGAAAGATTTGGTAACTTGACCAGACCTCCTATCTTTGATGGAACCAATTTTTCTTACTGGAAAGTAAGGATGACTGATTTCATTCAAGGACCTCTGGGAGATGATGTCTGGGACATTATTGAAAATGGTTACACTTCTCCTACAAAAACAGCCACTGAAGGAAGTAATGAGAGGGTTAAGAAAGTTTTAAGTGAGTTCACACAAATCTAACCATTACTCTACTTTCAGAAAAAACCATTAGTCCCAAATCATCGCCTAACATTCTTTGAGTAATCAAATCTAACCATTAGTCTAATTTTCAGAAAAACCCAATTTAATTATGGCTACACCCCCAAAATGAATTTTCATATACACATACTATGATATGAATTGATTATCATCAATTTAAGAACTACAACAGTTAACCACTTGCCTGAAATTGTTCGTAGGGTCTGATCCGTTGGTGTAGTGAACGTGTTGATGAAGAACACCCCAATCCGTCCCTTAATTTGTCTCCAAAAAGTTCCCAATTTATTTCTAGATTTTATTCCTCTGTGTCTCTATCAAACCCTAGGTTTAGGATTGCTAGCTGTCGTTCAACTTTTCCACCAATTAGGTTTAAAGCCCCTGATCCCGTTTTAGGCCATATAGGCCTAATTAAAATGGCCCAAATCACCCCGTGTGGCAGAGAATGGCCAAAAATACCCCGAGATCCAATTACTACCCCCGAGCACTCTTTTCTGACTATCATGACCCATTCAGACTCTACCACGAACTCAGAATTGTCATCCGAAATACTTTTTGATATTTCCAAATTTGACCTCAAAAATGCGACGCACATTAATTCGAACAATTTAACTTAAAGTCGTCAAATATAAATAAATTCTTCCCACTCAAATAAATTCTCTAAATCATAAATTTAAGTTTTTCCAATTTAAATATTTCTATTTCTCCCAAAAATAATTAAATTTTAAATCCTCAAAATTACGGGGTGTTACATACTCCCCCCCTTACAAAGGAATTTCGTCCTCGAAATTAAGATAAGCCTAGTGCTCCAAGCTTCAAATATCACTCTATACTAATGTGCCTCTAAGCTCGATATATTTATCTCTCCCGCTTCTAACTATAAATTACACAAATATGCATTTTAATTAACCAGGGAGCCCATACACCCTGTACCTGTGCTTGACCTCACAAAAGTTGCCTTAATTAACTCGGGTGCCCATACACCCTATTCCTGTGCTTTACCGCACAAATGTTACCAGATTATGCTAGCCGTGACCCGTAATATAACTTCCAACCCGTATTCATAGCACATATATGAATAATAATCGGAGTACCCAACCCATGTACTAACGACCAAACATCTCCCCACATCCAACGTTGCGCTAAATTTCATACGTGGGACATATCGCAAGCGAAATCCAAACAAGGAGCCCCCCGATACACTACTACCTAACATTGTCGGTCATTGAGATCTGTTAGACCCACCGTCCATATCACGTACCCCCAAATATTTGTCTCTTAACACAAAAGCATGCACGCCTACCCTTATGCTATAAAAGAAAACATAAAATACCGCGCCCTTACAATCACTAGTTCTTGTGCGAAATAAACCTCAAGCTATCTTTTCTTTCTCGAAAATAAATCTCATTACCCTAATTTACTTCAGTAGACTCCCTTACTTACCGGGATAAAATATGAGAACATAAGACCTCACTATGTGTCTATCGCACCACACAATATAACATATATACACACATATACTCTCGGGTGATACCTAGTACCAATCACACCCTGATGTCGCAAACACTAAAACTTACTCCCACTATTTACATTAGTTCAAATCCGTCGCTATCCAACCGATATAAAAATTTTCTACCCTACTTACATAATTCTTGAAAGTAGTAACCCCTCGCATAATGCCAATCCCATCTCTGTGTATACCCCCACTCTCTCGTGGTTAACACTAAAGAAATCCACTATCCCACAGAAATATATAAGTAATATGGATGCTATAGCCACACTCACTAAATTCTACTTACCCGCAAACTCTAGTGAAAACAATCCTTATATTGTGACACCCTCACTGTCACTCAAAACATACCCCATGCCCATAGGATAAAAAGATAATTACCTCCATACTCTAGATGCAATAGTTTATCCTCGGGTTCCTGAACAGCTTCCCCCTGCTCGAACGCACCCATTACTTGTTGTAGTGGCTGCACATCTAGGACCTCATCATGTAGTTGACCCCTTCCTCGCTGAGGATAATCTCTCTTCACGTGTATCGCTTCCCCACAAACGAAACACCTTCTAATAATTTCACCCTGCCTTTGATCCCTTCCTTGCTGGCCTTATCAGAAGTCCTGGGCATCCTGTCGATAGCCTCTAGTCCTAAATCTCTTGGCCTGATTCCCCTGCCAGAATTCCTGCCCCTGATGTCCCCCTGTCTGCTATTGGGATATCCCACTGGTACTGTTCCCTCCTGCTTTTTTTGACAGGCTGAGTTCCACTCCCTTCCTTCTTCCTTTCACATGGAAGTGATATTCCTGGAAGTGCATGAGTGATGCATTAATGACATCTGTATAAGATACTAATGCGGGATTACCAATCACATGTTGTCTGATCCTCCAGACTCACCCATCTATGAACCTTTCTTTCTTTCTTTATTCACTACTTACTTCATCAGGTACAAAATTTGAAAAAAAAGTGAATTATTCCTCATAATCGGCCACTGAATGGTCCCCTTGAGTCACCTCTCTAAATTTTCTCCTCATTTCAGTCTCAACTGCTGGTGAAAAATACTTGCGGTCAAACCGCACCAAAAACTCTGCAATAGTTAATGTATCCCTTTCCTCAATTATGGTGATCGACTCCCACCACTGTAGCACTGCTCCCACTAACCTAAAAGTGGCTAGCATTTTCTTCTGCAATTCGTTGCAATCTACCATGCTTAGGTGATTCTGGATATCTCTCTTCCACTGATAAGCTAGCACCATATTTGAACCCCATCGGAACTCTGGCGAATGGCCCTTTTGAAAGACCTCTCGTATCTGTTGCCACCCCGACAGCCCCGATTGGTCCTAAACATCTGGTGCCACTAACACTTGTGGCTGATCTCATGGGAAGTACCTTGACATTTCAATCATCATCGCTTCAACTGCCTGCACCACTAATTCAGTTACCTGTGTTGCCAAAATCATCTCTGGCAGTTGCTGCGGTAACTCTTGCTCCTGATGAGCCTCTCTAGTCTGATCTCCC
The DNA here is from genome assembly GCA_949130495.1 of Sambucus nigra. Lineage (NCBI taxonomy): Eukaryota > Viridiplantae > Streptophyta > Magnoliopsida > Dipsacales > Adoxaceae > Sambucus > Sambucus nigra. The sequence continues at coordinate 654,585,122 of OX422207.1, read as the reverse complement.
CCTGCTACCCTAGCTGCTCTCCCTCTCCGGGGCAGCATCTGAAATGAGAATTGAATCGTATGAGTTCACCCTCAAATATAAAATAATTAGCAGAAGAACATAAATGCGCATACGTATAAAAATACAACAATCCTATGATAAGGTTCTACATCAAAGGATGCTAAGCTGAAACGTGAAAACCACACAGATCCTAAGGACACTAGAACTTGATGCTCTGATACCATCTGTGATAGCCCGCCTAATAAAATACTGAGTGATCAGTTCTATACCAAATTAAATCAGGAATCCCAATTGGTTCATCCTTAGCATCACTGTCGAAAACCTTCTTAAGACTTACTAACCACCTAGTATTCCAAAAGCTGGTGCTAATTTTTATCTTATTAATTAAACCAAACACTACATGTGGAAATAAATATAATACATTCACACAACTGAATTAAATCAACTGAATAAATAATGACTAGATGTCGAATAAACCATCGGTCACCAAAATAAATAATCCAATACAACTATGCAACACCTGAATAAATACATCTGAAAACTGTACTGAGAAGTCTGGGCGACAAGCCCTAAATAAAATCAAAACTAATAAAAGATTCCTACTCTAGGAATGAATGAACGATGCGTCTAATCCAAACTCCTACTAACATCCACATATGCCGCAGCTCTGTGTCCCTGGAATAACATATCAATCCTGGCATCCCTGTAGCTAGACATCTAAAAGGTTTTGAAAATAGTTTTATAGCAAGGGTTAGAACCCAAACCATTTTGAAAATATTTAGCTAGTGAATTAACTGCAGTAATTTAAAATGCATGAATTCGCTTCATATTTAAGTTAGTGTCACACTCTCTTGAGGACATTCTCACCCCTCCACTAATGTGCAAACCTAACGGTTATCTTAACCCCACCTAGTTGGACTACCCCGTCCAACTAGTCCTGGTATAACCTCCCCTTGCCATAATTATTCATGATTTACAAGTGATCTCACCAATTAACTTAATTAATTACTTCTTAAATAATAGCATATAACCATGACACGAGTTATATAAAGGATATACATCACACACTGTATTATTCCCCGCATATAATACTTACTACCATTATATACGTACCTCTACTAAGAACGACCACACATATATATATATATATATATATATATATATGTACATCCATCCCTCCGAGTATACCATCACCGGACGATTCCCTCTAAAGTGTTATCTTACTAGGTGTGCTCACATAACCTAGATACCCGAGTTGGAATCGCTCACCAACTTGACCCAAAATATAAACGTAGTGGAGGTGGTCATATTCCTTCCCTGAAAGTGAGATAAACCCCTCACCCATATGCTATGACCTGGGGATATACTCACCCTACTCCTCAAGCTAGGGGATTCACCCACATCTCGCAACCTCCCTTGATAGCACTAGAGTATATGAATTAAATAAATATCTAATCACTGATATTTAATAGCACACATAATATATACACGTATATATATACTCTCACTACACCATAACACTAGCCTGTAATTTCTTGAGTCTGTGGTCCGACTCAAATTAATTAATTTTCTCACTTATTAATTCACACGTCAATTAATATAATATTTCTCTGAGTCTATGGTCCGACTCTTATATAAATACTTTGCACATTGATTTATATAATATTTACCCGAGTCTCTGATTCGACTCTAATTTAATTAATTTACACATTAATGAATTAATACTAATCTGAGTCTATGGTCCGGCTCTAATTAAATTAATTTACACATTAATTAATTATCAATCCGAGTCTATGGTCCGACTCTAAATTAATTAATTTTCATATTAATTAATTACCAATCATAGTCTATGGTTTGACTCTAAATTAATTAATTTACACATTAATTAATTTAACACTTGGTGTCGCCCAACCATTATACCCCGACTCGCTCACTTGGCCCATACCATCATTAATACCCGATTCTATATTTCGCCCCATAATTAATTAATTACACCTCAATTCCTTTAAAAATGTAGCGCCTCTCAACTACAATACCCGAATATTTCCCTCCGTCCGAAATCAATACTCACAAACTATTTCTCACAATTTATTCATATCATGGCATACAATTATCACTCTCATAAACCCAATTATATCACCTTATAATTGCTAAGGAATATGTGCCACATATGCATTTATCACTAAATAAAAGTAGGGATTGAATCCTAAATTAATTTCCCTTATATATATAAAACTAGCCGAATTGCCAAAATTCTGGGACCATCGTTCGATCGATCCCCTAGGTCGATCGATCGGTCGAACAAGTATTCGTCTTCTCTGGCTTGCTGTTTCAGCCATTGATGAACCCTCAAGCTTTTGTTTCTTCCCAAACCTTTACCCAAATCACAATCAACATATTCTCCACACAAGAAAAGGTTCTAAACATCCTAGAGACCTTAATCCATCATCAAATTTATACATAACCCTAAGTATATCGGATTTGGGTTTTTCATCCGGGTTTCATTTTTACCGAAATCAACCTCATAATTCTCAATCAATTTAAACACTAATACCTACTCTAATCCACCCTACAATTCAATTTTAACAGTCCCAAATCATTCCTAACATCCTTTGAGTAATTAAATCTAAGCATTACTTTACTTTCAGAAAAACCCAATTTAATTATGGCTACACAACCAAAACGAATTTTCATATACACATACTATGATATGAATTGATTATCATCAATTTAAGAACTACAACAGTTAACCACTTTCCTGAAACTGTTCGTAGGGTCTGATCCGTTGGTGTAGTGAACGTGTTGATGAAGAACACCCCAATCCGTCCCTTAATTTGTCTCCAAAAAGTTCCCAATTTGTTTCTAGATTTGATTCCTCCATGTCTCTCTCAAACCCTATTTAGAATTGCTAGCTGCCATTCAAATTTTCCCCCAATTAGGTTTAAAACCCCTAATCCTATTTTAGGCTATACGGGCCTAATTAAAATGGCCCAAATCACACCGTGTTAGCCCGACTATGGCCAAAAATACCCTGAGACTCAATTATTACCCCCGGGCACTCTTTTTTAACTATCTCAACCCATCCGAACTCAACTGCGCACTCAGACTTGTCATTCGTAATACCCTTTGACATTTCCAAATTTGACATAAAAAATGCGACGCCCATTAATTCGAACAATTTAACTTAAAGTCGCAAAATATAAATAAATTCTTCCCACTCAAATAAATTCTCTAAATCATAAATTTAAGTTTCTCTAGTTTAAATATTTATATTTCTCCCAAAAATAATTAAATTTTAAATCCTCAAAATTACGAGGTGTCACACATAGGTCCTCGCCACCTTAACAGTGGAACAACATTTTTCTTTGTTATGTCAAAAATAGCTAGTGTAATTTCTAACCTGCTTTCTAGTGGCATCCTAACTTAATCCAAGAACTAAGAAAACTTTGGTGACTATAACTTCGTACTCCAAGATTGGATCCACCTCATATTCTCCTACATGACAAGCTTGTTCATTATCTCTTCCACTTGGTTCATCGTAAGCAAGAACCACATTAGTCACTCCTTGTAGACAACTATTATATATATCTTGGAAATCCTTTTCTCTTTTCATTCGACCTTCTTCTTCATCATCAAATTCAACAACCATGTGTGCCCCGTGAACTGGAAATAAATTGTTATTAACATTGCATTAATGGATCTGCAAAGTCCCTGCCAACATCTGTTTGTTAATAATCTTCCGTAAGATAAAACATGAAATCAGGGATGATGAACGTGCCAATGGATTTGGAAATAGTTTGGATCATATTGAACATCTGCCCCTAGAGAATAAGGGAGAGATTTTCTAAGAGGAAAAAATAATTCATCACCCAACATGGTGTTATAGAAACCCATCACCTCTTCAACACTATAAGGAAATTGAGGTGGATCCTCACGATTAAATTACCTTTTATTATTTTTTTTCATTTTTCCTGTTTCTTCACCTCCATGAGTATAGTTAACTCGAGCAAACTGAGCTCCTCTGACTGTTTGGCCAACTGACCCCTTTCACGTGATGTTTTTAATGACTTGGAGAGGTCGAATAAACAATGCAATATTTTGAGTTGCTCTTGTGAAGGCTTTGAACTTACCTTCTCTAATCTCATTTATTAAGTGACAAATGAACTCCGGAAGCAACCCTTATGCACAAATTTGAAGGACATTGATCTTTCTTGTAGCTTCTTATAAATCTTGATATATTTCTTTAAACCTCTTAATGTAAACTCATCATCTTCGAGAAAGAATTTCTCACCCAACCTTTGCTTCTCTCAAGTGAGGTGAGCCAATGTAAACTCATCATCTTCGAGAAATAATTTCTAGAGGAATTTCACATGCATATCTTTCCATGTAGCCACACTCCTTTGAGCTAAATCACTACCCCAAAATAGATAGATGGTCACTGTGGGGGCAAAATACATGCCTACGGAATAGCATGACGTGTGGGGAGCACCCCGGTGAAGATGGCGACGTGCCAGCAATACTGGGGCGACTAAAGTACTTAATAAACGAGAAGATCGAGGAGCAATATCTGATAGGAATGAAACTCCACGAAGATAGGGCTCATCCATATTTGTTAACCATCCATATTTGTAACCCTAATGTAACCCCTAACTCTATATAAAGAGGACACCCCCATTGTGAAAGGGGGCTTAGAAGTTGGAGAAACACCCTCATGTAAAACTCTCTGATCATTCTAATGAAACACACCAGCAGCCCCGTGGACGTAGGCCATTCATGGTCAAACCACGTAAATCTTTGTCTCTCTCGTATTTATTTTTATACTTGTATAGTGATGAATTGGCACCCCCCGATGGGTGAGATTTTTTGCACCTACAATTGGCGTCGTCTGTGGAAAACGGCACAAAAGGCCTTCCCCTTCTTCCTAGAAGAGATCTAGGTTTACGTTCAAGAACAATGCTGCCTACACTGCGCACATAATCAAAAGATAAGTTTTCCTTTTTAATCTGTGCACGAGCATATGTGTTTCATATATAATTATTTGTTTTGAACAAATATCGTTTCATTGATACATGATTTTGCATACAATTATAATTACAAATCCTATATTTAATTATTATCTGCAAATCTGCACAACAACTTTGATTCTAGACAATTTTCATTGTTTGTTTCATAGGAAATTCGTTATCAGAGTGTCTATGAAGACTCCAAATATCTGGACTCTATCCTGGTTAAACACGTTTGTTTATTGGGATAGTGGGATACATCATATCTTGATTCCCGTATCCAAAATTTTCGGGTTGGGTAACCGTCTAAAAATTTCTCTCTTATGAGAGATCTTGAAACATATGGAAGGAAATTATCTCAACGGACATGTTTTTAGAAATATGCAGAGATTCTGGCCACACGAACAGTCCCTCAATTTTTATCTCCATCCAAACAAATCGCACCAAAATGAGACACGCAAGATTTCCTCATGCCGTATAAATTTTGGGCAACCTACAAGCATCAGCATCTCATCTCCGCCGACATGCGTTGTGATCTGCTGACTTATGAGTTTTTGGCAACTGCACTTATCTCGTTATCTGAAAGCTGCGGGGAGCTTGGGAGACCCATGATATGATGGGATGGGCTCACTCCTTGAGCTCGCATCATCTATTAACCTTTCGCCGACCAACTTTTAAACTCTTCGCTGATCTACTGTTCGGCCACGCCGATCCTCGATCAACTAGGAAATTTCGGTCTGTGACCAGAAGCCTATCTGGCCACACAACGACCTTCATATACCACTAATGAATAATCTCAATGAAACAACATTCACACAAAAATTAGTCCAGAAAAGCTGATTGGGCATCAGGGTCGCCAGACCGTTATCTCTGACCGATGAATTACGGGTGAGCTATCGTCGAACTAACTGGCGACCTGTTTGTGAACTACCGGCGAACTACTGGCGACCTGTTTGTGAACTATCGGCGAGCTACCGGGGAACCCCTAGCGACCTGTTCGCGATCGACCAATAATGGATCCCCTGGCGACCTGTTGTCGTGATTTTTGGCCATCGAGCATCATCGGCTCCGCCCCATCTGGTCGGCGAGCAGAGGCGAGCAGCAATGGGTGCAATCTCAGCTCAACACATTCAGTGCGTGTTGGTAAACATGAGCACAGTAACTCTTGGATTGGGTTCCCAGATCTATTTGAAGCCCAACTTACACTTTAGAAGATTTTAATATACCTCCCTATACTTTCATGCTTCACAACTTTGTGTGAGAATAAATTTTTGAAACCAAACTTGTATTCACTATTGAGCTTCAAATAATTTGCAAAAATTCCAAATTAATCCTTGTCTTACACTTGGAATATATTTGGAATATATTTGGAATATATTTGACTAATCTTTGCATTCCTCGGTTCTCTCTAAAAATAAAATTATTTTAAGGGACCGTGTAATTTTTCACAACGATTTTAGTTGGCACTTTTTTATGCGACCTTATTACAAATTATTTTGCTCACATAAATAAGTGGGGGGCACTTTTATAGCACTCGCGTCATTTATTCGAATATTTTAATTCTCAATATTATCATTCAGCTACAACAATTGGTTATTTAGCTCAGCCCCGATGGATGCTCGGGCGCAATTATCTCAGTAGAATTTTTATTGATAAAAATCATTGGATCATTTGTTACATTCATACGCTACTATGAATTTTTTACCCGGCATATAGCCGAGCGAATGGATATCTTATATACTTTGTTGACTATATCATTTTTGTGATAACTTCTATTTTGATTTAGTCTCAACAGATGGTCGGGGAATTTACTAACTTCCACAGGTACAAGATTCAGTCCCGACGGATGCTCGACAATAATCTTAAGTCCTTGGAAATCTCATCGATGTTTCGACGGATGCTCGAGCGCGAATTGCTCACTATATCTACTTGGTATTCTACAACTTTTCCCCGGCGGACTATCCAAGCACCATTCATTTTATTAATGCTCCGACAGATAGTCGAGCACACTATAGCACCTTATACCCAAAGAAACGCTTGGGCAAAATTATTATTACTCCGACTGAAGCTCGGATTCTATGATTCGGTAACCTTAAGGACGGTCAAGTACATTTGAGATTCATCTTGGAAGAAAATAGGCAAAATATTTCTATATATTTAGTCCCGAAGATATTTGCCTCGCATGTCGCATTTTATCCCCAGTGGATAGCTGGTCAGGATAATTCTTGTATTTAGTACCACCCCACTTGATGGATACACACATTTATTTGTACATTGTTCGTTTCCATCTCATAATACTTCATTTGCTCACAAATTATGCTCACGATTTTTATCATCATAAATTTGTTAGCAGGGGGCTATCTATACTCTATACTTCACATGAGAAAAACAATTGATTTCCACTACAAAAATTTTCTGTGAAAACAATTTTTTGAAACCGAACTTGTATTTTAAGTATTTGCTTAAATCTATTTGCACAAATTCCAAATTAACTCCAGTTCCATGCATCTGGATATATTTGAGAAATTTTGCATCTTTCATTCGACTTTATTACAAATATTTTGTCCACATAAATATTGGGGCGCACTTAGAAGAGCACTCATGTCATTTATCCGGTCATTTAATTTTCAATATTGTCGTCTAGCTATTATTGGTTATACTAATGAATAGTCGGTGTAATATCTTTACTCATACTTAGTGTAGCCCTGATGGATGCTCGGGCACGGCCATCCTCGTGAGATTTTATCACAAAAATTATGGGATCATTCATGTCATTCATTTAATACTATGAATATTTTCCTCGGCACATTCTCGAACAGATGCACATCATATTGCATGATAAATTCTATTTGAATTAGCCTCGACCAATGGTCGAGCAACTTATTAACTTCCACAAGTACAAGATTCAGTTCCGACGAATGCTCATCCATAATCTTAAGCTCTTGGAAATCTTATTAATACACCGATAGATGCTCGAGCGCGGATCGCTCTCTATATCTACTCGGACCTGTACAACTTCTCCCCGGCAGACCAGTCTGGAACCACTTATTTTGTTAATGCTCCGACGGATGGTTGAGAATTTTACAACACTTTGGACCCAACACATGCTTGGGCAATATTATTTATAACAGACAGATGCTCGGATGTTGATATTTCTTGAATTTTGAAATTGATTATCTGGCTCTATGATTCTTGACCTGAAAGACGATCAGGCATATTCAAGGTTCATCTCAGCAAATGCTCGGCAAAATATTTCTATATATTTAGTCCCGAGGATATTTTCCACACATGTCGCATTTTATCCCCAACAAATGGTTCGTAAGGATAATTATTATATTCAGTCCCAACAGATGGTTGGCACAGTCGATTAATAATCAACATTGCATTTATTGGAAGGTTAGTTTTCACTAACAATACATGATCATTCGTAATACTTGCTCGGTCCTCTTTGCCTCGACGGATGCTCGAGCATGGATCACCTGCAATATCTACCAGATCCTCTATAGTTTTTGCCTCGACAGGCATTCATGCATCATTTATCTCATCAATACTCCGACAGATGCTTAGGCATGGATCGTTCTCAACATCAACTAGGTCCTTTGCAATTTTGCCTCAACGGAACCTCAACTTCGATGGATAGTTGACATTGTGTGATCACATCTCAAGCTCCAATAAACAGTTGGGCAATACAGTTCTTATTCAACCTCGTCGAATGAAAAGTTGAGCGATCTGTACCATAAAGATCCAATAACACATAAAGCAGCATGAAGAGCAACGATCAACTATATTTATCAATAAGGACGAATCCAACTTGTAAGAAATCACACGTCTAGCAAAATCACAGTCAACGAGCAAGACATGTTGATAACAACACTAGACCATCCTGAATTTATCGAGTGACATCGTCAGACAACCCACGGTGATCGACGATCACCAAGCAACGAATTAACGCATCATCAACACTAAGATATCCACTCCTAAGGAACAATGTTTCTTGAACACCATATCGGATCAACGCATTTCTGCACAAGGATGCTTTGAACTCCAATCAATCTCTTTAGTTGCACGAGCTATATGGAGTCTTCCACAGCCTCCTGGAACCACCATGCATGGTCAGCGAACAAGTGTGCCCCAAGGAACGATACAATATGTGAAGATATACGAGCAAGATAATCCTTAAATATATCCATCTCGACGAACAATTAACGCGATACTCTTTAAAGCATCAAAGCCTCGAGGATCAATCGGGCACACTTATCATCCCGATTATACAAATCAGACTACCCGATGGATGGTCAGGCAGCCTTCCCTTCACAAGCCCGATTGGGGGCTCTATAGCAGCGATGGCACGTGAATAGATTCACTACAACATTCAAAGTAAAAGAGAAGAGGTCAACTCAGGACATATGCCAACATGGTTAGCACCGGAATCAGTCTTGCAAATGACAATCATGATCAAGCTTGATTTAGTTACAACGGCCTTCTTGCTTATTCCCGCTAAATTAAGTACGTCTATAGGCCTTTGTTATCTCCAAACACAAATGGCCTCACGAGTTGCCCAGGCAATAATAAAAGCCTTACGAGGGATCCCTACGCAAAAAGCCAACTCAGGTTGGTCGCCAACTATGTTGGTCGGTTAAAATCCTGATCGGGTGGATGACCCTCAAACCAGGTGCATTTTTGCGATCGCCTTTTAGGCCTAAGGAAGTGTGACGGCATAACCTAAAAGGTAAAACAGGCAGATATTTACATGCGAGGCATTAGGAAATGGAAAAATGCAAATGAAATTGGTATTACATTAAATTGTGGGGAAAACCTAAGGCAGGGTCTTACCCCTACTAGGTACATGCTCGAGCAAGGATCGACGCATAGGCTTCTGGCCGGCCTCTCCAATTGGACCATATGAAAAACCTAAGGCAGGGTCTTACCCCTACTAGGTACATGCTCGAGCAAAGCTTGATGGATAGGCTTCTGGTCGGCCTCTCCAATTGGACCATATGAAAAACCTAAGGCAGGGTCTTACCCCTACTAGGTACATGCTCGAGCAAGGCTCGACACATAGGCTTCTGGTCGGCCTCTCCAATTGGACCATATGAAAAACCTAAGGCAGGGTCTTACCCCTACTAGGTACATGCTCGAGCAAGGCTCGACTCATAGGCTTCTGGTCGACCTCTCCAATTGGACCATATGAAAAAACTAAGGCAGGGTCTTACCCCTACTAGGTACATGCTCGAGCAAGGATCGACGTATAGGCTTCTGGTCAGCCTTAACAAATGGACCGTATGAAAAACCTAAGGCAGGGTCTTACCCCTACTAGGTACATGCTCGAGCAAGGCTCGACACATAGGCTTCTGGTCAGCCTCTCCAATTAGACCATATGAAAAACCTAAGGCAGGGTCTTACCCCTACTAGGTACATGCTCGAGCAAGGCTCGACGTATAGGCTTCTGGTCAGCCTCAACAAATGGACCATATGAAAAACCTAAGGCAGGGTCTTACCCCTACTAGGTACATGCTCGAGCAAGGCTCGACGCATAGGCTTCTGGTCGGCCTCTCCAATTGGACCATATGAAAAACCTAAGGCAGGGTCTTACACCTACTAGGTACATGCTCGAGCAAGGCTCGACGCATAGGCTTCTGGTCAGCCTCTCCAATTGGACCATATGAAAAACCTAAGGCATGGTCTTACCCCTACTAGGTACATGCTCGAGTAAGAATCGACACATAGGCCTGTGGTCAGCCTCAACAATTGGACCATACGAGACCAAAATACAGGGAGACGCCCTAAACTTGATACACGCTCGATAAAGCCTCAGCAAACAAATTCTGAACAGGCCTGCGGTCAGCCTCATAAATTGGGCCATACAATAAAATAGACAATGAACTACGTTCGACCTGATCCCAAGAGGGTACGTAGGAAGCTCGACACTGTCGAGTCTGGTTCCCATATCGATTGAACGCCTCTCAACTCAAGCCAAGCATTCATCTGAAAACCTATGAAGGCAAGAAGATCAACCAAATAAGGCTTAAAAGTTTAACGATAGATCAAAGAATTCCATTCCAGTTCACACCACCAACTGCATATGTTTAAAGAGATTGTGGACCAGCTCCCAGCTCATCTTAGAATCAACTCAGCTAAACTTCGACCTGTGGGGCTATTGCGGGGGCAAAGTACATGCCTACGAAATAGCATGACGTGTGGGGAGCACCCCGGTGAAGATGGCGACGTGCCAGCAATACAGGGACGACTAAAGTCCCTAATAAACGGGAAGACCGAGGAGTAGTATCTGACAGGAATGAAACTCCACGAAGATAGGTCTCATCCATATTTGTTACCCATCCATATTTGTAACCCTAATGTAACCCCTAACTCTATATAAAGGGGAAACCCCCCATTGTGAAAGGGGGCTTAGAAGTTGGAGAAACACCCTCATGTAAAACTCTCTGATCATTCTAATGAAACACACCAGCAGCCCCGTGGACGTAGGCCATTCATGGTCGAACCACGTAAATCTTTGTCTCTCTCGTATTTATTTTTATACTTGTATCGTGATGAATTAGCACCCCCCGACGGGTGAGATTTTTCGCACCTACAGTCACGAATTCGAGAAGTGACCGTGCCTCTGGGTTACGGATATCATCCATGACCAAAACAAGTGTGACCAAAATCGTTGGTCGTGGACTTGATCCTTGACCAAAAGATACATTCATAGACAAAAGTCGTAACCAGGTTAGAAAATTTAGTCACGGACCCAAGCCGTGACCCATCTTCTACACATGGTTCATTATGGTCACAAACTTAGGCTGTGATCCATCTCTTACCCATGGTTCAATGTGGTCATGAACCTAAGCCAGGCCCATCTTCTACACATGGTTCAATGTGGTCACGGACCTAAGTCATGACCCATATTCTACACATAATTTAATGTGGTCATGGACTAAATCTGTGACCACATATTTATTACGAAAAAATATTAAATATGGTCATGGTTTAAGTTTGTGACCGTAATTATTTGAAAAGAACTGTGTTGTTCCTGTTCTCAAATCGGTAGTACCAAGGATACACTTTCAGTTGCGAGGAGTTACGCTGGTCATGTGCAAGGTGTTCGTGTCCCTTACGGGGCCATATGGGGTCTATTCGTGGATTTCACCAACTAACGATACGTTTTAAGGCCTAAGTGTGCCTATTTACAAATTTCGGTCTTATTCTTAAACTGAGAGTCTTGCAAGTATGAGGTCAGTTTTTATGAGTTACATTGGCCATGTGCGAGGTGTTCGTGCCCCATGCGGGTCCATTTGGGAGTTGTTCGGATTTTTCGTCCACTAACGACACATTTAAAGCCTAACTGTGCCTATTCGTGAATTTTGCTCTTGTTCTCAAACTGAGAGTCCCGTGACTACATGATCGATTACTATGAGTTAAGTTGGTCACATGCGAGGTGTTCATGCCCCTTGTAGGTACGTTTAGGGACTATTCAGAGTTTTCACCCACTAGCAGCATATTTTCAAGCCTAAGTGTGCCTATTTGCAAACTTCATTCCTATTCTCAAATTGGGAGTCCCGTGACTATACAATCGGTTGCTACGATTTAAGTTCATCGCATGTGAAGTGTTTGTGACCCTTACGGGGCCATTTGTGGTCTGTTAAGGTTTTTTGCCAACTAGCGACATATTTTCAAGCCTAAGTGTGCTTATTTATAAATTTTGGTCTTATTCTCAATTTGGGGATCTCGTGACTACGCAGTCGTGTGACACCCCACCTAATTAATCCCGGGTGATCAGTCCTAAATCAAGTTAGAAAAGGTTTCTCCGTTGGTCCATTCTTAGCATCACTGTCGTCTTTTTAATTACTAACCACCTAAGTGAGAAAAGTAGACTGGTGCGAATTTTTATCTTTCAATTAATTAAATAAAACTCGTGCGGAACATACAATAATACACAATCACAGTTAATTAAATAACCATCCACAATTAAAAACACTTAACCGAATAAACCATCGGTCCAAATATCCAATACAAGTAAATATCAGAAAACATCTCAACAAGTCTACTACGGATAAATGAACTGTGAGCGACAAACTCAGATAACTACTAGAAAGTCTCTATAAGAATGGAAGAAAGAGGCGTCTAGCAAAACCCCGCAACATCCACATGTGCTGCAGCAAGGATATCTGGAATAGAGTCAAGCTTGGCGCCCTTGTGGTTGGACACCTAAAAGGTTTTTAAAAGAATTTTATAGCAAGGGTTAGTACCCAAAAACATTTGAAAACATTTAACATATGATTAACTTGCAGTAATAAATAAATATGCATGCTCTTCATATTTTAGTTAGTGCCGCACTCTCTTGAGGACTTCCTCACCCCTCCTCTAATGTGCATTACTAACGCTTCCATTTAATTTACTAGGTCCTACGCTTCTGACCCAATGATTATTTTAACCCTTGAATTTTACCTACTCTAACCGAGTATGCCTTAATTCATGATTTTTTTAAGTTATTATAAACGTCAACTTAGTTGAATCATTACTCCTTTTAACTTCATATAACATTCACACCTGTTATGCACATAATACATTTTTCACTATGTATAAATTATCCCCTATATAATTATTTACCTAATTATATATTTAATCATATTACAGTATTCACAAACATACTGAAATAACATTTAATACAAACTTTCGACCGAGTGAGAATACTCACAAAATATAAATTTTCCCAAGTGCTATCCCACTAGGTGTATTCACGTAACCTAGTTATCCAAGTTAGATTCTCTCACTAACTTAGTTTAACATACGAATTTGGAGGCGGTCATATTCCTTCCCTGAAAGTGAGATGCCCCTCACCCATACAACGAACGCTATGACCTGGGATTATACTCGCCCTACTCCTCAAGCTAGGGGATTCATCCACTGCGCGCAACCTCCCCCTATAGCACTAGAGTATACACTAATAATATTCATTCACTGATATTAATGCCCGCACTATATATATATATATACACTATCACACTCCGTATATATATATATATATATATGTATAAAAATATATAAAATGTCCTAGCTACACCATGTACTAAATCCGTGACACAAGCCTATTAAAAATTTAGAGTTATGGTTCAACCCTAATTATTAATTAATTCGCACATTAATTAATTAAATCACCTTTGGTGTCGCCCCCACCATAAAATTGGACTTACTCTCGTAGTCCGAAATCACCTCACCTGAGTCTAAATTCCCGACTCCCGAATTTTTAATCATGACGTGACATCCAAAAATTCCTCAAATCCTAATTAACTTTACTCATGATTAATTAGGTTTAAACTCATGTATTAATTTCCCCATAATTAATTACATAAAGATTTATTATATAAATTTTCTTTTATATACATAACTGGGCAGAATTGCCGAAATCTGCCGACCTTCGATCGATCGACCCCAGACCTTCGATCGATCGATCGAGCAGGTCTTCGTCTTCTTCGCGAAGACAGAATCGGCCATGGACGAAAATTCTCAAACCCTAATTCCTTCTACCAGTAACCTCAAGCCCTATTAGCATTAATACATGTTAGAAACCTTATTAGGGACCTCCAGAATATCCACCAACATCATTAATTCGTCCATTAACTACAACTTCTGAATTTGGGGAAATATCCATCTTTAATTCTTTACACATTTACATCCCAAATCCCTTCACCAAATTCGTTTCTAATTATCCAGATATCATCCTACCAGATATGTATCAATTTATAATATCAGATTTCTACAATAATCCTCATTCAAATTCGTAAATCAGATTATTATTTTTTCAAAACCTCATGTTTATGCCATGAACACCCAAAACGAATTTTTATCAAACACATCACATGAATATGAATTTCAAAAATAGATTCAATACTATTGCAAGTTATCCACTTGCCTTAGGTTTCGTAGTGTTTGATTCGGAGATGAATTTCCAAGGTTGAAGACGATCCTTGTTGGCTCTCTAGTGATCCCAAAGCTGCCTTTAACTGCTATTAGGGTTCTTAATACACTTAGCCTTTTCAAAAACTCTATCAGCCATTTTATCATTCCTCCCAATTCCTTAATTTACCTAATCCCGTTTTTTGCCTAATGGGCCAAGCCCAAGTGACCCAAATGCCCCCGTGTGGGCCCGGCTATGTCTAAAAATGCCCCGTGACCCGTTTACTACCCCCGGGTACACTTTTCCGACTATCTCGGCCCATCCGGACTCAACCGTACACTCAGAATTAGCATCCGAATTAATTTATAAAAATATTTATCCCCTCACCCCTTTAGTCTATACCGACTCCCGGTTGAGATAAGTGCATACCCTGTCATTAATACTCGAAATGACTTAAATAAATAATTACTATTCACTTAGTAAATAACTTTTCATAAGTATTAACCATTTATCCTCGATTAATATTTAAATAAAATTTCCCTAATTAATTCAATTAAATTACGACTCACAAGTAATTTTCAATTCCTGAATTAATTAAATATTTAATGCATGAAAATGCGGGGTGTTACAAGTCGATTGCTATAAGTTACGTTAGTCACGTACGAGGTGTTCGTGCCCTTTGAGATGTTGTTTGGGGTTTTCTCTCACTAGTGGGACGTTTTCAAGCCTAAGTGTGCCTATTTGTAAATTTCAGTCCTGTTCTCAAACTAGGAGTTCCATAACTATGCGATCGATTGCTATGAGTTACGTTGGTCATGTACGAGGTGTTCAGGTCCCTTTTGGGGTCATTTGGAGGCTTTTCGGGGTTTTCGGCCACTAGTGACACATTTTCAAGTCTAAGTGTGCCTATTTGTAAATTTCAGGCCTGTCTTCAAAATGAAAGTCCTTCGCCTCGAGTTACATTGGTCATGTGCAAGGTGTTTATGCCCCTTGCGGAGCCATTTGGGGACTGTTTAGGGTTTTCGCCTACTAGTAATATGCTTTAAAGCCTAAGTGTGCCTACTTGCAAATTTTGGTCATATTCTCAAATCAGGAGTCCCGCGATAATGCTGTCGGTTGCTACGAGTTACGTTGGTTACGTGCGAGGAGTTCGTACCCCTTGAGGGGCTATTTTGGGGATATTTGGGGGTTTTCGCCCATTAGTCGCATGCTTTAGAGCCTGAGTGTGCCTGTTTGTAAATTTTGATCTCGTTCTCAAATCAGGATTCCTGTGACTACATGGTCAGTTTTTACGAGTTACGTTTGTCACGTGCGAGGAGTTCGTTCCCTTACAAGGTCGTTTGAGGGTTGTTCGGGGTTTTCATCCACTAGCGGCATGTTTTCAAGATTAAGTGTGCCTATTGGTAAATTTCAATTTCGTTCTCAAACTGGGGCCCTCGTGAATATGTGGTCGGTTGCTACAAGCTACGTTGGTCACGTACGAGGTGTTCGTTCCCCTTGCGATGTTGTCTAAAGACTGTTCGGGGTTTTTTCCCACTAGCGGCATGTTTTCAATCCTAAGTGTGCCTATTTTCAAATTTTTGTCCTATTCTCAAACCAAGAGTTTCGCGACTATGCGATCGGTTGTTATGAGTTACGTTGATCATGTGCGAGGTATTCAGGACCCTTGGGGGGCATTTGGGGTTATTCAGAGCTTTTGTCCACTAGCAGTACTAGGGGTGGTAATTCGGGTCAACGGGTCGTGTTTCAGCCCAACACAACATGACACGACAAGGTTTTTTGGGACATGAACACGACACGAAAAAAATTCGTGTTTATTTTAGCTGACACGAACACGACTCGAATAAAAAATAACACGGCACGACACGACATGACAACCATAATTTCTTAAATTTTAGGCCTAAAAAACACTGTAACACGATAACACGGCACGACATGACTTCGTGTAAAAAAAACACGACATGAACATGACACGAACACGAAACATCGTGTCAATTTCGGGTCAATTTCGTGTCGTTCCATGTCATTTTTTGTGTCGTTTCTAAAATTTCCATCCCTAAGCAATACGTTTTTAAGCCTAAGTGTACCTATTTGTAAATTTTAGTCCTGTTCTCAAAATGAGAGTCCTGAGACTATGCGATCGGTTGCTACGAGTGACATTGGTCAAGTGCAAGGTGTCCGTGCCCCTTGCAGGGATATTTGGGGGTTGTTCAACATTTTTTCCTCCTTAAAGCCTAAGTGTTCCTCCTAAAAAATTTGGTCCTGTTCTCAAATGGTAGTCCCATGACATCGTTGTCGGTTCCTACGAGTTACGTTGGTCATGTGCGAGGAGTTCGTGCCCTTTACGGGGCCATTTGGGGTTGTTCGGGGTTTTTGCCCACCAACGGGGTATTTTAGAGCCTTAGTGTGCCTATTTGTAAATTTTGGTCCCGTTCTTAAACCAAGAGTCCTATGACTACGTGGTCAGTTTCTATGAATTATGTTGGTCATGTGCGAGGAGTTCATGCCCCTTACAAGACCGTTTGGGGCTTTTGCCCACTAGAGGCACATTTTCAAGCCTTAGTGTGGCTATATGCAAATATCAGTCATGTTATCAAATTGGGAGTCCCATGACTACGCTGTCGGTTGCTAAGATTTACGTTGGTCACGTCTGAGGTGACCGTGACCTTTGTGAGGCTGTTTACAAGTTGTTTGGGGTTTTTTCCCACTAGTGACACATTTTCAAGCCTAAGTGTGTCTATTTGCAAAAATCGGTTCCATTATTAATGGGAGTCCTGCAACTATGCGGTCAGTTATTGCGAGTTACTTTGGTCACGTGCCAGGTGTTCAAGTCCTTACAGGGCCGTTTAGGGACTACTAGTAGTTTTCACCCACTAGCGATCTAGTTCTCAAACTGGGAGTTTTATGATTACGTGATCAGATGCTCTGAGTTACGTTGGTCACGTGCAAGGTGTTCGTGCCCCTTGTATGGGGCCATTTGGGGATTATTCGAGGTTTCACCCACCAGTTTCATATTTTCAAGCTAAAGTGTGACTATTTGAAATTTTGATCATTTTCTCAAACTGGGAGTCTCGCGACTACATGGTCGGTTGTTACGAGTTATGTTGGTCACGTGTGAGGTATTCATGCCCCTTGCGGGGCCGTTTGGGGTCTGTTCGGGGTTATCGCCCACTAGCCGCACGTTTTCAAGCCTAAGTGTGCCTATTTGCAAATTTTGATTTTGTACTTAAATTGGGAGTCCCCCAACTATGCATTTAGTTGCTATGAGTTACGTGGATCACGTAAGAGGTGTTCATACCCCTTGTGGGGTCTTTTGGAGTCTGTTCGGGATTTTCACCCACTAGTGTCACGATTCTAATCTCAGGTGTGCCTATTTTCAAATTTCGTTCTTTTCTCAAATCGAGATTCCGCAACTACGTAGTTTGTGGCTACGAGTTACGTTGGTCATGTGCAAGGTGTTCGTACTCCTAGGAAGTCCGTTTGGGGACTGTTCGGGGTTTTCACCCACTATCAACACGTTTTCAAGCGTAAGTGTGCCTATTTGCAAATTTTGGTCCTGTTATCAAATCGGTATTCCCTTGACTAAGCAGTCAGTTATTGCGAGTTACGTTGGTCACGTCCGATGTGTTCGTGCCCCTTGCAGTATGCTTGGGAACTGTTTGGGGCTTTTTCCCACTAGCGAAACATTTTCACGACTAAGTGTGCCTATTTATAAATTTCAGTCCTAGTGTCAAATTGAGAGTCCCTTGACTATGCGATCAGTTGCTATGAGTTACGTTGCTCATGTGTGAGGTGTTCGAATATGGAGGGTCGAATGATGTTTCTAAGCGGATGGATTTCATTATAAGTTTCTTAGATCATAATTTCTAGATTATGAATTATTTTGTTCCATTTAAAATATGGCCTTTCTTAAGTTCCTAGAGTTCAATAATTGTGATTGTGAAATTGGAATTTTTGTATGTGAAATCTTCAATCCTATTATAATTTCACCGTTTAATATATACATGTGTGAGCAAAATCATAGTGGATTGATGACATTGTTTATAACAAAGTTTTCTATATTTGTTTACTGTTGTCCTTTATTGTTTTTGTTCTCTCAATGTTTTCCTAACCTAAAACAGAATTCATTTGTTAAATTTTATGTCTAATAAGCTATGTGGAAAGTGTGTCATGAAATTGATTTGCTTGCAATAAATCTCTTATGTTTCTTTTTGTAATCCTTATAGTACAATAGTTTGGATAGGGAAAAAAAAGAATAATAATATATTCATGTTCTTCAGTTTCATAGTCCATTAGTTGAATTGTTTACCATGTTAAGTTGCCTAATCCAAAATTGTTCTTGTATAGTGAAAAAAAAACAAGTATAAATGTGTTTAATGAGTATAGAAACATGAAATCTAATAGAAAGAGTTCTTTTTATGAATTTCACATTTCAAATATTGCATATATAGAAATCATTTTATCAAGTGTTCATCGTTGATATATATTGTCAATGTGGCAATAGGAATAAGATGGTTAATGAGTATATCTATGAGTGTAAGATAGGGTCTGGAAGCTATGGAAAAGTGGTAAGCTCATTGTAAATGATATTAAGCACCTAATTTTCTTAAATACATTCCTTTTACAATATTGACCTTGCTAATACCACATGTCTTTTTTTTTTTTATTATCTAAGCCATGTTAATGGGAAACATTATACGATTAATCCATGTTGGTTAATGTCTAATTCCTATATAGGTAAGATATTATGATGTAATATGTACGGCTATAAACAAACCGAGTCGAGTACGGTTATGTTATTCTCAAGCTTGACTCGTTACATTTTAGAGGTATTCTAACTCGGCTCAAACTCGAATCGAGCAAAAACCAATATGTTCGAACTCGACTCGTTTAGATCATATTTAGTTCAAACTGGGCTCGACTTGGCTCGCCAGCATAAACGAGCTTAGCTCAAATTCATTTAAAGCTCAAACTCGGGATTGTTTGTTACTATTTCGAGCTTGTATTTGATCTCGAGCTCGTTTAACTAAAAATATCACTGTTTTAATGGAGTCTTGAAATCTTGAGTGTATTTTTTTTTAAAATGGAGCTTGTTATAATTTCTTCAACAAAAATTAAAACCAATTTTATTAGTAAAAACAAAATTCCGTAAACACTTTTCAAAAAAACAAAATTCAAACTTTTTTCCTCGACAAATATAAAATAATCTTTAGAAGAAACATTTAAAAGATTGTTCAATCCTTTTTTTAAAGTAAAACCAAAAGAAAAACTTAACAGTGTACAATGTTCAAGCTTAAATTTGTCAACTTAATAGAGTACAATCAAGCTAACAAACATATAAATTCTTGACGACAAAGGCCAATAATATAAGTTCATGTCAACAAAATAACATTCCATACAAACCCAAATACTAACAATACGAATTCTTGATAGCAAATACCAACAATATAAATTCTTCATAGTAAAAGAAACTCCCATATAAATTCAAATACCAATAATACAAATTATTAATAGCAAACTTGTGACAAAAAACTACTTTAAGGACCAAAACTTCCTTATTTCTCTTAGCACCAACTTCCATTTTTGTCCAATCATATATGTTCTTCACAACATTTTCCCACCAATCTTGATCTTGAAATTTCTTCTGACCTGTGTTTAGCAATAAAAAAAAATATTAAAAATACTAAGTTTGTAACCCCACTAAAATCTGAGTTTGTTTGAAAACAGTAAAAAAAAAATTATCTAACAAAATTTCCCCCCATTGAAATGTGAGTTTGCTTCAAACTATGGTAGTTGAATCACAGAGTGAGATAGTTGACACATATTCCCCGACGTTATTGGTGCCCTCCTCAAAATTTAACTTCTTTTGATTTTTCTCTTCAAGCCTACGACTTGTACAAATTTGTGAAGTTTTTGGCTTATTTTAGAAAGCATTTGCATTGGGGTCTTCCTCGTTGGCATTCCCCTCCATGTTGGCGTTCCCTTCCTCATTGACATTCCCTTCGACAATATGATTTCCATTAACATTGCTTCCATTAGGATTTTCATTTGGAGTCTCATGGTTCTTGTCTTCTCCACTCAATGAGTTTTCTTATTCATTCTCACTATCCTTCCTCTCTAGATCATTGATACCATTCACATCGCTATTTACTCCAAGAATTGACTTGTAAATGACTCTCCAAAAAACATTTGGCCAATTTACATATCCGAGATAACAAAAACACAACCAATATTCAAATACTACTAAGTGTGTATCTAAAAATAACAGTGAAGTTATGAATCTTACCACAGTGAGTATAGAAAATAGAAATCTGAAAAATAACTGTTAAGTAATGAACCTCACTATGAAATTATCTGAAAAATAACTGTTAAGTAATGAACCTCACTAAGTTATAAGCACTGTGAACCTCATAAAGACAAATCTCATACAGTTATTGTCATCAAATGTGCACATTCAAAAATTCAACGATCATTTAAATAAATATAAGAGGCAATCATACAAAAAATTGAAACATAGGCATAGAAAAATACAATAAATGTAAAAATTGCGACATGTGCTCAGGTGTACAACATACAAATAAATATGTGAGCTTAAGTTTTTTGAGCCACATTGTGAAAACAAAGATCACATAGATCACTGAATTTTTTTCACCGAGGTTCATAACTTGACATCAAAAGTTCCTTTATGATTGATGTTTATATAGTTATTTTATTCCTTAGTTAAATAACATATTTTTGATAAACTGAACATGCTAATTTCATGTAAAAATAAAGGGGACTCTGCCAAAAAAATTTAAAACATATAGAGTTAGGATATTTAGTTTCTTAGGTTATGCGGGACGATTTTTTTATTTGTTTATTTATTTAGTTATTAGGTTTTAGTACCACTTTGAATGTTTTTTAAAACTCTAAAATGTCAATATTTACTATGCGAATACCCATTGAGTTGTATGGAATCAAACATCACATCTAAATAGCTGAACTAAACAAGAGTTAAATGGTACATCGACGTTCGGTTGTATTTTGATGAAAATTTGTTGACTATATTTGGTTGTGTCTTGATGAAAATTTTGTTGACTATGTTTGATTTTTTTATGATCATTTTATATTTGTTGTGCAGGTAGCTATCCGGTTCGAGAGATAGTTATCAAGATCAAAACTAGTGGATTCATTTTTACATTGAATCATCAACTTTTGTCAACCTCAAGACTAGTTAGCTGAAGTATTTTTCAGGTTACAAATGTTATTTAGTTCTTGGATATTGTGATGTAGCTAGATAAATATTTTTTACTAAAATCATAACTAGTTTTTGGTTGTGGATATTTTGATATAGCAAGTTGGTGATATTATGTGTTTTTTACCATGTATATTTTCTATTTCAAATAGAAAATATTTGCTACAAATGTGTTGACTTTGTATCAATCAAATATATGTGTGCTGGGATTTTTTTTTTTTACATTTAAACATTTATGCCAGTTGTGAAAAAAATCACATAAAATTTTTAAAACTGTAATAAATGTGCATTTTTTAATCACATATTTTTTTTCAAAGGTATGATATATAGAAGTTAAAAGTGCCAGATTATATGTATGTTTTTGAAAATTGACATAAATGATATTTCTTTTATCGCAGTGTTACGAACATTTATGTCATGGCTTGTTACAATAATTTTGAAAATTTTAAAAACTGACATAAATGACAATTTATGTCAATTTTTAACTTACATAAATGACTATTTATGTAGTTTTTACCTGACACCAGTGACCATTTTTCTTGTAGTGAGAAGGGTGATGTCTGGTCTCCTTGACCCTCGGCGGAACTCCCTTTGGTTGATATTTAGGTTAGTCGTCCTTCGAATCATCATTGTTGTGACTATTCTTCGAATGAGTCTTCTTAGTTTTGATGGAGGTGATGAAATAACCATGAGTTTCCACCTGTTCTCCCCTAATTTCCATAACTCCCGTCATTCAAAAACTTGAGCTTTTGATTAAGTAAGGAGGGGACGACCTTTACGGTATGGAGCCAGCCTCTATTGAGAATTACCTTATAAGGCGACTTCGACTGGATGACGTGAAACTCTATCTCATTGTTGATGAGGCCGAATTTGACTAACATATTGATCTTTCCCAATGGCGTTTCCACATCTCTATCGAACTCGATTAATGACCCCACTTTTTTGTCAAGGTCCTGGAAGGTATAACCAATTTTGAGCAGCAATGTGAGGTACATGATCTCTGAAGATCCAATTGGTCGATCAATATCCTCTTCATGTCAAAATTCACCACCCGTAAAGTGAGAACCAAAGCGCCTTTCTAGAACATATTAACACGGAATAAATCCACGGATGTAAATATTATTTCCCAATAAAAATGAAGGTCCCAACATTCTTGATTAATCATAACATACTTAAATGCTTCCACCTACAAGGCTTCCTGGACTTAAGTTATAATCTTCACCCTTTCTCCGAGCTTCATGTCTATGCATTGTTCAAGATTAAGATAGTTGTGTATGGATATAATCATCCCTGAGGGTGGGAGGTCACCGCCATCGCCTACCTTCTTTATTACATTTACCCTAGATGAGGACTTTGTCATAACCATATCAACATGCTCCTTGAGATTTCCTAACTTGTACAAAAACATCTTTGATGTGCCATTTGAATATCTTGAAATTTTTCTTGAGATGACCAGGATCTTGATGATTGGTACACATGAGGTTGGTGTCCCTATTGCTTGGATCGTTGGCTATTTTGGGTGGCCTATTAAAGAATGACTTATCCTTTATTTGAGGAAAAAATTTATAGCTATGTTCCTTTGAATAAAATGCCCACTCCTTGATTGGTATTCTCGTTACCCTGTGCCTTGGATTATCCTTTGAAGGTATCAATATTTACTCCCTTCTTCATTAAAGTTAATTGATTTCCACCCTTAGTTGTTTTCTTCAAATCGTTCTTCTTGGTATGATTTGGATTTAGTTTGGTTGGAGAATCCACATTGAAGAGTACATACTCAACCTTAGCGTACTTCTCAATATGGGCCACAAGGTTATATATGGTCTATGTTGGCTTCTTTGTTAGTAACTGGTGAAGATTGCTCATCTGAAAAGTTCAAATTTCAAGGATGTGATCGCAATTTCTCATTATAATTATCAATCTTATCAAAAAGCTTCCAATAGAGTCTAACATACTTCCTAAGGTTTATCCCATTTTTTCTCCTGAGCTTAATAAGTGAATCGACCTCCTTAACTGCCTTACTGTGGTGATGAATCGGGATGTGAACTTTTTGCCAACTCCCTAAATGAAAAAATTGATCTAGGGGTTAATGTTTGGAACATCTGAGACCAATTTTCCTCAAGGTTGAAGGAGAACACTACACATATAGTCATCGTGATAAGTCCATAAAGACATCAAATGACTGTAGTGTTTAATATAGTGAGGAGTGTCTGCCTTTCCATTGTAGCTCATGATTTTTGGGACAAAAAACATCATCGATGGTTCTGAAGTCTCTATCTCCATGGTGAAAGCCCTATTGCCTTTCGAGCACGGTTCTTTGGGTTTTGTGTAAATTAGTATTTAGTTGTCCCTTTTATTCCTTCTTGATAAAATCCCTAAGGTCTTCACTTCCGACCTTATTTGATGACATTATGGTTTTGTTCGACTTGTTATATGTGTAAATTCTACTGGCCGAACGGGAATGTAATTGCGACTAGATAAATTATTGACTGGAAGATGGCTCACACATTGCTGATTAGACTGCACCACAGGAAGGCTTCTTGATCTAGAAGCTCTACCGGTGCAATTGGATATGGTGTCTAAGAGAACGAATCTTCCTCCTTCCATGACGCTCTGAGTTGTGAGAATTGGAGGCACTCACTTCTGACTGCCTAGTTAACAGTCTCCTTAATAAGGATTTTTTTTTTGTAACGCTCATCTAACTGTTCTTCATAAAGTCTCACTAGTCGTGACATTGATTTCCTTACAAGTTGTCCAGCAGAGGAAGTGTAATGTCATCGTCTAGGACCAGACTGTAATACCTCGTACCTTTATGAGTATTTAATTTCCACATGTGCACTTATTTAGTAATTTAATTGGGAAAATGAAATTAGTTTCGATAATATTAATTAATGAGTTAAGGATTAATATTTATGATTATTATTATTTACTTGCATGTAATATGTAAATAGAGATGTGAATTGTTATATGTCGTTTTGTTAGTGAAAAGCGATGGATTATTATGTTATGTCGTGTGACACCCCGCCTAATTAAATACCGGGTGATCAGTCCTTTATTAAATTAACTCAAAGTGTCAGGTTGGTTCATTCTTAGCATCAGTGTCGAAAAATAATTTTCTTTATTAATAACCTAATAAATAATTAAACTAAGTGTCAAAACATTTAATGTTATAAATTAAGTACAATTGTTATTATTAACTATAAAACGATTCTCACGAACACAAATTATCGTATTAAAATCAAACCATCCGAATTAAAGAACATGCTAGATAACTCAATCCAAATAAAATATCCCAAATCGCACGACAATGTAATAATCAAAAGGAATCCCAACTAATACATAATATTGAAATAAATTAAGAGTACAAATCTCTTTGAACTAGATAAAACTAGAAACGGGCGACACATGCCCTATCTAATGAGAACTAAATGAAAGACTGAGAAGACAAGGATGAAGTCGTCTACTGCAAAGACCTGCAACTCCCACACCAGCTGCTGCACATCAATAGTCTAAATATTCAAGCCTGACGCCCCTGTGGCTAGGCACCTATATATATATATATATATATATATATATAAGAGAGAGAAAATATGACAGGAAACGGGGCAGAGCTCGTGTGTAAAAAGATTTAAAATAGTTTAGAAAGTATTTAAAATGCTTACTAGTTAATATAACATACATGTTAGTACGCGACACTCTCTTGAGAATTCTCACCTATCATCTAGTGTGCATGGATACCGTACTACTAAATGCCTCATAAGTCTATCTAACTCGTCTCCCATAAATTCTATTTCGAGAAGTCATAAGACTATGATTTTAGTTTAGAGATCAGTCTATTAATGATTACTTACGCCACTCATGTATTTCTTAATACTATTATAAAGTTCTCGAACACTTACTATAATTAGGAGCATTTATTCGAATTACTTAGCTACTTATACGCATAGTAGAAGTATATTAAGTATAGGTATATGTATTAATCACTCATAAAATATATATACTAATAGGCACCCCACATAAAATCTATGGTGCTGGCATACTCTGCTATCAAGTCCCCGTATACCTCGTACAAGGGAAATACTAGTTCAGAATCACTCTCGAATTGTATTAACATAATACACACAAAATGGAGGCGAAGCATAGTTCCAAGTCACTAATATATCAACACATACCTTCACGTCTCTTAGGACCGTCTGACGATCATTCTCAGATAGCCTGTACCAAGGAATCCTATGTTCTGGGGTACGAGTCAATATCCCCCATAAAGGTCCCATCGAGATAAGACTGTCCCGATGCGAAAACCTCCGTGATAGCAAGTAGCGCGGGTATGATTACACACAAATACATACATTCAATATATGTACACAATCACTCGGTCATATATATAAATATTCACATTTTTCAATTAGTTTTGCCCATGACCTACCATAATTATTATTAACCGTATGTAATACAATTTTACCCAATATCTTACGCATAAAGAACTCGTCTCTTTTTATTCCCAATTAAACATTACATAATTACTTCTCATCCCTCGAAGTATTCTCTCTTCCTAAAGGTAAATTCAGTAAGCACACCCTCACTAACATACTGGTCTAAATCCTAAATGAATTCTCTCAATTCCTTAGTTAACGTACGTACGATTTCTAATATGTAATAGAACCCCGTTATCCCACAGTTACTTCCCGAATGAACTTATTTTAAGCGGAGTCTACTTAAACCTTACTGTTCCTCTTCATGACACATTATTCTCTTTAAATAATATTTAAGGGTTCCTACGCATTTTATTCGAATTAAAAGAAGAGAGAAAAAACATTCAGTTTCCAAGAGGGGTCGATCGATCGATGAAAGGGGGTCGATCGATCGATCAGTTGATCGATCGACATTCTTGAGTCGATCAATCGATCAAGCAGTTCTTGCCCAGAATCTATTAATCCAACCTACGGGTTTCATCTAAGAATTTTCTCCCAAAACACCATTAATAATTTCCAAACTCCCAAACAATGATACCACTGATTATATACATCTATCTACATGATTTTCTACATAAAACATGTACGAATTCATCAAAGATATCGAATTAAAGGGGCCAATTCAACAAAATTATCAAGAACCCTAGTTTTGTATTAATTTCCAAAATTCTCATTCTTCTTCCAGATTTCTTCCTATTAAACCATTACAAGTTCGTGGGTAATCCTCTACATATAACAAGGTGTCCAAATTTCATGATTTAATTCCAAAATATGTGAATTAAATCTTCTAAATTATATGATTCTTCCATAAAAACATGTATTCTTAATCCCACTCTAACGTGGATGAAATATTATCTAGGAATTTGCAAGATAGATACTTGCCTGGGAATCGAAGGTATGATCTGTTAGTGACGAACATATGGTTGCGTTCATCGTCTTACGATCTCTACCCTGGTGGTATTATTCTTGAAAAAGGTGTTATGGTTTGTGATGAAGTCTTGAAGAGCTCTCTACCCTTCTTATCTAATGGAAGTTCTATGTTTCTGTGATTGATAACCCTAAAAGCATAACTCTAATAGCTGATATAACTTAGGGAAATTCGTGTGTTTAATTACCCAAAAATACATAATGACAATAATACCCTCCCGGATGCCAGTTAGGCCTAAAAACACCCCGAGACCCAAACTAAACCCCCGGGTACACTTTTCTGATTATCTCGACCCTTTCGGACACGTTGGCATACTTGAAATGACCATACAAGCGACTTATAATTTATTCAATTTTTATAATAATAATTTTAGTCCTGACACAACACTGGCGCGCCCCGACTTAATTTCCATAATTGTCATATTATTCAGTCGTGACAATTTTTAATAAATTCAATTCTACATATTACTTTAATCATTAAGTAATATTCAACAAATTACCAAAATTTACTAACTCTCATCACGCTAGTAAATATTTATTTTAAAATCAAGATTAAAATTAAATTAATATAACCCAATTTAATTTAATTAATCCCATAATTAAAAAGCCCTAAAAATATGGGGTATTACATGTCGATAGAGAGTTACATCGGTGGATTTATATAATTTATGACGACGCATACTGTACGTAGGTGTTGAGCCCGATTAATGAGACGATGACATATTTTCAGTTAGGTGAATTGGATGACTTTTTTGAGTGCACCGGTGATCTGAAATGAGTTGAAATAGTCTAGAATAGGTACTTGGGGGTTATAGTTGGGTTCCATGGGCTTTTTAAATATAGTAGGCCCCATATGGGAATATGGGTATCATTTTACCCTGAGGGCTACACTTAAAAACATGATTAGTTAGTGATTAAGTGTAACACCCCATGAGATGCTACTAAAAATTATTAATAAATTCGAGTTTTTTTTTTATAAAAAATACCATTAGAAGGGCAGAGGCCTTTGGTGTCCCCTCCAGTAAGGAATTAGGGTCGTACAATCACTAGCCAATATGATTTTCTCTCATGCCTTTCTTCGTTCGTGGTTCGATTTTTGGTACCCTAGGCGTAGAGGAACCACACCAATCCATCCCGAACTTGGTGGTTAAACTCTACTGTGGTGATGATACTGTAGGGGAGGTCCTGCGGAAAAATAGCTTGATGCGAGGATGATAAAAATAAAAATACCTCCCATTCTTTAGATTGAGTATAAATCCGCAGAAGCATAAATACATAAATCAACTTAATAAAATGTCTCAAATTTATTAAATCTCAAATCTCCTTTTACAAAATAATTTTTAATAAAAAATTTGAAATTTGAAAATAAATATCTATAGCTTATAATTACTATCCCAATACCAATGATGCCATATGTATCATCTTGAATCAAACCTAAAATACAACAAACTATTGGGGGAAGGGGTGAGCAAGAAACTCAGTAGCTCGGATAAATGCTCCAAGTGTAACTACAAATACTCGTATGTGCGTGCATCATATACGAGAGTGTATGCAATATAAACATTCAAACTAAAATTCCAAATAATGAAATTGTTGTATGTAAAAATTACACTCCCACGTGGACTAATGATAAATGTACACGTGTCCTCCAATATAGCTGACCAGCTTACTTGATCGGCTTCAGTGACACTTAGTCCGCTGGAATACTGACCAACTCCATAAGGCCAATTAACTTGAATACCAATAGTTACTCGGATGAGATGCCAACCATCACTGAATTCTAAGAGTTTCACTTATTGTACATAGATGTAAAAGTTGGAAATATAAAGGTGCTCCATCTTCACCCCTATAAATACAAACTACTCCCTTAACTGAAGGGAAAACTCGAATGACTCATATGCACATCATACTGAGATACTGTAAATCCTACTGGAAAAAAAATAGGGGAAGTAGGCTATTTTACAACTCCACCACTCTAAAAATCTTATCTCTTGTTGTGATTTGTGTTACTTCTCTTATTTTTATTTGTGATTATAAATTTGGAGTTAGTCCATTTTTAGACGTCAATAGATTGGAGTCGTCTGTGGGATATGCCAGTCTGTCAGTGTTCTCTACCATTCATTTCGTTTCTTTATCCCTAAAAAAATGATTGATCATGAGAATAACGCTCGAAATGAAGGCAATACCATCATTCCATCTGCTCCTCCTAGTGCGACAGATTTATAGGGAATTCTTCTCAACCTCGCTAGAGGTTAGGAAGCTATGCAGGAGTCTATTAAGAAATTGGCTCGCACTATGATAGCTAAGTTCTCTAATTCTAGAAGGGATATACCACCACCATCAGCTAGGCATGAAATAAGTTATCACTCTCGTTCTTCTTACAATATGTTATATTGTCCCAACGCACCTTCTTCATTCCTATCAATGGATTACTATAATGGTGTATCTTTTTCCAAAGTAAGCCTAAGTGTCTTGGAGAGGCTAAACAGGGAGTCTTATTTTAATTATCTAGTCCCTAGAGTAACCAGAGGATATCATATGGAGCGGGATCATCACCACAAATACAAGGAAGGTTCCATAAGATCTAGGGCTTGTATGAGGGGATCTATGCGTGCTGAGCACATAGGCACATCAAAGCTACTAAATCTACCTCGGCCAAGTTTATACTAGAGGAGCATTCCTGGAAGGGATCCATGAAACGGTTGGATGATCGGCTAGTAATATATATATATATATAAAGAATCCATTGCAAAGGATTTTCATCTAAGGATCATCTTTCATCCAGAAAATTATGGAATACCCCACCTTCCAAGTTCAAGTCACTAGTGGTTACTCCCAAATATAATGGGAAAATTGATCCAGTCTTGCACACAGAGCAATATCAAGCTGCTATCGGCATATATTCACTACCCGACGAAATGAGATGTAGATCTTTCTCCAGTTTCATCACAAGACCAACCCAAATTTGGTATAACAATCTCCCAAGAGGTAAAATATACAGTTTTTATCAACTAGCAGAATTGTTCATAGATAACTTTTTCTTTTGGCCTAAGTCGATCAGGAGTGTCACTCATCACTTGATCGTGCAACAAAATCGAGGAGAAAGCACTAGAGAATATATTACTCGTTTAATAATGAAAATATGGAGGTGGTAAACTATGAGGAGAAAATAACTATTACAACACTTATGAGTGCGTTGCTTGCTAAAGATCTCTTCTATGGTTTAGCAAAGAATCCGCCCAAAACTATGACAGAACTAATGGTTAAACCTGAGAAAATAATGAATGACAAGGAAGCTTTGGCAGCCAAGGAAGCTCTTGAGATCAAAAGGGAAGGTCAAAAAATGGTTTCATTTCCTTAGAGAAGGATCAGAAAGACAAGAAGTTGGATCGAATAAAAAAATGTGATCAATATACCCCGCTCAATAAGAGTGTTCACCATATCCTCGAGCAAATAAAAGGAAACAAAGACTTGAATTAGCCTTGAAAGTTTAAAACACCCCTAATAAGAGGGACATGTCCAAGTATTGTGACTTCCACAAGGATTATAGGCACAACACCAACAACTGCATTGCACTAAAGAATGAGTTTGGAAATCTTATTCGATGGGGAAAGTTGTGAAAGTTTGTTGATTAGAATGGAAATCGAAATGATTGGAAGAGGTCTGAATATTTATCCCGAGCAAGGGATGAAAATAAAAGGGAAAGAAATGATGATTTTAAAGAAGATCCAGATTTGTCAAAGAAGCCAGATGAGCCAGAGGTGGATGTCGGCATGATATCCTTTGGGTTCCATTTCATTGTAGGGGGTGATTCTGGAAGAGGAGATGCCATAGTAGAAAGAAAATATTACCTGAATGAAATCAAGGCCTGCCTAACTGTCAGACAGATTGATATGGTTGAATCTAGTGATAGCCAGCTAAGAAAAGTCGATAGAGACATGTTGGTAATTGGATTTTACAAAAATGATATGAGTGCGGTTATTTACCCTCATGATGATCCATTACTTATCACATACAGAGTTCAAGGTTCATGGTTGATAATGGGAGCTCAGCTGATGTAATGTTCTACAACTGTTTCGACAGCCTAAGACTGAAGATCAAAAAGTTGGAACCATATTATAGACCTCTTATTGGATTTAAAGGAGACAAAGTATTCCTATTAGGAACTATCAAGCTAGAAGTCTTAGTCAGCACCTGGAAGACAAGTAGAAGAGATATAATTCACTTCTTTATGTTAGATAAAAATGTCCCGTCAACTTTAATATCATCCTGGTAAGAGTAGGAATCAAGCAATTAGAGGTTGTGCCATCTACAGTGAACATGCATGAAATTTCTAATAAATTATAAAGTCGGTATAGTAAATAGTAGTCAGAAAGATGCAAGGGAGTGTTATTATACATTGATCGATCAATGGGAGAAGAAAATGAAGGGCACAACCACTTTCCCCATCGACACTTTAGATCCCTGGGAAAAAGAACAGCTAGTGAAGGGAAAGTTATGGAAGAGACAAAATATGTCGTGTTGCATGAAGAGAAGATAGAAAGAACCACCCAAATCAGTTCCAAGTTATCTCCTTCACTCAAATAGGCATTAATCGTATTCCTTAGAGAAAGATAAAATGTTTTCTCTTAGAGCCATGAAGATACGCCAGGAATTGATCCGAACTTCATGTGCCATGAGCTCAATATTTATCCAGGCTCCAAGTCGATCAAGCAAAGGATAGGATTATTTATCCCCGAGAAGAATACAATAATCCAGGAGGAATTAGAGAAATTGCAGCGAGCAAAGTTCATTAAAGATGTCAATACCCTAGTTGGTTGGTTAATGTGGTGACAGTCAAGAAGAAAAATGACAAGTGCAACATGTGTGTGGATTTCACTAATCTCAATAAGGCATGTCCAAAAGATCATTTTCCTTTACTAAGTATTGATCAATTGGTTGATGCTACAGTAGTCCATGAGTTGCTCAGTTTTATAGATGCATATTCTGGTTATAACAATATTAAAATGAAGCCTGAAGACAAGGAAAACACTTCTTTCATTACCAGTCGAGGAACTTAATATTATAATGTATTGCCCTTTGGGTTGAAGAATGCAAGAGCTACCTATCAAAGATTAGTAAATATGTTTTTTGAAGATCATATTGGAAAAATATGGAGTTCTATATTAATGATATGCTCACCAAGAGCAAACATACTGTCGACCACATTACAGACTTAGCTCAAACCTTTGATCAATTAGAAAAGCACAAGTTGAAGCTCAAACCAACCAAATATATCTTCGTAATACAGGAAGGGGTGTTCCTAGGGTACATTATTGATGAAAGGGGAATAGAAGAAAACCCTGACAAGATTAAAGCCTTTCTTGAAATGAAATCCTCGATTAATAAGAAAAAGTTCAAAAGCTGACAGGAAGAGTAGCTGTATTGAACCGTTTTGTCCCCCGGGCAAACTAATAAGTGTCCTATTGTTCAAGGTTCTTAGGAAGACCTTCGAGTGGAATGAATAATGTGAGAAGGCCTTCCTGGAGATGAAGAGGTACTTGGGTTTTGCTCTACTCCTTTCATGACTAGTTTGGGAGAAAAATTATATTTATACTTGGCTATTTTAGAATTGTCTGTAAGTTCATATTTGATCCGACTGGATGGTGGAGTTCAAAGGTCGGTGTATTATACTAGCAAGGCATTTAGAGGTGCGGATATTATGTCTACACGCTTGAAGAAGTTAGACCTAACTTTAATTAAAGCCTCCATGAGGATGATACCATTCTTCCAAGACCACACCATTGATGTCTACATGGATTTGCCTTTGTAACAAGCAATGCATAAACCAGAAAAGTCTAAAAGGTTAATGTCTTGGGCAGTTGAATTAAGAGTGTATTAAATTTTTAATGAACCTAGAGTTGCAATAAAAGGACAAGAAGTGGAAAAATTTATTACTGAATTCACATATGCATACGATCAATATAATCCACGTTTGCCTACCGAGCAGACTTCTATGGAAAAGAGCTTAGCTCAAAAGAAGACAAATATTGTGGACGATCAACCTGAGTCTTCGTATGCTCAAGAAAAATTACAATAAAATAAAAATGTGTTCAAGAATGGAATACTAGTTGAAGAAGAGTTCTTTGATGATATTCTAACTTGGCAATTGTTTGCAGATGGATCCTCATGCAATACTAGAAGTGGAGCAGGCCTCATCATCAACACTATGGATAACTTGAATGTGGAATACACTATGAGATTCAAATTTAAGGCTTCCAATAATGAGGTCAACTATATAGCATTAATCATAGGATTGGAATTGTCTTTATCATTGGGCGCTGACCAGGTATTAGTATATAGTCATTTTCGACTAATTATTAATCAAATATAATAAATTTATGGTGTTAAAGGGGGAATCACGATGCTATATCACAAAAAATTAATGGATGTTATTTCTCTTACCATTTCAGTCAAAATAATGAGGATTCCCAGACATGAGAATGCCCGAGCATATGATCTTGCTCGGCTTGCTTCAATAACTCCAACATAACTCGAAAGAAAAATCCCAGTGGATATTCTTACCCGCGAAAGTATTGACTTACAGTAGCAGGTCACACGAAGGGTCATGCGAATCAAGCATCGAACGACATAGGAAAGTCATTCGAACGACTTGAGTCGAGATTTTTAATCTCAGTTGCCCTAGTGCACTGTCACGATTTGGGGCGTTGGATCTTTGAGCCGTCGAGCTCAAATCAACCCAGAAGAAGCAAAATTGTGTTTTTCACCTTTGGGAGGATTTTATGAAGTGTTTTTTTGGGTTGTTTGGGTTTATTTATTGTAGGGAGAAAATAGAAGTAAGAGAGAGCGGTGGGTGGTCTTCCACCTCCGCCCACCACCAAACCACCACTCAACCACCATTTACATGATATTTCACCATGTCTAAGCCGAAAATACACATTTCCACCATTGATAAAGAAGGGATATGAATTTTGGAGGAATATTTAGGGAACCTTTAGAGAAGATAAAGGTGGGTTTTCATGGAGTTTGAAATGGGTCTTGCCTGGAAGCTTGGAAGAAGAACATTTTGGAGAATTTTTGGAGGATGCATTTGGTAATTCCTTGAGGTAACCTTTGGAGGTGGGGGTTGCTCCTGATACACCAATAGTTTCTCCACCATTTGAGCTATTAGAAGTGAAAAAACCTCACTCTTATTGTAAGATTTATTTTGCACATTTGCAGTCTTGTAGTTAGACTATTTGAGTGGGATGCATTAGTTAAATGCTGAACATAATGCGTAGAGGATAATTAACATTTTTATGGAATAAAAATGTTGGAAAAATATTATTTTGTTGAAAATAAGGAATAAATAAATATTTCAAGATGTTAAAATAGTAAAATTGGATGTTTTATAAAAATGGTGTATTTTCAAGAAATATTGACGAAAATATTTTAAGAAATAAAATATTTGAAAATAAAGGTGTATTTTGGTAAACATTGATGAAATAATGTATCTTGCAAAAATGAAGATTTGATGAAAAATAGGCATTTGTTGAGTTTGAAGAATTAAATGTCTTTTATGTCTTGAAAATGTGATTTTTGCAAGTGTAATAAATTTCTAGAATGAAAAATGTGTTTAACCCATTTAATAGGATTTTAAGATTTAAAATCCATAACTTGTAGTATTTTGGCATTAAGTGTATAAACAAGTAAAGAAGATTTCCCTGCATTTACACATGAAATAAAAAGTATAGAAATTCTTGTCATTAAAAGTTAGTGAAAAAGGGGTTAAAAATGTAATAAGAATAATGGATCCAGACCTTGGAGGGTTGGTGAAAGTAGATTCCAAACTCGGAGGAAGTAGCGGGAGAGCCGACGGAGCTTCAGGGAAATTTTACGATAGACTGGAGCCAATAGGGTCCAGGCCAAGGGTCAGGTATGCGATTGACCTGAATAGGAAAATGATTCGAATTTATTTTTTGAAAAGAGAAAAGGAAGAATTATTTTTATTAGAAAAGAGGAAAATGTTTTAGGGAAACCTTTTTTTGAAAGGGGATGACAAAATATTTTTGGTATTTTGATAAAAGAGGGGGAAATGGTTTCAGTATTTTGGATAAAAGAGGGGAAAAAATGTTTTTGACACTTTTGGTAAAAAATGAAGGGAAAACGAGAGAGAAGTCTCATTATGATTATTATTATGTTTACGCTTTCACTTGAATTGGGTTTACCTAAATGAAAAAATAAATGTCGGACGGGACTTGAGACTCGAAACATTAGGTTTGAAAAATATGTAAAACATGGTTTGACTTGTTGCTAGGCTCACGAACAGGGTCTCGTTTTGAAAAAAGACAAAATTGCATGAAAATTGGGGGGGGGGGGGGGGGGGCATGCCAACTCGACATTTTGGTAGAATTTCATGTAGTAACCGACAAACTGAATTTGAATGCCTTAGGTTTGACGCCTATATGAGGGAATGAAGTTGTTGGGTTAGTAGAAAGGTTCCCCCCCTTTGGCATGACTTCCATGATATACGGCTTACTTTTGAGGGAAATCGGTACGTGTGAAAAATTCATTTGATAGACATGAGTGTACGTGAATTTCCTCACTATATACCTCTTGGGAACAATACGTGTGAGATAGAATTCTATATACTCGATGTACGTGAATGTATTCCCTTCCATATACCTCCCATCGTGAGTTCGGTCAAGTGGTAAGATACAGGAGAACCATTAGATATACGTCGAAGGTACTAGACCAAGGGAAGGTGAGAGTTATATTGCTTAGGCTAACTGCGCCCTGTCAGACAAGCGCGCCCTGTCAGACCAGCGCCCATCATAAAGTGACCCACTAGTACAGGATAATTTTTTGTCAACATAGAAATGCTCTTGGTGATGTAATTTGGAAAATGCATGATTCTTCACTAGTATATTACGGAGAGAGTATTTTCTTGGGCATGATCAGAACCATATTAATAAGAAAGAATGTACAAGTATCATGAAAAGTAAATCTAGTATGGAGCATGAAGACTACACAAAGCATGGATAGGTGAGAGTTAATGATGTGTGAATATATATAAGTGAGTGTGTAACAGTGAGCCTAATAATAGGTGAACTACAAGTCGTGTGTGATAAGTACAAGTGAGCATGGATATATACAAGTGTGATAAGTGGGGGTGTGTGCTAGTGATACCTAAGCATGGATATTCTAAGTGGCGTGTGCAATATGTGGATATAAGTGAGCCTATATACAAGTGTAGGTAGTGTCAAGTGTACATGGATGTGAACACCCTGAATAATTAAATACCGGGTAGCTACTCCTTTATTAAATTAATTCAAAATGCCAAGTTGGTTGAGTTCATAGCATCACTGTCGAAAATATTTTTTTTTAATTACTAACCACCTAGTATTTAAAAAGTGAACTGCCAATTTTAATTAAATCCGATTATTATACAATAAGTGAATTATGAAATGTTAACATAACCACCACAACATAGTCACAATAGAATAACCATCAAATAATAATGAGTTTGGAGGAATACTCCTCATAACAATCCAAATACTGAAATAAATAAATACCAAGTCTCCATCACTAAATTAATTACAACTCAAAGTCTGAAATAACTGAAATGTAAGATGTCTCTAAAGGAATGGGGTGACATGACCAACAAAATAAGAAAATCTGATAATAGAATCAAGATCGAAGATGGAGGCGTCTACTGTCAAGGTTCTGTAACTTCCACAGCAGCTACAACACGTCACCTGAATAGAACTCCTATGCATGGTATCCTTGTGGTTGGGCACCTAAAAGGTTTTACAAAAAAATAGATTTGAAAGCAAACGGGTCAGAGCCCGATTGTGAAATAGTTTAAAATTTTGCAAGTGTTTAATATCATTAAACAGTGAATATAAAGTACATGATAGAGTGTGCACTCACATGAGTTCCTCACCTCTCAACTAATTGTGCACTCCTATCGTACCCGTACCCATTCTAGTTGTTCCCATATCTAACTAGACCTATAACAAATTCCAACATTCTTAAATGATATCCAATTCAAGTTTCCAAAAATTTTATTTAACAGAGTGTTATAACTTGCTACACAGTTTTCCCATGTTAGTACTACTAATTTCTAGAGATCTTCCATTTTCATTTTACAAACCGTTTCTATTATTTATCCTCACATTTATACACGAAAATTCATTTCAATTAACAGTATATTATTCTCATCATAAATATACAATACTAGCACCCCGAGACTAAGCTGCGGTGCTCACATACTCTGCTATCAAATCTCGATACATCACGTACATGAGGACCACGTATTCCGAATCTCTCAGGAAATGTTTAATTAACAACAATAATAAACAATGGAGGCGAACATAGTTCACATCACATGGGTCATGCACATACCTACGCTCCCATGATCAGCAGACTTATTAACTTCTCAATAAGTCCTTCTCTGACCTATGTCCTCAAGGTACCAATCTAGATCTCCCCCGTAGGCACACAAAGATTAGATGGCCCTAAACGAACGCCAACCTCCCATGATAGCAAGTACGGTAGGTATGTTATAAACAGATAACTACATATACTAAGCATTCACATATCTTAGATATTACAATATTTTATTAGTGGTATACTTCTCGTTCTTATACCAACATTTAGTATTATACAACTCACAAGTCTCCGGTTCATATGTATTTAAGTTAACAACTCTTCTCACGTCGTGATTTGTTACTCGCTTCCCAAACCCCAAATGTCATCCGGTTTACTATAAGATTCTAGGTTTTACTCTTCAATGTACCCAAATCTCCCAACTATACCCATTAGTTAATAAAGGAAGGTTATCTCACTATTAAAATAAGTCTACGGGATACTAGAAATAAATTCACGTAAAAAAGGCCATTCTGTCAACTCGTTAGAAGTCTCGTTCGAATGAGGTCGTTCGAACGAGTTCGTTTGAACGAAGGGCTTTGAATGAAAAACCAACTCGTTAGAAGGGATACTGTCATCTCGTTAGAAGTTCGTTCGAACGTGGTCGTTCAAACGACCTGGGCAGGGCTTCTAACGAGATGGCAGTTTCAGTCCAGAAATTCCCAAATCCATTTTTTTCAATTCTTCTCTCCTCTAAATCCACCGTAAGACCATCCAAATTATGTTTTAACGTATATAAATCATTTCCAATCACCCTAGATCATTCCTTAACATATTTAAGGGGTCAAATCTTACAAATCATCATGGAATTAATATAAATCTCCAAATATTTCCCCAAACCCTATGAACATGAACTCATAATTTTCTTATACCCAATTACTCATCATAAATCCGTTTTTAAATCACCATATGTTTCTCTTCGAATATTAAATCAGTCCATCATCATTCTACTTGCAAATCCTAACCCAAATTCAAAGTTCCTCCAACAATTTCATGGGTTTTCTTCAAAAAGTTCAATATAAGATGATTCCTACACTAAGCATAGAAGACATATTCAATGTATTAAAAATACCAAATCACTTGCCTTAGATTGTTCTTCAAAATTGATGCTGGTGAATGAAGGTTGATTCTCTCCTCTCTCTACAAATTTTCTCCCAAGGTTGAAGATGGCTTGGTTTTGGTTCTTGTAACTTCTCTCCAACTTCTCTCAAAACTTCCGTAGCCCACTTTCTAAACTTTTGCATGTACTAGACTTAGTGGAACCTTTAGAATAATAAATATTAACTCTAATTTTCGTGGGTTTTAATTCCCATATTTGTAAAATCATCAAAATACCCTTTTAAGTTGCCGGTTTGGCCTAAAAATGCCCCGGGACCCAAACTAAACCCCCGGCTAGTGTTTTCTGACTATTTCGACCCTTACGGACTCGTTGGCACACTCAAAATGACCATTCGATTGATAAAAAATAAAGTTCACTTTTTTAATTCAAATAATTACATTCCTGACGCGACTGACACACGCGTTCCAACTAAATTTCTCAAATTGTCGTATTTCAGTCTCATGACAATTTTAATATTTTCAATATTCATATATTGCCATATATACACATCATAATCAAATACCAACTCACATCTCGTTAGTATTTATATCCGGATTAATTTTTAATTAATTTTCAATTAATTCACATTTAATTTAATTAATCCTTTAAATAAATATCAATAAAATTACGGGGTATTACATACTTCCTCCCTAATAACAGAATTTTGTCCCGAAATTCGGAACTAAAAAGTAACTGGTAAAAACAACTCTGGATAACGTTCGCGCATCTCATCCTCGCGCTCCCATGTGGACTCCTCAGCATTATAATGCCACCATTGAACACGTACCAACGGTACTATCTTTGACCGCAGTTTCCGCTCGCTTCGGTCCAAAATAGCAATCGGCCCCTCCTCGTAGGAACTATCAGGATGAAGATCGATGTCCTCCATAGCAATGTGATTATGGTCCAAATCGTCCCTAAGATATTTCTTTAGCGAGGAAATATGGAACACATCGTGAATCCTTTGCAAGTGCTCCGGTAACCCAAGTCTATACACAACTGGCCCAATCCGCTCGATGATAGGAAATGGCCCCACATATCTCGGTGCTAGTTTCCCCTTCATCCCAAAACGCATAATCCCCTTCATAGGAGATAATCTGAGTAAAACATGGTCCCCCACTTTGAATTCTCTGAAGAACCTCTTGGCATCAACATAGCTCTTCTGTCAGTCCTGAGCTACCCGAATGCGACTCAGTATTATTTCTATCCTTGCCGAAGTATCCTGAATCACTTTCGGCCCAAGGAGTTTGTTATCCACCACTTCTAACCAACATGCTGGGGAATGACAAGGTCTACCATACAAGGCCTCAAATGGAGCCATACCAATGGTGAACTGATAGGAGTTATTATAAGCAAACTCCACCAGTGGAGGCATTGCTCCCATCCACCCCCAAAGTCTATGATGCACATATGCAACATGTCCTCCAACATCTGATTTGTACGCTCAGTCTGTCCGTCGGTCTGCGGGTGATAAGCCGTACTGAACCGCAATTCAGTGCCCATGGCGTCCTGGAAACTCTCCCAAAATCGTGAAACAAATATCTTGTCTCGGTCAGACACGATATTTAGAGGCACACTGTGAAGTCTCACTATTTCCGTAATAAAAATCCGAGCATACTGTCCCGTAGTGTAGTCTGTCCTCACGGGTAGAAAATGAGCAACTTTGGTCAAACGGTCCACAATTACCCAAATGGAGTCGTGACCCCTCTGTGACGTAGGTAATCCCGTGATAAAATCCATGGATATGCTCTCTCATATCCACATCGGAACCTCTAATGGCTGTAGAAGTCCTGTCGGTCTCTGATGATCCACTTTTACCAGCTAACAAGTGGCGCATTTAGAAACAAACAAGACAATATCTCTCTTTATCCCGCTCCACCAATACTGACGTCTCATGTCTTGGTACATTTTGTCCCCACCAGGGTGTACCGCGAATCGTGAGCCGTGACACTCTGCCATCACCTCGTGTCGAAAGTATTCCCCTTTCGGAATGACTAGTCTCCCATTGAAGCGTAATCCCCCGTATAAGCTAACGGTATAGGACTCGGCTCCCTCTGCTAGTAATCGAACTATCTTCTCCTGACAGAACGAGTCATTAGCCTGGGCCTGTATCACTCTCGTAATAATCTGAGGTGTAATAGTCATCACAGACATAAACGATCGGGCCACTGCATCCTGGTGTCCCAACTCCTTCCACTTAGCTTTCCACACCTCGGCCACCTCATCCACTAGCCTACAGCTCAATGCGTCTACTACCACGTTAGCCTTCCCCGGATGATATTGGATATCAAACTGATAATCCTTCACAAACTCAAGCCACCGTCATTGATGCATATTCAACTCTTTTTGCATAAAGAGGTACTGTAGAGACTTGTGGTCCGTGAATAACCGAGACTTCTCCCCCAGGGGATAATGTCTCCAAATCCGAAGGGCAAATACAACTGTCGCTAACTGCAAGTCATGGGTGGGGTAATTCCTCTCGTGAGGCTTAAGCTTACGGGAAGCATAAGCTATGGCCTGACTCTCCTGCTGTAGCACACCTCCGAGTCCTTATAAGGACGCATCGGTGTAGACTAGATACTCAACTCCCGGTCTCGGCAATGCCAACACAGGTGCTGAGGTCAACTTGTCCTTCAACTCATCGAATGCCAACTGACAAGAATCGCTCCAGATGATTGGCACACCTTTACGAGTCAGATGTGTCAAAGGACCCACTATCTTTGAGAAACCCCAAATAAACCTCCTGTAGTATCCTGCTAGGCCCAAGAAACTACGGATTTCAGTCGGTGTCGTAGGCTGTCCCCACTCCCTCACCGCGGATACCTTCCCCGAATCAACAGATATCCCCCGGTCTGAAATGATATGCCCCAAAAACTAAACCTCCTTTAGCCAAAACCCGCACTCCTTATACTTTGCATAAAGCTCGTTCTGACGTAGCGTCTGTAAAACCTGTCTCATATGCTCGGCGTTCTCCTCTTCTATCTGGGAGTAAACCAGAATGTCATCAATAAAGACAATGACGAACTGGTCTAGGAACTCTCTGAACACCCTATTCATTAAGTCCCTAAACACGACTGGAGCGTTGGTCAAAACAAAAGGCATAACCCAAAACTTGTAGGAACCATATCTCGTTAAGAAAGCAGTCTTCGAGACGTCCTACTCCTTGGTAGGCAACTGATGGTATCCTGATCGCAAATCAATCTTTGAGAAGAAAGAAGTTCCTCTCAGTTGGTCGAATAAGTCATCGATTCGGGGCAACGAATACTTATTCCGTATCATGACCTTATTCAACTCTCGGTAATCTACACACAACCTTAACGATCCATCCCTTTTCTTTACGAATAACATAGGGGCAACACACGACGAAGTACTCCTCCAGATAAAGCCCTGACCCAATAACTACTCAATCTGATCCCGTAACTCTTTAATCTCTGCTGGAGCCATACGATAAGGTGCGCGGGCAATAGGTCGAGTGCCCGGCGTCAAATCGATCACAAAATCTATCTCTCTACTTGTAGGTAGTCCAGGTATATCCTGAAATACATCGGCAAACTCCCTAACAACTGGAATCGCATCAAGTGGTATCACCACTTCCTCAGAGGTCTCCTCCTCTATATAGTACAAGTGAGTGGACGATCCTCCCTCAGGGCGAGGCATCTCCACTAAAAACATCTCCTATCCGGGAATGGCAAAGATAATACTCCTACTAAAATAGTCAATCATGGCTCGGTACGCAACTAGCCAATCCATACCAATAATCGCATCGTACTCAGTCATCTCTAACACTAACATATCAGCGGGTAAAGTAAACCTCCCGATCTCTATACCCACACCTCTACAAATAAGGGAAATCACGGAATCCCTACTCAACGGTGAATCTACACAAGTAACCGTGCTCTCGGCGGTGCCTAATAACCCAATAGTGCGTGCAAATCTCATGGTAATGAAATAATGTGTGGCCCCCGTGTCAAATAAAATACGCCCCATAGTCCCCTGAATAGAGAACATACCCTCAATGGCAGGTGGATTCTGTGGGGCTGCGGCATACTGAACCGAATACACTCTCCCATACTGAAGTTGTCCCTGCTGAACTGGGACTGCTGGAATGGGTGGTGATGCTTCCATCTGTGGTGGTGCTGGGAGGGCGACGGGAAACATAGGCCTCTATGGCTCATGTCTAGCACCCTACTGCTGCTGCTGTGGGGCCTGCCCCTATCAGGAAAATCCTAGCGTTTGTGGCCAGTCTTGCCACAAACGAAGCATTTCCCCGGGAAATTTCCCCATCGCTGTCCATGCTGCCCACGGCCCTGATGGCCTTTACCATTCTTACCTTGGCCTTGCTGGACCTGCTGAAACTGCTGTTGTTGACCATTCTGACCCTGCTGGCCCTGATGGCCATGCCTGAAACCTCCCTGTCCACTTCTGAAACCCCCAGATCTGAATCTCTTAGAATCCCCCTGTTGGGAACCCTGGTCACCCTGCCTGTGCTGTCCCTGGGCAGATTGTGCCCCGCTGGCACCATTTCCCCCGGTCCTGCCCTGTTGGCTGGACTCCCCTGATCTCTTGCTCTCAGACATGTGGAAGCGATGATCCTGGCAGTGAAGTAATGCAACGTTAACCACATTAAAATAAGTGGCCAACGAGAGATTCCCTAACAAGTGTTGACGGATCCTCCAAGTCAATCCATCCGTGAACTTCTAAATCTTCTTCTCCTCAGTTGGTATCTCATCGGGAACAATGTTTAAGAGATTAGTTAATTCGGCCTCATACTCAGCCATGGTCCTCCCCTCCTGCTTGAGGTTCATCAATTTTCTCCTCATTTCAGTGTGGACAGCTGACGAAAAATATTTGCGGTAGAACCGTACCCAGAACTCCTGAATAGAAAGGGCATCCCTCTCCTCTGCGGTGGTAATGGACTCCCACCACTGCAATATAGATCC
This sequence comes from Sambucus nigra, assembly GCA_949130495.1. Classification (NCBI taxonomy): domain Eukaryota; kingdom Viridiplantae; phylum Streptophyta; class Magnoliopsida; order Dipsacales; family Adoxaceae; genus Sambucus; species Sambucus nigra. The sequence goes on along the minus strand of OX422207.1, from coordinate 654,541,142 downwards.
TACTAGCTTGAAAGTATCCAGTATCTGCTTCTGAACATCTGTGCACTCGTACATCCTTAAGTGCCTCTGAATGTCCTTCCTCCACTAACTGGATATCACAACATCGGTGCTACCTGCAAACTCCGGAGGGTGTGCTTTTTGAAAAGCATCACGAACGGGTTCCCAAGTATACGGGAATGTATGAGACTGAGATGGCGGGACTATCGGCGCCTGGGGTGGTGCCTGCTGTACAACGACTAGGGCGGCATTTATCGTTTGGGCTATAATAGCTGCAACCTCGGCGGCATTCATAGTGCCCTGAACTGGTGCAGGCTGTGGCTCTAGTTGTGCATCCCTAAGAACTCGCTGCGCACATCGTGGAGGCATCTGTAATGAGAGTAAAGTCTTATAAGTTCGCAGTTATTATCTCAAAATAGCTGAAGAGCGAAGCATACACAAAAGAATACAACAGTCCTAAAATATAGGGCTCTATATAAAAAAAAGCTCAGCGAAAACATAGTAAGCCGTACAGATCCTAAGGAGACTAGAACCTGATGCTCTGATACCACCTATGACACCCCGACTAATTAAATACCGGGTACTTACTCCTTTATTAAATTAATTCAAAATGCCAAGTTGGTTCAGTTCATAGCATCATTGTCGAAAATATATATTTTTTAAATTACTAACCACCTAGTATTTAAAAAGTGAGTTGCCAATTTTAATTAAATCCGATTATTATACAATAAGTGAATTATGAAATGCTAATATAACCACCACAACATAGTCACAATAGAATAACCATCAAATAATAATGAGTCTGGAGGAATACTCCTCACAGCAATCCAAATACTGAAATAAATAAATACCAAGTCTGCATCACTAAATTAATTACAACTCAAAGTCTAAAATACCTAAAATGTAAGATGTCTCTAAAGGAATGGGGCGACATGCCCAACAAAATAAGAAAATCAGATAATAGAATCAAGATCGAGGTTGGAGGCGTCTACTGTCAAGGTTCTGTAACTTCCACAGCCGCTACAACACGTCACCTGAATAGAACTCCTATGCATGGTATCTTTGTGGCTGGGAACCTAAAAGGTTTTACAAAAAATAGATTTGAAAGCAAACGGGTTAGAGCCCGATTGTGAAAATAGTTTAAAAATTTTCAAGTGTTTAATATCATTAAACAGTGAATATAAAGTACATGATAGTGTGTGCACTCACATGAGTTCCTCACCTCTCAACTAATTGTGCACTCCTATCGTACCCGTACCCATTCTAGTTGTTCCCATATCTAACTAGACCTATACCAAATTCTAACATTTTTAAATGATATCCAATTCAATTTTCCAACAACTTTTATTTAACAGAGTGTTATAACTTGCTACACAATTTTCCCATGTTAGTACTACTAATTTCTAGAGATCTTCCATTTTCACTTTACAAACTGTTGCTATTATTTATCCTCACATTTATACATGGCAATTCATTTCAATTAACAATATATTATTCTCATTATAAATATACAATACTAGCACCCCGAGACTAAGCTTCAGTGCTCACATACTCTTCTATCAAATCCCGGTACATCACGTACATGAGGACCACGTATTTCGAATCTCTCAGGAAACGTTTCATTAACAACAATCACAAACAATGGAGGCGAACATAGTTCACATCACATGAGTCACGCACATACCTACTGTGGTGACAATTATTATGCAACACAAATAAATAAGAGAAAAGCCTTCACCAAGTAAGAAGAAGGAATATAAAATGACAATCACACAACAAAGGATGTACGTGGTTCAGCAAATATGTGCCTACGTCCACGGTGGTGCAGTCGTTGTTATTTCTATATACTCCAGAGAGTAATTACAGAGAATACAACTTGTCCTTTTTCCCCGGACCTAGGGTTTAATATATACATGTACATTTAGGTGAGTGGGGGTGATGGTCTCCCCACGTCTTCCATCCTTCCCATAACTTCCCTTCAAGGGAACGTGGGAAGAGACTGCATCAAAATAAGAAGTGGGGGGGCTAGACTTTGGCCCGCTAGAATTGGGATACTCGTCTAGGCCCATGGTATTAATTATGGGTACCCACAATTGCCCCTAAGTTTGTTGGGCCATGTTTATGGGCTCAATAAATTTAAATGATTATCCATAATGGCTCTTTTGCAATTCTTCGAAAACTGTGAAGCTGGTTTTGGCGGCACCCGCTTTGTATATTGTGCACTATGATTAGCAGAACTTGAAGGTTTCTTGGATTAGGTACTTTTCTATCGTCGTTTCAATTTTTCCAGTACTTTCTCATTCCTTGTGAGTTCTAGCACTTCGTATCTTCTTCTCTCAACCTCTATTCTCGTTGCTTTCTCGCCATTTGGGCTCGCGTTTCTTCATCGTTCGAATTGATCTTCTATCTTGTAAGTTTCCTGTACTTTTTCTCTGTTATTTCTCTTTGAGTTTGTAGTTTTCTAGGGTTTTCCAATGGCGAAGATTGGGCATAGGTCGGTTTCCGAGTTTAGGGAGTTTTACAATATTCCTGAGTGGGTAGATATTGAGTGATGTTCCTCCCCTCCTAGAAATATTAGGGAGATAGATGATGCCCACAGGATCCATGTTCTGTTGCTTTCCCAGGGGGGACTCACTTTTCATCCCAATGACCTGTTTCTGCATTTCTTTGGCTATTTTAATATTGTTCCTGCACAATGCTCGCCCAATGTGTGGAAAATAGTAAATGTCGTACATAGGATAAATCAATTGTATGGAACTAGGTTAGGGCTCGCCGAAATTTGTTTTTGCTACTCTTTTTCTCGAACTAGTTCTGGTGTCCTTTACCTCAAATCCAGGAGCCCTGACAGGGTATTGGTAGTAAATCTACCTGATTCCCATAAGGACTACTGGTAAGAGGGTTTTCTTGTTAGAAATTGGCAGTTTTCTCCCCAACTTGAAGGGTCGAGGTCTGAGAGGTTCTCTGTTCCCTTTTATGGGGAGGAATACATAGGTAGATATTGTACTGTTGTTTCGACTTCTATTGATTTGTGATCTTTCTAACTCTTATTTGCTTTTTCTTTCACATCGAGGTTTAAGAACTTGGAACCTGCACTCAGCGAGGTCCGTCTTTCAGAATGGATAAAGGCTTGGAACATCCGAGAGCCTTTAGGTGATGACGAGCATCCCAGGTCTGCTGCCTTCCTACTTGAGTACAAGAACGTTGGCTCCAACTTCATAGTAAGTCATGTGGATAGTATCCCAGAGTGTAGTTCACCTGAAGAGACTGCTGCAAGTCTTATCCAATTGGACGAGGAAGAGGGCAGCTCCAAGAGTGACATTGTAGGAGCTGTAAGTGATTTGCGGGGAGAGAGCTCTAGCAGTAGCAGCTCGTCTGATCGTAGGGAGGTTTCTGATGCTCGAGGGTCGTCGAGCACTTCTAGCAGTTAGAGTGAAGGAATGGTTCCACCCTGGAAGAACCTGATTCGGGATGATGACGATAAAGACCATATGCTCTTTGCTCAGAGGTTGAAGAAACAAAAATCTTCCTCGGGGGTTGTGGATACTGGTTCTCAGTCTTCTGCTCAGGAGCAGGAGAGGAAGAGGAAGGAAGATGAGCAGGTGAGAGAGAGAGAGAGAGGAAAAAGGAAGAAGAGAGGAAGAAAATAGAGGAGAAACGCAAGGTAGAGGAGAGGAGGAGGAAAGAGAGGGAGAAAAAAGAGGAGAAAAGGAGGTCTGAAGCGAGGATGAAGGCCGGGCAGGCCTTAGTCCCGGTGTTTGCTCTGCCCGAGGGGGCCTCCGTGGCAATTTCTCCCCAGCTGGCCCCAACTCTGCTCGAGAGAGCTGTCCTCTCGGTTGATCGCCAAAGGGCAGTAGGGTCAGAGCACTTGGCCCTTCAGGCTAGTCAGAGGCTTGCTCTGGTAAGGTTTTTTTCCCTTTTTCTTTTATATTTTTCTGATTTCCCTCATTTTCCACTTCTAATGCCTTCTTTTTTCTGTAGTTTGTTACTGACTTTGCCGTGATGTATCATTCACACGATGAGCTGGTGAAGAAGAATAGTGAGCTGGAGCAAGAGAACTCTACCCTAAAGCTAAAGGGTAAAGAGCTCGAGTCCAACCTCCAAGCCGTTGAAGCTTCTCGGATTTCATTCGACTTGGCTCTTTCCACTGCCAACAAGGAGAAGGACGCTGCAGTCCAAGATCTGAAGGAGCTAAGGCAGGTGTATAACTTGGTTTGATCGAGCAAACTTACAATCGTTGAGGAGAATAGGGTGCTCTCTGAAGAGCTGAAGAAGAAGGAGTCCGAGGCTTCTACCACCAAGGAAGACTCTTATAATTCTGGATGGGCTGCAGCATATGAGGATGCTAAAGTTCAGATAGGCTATATTAGCCGTCTGAACTTCAAGAAAGGATAGAACAAGGCTCTCATTGTTGCTGGAGTGGATGTTGCATATCCTCTTTTTGACGAGCACGACCCAGAGCCGAGGCCAGTCGTAGATGAGGACCCTTCCCCAGCAGTTGAAGGCTCTGATCCTGTTCCTTAGGCATCCCCTGATGACGTTTCTCCTGTTGAGGTGACAGAAACCACCCCTGTCGAGGGCAGTGCTCCTGTTAATGTTGATAAGAGGACAGAGCCATCAACCTCTGGGCCACCTGAGGTTGTTAATTAGTTATCTAATAGGATTGCTCTGTATTTTTATTTTTTCTAGTCTGTAAACTTTCTTCTTTTAGTTCGATGTAATTTCAATTTTCATTCATGAAAAAGGCTTCATTTCTGCTTGTACTGATTTGTCCCTTTCTCTCCTTTTTCTTTCTCTCACCTATAGTTATTTGATGTGGATGATTACATTCCTACTACTTCCCAGTTGGGTAGGTCCCTTGGTCCCAATGCGAGTCCCAAAGTTCACCAGGCCTTCGTTAAGCTTTGCAAGTCCCTTAGGTTTAAAAATCAGAAGTATAAGGAGCAATCTGAACTCGTGGCCAAGCTGAAGGACAAGCACCAGGAGATGGACGACATTGGTGCTTCAGTGGAAGAGGAGGCCAATGTGTTGAGTACAAAACTATGAGAGGCCTCCGAGATCAACCAAGTAGGGGAGGCTCTTCAGCAAGAGAATGAAGACCTGAGGAGAGAAGTCTTATGACTCAAGGAGCATGCACCGAGCACTGTTCGAGCAGTATTGCAAGGCTCCTCATCATCGCGAACTAGATCTGGTCAAATTTTACTCCTCCTATGTCGCGAAGTCCCACTCGCCCTCCCCTTCCGAGAGCTGGTAGGAGCACCAGGAGAAGAAACAGGGAAGCAGGAGAACTTCGCAATAGAGAAATGGAAGAACTCCACGGTGATGTTTAGCGATCATATGTAATCGCTGCTGGGCTTCAAAGGGACGTTACTCGACTGCGGCACTTGTTCAAGAAAGGCTCTCGACAAGCGTGGGATGACGGTTATGATCAAGGCTGGTCGGATGCTCCAACAAGGCTGTCTGAGTTTGAGGAGCTTTCTTTTATTAGGGGGTGGCTAAGTTCCTTGAAGGAGCTGCAAGTCCCGAGGAACTCAGTGCTATTGTATCGTCATGAGATGTCTTCCTCCACCCTGATGCCCAACCCATTCCGGAGGTATGATCGATGGATCCCCATCGATGCTATTCCTCAGCAATTACTGGAGTCGAATGCGAATGAGGTTATGGAGGAGTTAGCTCCTGCTCTTGATGACGGACTAAGAGCTCGAGTGTCTGTTTATCTTGCTCGGAGGCTTCCACTCCATTGAGATTTTACCAGTTGTTATTTTTTTTGTATTTTTTGATAATGTAAATGCTTTGGGCGAGCTCGCTAACTAAACATGTATTACCATTGTTGTAAGTATGATGGATTAATGAAAAGTTTATGTTTTGGACAATTTTGCTGACTAAACATGTGCATCCTACTTTTCATATTCTTGCTGCTCTATAATCTTTTTTGTTTTGTCATGCAAGTGTCCCCCCAGTTCAGTATAATACCAAGATACCATTGTGCTCCACTTTACGTTTTAGGTTGTGTCATCACACTCCCTTAGGCCTAAGTGGGTCGATTGGCGAGGACACACCTGGTGTTGGACGTCTTCATCCGATCACGATTTTACTCAATCGAAGTAGGTTTGACGACCAGTATAGCATTTGGTCGTATTGCCTAAGGATCCCCTGTAGGGCTTCATATATTGCCAGGGGCAATGCTAAGAGGTCTCTCGTGTTTTATGACGATGACCTGAGGAGGGGTATTTCCCTACTATAGTGATCAATGTGCCTGTTATTTGAAAAAGATGTGCGATAAATGCACCTGTTACCAATCAGAGTGTAACCAATTAAGTAGCTTTCATTAGTAATAAAGGAAATGAACTTCTATTTTCATAACAAAAGAATACAAGAAAAAGATCTAAAAATAGAATTTCTTGAGATTAGCTGCGTTCCATGCTCGTGGTATTTCTCTTCCCTCCATCGTTTCCAAGTGATAGGCGCCTTGCAGATCGTCTTTTGTTATCTTAAAGGGTCCTTCCCAGTTTGGGCCTAGCTTGTCGTCTGACGACTTCATTATGCTGCCCAGGACTTTCCTTAGAACATAGTCCCCAACTTGGAATGTTCTCGGGTTAACCCTTTTATTGTAGTGCTTCGCGAGCTGTTGCTGATAGCTCGCTAGCTTCACTAGGGCAAGTTCTCTGTGCTCATCGTCTAGGTCGAGTTTGGCGAGCAATTCCTCATCATTCTGGCCTTGGTAAACAAGGTTGGATCTCATTATTATCAAACCCTCTTCTAGTGGGATGACTGCTTCCATGCCATATGTCAGTAAAAATGGGGTTTCGTACTCTGCTTCGTTGTTGGAGGCTGAAAATCCAAACCTGATTCCTTGCTCAAGGATTGTGTTTTCTGGAGTGATGAGAACAATGCCTACCCCTTCCCCCTTTAAGTTGGAGGCTCCATCAACGAAGAGTTTCCAGGTTTCCTCTGTTGCCTGGTTCTTCTCTTGCCTTGTTGGTTGAGGTTGGTCGGAGAGTTCTTCGCCTGTGAAATCGGCTATGAAATCAGCAAGGATCTAACCCTTGATAGCTGTCCTTGGTTGAAATTGGATGTCAAACCGACCGAGCTCGACTGACCACTTAGACAATCTTCCCGACAAATTTTCTTAGGACCGCCTTAAGGGGATGCAATGTAAGGACGATGATAGTATGAGCTTCGAAATAATGCTTCAGCTTCCTCGAGGCTATTACTAGTGCAAAGGCGAGCTTCTCCAATGGCAGGTACCTTTTCTCGGCGTCTAATAAGGTCTTGCTTGTGTAATAAACGGGGTGTTGGATTCCTGCAACCTCTCATATTAGCGCAGACCTGACAGTGTGATTGGATACGGAGAGGTACATGTACAAAGAATTCGTTTATTTTGGTATGAAAAGCAGTGGTGGAGTGCTTAAGTAGAACTTGAGCTCGTCCAATGCTTGTGAGCAATCTGGGCTCCACTCTATCGTTTTACTTCCCTTTAGAAGATGGAAAAAAGTCTTTCACTTTTCGAAGGATTTGGAGATGAAGCGATTTAAGACAGCGAGCATTCTAGTGAGCTTCTGCACGTCCCGGATTGTGCGAGGGGGTTGCACCCTGTTGATTGCATCGATCTGATCTGGATTAGCTTCTATGCCTCCGTTACTGACCAAATATCCAAGAAATTTTCCTGACTGGACACCGAAGGAACACTTGCTCGCATTAAGTTTCATCCGACACTTCCTGGGGATTTCGAAGGTGTTTGACAGGTCCGAGAGGTGATTTTCTTTCTTCCTGCTTTTAACGAGCATGTCATCGATGTAGACCTCCATGGTGTCTCCCATTTGATCCTTGAACATTTTAGTGACTAGCGGCTGATAGGTTTATCCTGCATTCTTAAGCCCAAAGGGCATGACCTTGTAGCAATATAACCCAGATGTTGTGATGAATGCCATCTTGTCTTGGTCTGGGGCACACAAGGGGATCTGGTGATACCCTGAGTATGCATCCAGGAAACTCATTCGCTCGTGAGCTGCAGTGGCGTCTACTAGTTGGTCTATTTTTGGGAGGGGGAAACTATCCTTAGGTCATGCTCTGTTAAGGTTAGTGAAGTCGATGCAAACTCTCCACTTCTCATTATTCTTAGGAACTACTACTGGGTTAGACAACCACTTGGGGAATTGTACTTCCTGTATGGATCATGTATCTAGTAGTTTTTCTACTTCCTTTTCGACCGCTTTAGCCTTCTCGGGCGCAGTTCGTCGTGCCTTTTGGGTGATTGGCTTGAATGTGGGGTCGACGTGCAGCTGATGACAGACCACACCAGGGTCGATTCCAGGCAATTCGTATGGTTACCATGCGAAAACATCTATATTGCGCCTCAGCAAGGTTGTCAACTCCTTCCGTTCTTGGTCGGTGAGAGATGCTCCAATCAAGAAGACTCTATTATTGTTGCCATCTTCAGCTGTAATTTCTACCAGGTCCTCGACGACACACTCGGAGGGGGGGGAGCCTGGTCTCCTCTACTCCGGGTTTTTCATACTTTAATTGCTATTTGGAAGGTATCACACCTTCTTTAACTTTCTCGCTGGGTTGTTCGGCCTTCTTCTCTGGCTTTGGTCGGATGGCTGCTATGAAGTAACTCCTCGCCATCTCTTGGTCGCCATGGATCTCCATTACTCCTAGCTCAGTTACATACTTGAGCTTATGATGGTAGGTCGAGGGGACTACCTTCATTGCATGAAGCCATCCCCTGCCGAGGATGGCCTGGTATGGCGAATCGATGTCGACTACCAAAAACTCGATCATCTTGGAAATTTTCCAGCGCACACCGGTAATACAACCTTGCCCAGGGGCATAGTTATTTTTTCAGCGAAGCTAACCAAAGGAACAGTATCTTCCTTTAGGTCGGCGATGCTTAACTTCAATTTCCTGAATTGGTCGAGGTACATTACTTCGGATGAGCTTCCTTAATCAACGAGTAGCTTGTCTACGTCAAAGTTGGCTATCCTGAGTGTAATGACTAGGGCATCATGATGTGGGGTCCTTACTCCCACCAGATCTTCATCCGTGAAAACAATATGCTTGTCATAGTTGACGTCCTCTACTCGTCGACGCTTTCCTGACTGTGATTTTGGTGGGTCGATTTGGAAAGCCTGCATTACCGCTGTAAGTTTTTTCATTTCCATTCGATATGAGTTTCCTTGTATCTTCTTGAAGTCAGATGCTCCGTGGATTACTGCCAATTCATGTCCGGCATCATCTTCCAGCACGTTGTCAGGTCTCGCCTCTCTGCTGGTAGCCACTCTTTTTGCCATCTTTTCCATAAACTCGTTCAAATGCCCAGACTGGGCCAACTCCTCGAGGTGAGACTTTAGAGCTTTGCAGTGCTCGGTCTTATGCCCTCCCTCTTTGTGGAACGTGCATCTTAACGCATTATTCCTCTTCGAGGGATCTTCTCTCATTTTCCTGGGCCACTTGATGAATGTCTCGTCTTTGATCTTTGTGAGAATTTTGTAAATTGGTTCTTTGAAGATGGTGTTGACCGCCTGGAATGCTTTCGACGCGTCATGGCTCCTTCCGTTCTTGGATCCATTTTCCCCCGTTCTTTCCTTCTTTTTTCTGGTTCTCGATTTTGTCACTTCCCTTAGTAGTTAGTTTACCTCGACCGTTTTCCCCTGTACTGGGGCGGGTGACGTCTTCCACCTTGGCATACTGCTCGATGCGAGCCATTAGGTCATCGATGGTTATGGCTTCCTTCTTCGTCAGAGACTGGTAGAGAAGCGAAGAACTGGGCATCCCAATTTTAAAAGAGGCCACCGCTACTTGCTCCGAGCAGTCCTCGACCTCATTGAATAACTCTCAGTACCTTTTTGCGAAGTCTCGGAGGGTCTCCTGAGGCATCTTCTTCATTGTCAACAAGGCATCAATCCTTTTGGGATGGGAGCTACTAGTAATGAAGCGGGCCGTAAAGAGTTCGGCCAGGGATTTGAAACTTTGGATGGATCGATGGGGGAGTTTTTCGAACCATTTTTGCGCCACATCATGCAAGCTTGAGGGGAAAATACGGCACATCAGTGCATCCCGGTGATTCCAGAGGGCCATGGCCTGTCGGTATTGCCTGAAGTGATCGATGGGATTAGTCTTACCATCATAAATCTTAAACCTTGGAATAGAAAATTTCTTCGGGGCTTCTTCCTCTTCGATTTCCCTCGTGAAGGGTGACTTCATCTGGTTTTTGAGAGCTCGCCTTGCGAGTTCTCTGGTTGATCTGGCACCGTGGTGGGAAGGATATTGGTCCATTTCCCTGTGGACCAGATCTCATATGTTCTTGTTGCTGCGAGCAGGGCTCTGGTAACGTCAAGCTGTTTGCAGCTGTTCACGGAGGTCATCGTCTGATTCGTCTCCCTTGACCTTTCGAAATCCTCACCTTGGGCTCCTTCCTGGGCTGCGAGATTTGCTCGCCTGAGGGCTAGGAGTGCGATATGGATGTCCCCTATTATCAGGATGAAGCTCCCTCTCTAGTCTTTCCAGTCTCCTTTTCAAGCGAGCATTCTCAGCTTCGTACCTGTGAGAAGACTCCCTCTGCTTGTGGAGACTTGCCTCGTACGCATCAATCAATCTGGATATCTGTGATGAACTTACTGTCCCCTGGCTTTCTTCTGAGGTTTTCCTTTCCAAGCGAGCCCTCTGATCTTAATGTCGAACTTCAGACCTAATCCTGCGAGGAGCAGGTGGTTCTTGAATATCCCCTGCCTGAGGGGCATTGCTGCTGTGACCAGACATCTTAAACTCCTTTCTTGGTGTGGGCTCTTCTCAGGGAAAGATGAACGCTTCCAACAGACGGCGCCAATTGTGGTGACAATTATTGTGCAACAAAAATAAATAAGAAAAAAGCATTCGCCAAGTAAGAACAAGGAATATAAAATGACAATCACACAACAAAGGATGTACGTGGTTCAACAGATATGTGCGTACGTCCATGGTGGTGCAGTCGATGTTATTTATATATACTCCGGAGAGTAATTACAGAGAATACAACTTGTCCTTTTTCCCTAGACCTAGGGTTTAATATATACATGTACATTTAGTATAGTGGGGGTGATGGTCTCCCCACGTCTTCCATCCTTCCTATAACTTCCCTTCAAGGGAACGTGGGAAGAGACTGCATCTAAATAAGAAGTGGGGGGCCTAGACTTTGGGCCGCTAGAATTGGGCTACTTGTCTAGGCCCATGGTATTAATTCTGGGTACCCACACCTACGCTCCCATGATCAGCAGACTTATTAACTTCTCAATAAGTCCTTCTCTGACCTATGTCCTCGAGGTACCAATCTAGATCTCCCCCGTAGGCACACAAAAATTAGATGGCCCTAAACGAACGCCAACCTCCCATGATAGCAAGTACGGTAGGTATGTTATACACAGATAACTACATATACTAAGCATTCACACATCTTAGATATTATAATATTTTATTAGTGGTATACTTCTCGTTCTTATACCAACATTTAGTATTATACAACTCACAAGTCTCTGGTTCATATGTATTTAAGTTATCGACTCTTCTCACGGCGTGATTTGTTACTCGCTTCCCAAACCCCAAATGTCATCCGGTTTACTATAAGATTCTAGGTTTTACTCTTCAATATACCCAATTCTTCTAATTATACCCATTAGTTAATAAGGGAAGGTTATCTCACCATTAAAATAAGTCTACGGGATACTAGAAATAAATTCAGGCCAAAAAGGTCATTCTGTCAACTCGTTAGAAGTCTCGTTCGAACGAGGTCATTCAAACGAGTTAGTTTGAACGAAGGGCTTCGAGCGAAACACCAACTCGTTAGAAGGGATACTGTCATCTCGTTAGAAGTTCGTTCGAACGAGGTCGTTCGAATGACCTGGGCAGGTCTTCTAACGAGATGGCAGTTTCAGCCCAGAAATTCCCAAATCCGTTTTTCTCAATTCTTCTCTCCTCTAAATCCACCCTAAGACCATCTAAATTATGTTTTAACGTATATAAACCATTTCTAATCACCCTAGATCATTCCTTAACATATTTAAGGGGTCAAATCTTACAAATCATCATGGAATTAATATAAATGTCCAAATATTTCCCCAAACCCTATGAACATGAACTCATAATTTTCTTATGACCAATTACTCATCATAAATCCGTTTTTAAATCATCATATGTATCTCTTCGAATATTAAATCAGTCCATCATCATTCTACATGCAAATCCTAACCCAAATTCAAAGTTCCTCCAACAATTTCATGGGTTTTCTTCAAAAAGTTCAATATAAGATGATTCCTACACTAAGCATGAAAGACATATTCAATGCATTAAAAAAACCAAATCACTTCCCTTAGATTGTTCTTCAGAATTGATGTTGGTGAATGAAGGTTGATTCTCTCCTTTCTCTACAGATTTTCTCCCAAGGTTGAAGATGGCTTGGTTTTGGTTCTTGTAACTTCTCTCCAACTTCTCTCAAAACTCCCGTAGCCCACTTTCTAAACTTTTGCTGGTAATGGCCTTAGTGGCCCCTTTAAAATAATAAATATTAACTGTAATTTTCGTGGGTTTTAATTCCCATATTTTTAAAATTACCAAAATACCCTTTTAAGTTGCCGGTTTGGCCTAAAAATGCCCCGGGACCCAAACTAAACCCCCGGCTAGTGTTTTCCGACTATTTTGACCCTTCTGGACTCGTTGGCACACTCAAAATGACCATTCAGTTGATAAAAAAAATAAAATTTACTTTTTAATTCAAATAATTACATTCTTGACGTGACTGACACGCGCGTTCCAACTAAATTTCACAAATTGTCGTATTTCAGTCTCGCGATAATTTTAATATTTTCAATATTCATATATTGCCATATATACACATCATAATCAAATACCAACTCACATCTCGTTAGTATTTATATCTGTATTAATTTTCAATTAATTCACATTTAATTTAATTAATCCCTTAAATATATATCAATAAAATTACGGGGTATTACAATGGAGAGTATTCACAAGTGTGTTAAGTGAAAAGTCAGTGAGAGTTGATATAAACATGATGTAGATATATACAAGTAATAGAGGAGAAAAGGAAATATATAGGTAGGTGCTACGCACACAACCAGAAAATGATAACACCCATGCAAACAGAATCTAGCCCTCTTAAAGTCTGTCCCCAACAGAGTCGTCATTTTGGCCATCCCTTACAAGTTCTAGTTTTCCTTTCTCCTTCTCCATCTCGGGGTTTGGAGCTCGCGTGCATGGTGGAGAGAGAGAGGGGTCTCACACCCTTTCTAGGAACGCTTAATCCGTCATCGATGTGGAGTGATGTAAGGAGATAGAGTCACCAAACAATTTTGCAAAAAATAGGCAAAAGAACATGTTTTCGCCTCGGGAGAACGACATCAAAGAAAAACTAATGCTTGCGATACCAATTAGATCATAGTTTAGGGGGCTAAGTTACGGAATGGAAAGGTGTTAGGCACGCATCCCACCCTTTCAATTGCTCATGGGCTTATGTTACTATTTTTCTTAATTTCTCTGTGAAGTGTGTATGCATGTATATATAAGTGGAGATCGAAATCGCTTGACTTGCATCATGGAATAGATGGAGTGAGGTTATCCATAAGAATGTTCCCAAAAATAATAATCAAAAATATGATGTGTGTGTTTATTAAGATATTGATCGTTACAATGAAACGATAATATGTGTTATATTAGACGCAGGTATGAATTATAAATATTATATATATGAATAATAGAAAAATAGGAAACAAGGAAAGTGGGAAAATAGGACTCGAGCCTCAGTGCTTAACTCGAGATGCCTACGTAGCCTATAAGGCATCAAAGTTCACATAGTTCTCATACGCCACGAGGGTGGGGTTTATTCCATGAATTCAAACGGGAATTTTAATATATGTGTGTGCAAGAAAAAGGTATTTTTAGTTTTGTAAAAATGTGGTGAAAAATCCCGTTGGAATTTATTGGTATAACCCTATTTATCTTGTTTTGGTTTTTTTTATTAAAAATATATTATGTGTAATATTACTAATAAAGGATTGAATATTAATATTTGTATGATCTAAAGTAAAAGATAAATTAAGAAGTTAAATAACTAATGAGAAAATAAATAAATTTATAGAGAGATAAGAATATTTGGACCTTCTTTGAAGACTTAAAGAGTGATCTTGATTGATGACGAGCTTCCTTGCAATTAAATGAAGAATGTATGGGGATTAAGCTAAATTGGGTTTTGAAGTGATTGAAATGAAAGGGGGAAAAAGGTTTCAATTAAGGAAACCTCTCTGACTTAAGAAGAATGTTGTTGACATCACTAAAGTTTATGTTTCTGGGGTCCTTTGAGGTGAGCTCATGTTCCCCTTATATAGGATCAAGGGACTGCCGATCGACATTTTCCTTGCCCTGCCTATCGACAGGTAACCCTAGATACACCATCGATAGGCAGGGAAATGGACCTTCCAATTGGCAATCTCATACAGATTTTTTGGAGAAACGACCGTAAAATGCAATTCGTAAGTCCAAATCGTACATGGGGCATATTGTTGGAAAGGTTATTTAGAGACCTTTGAGAATCCTCAGTCTTCTCCTCATTTTTAGAGTTGAAGTTGGGTCAAACATGGCTCGAAATATCCCTCGAAGATTCATTTCCCTTCAAAGATTCATTGAGCTTTTTCTCTAACGGTGAAGTTTATTGGGGTCAAAATAAGGCCCAGGAGCGCCCGGTGGCCTCCAGATCGATTTTTGGTAGTAAAATTGTTCATTCATCTCAACCGTTATGTCAATTCACGCACATTACACACCGTTGGAAAGGGGATTCAAAGTCATTTGAAGATTCATTGAGCTTTCGCTCTGAAGATGATGTTGACTAGAGTCAAATAGGGCTCGAGAGCTCCCAATGGCCTCCAAATTGGTACTCGGAGTATGACCTAGGGTTTATAATGAATTTGAGAGGTACTATGGACCTAAGGAGAGACTTAGGGGGTCCTAGAGTGTGGTGTATACATGTATATAAAAGAAAATTTTAAAAAATAGAATTACCTTACATTTTTTGTTTTAATCAACTCACAGACTCGAGCAAAAAACTACAGAGATAAAAGATGAGGGAAATAAAATAAATCATAATGCTCATAGGCCAAGATAATTCCAAACTAATAAATATTATATTTCCAAGAGCATTTGTAAGCCTTATATAGTTTTTATCCTTGTCAAGTTCCATATTCCCCAAAAATAAAAAACCGAGAGCATAAAATTAGACTCTTGCACTACATATGATAAGTTCTAGTAATGAAGAAATGTAAATGGTAATGTACAGTCATGATATAATGTGAAGCATAAAACATGATGATGTGATCGACATATTGATATAGATCACAAACTCCTTATACACGTATCACAACTATACCAAAAAAATTGATCACTCAAAACCATATAGAGAATGTGGTTCATGGTTTGTAATCATACATGTATCAAAACATTCTTAAATTTTTTTAGTTATAAATGACACTATACAAATACCAATGTTCCCCTACCTTGTGAATCACCAATTATAGACATTCAAAACAGAACAAATTATGAGAAACACATAAACTCTATAAACTAAACACAGATATGAATGTAACCACTAAATTGTATACATTAAAACGTACATTTATATATTTAGAGCGAGTTCCAAAGTACTTGTTAAAAGACTAAGATTTGAGTTCTTTCTATTCAGATCTGTAATTAAATTCCATAAAGAAGAAAATTAACATAGTATTTACCATACCAAAAACTATCATGAATCCAAACTCCATGAATTAACTGCAAAATTTCATACAAACCACCAAAAATGAAACTAAAAATTGAACAATAGGATAGTTCCTCAGTAGATATGAGAGTAGCCCGAGATGATAAGAAAGAGAGAGATCTTACCACCAAAATAAGAGAGACTGTGACACTAGTTAACTATCAACAAGTCGAGAAAAAAATGTGTCTTGAATAAGGGGAAAAGAGAGAGTTTCAAGTTTGTGGGGAAATGAGATTAGGGGAAGGATCCGGTTGGGGGTTTTGTGAAAATAAGAGGGAAATGAGATTTGGTTATGGGAGGGAACTTAGGGTAAATTAAAAATAGAATTAAACCATTAATTTTTAAGGTACCAAAGTTTTAGAAATAACTAATAAATCGTGCTATATAATAACCTTTTATGTACTATTTGAAATGGGTGACCTTAGCTTTCCTTAATAAATATTTACATAGGTTGGATATTATGATCATCCCAAATAATTAGCTTTTGGGATGCTTGTGACCGATAATGACTAATATATCAGTCTCAATAGAGAATTTTTGTAATGGCAAATTAACATTTCTTTCTTTCTTTTCATTGTAATTTCATAAAGGTTGCAACTTTGTAAAAATATTTCCTTAGTTTGTTGATAAAATGACTACTCCATTGTTGTCTTGTATCTATATATATTCACATTCACATTCACATTCTAGAAATTTAAGAGTTGAGCATATTAAAGTAAATCCAGAATGTAAATATAGTAAGGGAGGAGATAAGTTTAAAGGAACTTTACAAACCGAGGTTTTAACTTGGTTTGGTGCTTCTTGCGTCCATGCCCGAGGCGATAATCGAGAACTTAACTGTTGATACCAAAATTAATCTGCTGACATGGACCAATCATATGAAGACACGTGGCTATCTACATGGCAACAATAAACACTTCCGAGGAACCCACTCGCTCCGAGGAATAAGACTACAACGAGGAAGACTAGTTCCCCGAGGAACTCACAAGCTCCGAGGATCAATGCCTCTCCGAGGAACTCTTAAATACCGAGAAGCTTAGGCGGTCCGAGCAACTCATGGCGGTCCGAGCTGCACCTCGAAGCAGGATACCAACAGTTTAACTGCTCATTAAATGCTTATCATCTGTACGCGCATGCAAAGAGGTCATTAAATGTATTACCCTTTCATATGTATATCATTTAATGTATTACCCTTTCACATTATAGCCTCAGGGCTATAAATACATTGTACAATCCTCATTGTAAAGGGGGCCCAGACCGAAATTTCTTGAGATAATTTGTAATCGAGAATTCCCAAACACTCAGCAATAAAGCAACAGTGGACGTAGGCCATTCTTATAAGGCTGAACCACTTTAAAATTCTTTGTCTCATTTATTTATCTGTGATTGAATTATTAGAGTGATCTAATTTTTTACATCAACAGATTGGCGCCGTCTGTGGGAAACGACTGATAACATCGTTTTTCATCAAAAATAATCCATTACCAATGGCGGATATTACTGAATCCAGCAATCGAAACACTGGAACCCCTCCAAATCCATCTGCTCCACCAATTATTCCAGATCTGACTGGAATAATAGAAAATCTGGCTCAGGGCCAGACCGTCATGCAAGAAACAATGCGACAACTCATCCAAACCCTCCATGACGGTGCATCAGCCCATTCCAGACCACGAAGCATTCAAAGAAATGCCCGTGTGCCTTCTTCGCGTACTAGGCGTACTAACTCACATCGCAATGAGGAATCTGATGATTTCTCTTATCAACCTGGGCGAACATCATCGGTGCGAGCCACGGATACTGAACAACGTGTCACCCTCTCCCCAGAAAGGACCAGCGCACTGGAAAGATTAAGTAGGGTTTCTCCTTTCCACCAATTAGGCCCTAGGAGGAACAAAAGTCCTCTTAATGCGGCATTGAGGAGCTTTTGACGACCATCAGATTTAAGGGAAGGATCTTCCCAGTCGCGATCAGTTGCTCGTCAAGATAGATCCTATGATCGATCAGCTGCTCGTCAAGATAAATCCCAGGAAGCCACTTCAACGCGATCAGTTGCTCGAACCAATAGGCCAGAGGAAGGAAATGATGCATGGAAAGGATCTATTCAGAGGCTGGAGGATAAATTAGGGGAAATGGCTAAGGCAAAGAATCCTCTACAACGAACCTTTGTTCGAGGAACACCTTTTGTCCAGGACATTGTTGATTTTCCAACACCATCAAAGTTCAAAGAACCTGTTGTAACTCCCAAGTATGATGGAAAGATTGACCCTGTCCTTCATATAGAGCGATACCAAGCTGCAGCCGACATCTATGCTGTCCCAGATGAGATGAGATGTAGAGCATTCTCGGGAACACTTACCGGATCTGCTCAAATATGGTATAATAGTCTTCCTAGGGGTAAGATTTCAACTTTTCTTCAACTGGCCGAGCTATTCATTGGGAATTTCTGCTTTGGAGCAAAGCCAGTGAAACGAGTAGCTCATTTGTTAAGTGTTAGACAAAAAGTTGGTGAGAGTACCAGAGATTATATAACTCATTTTAATAACGAGAAACTCGAAGTTGTTGATTATGAGGAGAAGACAGCGATTACCGCTTTGATGAGTGGACTATTGCCAAACAAGTTGTACTACACTTTGGCTAAACATCGACCTCGAACCATGTCGGAGCTGATGGGAAAAGCGTCCAAGATTATGAATGCCAAGGAGGCCATGTCTGCGAAGAAGAATATGGACGCCAAGGAAACCAAGGTGGAAGGTGATAAAGCTAAGAAAAAAGAACATAAGAACAGTGGTGGTGACAAACGATCCAAAAATAGTTCATCATGGGAGGTCTTGAGGAAATTTGATAATTACACACCTTTGAAGGTAAATATAAACCACGTCCTGGAAGAAATTAAAAACAACGAGGAGTTAAACTGGCCAAAGAAAATGAAGGCAGACTCTGACACGAGGAATAGGGAAAAATATTGCGAATTCCACAAGGATCATGGCCATATGACCAAAAATTGCATAGCTCTTCAAAATGAAATTGAAACACTAATCCGACGAGGAAATCTAGCAAAGTATGTTGATCGGGGAGGCGAAAGAAGAAACAACGACCGAACTAGAGAGAGTTCTAGATCTCCTCGTTGAGCAGAGGAGAACAAGAAGAGAAACCATGAAGTTGATCCAGATGATGACCCCGATCTTCCCAAGAAACCAAGGCAGCTAGAACGAGAGGTATTTTCAATATGCTTTGGATCATTTGATTGTAATGTTATTACAGGAGGAGATGCAGGAGGAGGAGACCTTACTGCAGAAAGAAAAGCTTACCTCGGTGAGGCTCAAGCTTGCTCGTACATTTAGCGAATAAATCTAGCTGAGGAAGATCGCCCGAGAAAGGTGAACAAGGAGAAATTGGTTATTGGTTTTTCAAAAAATGACCTTGCAGGTGTTTTATATCCTCACGATGACCTGTTGGTGATCAAAATGAGAATGAAGGAGGTAATGATTTCAAGAGTGTTGGTCGACAATGATAGCTCGGCAGACATCATGTTCTACTCGTGATTCGATAGTTTAAATCTAAAACTATCTCAACTGGAGCCTTACCACAGACCCCTCATTGGTTTTGCTGGCGAAAAAGTATTTCCACTTGGGACGATCAAGTTGGATGTATTCATTGGTACGTGGCCTGCTTGTCGGACAGAAAGAATACGTTTCTTCGTGATGGATAAGAATGTCCAGTCATCGTACAATATCATCATGGGAAGAGTAGGATTGAAGAAGTTCGAGGTTGTACCATCTACAGTGCATCAGTGCCTAAAATTCCCAACAAACTTTGGAGTAAGAGTTGTGAAAGGTGATCAGAAAGTAGCTCAGGAATGTTATTATTCATCCGCCGAGCAAGAAGAACTGGAAGAATCAAAGAAAAAGACTACTACCTATCAAGTGGATGAAGGTGCAGAAATTGAAACATTGGATCCTCGAGATGAGTCGCAACTCGTGAAGGGTCAAGTGGTGGAAGCTATTGAAAACATCATTCTAGACGACGAGCACCCTGAGCGAATTACTCAAATAGGTTCATCGTTGGAAGCCTCATTAAAACAGGAATTGATAACTTTCCTTAGAAGCAGAAGACAAACTTTTGCGTGGAGTCATGAAGATATGCCTGGGATAGACCCAAACTTCTTATGTCACGAGCTCAATGTGAATAAGGAGATCAAGCATGTGAAGCAGAGAAGAAGAGTATTCAGTCCCGAGAAGAATCAATCTATACAGGAGGAAGTCGAGAAGCTCCAAAAAGCTTGTTTCATTGAAGATGTTAAATATCCAGATTGGTTAGCTAATGTGGTGATGGTAAAGAAGAAGAACAACAAGTGGAGGATGTGTGTAGATTTCACCGACCTCAATAAAGCATGCCCAAAGGATCACTTTCCACTGCCCTGAATTGATCAACTGGTGGATGCTACCTTGGGACACGAGTTGTTGAGCTTCATGGATGCTTATTTTGGCTACAATCAAATTAAAATGAAACCTGAAGACAGGGAGAGTACTTCTTTCATTACCCCTAGGGGAACTTATCGTTATAATGTTATGCCTTTTGGTTTGAAAAATGCAGGTGCGACATATCAGAGGCTGATGATTAAGGTCTTTGCTGAATAAATTAGTGATAATATGGAAGTCTATGTTGACGATATGCTGACAAAAAGCAAGAAAGTTGCCGATCATCTAGTTGACTTAAGTCAGACTTTTGATCAACTAGATAAATATCAAATGAAGCTGAACCCGACGAAGTGCATCTTTGGAGTACGGGAAGGCATGTTTCTCAGGTACATTGTCAATCAACGAGGCATTGAAGAAAATCCTGAAAATATCAAAGCTATATTAGGGTTGCGATCTCCAACGACAAAGAAGGAAGTACAGAGTCTTACAGGACGAGTTTCAGCACTCAATAGATTTGTGTCACGAGCAACTGATAGATGTCTCCCATTCTTCAAGACACTCAGAAAGACTTTTGAGTGGAATGATGAATGCGAGAAGGCTTTTCAAGACCTGAAGAGATACTTGGGAACACCTCCACTGTTGTCCAGGCCAGTGATGGGAGAAAAATTGTACTTGTACCTTGCAGTGTCAGAGAATGCAGTTAGTTCGGCGTTGATCAGAATGGAGAATGGAGTACAAAAGCCAATTTACTACACAAGTAAGGCCTTCCGAGGAGCGGAGATCAGATATCCAAGGCTGGAAAAGTTAGCACTGGCGCTTATTGAGGCAAGTAGGAGAATGAGGCCATACTTCCAGGCTCATACCATAGTAATATATACTGATAAGACATTGAGGCAAGCCCTACATAAGCCAGAAAAATAAGGAAGATTGATGTACTGGGCAATAGAGCATGGTAAATATAATATAGTCTATGAACCCAGATCATCGTTTAAAGGGCAGGCTGTAGCAGATTTTATAGCGGAGTTCACCTATCCTGATATATCCGAGGAACAAAAGTTGCTCGCTGATCAACCTGTGGATGTTACAAGATCAACAAACACGGGCTCAGACCAATTCTGAATGGTAAAAAGGCGTGTGGATGTTACAGGATGTGACACAGATATAGTTGTGATGACTCCGGACGAGAAACAAGAGTTACTCGTTGATCAACCTATGGATGTTACAGGATCAACAAACACTAGCTCAGACCAACTCCGGTTGGTAAAAGGGAAAGTGGATGTTACAAGATCATTGACTTCAGGCTCAGACCAACTCCGATTGGTAAAAGGGC
Source organism: Sambucus nigra (assembly GCA_949130495.1). NCBI lineage: Eukaryota > Viridiplantae > Streptophyta > Magnoliopsida > Dipsacales > Adoxaceae > Sambucus > Sambucus nigra. Next base: position 654,519,604 of record OX422207.1, on the reverse strand, counting down.
AAGAAGAAATGATCTAAGAAGAGCAAGAAGAATCCGAGGAGGAAAATAAGCAACAAATATTTCACCGAGGAACTCTAACTGATCAGAAATTCGAAGACGAGTTACCTATATGGAGACTATATGTAGATGGCTCATCTTGCACTGCAGGATGCGGCGCGGGGATAGTTTTGAGCACTCCGGATGAGGTCGATATGGAATACGCCTTGCGTTTCCAATTCAAAGCTTCCAATAATGAGGCTGAGTATGAGGCTATGATTGCAGAACTTAGTTTGGCAAAAATTATGGGGGCGCAATAGATAATTGTTTTAAGTGATTCTCAATTGATCGTAAACCAAATGATGGGAGTATATGTAGTTAGAGGAGAATTAATGATCAGATATCATGCAAAGGAAAAGGAGCTGGTGTCAGAATTTTCCGCTATTCAGCTGGTCAGAATACCAAGAATGGAGAATGCAAGAGCAGACGCCCTAGCTCGACTAGCATCAGCTACTCGCACCGAGCTACGACGAACAATCCCAATTGAAGTGTTAGCTAGTCGGAGCATAGATGAAGATCTGACGATGAACTTTATCACCCTTGATTTAGGACCATCTTGGATGAATTCCATCAGGGCGTATATCGAGGAGGGAGAATTGCCAATTGACAAGCTCGTTGCCAAAAAATTGAAGTTTAAAGCTGCTCGGTATGTATTAACTAATGGTGTTTTATATAGACAAGGAATCATGGTAGGTTTGCAGAGATGTGTACATCCCTCCGAGGTGAAAGAATTAATTGAAGAGATCCACGAAGGGTCTTGTGGAGCACATGTAGCAGGTCGGACGCTTTTACAAAGGGTGATGACGCAAGGATATTACTAGCCGACGATGAGGGCTGATTGCATAGCCAACGCCAAGAAGTGTGACAAGTGCCAGCGTTTTTCATCCATCCGAAGAACTCCACAAGCATTATTGACACCCATAACTTCCCCTTGGCCATTTGTCATGTGGGGAATTGACTTGGTTGGGCCGCTGCCAACGACCCGAGGAAGGTTCAAGTACCTCATCGTCGCAGTGGATTATTTTACTAAATGGGTAGAAGCTGAGCCACTCATTGACATGATGTACGAGAAGGTGTACCAATTTGTTTGGAAGAACATCATTTGTCGATATGGTCTACCTCATGCCTTCAACAAAGACCATGGAACACAATTTGATAACGAGGAGTTTGCCGCCTATTGTCATCAATCAAATATTTTGAAGATCCACTCAGCACCAGGCCATTCTCAAAGCAATGGACAAACTGAAGTGACAAATAGAACGCTGCTAAATGGCTTGAAGAAAAGATTAGATGATGCAAAAGCAAACTGGATCAACGAGTTACAATCAGTACTTTGGGCTTACCGAACTACTCCCCGAGTAGCAACTGGAGAAACACCATATATGCTGGTATTTGGAATTGAAGCTGTTATACCTGCCGAGTTGTGCCTCCCAAAACACAGGGTACTAAATTTTAATTCCCCTGTCAGCGACTTAATGAGAAGATTGGATTTAGATATGCTCGAGGAAGTTAGAGAAGAAGCAGCCATCAGAAATGCTGCTTACCAGCAGCGAACAGCTTTGTTTTACAACAAAAGGGTGAAGAAGTGCGACCTGAAAGAAGGAGACTATGTGATGAAGAAAGTAATTCAAAATCACAATAAGCTGGAAGCAAACTGGCATGGACCATACCGAGTTATAGAAGTTGTTCGACCAGGAACTTATCGAATAGCAACTTTAGAAGGCGAGGAGTTTAAGAATGCATGGAACGCAGAGCACCTACGCAACTATTATCAGTGATGTATATGTACAACAGTTCCATCAGTATGAATAAAATGAAGATATTCTGCTAAAGTCTCTCCTTTTATTGAGAATTTTTTGGGGAATACTAGTGTTACACACTACTAAGCAAAACTCGGCAAAGCCCAGACTGCTCAGCAGCAAAATATTCCTAAAAATGCCAACTTCAGTTGGTTAGGAAACAAAATATTCCTAAAAATGCCAACCTTGGTTGGCTAGGAAACAAAATATTCCTAAAAATGCCAACCTGTTTGGCTAGGAAACGAAATATTCCTAAAAACACCAACCTTGGTTGGTTAGGAAACAAAATATTCCTAAAAATGCCAACCTGTTTGGCTAGGAAACAAAATATTCCTAAAAATGCCAACCTGTTTGGCTAGGAAACGAAATATTCCTAAAAATGCCAACCTGTTTGGCTAGGAAACAAAATATTCTCGAAAATTCCAACTTATGTTGGTCGGGAGGTAAGATCATTCCAAAAAGTGCAAAAGTTTCTAAACTATGGCTGGTCGGGGATAAAAACCCACCAACTGTAATTGGTCAACAAAGAAAATTTACCGACCTTGGTTGGTCGGAAACATTTAAAAGAAAAGTTGCTAACTATGGCTGGTCGGGGATAAAAACCCGCAATCTGTAGATAGTCGACAAGAAAAATTTATCGATCTTGGTTGGTCGGAAACATTTTATGGGAAAATTTATTTCAAAAAGACTAACTATAGCTGGTCGGGGATAAAAACCCACTAACTGTAGTTGGTCGACATGGAGAATCTAACAACCTTAGTTGGTTGGAAACATTTTAAACAACATTTTTATACTCATTACTTTATTATTAAGTGATCGAGCAACAGTATTGATACTTGTAACTTTTTAATTGTTACTGAGTTGGTCGACAAACAACACAATATTGTTTTCTTTTTAACAGATATGCATAAATATAAAGTGTTTGATAAATACAAGATAATAGCAATCAAGAATTGCAAACAAAAATGAAAGTCTTTCATTAAATTCAAAATAAATTACATTACAGTTACATTGATATGTATACTAACTATTACATAAAAAATTCCTATTCTACTGGTCTCTTCCCCTCTGCTTTTGACACAGGTTCCTCGCCAGCAGGCGGATCATTTAAAGACAGAGGAGAATTGATGAAGTTGAGATCCTTCAATATCCTGACATTCATCACGGATGGTCGATCTAAGAGATGCTCGGGACGAGATACCTCGATTTGAGAATGTAAATTATAGTCACCGAGATACTTTGAAATTAAGCTCCGAGGAATGGCCCGAGCAGGGATCCAATCCATGTCCAAATTGTATAGTGGCACAGGTAAGTCAAGCAACCCGGGATCATGATAGTCCCACAGATAAGGACCTTGCTCGAGCTTCAACACACCTAAGGCATTCAGCCAGCCTTGCTTGTATCCCTCATTGTTGGCATTCTGGATACGATCATCCAAGTGGAATAGTGCTTCGTTGTATCCAGCCATCCAGAACTCCCTGGGCTGTTTGTGGAATTAATATGTTAGCTTTTCTAGCTGCTCGTGGAGATTCTTGATGAAAAGCTCCTTATTCTCCAAGATTGACTTCTGCGCAGAGAGTTATTTTTCCAGGTCCCTAATCTTCTTCGACATATCATACAACGCTTGGTTCTTCGCCATTAGTTGGAAAGCCTAGTTCTTTAAGGCAGACTGAGTCCTTTGTTCCTCGACAAGAACCCGAGCTTCCCTTGCTCGTCCCCGAGGAGCTCTTGCTCGACCGCGAGAAGATGTAGAGGTTCCTGAGATCCTCAAAGTCTCCAACTCTTCCCTCAACTTGGCATTCTCAACCTCTAAGAACGAAAATCCCTCATCGATCACTAGGATCAAGGCACTAGAAGTGGATGCTGCAGACTTCAATTGTGACAGCTCCTTCTGTAGGTTGTTATTTTTCCTTTTCCAGCAACTCAGCAATTTGTCTGCATTCTTTGACTTCACCTCTCAAGGTTCTCTCCCTTACATCGTACCCAACAAAAAGCTTCTCGTAGCCCTTGTCGTCAATGATCTGCTGGTACTTCTTCTCGTACCCCTCATGCAACAAAGCAGTGGATTCTTTGTATTGGAGCTGAAGGTCCTCGAGGGTGCTTTGAATATCCTCGATCATTTCATAATAGGCAACGTTATTGGCTACATCCCTATCAAGAAGATACTTCAGATATTGATATTCTTCCACTTCCTGTTCTGAAGCGTCATGACCAAGTATGTCGACAACTTGTGCAGCACTCAGGTCTGTATGACCAGCCTTAAAGTACTCGTTACATTGTCTTAGCAATTTTGTATCATGGGCAAAGAGCAGTTCCATCCTAGCCAGAAACTAACAGAGAAAGAAGAGGAATAATTAATAAGAAGAATAAGCAGAGTATGAATGAAAGATAGACAACAATATGCAAAAATTTCAAATTTTATTAGATCATAATTCAGAATTACATATTCTGAGTTACATTTGATAAAGAGAAACAAAATAAAGAGAAACCCGAACAACACTAAACCTTTTCCTTATCTCCCAAAACCTTCTCGGGAGGCTGGGATGAAGAGGTAGGTTGCTCGGAGGGAAGAGATAGCTGCTCGGGTAGAGTAGGCAATTGTTCGAAGGAGGAAAAAATGTGCTGATTTTCCTCGGTAGCAGGCTGGATGGTTAGGGCACGATCTCCCATCACCATCGAAGACTCTTCAGAGGTAGCTTCGTCCTCTTCTAATTCTTTTAGAGTTGGGGGGGGGGGGGGACCAGGGATATGTCTCTGGAAGAGCTCGGAAGACTCGTCGACCTTAATTTCCTGAAGGGAAGAAACCCATCCGTCCCTAAAGTATTTGAGGTTGCCATAGTCTACTTGCGACACCATGGCAGCTAACCCTTTGTTCCACCCCTTGTCCCAGCCAGAGCTGAAGGACTTCTTCACAACAGCTTTCCTCTTCAGCTTCTCCGAGGAAAGTTTCTCAGACAGCAGGTTCTCAGCAGCCTTCAATTTATTTTCTGCTTCCTCCTTTTTCCGACCTACTTCTTGAAGCTGGCCCAACCTTTCCTCGGCAACCCTGAGCTTATCTTCAAGCTCTCCAGCAGTTTTGATCTTCTCTGCGAGCTCTTTATTTGCCTTCTCCAAGGCATTCTTTTTCCTCTCCAACTATTTGGAGGCTTCAACAGCTCGAGATTTATCCTGCTAGGTGGAGGCAACCTTCTTCTCCCAGATAACTTTGTCATCAGCATATTTCTGGAGAGAATCTGCCAGAGACTTGGTAGCTTCTTCCAAAGCTCCCTCCACACTGGACGAGGAGCAAGAAGCCTTAATCGCTTCATCCTTCTTCAGGATTATATTGAAGCAGCTCATCAAATGTGAACAGAAAAAGAGAGCAAGTTAGAAACAGAAATGACAAAGGAAATATGAAAAATTAAAAGTAAGAAGATTTACAAAAGCAAGGTGACGAGCAGCTAGTGAGGTGACCATGTCCCGAGTAAGGTTCTCTTCAGTACCTTGTACCTCAGGAATGATCGAGGACTTTACCCAGCTCATGGCAGAGCTCGGGGGAACGAAAGTTGGAACCCAGTTCTAATAACTGGGGGCTGAGTAATGGTATCAGCCAAATTCACCGAGGAGCTCTTTTTCAGCCTTCTCGGGGGAACAGGTATCGATTCAACCAAGGAAGAACCCTTGGTCGGTGATATCACAATCACCTCTCCAGGAGCAGCAGACCTGCTCGGAGCCACTGCGGGCTTCTCGGCAACTTTAACAGGAGCAGCGGGAGGAGCTGCATCAATCTTCTTTGTCCCCTCCTTTGGGACATCAATCCTACTCCTTTTTACCTCCCCAGAACCGGAGGCAGTCTTCTCAAACAGGGCATGAGGTCTTCTCTTCTTCATCCTTTCACTTAAAGGAATATGGGATTCAGGTGATGAGCTTGTGGAAGCAGGAACTGGCTCTGATTCACTTATCACTGGACGAGCAGTGAAGGAAGTGGTGTAGCTCTTGTACTGGAGAAGATATGAGGCCGACCTAATGTGCTCATCGGCAACACTCTGATGTAGACTCCAGATAAGTTTCAGATGTCTTACATTAACATATGCTTCCTTTAGGCACTTTCTTTTGTTATCAACTGCAAATAGATAAACATTGTTATCAATGGCACATTTTATCAAACACAAAAGAAACATGATTTCAAAAAAAAATAAAATAAAAATAACCTATCCCGTTTCCATAAGGAGGGCATCTGGGACCTTGGTAAACCTCATCTCCAGCTAATGGAGGGTGTTGCTAATTTTTTATGACAACCCCATGTTCAAAATAATCCCTATCGGCATCAGGGAGATTGACTACTAAGGCTCTATTTAAAAATCTAATTTTTAAATAAAAAATATTATCATTAACTGCCCATTTATAGCAGTACATGATTTCTGGAATTCCTATGCGAGTTCCATGGACTTGATTTAATTTATGCACCCCATTAACTATTCTCCATGTGTTGGGGGATATTCTCGCTGGAACGACGTCAAAATAATGACAGAATTCCAGACACAAGGGATTTGGTGGAAAAGAAAATCCACACTCAGCAATAAAAAGGTTGGGGAACCAATGTCCCTCGGCCAAATTGAAATAATCAGAAGTCTCAGAAAGCTCTTCCAAGATAACCCAAGAGGGAATGGAAAAATCAGAGCGAAACTTTTCAAGAGACTCAATAGAGTAAACCATGATGATGAATAAAAGAAATGAAGAAGAAAGAAGAAGATCTTACAGAAAAAGAGTAGAGCTATTGACAACGAACGACGGAAAAGATGAACGCACAAGAGAGTAGGAAGAGACGACGTAAAACTCGAAGATAAAAATTTGAAAGGTAGAAGACGATGGGAGCGTCTGTGATGTTTAAATACCTTGCCTTGGGAAATGGTGAAGTAATGATTACAAAAAAGGATGATTGCGTTATCGGCGGCTTAAAAGATGAAAAGTAGCGCGATAATCAAAGCGGACAACAGTGGCTAAAAAGAGGAAAAGTGGCACGGGAATTGAAGCGGACAACATCGGCTAAGAAGAGGAAAAGTAATGCGGGAATCAAAGCACACAAAAAAGTCCAAAAAAGCATGATTCTACGAATTGGGAAGGAGAAATAAATATAAGGGAAACACTCCTAAAAATCAGGAAGACTATTTAAAGCTACCATAATCCGAGAAAGAATGTTCCATACTCCTCAAATTTCGAACTATGAAACATTGGGGGCTTCTGTTGATACCAAAATTAATCTGCTGATGTGGACCAATCATATGAAGACACGTGGCTATCTACATGGCAACAACAAACACTTCCGAGGAACCCACTCGCTCCGAGGAATAAGACTACAACGAGGAAGACTAGTTCCCCGAGGAACTCACAAGCTTCGAGGAACAATGCCTCTTCGAGGAACTCTTAAATACTAAGAAGCTTAGGCGGTCCGAGCAACTCATGGCGGTCCGAGCTGCACCTCAAAGAAGGATACGAACAGTTTAAGTGCTCATTAAATGCTTATCATTTGGACGCGCACGCAAAGAGGGCATTAAATGTATTACCCTTTCATATGTATATCATTTAATGTATTACCCTTTCACATTACAGCCTCAGGATTATAAATACATTGTACAATCCTCATTGTAAAGGGGGCCCACACCGGAATTTCTTGAGATAATTTGTAATCGAGAATTCCCAAACACTCAGCAATAAAGCAACAGTGAACGTAGGCCATTCTTATAAGGCTGAACCACTTTAAAATTCTTTGTCTCATTTATTTATCTGTGATTGAATTATTAGAGTGATCTAATTTTTTACATCAACATTAACTATCTTCGGTTCTCTTACGGAAGAACTAAAACCTCACAAGGAATAACACCTAGAAAAATCGTAACAAAAAAGATGATACCCTCGTCCTTTCCCAAGTGATACTCACACAATAGCTGAAGGCCACACCTTGTCTACCCCCAGCAACGACACTACCTTCCGTGAAGATAAAATGAAGTTTAATTGTAATTAATAGTACATGATTGGTAACCAAAATATAAAGCAAGTCCTTCGCTAAAATGGCGGTGAAATGTATTTACTTTCTTTCTCTAGATAAGTAAACAAACAAGTGATCTCATATATTTTCTCAAATGGGATTTTGGGTTTGAATCCATATCTTTGGAGATTTGTGTTTTAATCTTCAAGAACACATGTTATTTTTGGTTAACTTGGTCCAAGAGAGATTTTTGTTCAAATCATTAAAAACACAAGTGGGTTTGTTGCTTAAAAACTATCTTATAAGATGGGTGAAACTTTCTCTATATATAAATGCATCATTTATAGCATTATCATGAACTTGTCTTAAATGGGTTTGGGATATGTAACTTGGATGAAATATGTTTGCGTTTCTTTGAACTCATAGGGTTTGGTTTGGAACTTGGGTAGAATAGGTTTAAAGTTTAAAGTTTTACTTGAATGGAGTTTTATCTATAAATGATATTTGGGTTTGAATCTCACATAAATGGAAAGGGGTTTCGAAACATGTTTTCTCTCTTAGAAAGCTCAAGTAGGAAGCATTATCTTGGGTTAAGTCTTAGTGATTTGTGATAAAAGTAGAGGGTATTATTTACAGTGTTAGGATGTAGCCAAACGTTTGTAAAAAGGTTGATAATGAGGTTAGAAAAGGTTAAGGTGATAGAGTACAAGGTTGGAGGGTTTAATAAAATTCAAAGCTTGAAATCTGATACTTTTAATCGAATAAAAGTAGGGTTTCATCGGCTGAAACTCCTTTTGGATGGGTTTAGTCGCCTATCTCAAAGGTTTAGTTGACTATCAAAATGTTTAGCTAGCTAAAACAAGTCTTAGTTCGCTAAAACAAACGTTTAGTCGACTAAACATCCATGTTTTTAGGTAAAAGGATGTTAAATTTATATGCATTGTTTAAGGAAGGTTTAAGGAGCTCTAGGGTGGGTTTAGTTGTGTTGGTTTTGAGCATATATATGTTGAAACATGTTACTTTAATTTTTCACAATAGTTCCTAAAGTATAATAAAAATAAAGTAATAATCAGAAGTACTTTTGAACATTCACTTGACTTTCTTGGGTCATCAAATGTGGGCTTATGATATGTATATATGGTTTAGCTTTGACCTTATCTTGGTTGATGTGATGATGTTTTATGGTTTATCTTTGAACCTCTTGTGTTTGAATGTTTGAACTTGTCTTGATTCTTGTGATATGATCTTTTTTGGATGTTTTCTTTATGATATAATGATGTGCTTGCTTTTACGACAAGTTTTAAATTAATCTTGTGTTGATTGGGATCTTCATTTTTCTTATACATGGTTGATGTGTTCCTTGTAACATATCTCGTAATGTGTTAAGTGCTTGTTTTAATCTCAAGTACATTAGAGATAATATAATGAAGTTATGATCTTATATCAATTGTATTGTCATTACAAAAAAAATGCCTTTTGGTTTAAATAAATTTGTTTTCACAATCTCCCCCTTTTTGATGATGAAAATACAATTGATATAGTTCTATAAAATGTTTGAAAGTCTCCCCCTTTCTTTGAGACTGGGTTTTAGAAAAACTATTTTTCTCCCCCTTTATTTTAGTATCTTTTTCTCGTATCACATTTCTCCCCCTTTGTCATTATTAAAAAAGGTGGGTTTCTTTTTAAAGTATATTTTATTATGATATGAGAAATGGGTATCCTTTGGATGAGAAATTGTACTACTTATAATGATGATTAATACAACATGTAGGGAGTATATAATTAATATGCATGAAAAGTATTAATACATATATCATGTATCTTTTTCATGCCTAGCTTATGTGGGATGGTGCAAAGTGTATCTTTGGGAGAATATTTTATTGAAATATTATAATCGTTAGAGGGAATGGTTTCTTTGAAAAAAAAATTTTCTCCCTGTTTCTGATGTAATGGGTGACTAACGCACATGTCAAAGTATATGTAACATGTTTATGAGATTTTAATTGGTACTCAAAATATGAGTATCATGCGCACTATGTGTAGCAGGTATATCCATGTGTCATGGTGTGTGAAGGTTAATTTCAACTAGGTAGGTGTGAGTGATCGGGTATAATTTTCTTCCCTAGTTCAATAAGGAAACTGTTGATTTAGAGAAATCATAGTTGCATTAGTGCATAAAATTGGAATTTTGATGAGGAAATATTTTATAATTCATTTTGTGAGTATTATATAATGACAATTGCAATCGTTTGGTAGATTTTGGTGGGTTCATTTCTTTCAACTAGAGGATCATACTCATGTGGTTTTTTGGTTGAACCTACGGCAATGGGTTCTAATTATTTTTATAGTTGGTTGTAATCCCACATTTGGCGTGGCTTCTTTATGCAGATAGGCTTAACTGTGAGTGTAGGTGATTTAGTGGAAAGTTCTATGAGCTAGTTCTTTATGTAGTTGATTTAAGGTGAAGTAAAGGACGATCGTGTTTTATCTTTACCAAGATTTGTATTTCCAATAAAAAAAATCATAAGTTTTGAAGTAAGGTTTAGTGATACCACTTCACTTTCATTTTATAGGATCCGAAAATAGTGTAGGTAATCATGAGATTCATTTTATGAAAACATATCTTTCTAATGTGAGGGTGTTCCTTGTGTATATAAGTGTAAGTGTAAGTGTTCATCAAGGTGAGATTTTTCAAAAAATTTATGTGCACACAAAAAATGCATTTTAGGTTCCTAGTCTTTATATGTTTCCTTTTTTGTACTGATCTTTGCCAATGGTTGGTCTTCATGTGATGATAACTTCACTTGGCTTTGAAGTTGCCTCATTTGTTTTATATGTACTCCATAAATTTCCTCATCCTTGATCCTCCTATCCCTATTTCCACATATACACTTGAACGATTTTCATTAGTAGAATAAGTGTATGTAATGTCAGTAATATCACGCGTGCTATTTTTAATATCCCAGTGTTTGTCATAAGTTATATATCAAGTAATTAAGCTTCTCACGTGTCAATGATTTTACATAGTTGTATTCTCACAACGTAATGGGATTTCTATTACAAACACATTCTTTCAAGTATTGCAATATATGATGTATATATAGCAATGTCATATTTGATTGATTCGATTCATAAGAAATGACTTACAGTGATGGGATTGCCATCAATATTCAACTAAGCATGTTTATCATTTAGGCTCAACTATTATGAAACAATGATGGTATTTCCACCATGTCTTAAGTGAGAATGTATTTTCAATTTAAGCATGTTATTATATGAGAAGGGATTGACTTCCAAATAATAATGGATAAGGTTGCTACCAAAATTCATATAGATGGTAATGCCATCCAATATTCACAAAGGCGAGATTGCCACCTTGATCTCATAAATGGAAATGCCATTTTCACAATAACAGGAATGGGATCAAATTGATTATGTGTGTAAGATTGAAGCAGACCTTGGGTATAGGTTCGATGTACAATAACTTTTGACTTTTCATGGGAAAGATATTCAATTATGTATTTTCTCTAACATGTGATTTTGAGTCTCCAGTGAGACTTTTTAAACATGGTCTATTTTTTACTGAGATAGTCATGTGCACATGTTAGGGCATATTTTTTTATCATGTGATAAAATAGGTGTGAGTAGGATCATATGTAGCATTTATTTCTCAGGATGTAAATCATATTTTAACGAGTGTATACTACTAATGACTTTTAATAATTTCTAGGCACCGACGCAACAGGTGTAAACATACTAATTCATGAGTCATATAGAAAAATGGAAGTATTTATTCAAATGCACTAGTAATTAACATGAACTAACCGTGTAGCATGTATCAAGAATTTTTCAATGGTGATTACAGACAAAAGGGCATGTGTTACAATAATGGATATTCATATTTGAAGTATGTGTAAAAACACTTAAAACTTGTATGTATCATACTAACATGGTATTAACCTCATACGCATGTGTGACAATATTTAGGAATAAATCAACGGAGCATAAAGGGTTAGGTGTGTAAAGAATTATTTTCAAATATCATTAAACAAGTTATGGTTTTCAAGCATCTTTAGATAGCTTTTCAAAAATATATTTTATAAATTGCTCAAACATTTAAGTGTAACTTTTCCAAAAAACAGTTATTTATAAAACTCTCAAGGGCTTTATTCTAAAAATTCATCCTTTTGATTTTTGAAGAAACTTTTCAATGAGTACAAGGCTAAATGGGTGTTTAATATTTTCATGACATTGTAATGTTATTTCTATTTTTCTCTCATATTCTCTCATACTTGTGTAATCGGGTTTTATAAGTAACAATCTTTTTAACGTGTTGATTTTTTTTCCAAGATTTATTTTGGTTTCCAGTATATCATCATGATGTGTTCCTTTATCAATGAATTAATTATGAGGCAAACTTTTAGAATAAGTATTCAAGAACACCTAGTTGATTTATACACAAATTGGGGTTTTAATTTATGAGAAATATGTGGACTTTTATCTTCAAGTTATAATAACTTCTATGCTAATGGTGACAAAGTGATAAGTTAGTTAAAAACTTCAATGATTGTGATGTTTCATAATGTGTAAGCTTTCATTAAGTGCAAGAGTATAAGGGTGAATTTTTAAATATAAATTTCAACTATCAAGTGGGGGTTATGATATAGGGGATTTTTTCTTCAAAAGGTCTTTGACAATATAGGAGTTATATTGTGATAAAAAATCATCTCAAGTGTGTAAATATGATGTGTGAGATATAATCAAGGTTTATGATAATCATGCTAGTACAAGGGAGGCATATTTCAATATGAATTTTAATGTGTGTGGATTTTTTTCAACAATAATGTTATAAACTCAATTTTACCTATGTCTTTTTTCAAGACCCATTTCATTTCTAAAAACCTTTGCTTTGTGTCAAGGGTACCTTGTTTCTCAAATATAACTTTTTCACAAAAATCTTTTCCAAAGAAAAGAACCTTCCTATTCATCTTTTGCACGTTAATATTTCAAAACTTTTCTTCCTTCAAACAGCATCCATCTTTCAGAAAATATAATTTTTCAAAAATTTTGTCTTTTGAATGTGATATTTAAACTCAAAATATACTTCTTCAAAACAAGTATCTATGAGCTAGGCTCTGATACCAATTGTTAGCTCGTAATAATACCAATAAGGGGGTGAATTGGGATTATGATATTTATTTGACTTTTTGAAAATTAACATTTCTTTATTTCTTTTCATTGTGATTTTATAAATATTGCAACTTAGTGAAAACCTTTTCCTAGTTTATTGATAAAATGACTACTATGTTGTTGTCTTGTATCCATATACATTCACATTCACATTAAAGCATATTAATTATTATTCATATTAAGTAAATAAAGAATGTAAATATAGTAAGGGAGGAGAGAGAGTTTAAAGAAACTTTGAAAACCAAGGTTTTAATGTGGTTCGGCCCTGCCTACGTCCATGCTCGGGGCAAAACACATTTCCAAACCATAACTAACAAGATGATACCCTCATTCTTAACCAAGCAGCACCCACACAATAGATCAAGGACACACCTTGACTACCCATAACAACGGCAATATCGGCTATGAAGATATAATAAAGTTTAACTATAATCAATAATATAAGATTGGTAACCAAAATGTAAAGAAAGTGCTTCAATAAAACGATGGTGAAATATGTTTACTTTCTTTCTCTAAAAAAGTAAGCAAATAAGTGATATCATGTATTTTCTCAAATAGGTTTTTGGGTTTATAACCATGTCTTAGGAGAACTGTGTTTTAATCTCTAAGCACACATGTTATTTTGGGGTAAATTGGTTAAGGAAGGATTTTTTTCTTTAAATCACTTTGAAACACATGTAAGTTTTTTGGATTTGTTTCCTAAAATTAATCTTATAAGATGGGTGGAACTTTCTCTCTCTAGAAATGCATCATTTATAGTATTCTTATTAACTTAGCTTAAATGGGTTTGGGGTATGTAGCTTAGATGAAATAGGTTTCGGTTTCTTGGAATTCATGGGGTTTGGTTTGAAAATTGGATAGAATGGGTTTTAAGTTTGATGCTTTACTTCGATGGAGTTTTGGCTACAATGGAGATTTGGGTTTGAATCCCACATAAATGGAAAGAGTTTTAAAAACTTGATTTCTCTCTTAGAAAGTTCAAGTAGGAAGACACAAGCTTGAATTTAGGCTTAGTAATTTATGATGAAGGTATAGGGTCTTATTTATAGTGCTAGGATGCAATCAAACATTGGTAAAAAGGTAAGTAATCAGGTGGGAAAGGATAAGGGTATTAGGATAAAAGGTTTGAGAGTTTTACTAAATTTACAGTTTGAAATCTGACACTTTTAGAAAACTAAAAATAGGGTTTAGTCGACTAAAACTCCTTCTGGTTGGGTTTAGTTGGTCGTCTTAAAATTTTAGTTTGTTGTAAAAATGTTTAGCTTGATAAATTAGTTTTAGTCAATTAAAACAAAGGTTTAGTCGATTAACCCTCCCCCCCCCCCCCCCCCCCCCCATGTTTTAGGCAAAATGATATTAAGTTTAGGGCTATGCTTTTGGGAAGGTTTAGGGAGATCTAGGGTGGGTTTAGGTGTACTGGTTTTGAGTAGATACATGTTAAAACATGTTACTTTACTTTTATACAATAGTTCCTAAAGTACAACAAAAATAAAGTAATAATTAGAAAGACTTTTGAACATTCTCTTGACTTCCTTAGGTCATGAAATGTGGGCTTATAATATGTATGTATGGTTGAGCTTGATCTTTTCTTAGTTGATGTGATGATGTATATATACTTTATATTTTAGCGTCTTCTACTTGGATAATTAAACTTCTCTTAATGCTTATGATATGTGTAGAGGGTTGTTCATTCATTTGAGAAAATACACTAGCGAGAAGCCCCATATGAATGGGGTGTCTCTGCCTAAAATTATCAATAAAAATTTTAGAGCAAGGAGGCCTGATTCTGATTTTAAAGATATAAAAAGAAGTCAATAGCGAGGGGGGCTCATCACCCTTCAAAAGAGGTTGAAGTCAAAGTCAATGGTCAGTTGGACGAGTAGGGCTCACCACGAGGGGATCCTCGTTCCAAACCCAAGCTACAGAAATAAAGCAAGTATGAGGAGGGCTCACCAAGATCAGACCCTCATCCAAAAGCCCAATTCACATTGAGTAAACAAGGATGAGGAGGGCCTATCATGATTTGCCCCTCATCCTAAGAACAAGGACACATATAATAGGAAAGGAAGATGAGTGCCCATCACGAGAAGCCGCTCCTCCCAAGACTAAAGCCATATAAAATGGACAAGGCAAGAGGAATCATTGCGAGAAGCCCCCTTTGCCCAAATTCAAATACTACAGAAATAGAGGAAGGGCGAGGAGTCCTACCTAGAGTGTGCCCTTTGTCCCAAATGATCTTCCACAGAAAAGACACAACGCGAAGAGGTCCACCTAAATTGGCCTCCTCCCTAAGATTTGTTACCCAAGAAAATAACAAAGTATTAGTATTTTCCTTTTTTGTATATATAGCTTAATTGAGTAAGCATGGCTCAAAAAAGCCGATTGAGATCTCCTGGGAGTTTTGGCTTTGTGGCTGAGGAACAAGGTTTATTGAGCAAGCTCAACCACTTAGCACTTTAAGATTGAGAGAATACTAGTAGAGAGACCATAGTGGTCACTCAAGTCCTTAAATAGCTCACACTTAGTCACAACTGAGGTGAGTACCCAAGGGGTTGCTAACAAGAAATGAACTTGTTATAAAATAATTTTAGAGAGGGTGGTCCTCGAGGCCACTCTCAAGTTTACAAAGTTTGTACAACAAGTTACTGTTTAAAAAGATATTTACCAAATTAAATATTTTGTCACCATTAGGAGATATATTTACTTTTTGACTTTGGTTCACACCAGGTGTCGTCTGTGAGAGGGGACAGGCGACTTCAGACCTACTAAGGATAAAAAGTACATTACAAACCTTGTCCCTCTAAGCTTTTCCTCTTATTTTTGGCTCCCAAAAAGGCCTAAACCAACCCTAGTATTCACCTATAAATAAGACCATTTGTGAGGTCAAATCGGATATCAAGAACTCAAGTCATACTGTTACTCAGTCAAAATCACACCAGACCACCTAGTATTCTCTCCCCACTCTCTCTCTCTAAGTACTGAGTGACTGTTTCTTCACTCCCACCTTGACAACCACCATTCCCAGGAGATTCCTTTCTCAAAGTTACTATAATTTCTTTTGAAGCTCATCTTCTTTGTAACATATCTCATAATGTATTAAGTGATTGTTGTAATCTCATGTACATTAGAGAGAAGATAGTGAAAATATGATCTTAAATCATTTGCATTGTCATTATACGAAATCCTTTTGGTTAAAATACATTTGGTTTCACAATTAATAACCTCTAAAGTCGACATTAATTTGGAAAAAGGTTGGCCTCTCCACGCATACGCACAACATTATCCCACTCATCCTGTGATAAAGTATGCCATCAAGTGAAACCAAATCGAAATACCTCTATCAAATGATGGTAAAATCAATGAAATAATTATTTTAAAATAATTTATGAGCCACACATTCGGGTCAACGAATGAGATCATATAGAAATCGGGTAATGTTATGTTTGTATTTTGTTGAGGATGGTTTTGTCTCTTTCATTTTCCTTTGTCAAAATTATGGTTGCATTTATCCACCATAAAGAAAATGAGGACTTATACAAGATCTCAGATACTCAACATGGTGAAATTATTAGGAAAACTAAGGCAATGAGTTGAAAGGACATCCCAAAAATCCAATGGCAATAGCCATAAAAATCCATAAATCAACAATTTATCCAAATCACCAAAAATTAATTATATGAATAAGGAATGAAATCAATACAAAAAATATCAACTGAATGAAAAAAGAAATAGGAATTTTTTAGTAGAATTTATTATTTGTGGAGAAAAAGGATGAAAATTGCATTTATACAAATATATATTAAGTAAAGCAAAGCTAAAAAATGAATCTTGATGGGAGTTTCTTGTAAACTGAAAAAAATATTTTCGGCCATGGTATAGTAAATTGGAAATAGAAAAACAAAGTGGTTAAAATTGAAGGATTGTTACAAATTATCTTTAAGGATTATAAATGGAGGTATAGGAAAAGGAAGAATCTTAAAAAGTGCACACCAGCTAGGTCTAGGGGTAGAGAGTTTGAGAAGAAGAGGAAGAAGAGGTAAGGAGGATTTTTTATTTTTACTTCTAAAACTAGCCCAAGATCGTGCCCAAATGAGGTTGTTATCGCTCATCGAACCTCGTGTTCATGATAATAAACCTCGTGACTGTGGATGGGAAATATTGCGGTCCCTTTGCGAACAGATCACACGCGACACTAGTTGAAAAGCGTATTAAAGTCTGATGGGAGGTCGCTTTTATGGGGCACTTAGAAGTATCGCTAAAGATTGTCGGTATAAAAACTGGGAGTATTAACCTAATATAACCAAAAACAGACTACAAAATAAATTAACTATAATTTTTTTGAACAAATTTTATTTGTTTTAAAAATAGTAATGATAGGGAAAATACTAAAATAAATAAAATCATAAAAATCAAAATAAAAGTCACATTTCTCATCTCTCGTGTGTTAAAGTCACATTTTTTATGATCATCTCTATCACATTTTTCAATAGGTTTAGGCACGATTTTCCCACCTTCATTCATAGTGGGTGGGTCCATCATTTTTAATGGCAAAACACACATGTTCGTTAGGGATTTGAGAAAGAATCTCATATTTTCTTTCCTATAAGCATGTAATTTCTCCCATAAAATATTGGAGGACGGGAGTCGAAATTACATTCCATAAACATTTCCTTGTGATTCGTATACAATAACTTAGGATTTCTTGATTTACCACTTGAAATTTCTCTGTCTATGGATTATCAATTTTAATTTGATTTAATTAAATTTAAAATTCATCCAATTTTAAACTTACTCTAATGATTGTCCTTTACGACTATTAATCCTAATAGTTGTTAATTAATTTAGATTTAATTAATTAATGATATGATATTTCATTCAAGGCTAATATTCATACATTACTCTGAATAAAAAAATAAATAAATCACAGTAGATAAGATTTAACATGGAACCCTTTTGGGACAACCACATAAAATAGCCTAGCTCTTTATTCATCACTATACTCAATTTTACAATGGATAAAATTATTTAGAACAACTTACAACCTAACTTGATTCCTTAAAAAAGTTTACCCACGAATCTTATGAACACTTGTGTGTAGATTATAGATCCTTCAAAACACTACACGCCTCGATATCCATCAAACTCCAGGCCTCAACAAGCTTTGGAATCCACCAAAGCCATTTCCACAGTTGTTGACCAAAGGTGTTTGACTTTATTAAGAAAATAGTTCTTGATTTTCAATGATTTTCGAAAAAGTTCTCTAAATCAATATTTATCGAGGGATCTTAAGTCGAAAGAATAGGAAAATACCTAGAAGGATACAAATGGGGATTTTTAAAAATCTATTGCAAAGTTTGTCTTTCAATTTGATTAAAATTATATTTTTAGTTAAAGAACAGTTGAAAATCTCTTAGATAAAATCCTAACTCCAATGCAGCGACTGTGAATGTGCAAGAATCATCCACGTTCGCAGTAATGCAATTCATGGCCATGTTGAAACTTCCTATGACCCCGATCATGTAGGCTCGCGGTGGATCTACGACCCTTAGAAAAATGGTTTTAAATAATACTTTGATAAAATTATTTACATTCCATTTAAAACCAAAAATATAAATTCATAAATAAGCGAAAAATATTTTCAATTTCTTATTTAATTTACCCATTTTTGGAAATGACATTTGAGGATTATTTTTTCCAAAATTCTTCAACTCAAATAATTGTATGTTTGATCATGTGTGCTCGTTGTTTCTTTTGGTCCATGATGGAGATGATAAATCTTTATTCTTTCACACGCCATAGTTTTCTCACTGGAAATGCACCACAATTGGAGAAGTCTTCATAACCATGACCTATTTAGGTTCATCGCCAATGTCTTCCATTATCACTATAAAAATGAAATATCCTTTTGAAATTGAAGACGAAATTTTCTTGTCACCAAAAAAAGAGAATCCACAAATGCTTGGATACTAGTTTCTAGGAAGTGAGTATTCCTAAAGGTTTTGAAAGTGTTTATTTAAAATATCATAAAAATATCTCAAGAACAATGATATGAAATTTTTTTTTAAGAATATAAATACAAGTAATCAAAATTCAATGAGACTTTGAGATCAAAACTTGAAAAACAAACATCTAAAAAATGCAAAGAGATAAATGAAGAAGGAAACACAAACGCATTTCTATTAAATATTTATTCACTTAAAAAATCCTCTCGATCATTATTAATATATCTAAAAATATTTTCAAGATTGAAGATTAGAGAGACGATGCATTAGATCATTTTAAAAGTGAGGAAAATACTATATTAAATGCACTATATGGATTTTTGGGAAAGTTGCATGGTATGAGAGTGTAAGGTCCCGTTTGGTTGCGTAAATTATTTAATTTTATAAATTGATCAATTTGAAATGAATAGATTGTTGATGTATTAATTTTAAATGGGTTTAAATCTAATTTGTGGTGTGTTTAGAAAAGAAAAATGGAGTTATTTACTTTTGATATATATATATATGTGTGTGTGTGTGTGTGTGTGTGTGTGTGTGTGTGTGTGTGTGTAGAGAGAGAGAGAGAGAGAGAGAGAGTAGTGTGGTGAGAGTATTTTATGGGAGTGGTGCATTTAAGATTCATGGTGTAATTATAAATCGTGCAATTTCAAGCTTTTGGTGAAATGAACTAATTTAAGTTTTTGTGAATCAACATGAATTGGTTCATTTTTGAATTTGTTCATTCTTGTAACCAAACACTAATAATAATGCAATTCATGAATGAGTCCATTTTAAATTGGCTAATTTACAATTTTGGGGACAACCAAATAGGCCCTAAGAGTATCTGCACTCTCAAAATATAGACACTCAAGTCTGAGAGATATTGCTTCAATCTTACATTTTCATGGATTCCATTAAAAAACCAGCTAGTTATTTTGAAAAATAATTTCTTTCCCGAATAGGGTGTGCCCAAAAAAGTAAGTTCGTAGAAGAGAAACTTATATTAGCTAAAGTGAACTCAAGTCACGACAAATCTAAGGCAGATTATTGACAAAAGTTCTAACACATGCCTTAAGTAGCAAAGATTGCCTTTGTTGAAGAATAAGGTCACGCCATTCATAATTTGACGCACCTGGAGACCTAATAAGAACGTAAGCTCCCCAATCATACTCATCTTGAACTCTCTTATCATCTCCTCTTCAAACATGTGAGCTTATTGGGAAAACATTAATTCAAATACAATGTCGTCCATATAGACTTGGGCAACCAATATAGAACCACTATCGCTCCTCATAAACAATGTCTTATCCACTCCTCCTCTCTTAAAGCCACGAGCTAAGAGATAAGAAGTGATTCTCTCATACTAAGCATAGGGTGGATGCTTTAAAACATACAAGGCCTTCTTAAGATAAAAAACATGTCCCGGATGCTTCGGATCTTCGAACCTATTTGGTTGTTCCACATACACGTCCTCTTGTAGAATGTCGTTAATGAAGTCACTCTTAACATCCATTTGATATAAATTGAAGCATAAATGACATGATATGGCGAGTAGAAAGAAAATAGACTCAATCCTAGCAATAGGAGCGAATGTCTTGTCAAAGTCTACACCCTCAATCTTTGTGTATCTGTATTGTGAACTATGGTACCATTCTTATCCATCTTATTCTTGATAAATCCACATAGTACAATCACATTAGTCTCGCTAGGTCGAGGGACTAACTCCCAGACATCATTTTTGCAAAATTGAATAAGCTCATCTCGCATAGCGGATATCCAATGGTCATCCTTGAATGATTCTTTCCCATTCTTGGGCTCTACTAAGGAGGTGTATTATAAGTACATAACCATATTCTCAAGTTGAGCACGATTCATGACACCTAGTGTAGGATCACCAAGTATAGAAGAAAGTTTATGACTCTTTCGAACCCAAGAGGATGGATCCTCCAAATCAATAGTGGGATCCACCGAGGTAGTATGAGGAACAATGGGATCGTTATGTGAGTGCATCATTCTCACACTCAAGGTCAGGGTTAACAAATGCCAACATCTCATCGTCTATAATCATGACGTTTATTGACTCCATAACCTAAGAGCTTGTAAGGTTAAACACCCAATAAGACCTACTCAACAATGAATAACCTAAAAATATCCCATCATCACGTTTGGAGTCGAACTTTCCTAAGTGCTCTCTATCTCTTAAAATATAAACATGACTCCCAAAGACATGAAAACACGATAGGTTGGGTTTGTTCCCTATTTATAACTCATATGGCTTGTGTAACGTGTGCATATGAGGATATACCCGATTCATCGTATGGCAAGTGATATTAATCTCATTTGCATAAAAATGTATAGGCACATTTCTCCTAAGAAGAATGGATCTATCCATCTCTTGAATCTTCGGTTCTTCCTCTCAACTATCCTATTTTGTTGAGGAGTATGAACAATCGAAAACTCGTATTTAATGCCCATCCCATCACAATAGCCATCCACTCCAACTTCTTTAAATTCAATGTCATTATCACTATGCATCCGATTAATAGTAACACCATGTTGGTTTTATAGGACACGACACTTGTTTGTTAGGAAATCAACTGCTTTGGACATTTCTCCAAAAAAAACATGATAGAGTATCTCGAAAAGTCATCGAACATCACGAGAATGTATCCCTTACCATAAATGCTCTCTCTACGTATAGGACCCATAATATCCATGTGTATTAACTCCAATACATGATAGGTTGTAATGGTATTCAATTTCCTATGGGTACTTCTACTTTATTTTCCTTGTTGTCAAGGACCACAAACTGAGGAAGTTGGTTTCCCAAGCAATAGTAAGCCACTAACTAGGACATTCTTCACTAATATCTTAAGATCTCTAAAGTTTACATGACCTAACCGTTGATGCCAAACGTCCATAAAGGAGACTATTGCATTATTACACACAAAGGAGGACTTGGGAATTATCCCATAGTAATTATCCTTGGTTCTCACTCCTTGTAGTAATAGTTCATCGTATTTATTATAAACGTTACACTCGGACCAATCAAAATTTATCACAAAGTTTGCGTCGAACAGTTGGCTTATGCTAACCAAGTTTTCTTTTATCCCTTCGATGTATAATACATTATCTAGCTCAGGAAATCCAGGTATCTCAACACATGCATAACCTGAAATGCAAGACCTACTTATATATTTAAAGGTGAATTTTTTTCCTTGCGATCCACAAGATTGGTAAAAAATGACTTGTCACAGGTCATGTTCCTGGAGCACCCACTATCAAAATACCATTGGTAAGTATCTTGAACCTTACGTTCAACATGAACAACAAGGGCTCTGTCATCTTACTTAGGTACCCAAGTGTAGGTAACTTTTTGTTTTACCCTATCATTGTTGGCTCTATTCGTAGCGTTAGAAGCGTTCTCAAAAGTCATAGACGTGCTTTGAAACTCTTCCAACAAGCTTTACAAAGTTATAGTTGTTAACTCAACTTTCTCTTTAAGACTAGAAAAGTCTTTATATTGGCGTTCGAGAGTATGTGTACGTTGAGTTCTTCATAACTTAGAGAAAAATCCCCTAAGGTGGCCTCTCCTTTTGCAATAGGTGCAAGTATAGACATGTTTGAGTCTACCTTGGCTAGATTGTTTAGGTGTAACTCTTTTTGGTGGGTTAGTTAGAGGCTTATATGGATCCACCACAAACTTAAGAACTGGTTCTGGTGTGTCATGGGAAGTGGATGCATCGTCATAACCTATTCCTTGCATATAAGCCTCTACCTAAAGCAGTATCGAGGAACATCTTTCCTAAATTCTTTGATGTATCCTCCATAGTAACCTTTACCTCTTGGGCAAGTTCATGATTTTTCTTGAGTTGGGATACAAGGGCTTTAAATTTCTCACAAGACTCCAATAAAGCTTTAAGATCTCTTGTAAGATTAGTCACTCTGTTGGTTAAGTCACCATTTTTCTCCTCAATAAATATGACTCTTTCTCCCAAAGAACTCTCACTGAGGACTCACTCTCTCTCGACTCTCTCAACTCCTTCTCTATAACTAACACCCTAAGTGCCAAATTTTTATTTTTATTTTTTGTCTTAAAGGACTCGGCATAAAGCTCAGCATAAGCACATTGGTGGACACTTTCACACTCACTCAAAACTTCATCTCTTTTATTCTCTTCGAAATGACTAGACTCATTATTGAGGTCATCATGTTTGGAAACGCCCTTATTGGCGTGAGACGTACTTGATGTACTAACATGACTAGAAATAAACATGATGAATTTACGTCCATACAGTGATCCATCCCCAGAATCCACCGACTCGACATCTATATCACTAAGAGTGGCATTGAAGGCATTTTTTCCCTTGCCTATCTCTTTAACCTTGCAGCACACTCCTGAGATTTATGAGCTTTACCCTTGCATTCATATCATATCTCCTCATCTTTCTTACGGTACTCTCATTTCTCTTTATCAAAACCTTTCTGGCCTCATTCAAACCTTTTATCTTTATCAAAACCTTTGTTTTCTTTGGAAGTATTTTCTTTTTTTACCATTAGAATTTTTTTGTAAAAAGGGCAAGATCCTCTAGATTAAAATCATACTCGGAGTCAGAAGAAACCTCCTCTTTATTTGTATATTAAACTTTCAAACCAATTATCTTTTCCTTTGGTTTAACAGTCTTTGGAAACATATCGATTTCATAAGTTTGAAGATCTCCTATGAGTTCTTCTAACCTAAGCATATCTAAAATTCCTAAACAATTAAGGACAGTGACCTCAGGAATAAAGCGGGACAGAAGGGATCTCAAAATCTTTTTCACAACCCATGTCTCAGAAATTCTCTCACCCAAATCAAAATTAAAATTAATAAGAGCGGTCCATCAGGATCTTAATGGAATATTTTTGTAATTAAATGTCCAACACACACAATTCCAAAATTTATCTTTTTATCTTAAGACAAGAATCTAGGTGATAAAATTGATAAATTAAAACATGCATTCAACAAAGGCAATTTGAGAAAAAATTCCTTTCAGGTAAAGCCTTTTATTTTTAGAACTTTAAAGAGTCTAAAAGGCTGTTGACTTACAGACTACTTGATACCATCCATAAGTATAATGAGCAGTATATTCATAGATACTCCAAAGAATACTATTAGGTGAGGAACAGTCCACACACAGCCTTCCATATATGCTTGGTATCAACTGATCAGCCTTTGTCATCAACAATGATCTCCTCATGAATCATAAGTTCATCCATGAAGAAACTCTCTCCACAAGAGTTATCTATATAAGGATACAAAACTATAGTGTTTAAATTGATTCACTCAAATATATCTTGGGAAAATATTCTGTTAATCAAAAAGGTTTTTTAACTCAAAAGGTTAAAAATTTTTACAAAAGAAGTGCAAAAACAGTTCTGGCAAAAGTCTTAAAATATCTAAACTCCAAACAGGTATTTAGATGAAGTTCATAAATTTTGAGGCAACATCTCATTTGAATGAAAATGAAACTCGTTTGAACGAAAATAATAATTCGTTTGAACGAAATAAGATCTCGTTCGAACGAATAATCCATCTCGTTTGAACGAAGTTCAAACGACCTTCATACGACCTAAAATAGTATACCCTCGCTCGATACACATTCGATGTAAACTTCAAATAAGACTTCGAACGAAAATGAGATCTCGTTAGAATGAGAATCCCATCTCGTTTGAACGATATGTGCAAACTTTGAAAAAAATAAACATAAAAAATGCCTCCACTTTTTTTAGACAAAAAATCTTGTTTCAGATTTAAATAAAATTCAACCATCCCAAAATAAATTTAGGGAATAAATTTAAACTCTTAATAGCATTGTACCTTCATAATGTGGAGATCCTTAAAAGTTGAAGATTTTGGATATTCGTTCCTTCATGATAGCTCGAGTCCAATGGTACGGGATACGCCAAAATCTATGTAAGCCTAAGCTATTTGAGCAATGACAGAAAACATGCTCTTACAAATCTCCCCCTTTTATCTATTCCAGTATAAACATAAAATCCGAATCCAAATTACAATAAAATCCCATATGACAATAAAAATATCCTAATACCCTCCAAAATCCTAAAATGGATAGGTACAAGACTAAAGATGTCTTACAATCTCCATTTTTTCTTAGTCTTTGTGAGTGCAGAAAATATCATAATAGAATATTTTACGAAAACAAACACAAATGTCAGAAAGTAAATGAAATCACACACACAACAACAATTTATGTGGTTTGACAATTTGCCTATGTCCACAGAGAGGTTTCTTGTTCTTTTTCAGTGTCTTTCAAAGTACAAGGAACTCAATTAATCACATCAGATACATCATGAACCACCTGAATATTTCTTTCGAGATTCTTGGAGGTTGATTTCCATATATCCTTAGTATTCGATTGTATGCGTAATGGTCGATCATTAGATTTGAGTCGGGAAGCCCCTTGAGCAGCTTGGGCCTGTTCGCTACTTTTATTGATCATAAAAAAAATGGGTCCCAACAATTGCCCCTAAAAAATTGGCCTTTTATGAGTTATGGGCCAACAAATTTTAATTACACTAGTGGCCTTTTTTCTATAATGACGTCTTGGTATATTTGGTGAAGATGTTGAGGGTATGATCATCATGAGCCAAACACCATGGCATACTTCTAATTCATTTAAATGAATGAGGATGATGTTGTGTGACCAGGCATTTGAACCGCCAAAAATTATTTGGGAGATCGTGTGTGATCATTATCATCAAACTTCAAGTCGGAGATACAGTTCTTTCTTGCCAATCAAGTTCAATGCACATTTTCCCTTGTTTCATAAGATTTGAAACCTTCATCTTCTTCAGTGTCTTCTTTTCCTTCGGAGATTCGCTAATTTTTGTAAGTTTAACTCACCTCCTCTGTTTTCCTCTTCTTCACATTTTTCTGTAACTATAGCTAGGGTTATTGTGTGCTTATGGAAAATCTTGATAATAAATAAAAATAGGAATTTAGGAAGAAGTACATTATTCCAGATTCGGTATATATCGATTGTGCCCCTTACCTAGAAAAATTCACGACATTGAGGGGGGCACTGGATTCATACCCTTATACTAACCTAGGGGGTTTGACTTTTCCTCCAAATCCTCTCTTCCTTACCTTTTTTAGAATTAACACCTTGTATAACACAAGGTTGGGTCTTGAAAAAATCTATTATTGTTATGTATAGTGAAGAACAAGTTAAGGTTTTATTTACTTGAAGAGGAGGAAGGCTGATCGAGTCTTGGTGGTAGATCTTCTAGATTCTCACCAGGATTACTGGGGAAAAGGCTTTATTGCCAGAAATTGGCTATGTCCTCTTGCTTGTGTGAGTAAGAGGCAAAGTGGCCCAATATTTTTTTACTATGGGTAGGAGCTCATAGGTTGCTGTTTTTTATCCTATTTGTTGTTTCATTTGATCTTCATTTTCCTCTTCTTTTGGTATTATGATAACTGTTATGTCTTCCTCTATTTTGTAGATCATATAAAGAATATTGAGCCCGATATTAGTGAAATCAATGTTCATAAGATTCTAAAGGCTTAAAAGATAAAAGAGTGGCTACCTGACAGCAAGCATACCAGGTCGGCAGCTTATCTGTTGGATTATAATAATACTACAACTAGCTTTATTTCTTGCCCTGTCGACAAGCTTCCTGATTTAAGAGCTCCTAAGGTTGGCCCTTCTGAGCCAGTTGTTATTAAAGAGGAAAGCTCAAAAGAAGAGGAAGAAAGTGATTAAGAATAAAGTGAAGGGGGGAAGAGGAGAGCTAGTAGAAGAAAAATAAAACATAACCCCTCTGATTAAGAGGAGAAAGTTGAGGATTCCTGAAGATGATGACCATATGGTCATATCTAATAGGATCCCATATTTGAAAACATCTGTAACAAATTCCACTTAAGAGCAGAGGTTCTAGTCCATCTGATAAGGGTAATGAGAAAGAGAAAGAGAAGAAAAAAGAGGAAGAGGAGAGAGAGAGAGAGAGAGAGAGAGAGAGAGAGAGAGAAGAAAGCAGAGGAGAGAGTAGAGGCTAAGAAGAGGTTGGTTCTGCAGTCCTCTGGGGTGACTCCTTTCCCTAGTCTTAAGCAGGCTAGTGTGGGTGACTCACCCTCTTTGGCCCCTGACCATTTGAAAAGGTCAGTGCTGCTGCTAATCACGATCGTTCTTCTAGACTGGGACTATCCCAACTTGCCCTCAAGATTGCACAAGGAATGGCTCTGGTAAGCCTTTACTGCTGTTTATTTTCCTTTACTCTCCATGTATCTATTATGATTTTCTATTCTTTTCTTCTATGTGTAGATGTTATCTGATTTTACCACTCTTTTGGAAACCCAATTTGATAGCTCCAGAAGGGAGCAAGAACTAAAAGATGCTTTTAATGCCGAGAAGAAATCCTTTCTCGAAGCACGCCAAAATGGGAGCGTGAGAAGAAGGAAATCTCCAAGATCGATGACGCTCTTGGGGCTACTGACAAGGTGGTGGTTGCTGAGAAGACCAAATTGGCTGAGGCTAATAAGGCCTTACCCAATAAGGTTGTTAATCTGGAGGGTGGTCTTCCCCAAGAAAAGGATGCGAGCTACCGCAAGTGATTTTACAAAGCCTAAATGATGCAGAGCGCCAATTGGCTTATGGATGCAAGGTTTCCTTCAAGAAGGGATGGGACCAGTATTTGAAGGCTGCCGGAACTCTTGCAGACTCTAAACGCTTTAACCTTCACTCTCTTGTCCCTGACCCTTTCGTGGAAGATAAACAAGATGGAGACCAAACTACTTGTAATGTAGAGATCAATCTTGTCGAGGTCGATGAGGATGTTGGTGCTGGTAAGTAATAGCAGGTGGTTGATAAAGGGAAGGCCATAGTTGATGTATATTAGGTGAAGGAGTAGGGCTTGTAGAGTAGGATTTTACCTTTTCCTCATACAATCTTTACCTTTCCAGTTTGTAACTATTTTTTGAGAACTTAATATATTGGCCTGTGGCCACCTTTTCATGATATTTGGAAGTGAAATTTACATTTTTTGCATGTGTTTACCTGAATCTCCATTTGCTAATATTCTTGCTTCTGGTCTGGTGTTTATCGTTTATAGTCTGCTTATTTCGATTGTTATATTTCTTTCAACTCTCAATTAGGGAGAATTCTTGGACCCAACATCATCTTAAAGGATCGCAAAGCCTTTTTAAAAATTTACAAGCCTTTAAGAGCAAGGAATGAACTATACAAGAATCAGGCCGGGGTAATTGTCAAACTGAAAGATGATCTTCAAGAAATGGAGGAGATAAACACCTCCGTACAAGAGGAAGTAAATTCCTTGAGGGCCCAGATTTTAGAGAGGACTAAGGTCTACCAAGTGGGTGAAGTCCTTCAGTCTAATTATGATTCCTTGAGGAAGGAGGTCACTAGCTTGAAGTCTTTTGTGGTTGTTCTTAAAGACAATGTCAAGAAGCTGAGATATTCATTCAATGGGACCTCAAGAAGTCTAGGAAGAGGTATACAATGCTGGTTAGGCAGATGCCCCAATGAAACTCAAGGAGGCAGAATATGTTGTCTTTGATCAAGGATGGATAAGTTCCCTCAAGGAGGCGAAGACTCCAAAGGAATCCAAACTATGGTATAAATAACAACTGAGTGCCCTGCCTACTGCCATAACCCCTTCTCAAAAGATGACGAGTGGATCCCGATTGATGCCATTACCTCCCAAATTTTGGATCATAACCTTGATGATGATGTATAAGAGTTCGACCCAAATCCAGATGATGGTTAGAGAGAGATTATAGCAGAGTATCTTACTCGTCACCCTGGGCCACCTTAGGTCTTTGTATATTTCTGTTTGGTCTGTGATGTAATTATAACCTTTTATTTCAATAAAGAATTTTCGTATGTTTAAGCATATGCGAACTAAACACGTTTTGATATTGTCTATTCGATAGATACTTAGTATCTTTATAGACCAAAATAATACTGGTTGACCAATCTTAGGTCTTAGATGAGCTTATACTTAGTTTCAATCATTTGGGGCTTTTTTAGCTGATTATATGGTATTTAAATATTAGTCCTCATCTTTTTATGTTCTTGTATATTCTCCTATTCCAATATGCCTTAGCAATGTCATTCCATCCATTTTACCTTTTAGGTTATGTCGTCACACTTCCTTAGACCTAAGTGGGATGATGGAAAGAACGCACCTGGCTAATGGGCAATTCGCCCAAGAAGGATTTTTTCAACCAACAGAAGTTGGCGACCAATCTGGGTTAGTTTTGTTGCCTAAGGATCCCCTGTAGGGATTTTATTATTGCCGAAGCAACTCATGAGGCCTCTATTTGTTTAAAATAAGGACTTGAGGGTGATCGTAATTAGAAGCGCTTGTAATAACTATTGATAACCCTATTTGTTAGGCATTTAGATATATGCAAAGGAGTTATCATTGGAAAAGGTTCTAATTGACGAGATATAATCAAGATAAGTTAAGTTGCCAATGCAAAAAATGAGAATAGAGGGGCAAACCGATCTTCATTCGTTAAGTATTGTCTAATGAGGAACAAAATATTGAAAAAAAAATCTTGAACTAACTAAAATATAAAGAAGAAGATCAAAAAGTAGAACCTCCTAAGATTGGTTGCGTTCCATGCTCTTGGTATCTCCCTACCCTCCAGCGTTTTCAAGTGATATGCTCTTTGAGGATCGTCTTTGATTACTCTGAAGGGTCCTTCTTAGTTCATTCCTACTTTTTTGTCTGATGGTTTTACATCACTACCGAGGACTTTCCTAAGGACATAGTCCCCTACTAAAATTTTCCTTCGATTGACCCTCTTGTTGTACTTCTTAGCTAGTTACTGTTGGAAGGAATCCAACTTGATCAAAGCCATCTCTCGTCGCTCATCCTCTAGGTTAAGATCAATGTGTGGTGCTCCATCATCGAGGCCTTAGTCGACCGAGTGGTTCTCATAGTAAGAAGATCTGCTTCTAGAGGGATGACAACCTCCATTCCATAAATGAGTGCAAATGGTGTTTCCCTAGTTAGTTTCCTAGGTGTGGTGTAATAAGCCCATAGAATATGAGGGAGTTCATCCACCCAGGTACCTTTTGCTTTTTCCAACCTTTTTATAGTCCATCGATCATAATTTTATTGGAAGCCTCTACTTATCTATTGTTTTGGGGATACGCTACAGAGCTGAAGTGTTGCTTGATGCTGTGATCATCACAAAAATCTTAAAAGAAACAACTTTTAAGTTGTGTACCGTTATCGATGATGATAGACCATAGTATCCCAAAGCGAGTTATGATGTTTCTACATATGAACCTTGTCATGCCAGAATCTCGAATGTTTTCCAGTGGTTATGACTCTACCCATTTGGTGAAGTAATTTGTGGTGACCAACATATTTTCAAGTGCATTAGGTAGTGGTCCCACGATGTCTAGCCCCCATGGAGTGAAAGGACATGGGCTAGTGAGTGACTTTAGATCGCTCTTGGGATGGTGCACCATAGGTGAGTGCTTTTGACACTTCTTGCATTTATGAACATAGGCACCAACGTCCTTTTGCATGCGAGGCCTCTAATATCCTTCTTTGATCGCGCAAAAGGTTAATGATCTTCCACCTGCGTGACTACCACAGATGCCCTCATTGAGCTCACTAAGTACTTGTTCTGCATCTTGTGGGTGAACGCTTGTAAAGATTCCCTTAAGGGTTAAGGTAGAAGCGAACAACCTTACCCTAACTTGATGGGCTGATCTCCTATCCTCTGGAAGTATGTCATACCGTAGATAATTGATGATGGGATTCATCCAACGTGGGGTATTATCTGTGAGGAGGACTTTCTCGACTACGACTGCCTGGTCGATATTAGGTTGTGCGAGGAACTCTATCTGAATTCTTATCCTTAGGCCAGAGTCAATTACTGAGCGTAGTGATACTAAAGCATCAACATGACTATTTTGTCCTCGAGGGAACAATTGAATTTCCACATTTTCAAAGTCTATCTTGATTCCTCTTACTACCTTGAGGTATGCTTCCATTCGATCATCCTTAGCGTTGAAGTCTCCACTTACCTTCTTGGAGATCAGTTTGGAATCACCGAATACGTGGAGGCGCTTTGCCCCTAGTAGTTTGTCTTTTCACAAACTGGAAATCAGTGCTTCATACTTAGCTTTGTTATTGGAGGCTTCAAATTCCTTGCTCAATTATAGTGTCTTTAGGGGTGATGAGAACAATCCCTACTCTTTCCCCTTTAGAATTTGAGGCTCCATCAACATACAAGGTCCAATCTTTGGACTGTGTTTCTTTTTCCATCGACTGGGCACTATTCAATTGGTCTACCGAATGATCTCCTATAAACTCAGTAATGAAATTCGCTACGATCTATCACTTGATCGCCATTTTAGGCTGGAAGTGGATATCAAATCTCTTGAATTTGACCGACCATTTTGAAAGTCGTCTAGAGAGGTCGGCCTTTCGTAAAATGAACTTGAAGGGGTACGAAGTGATAATGGTTATGAAATGGGCTTCAAAGTAGTACTTTAACTTCCTTGAAGAGACCACTAATGCATAAACGAACTTTTCTAGAGGCAAGTACTATTGTTCAGCGTCTAGGAGTGTCTTAATGGCATAGTAAATCGGGTGATGTCCCCCCTATTTTTCACATACTGAGGCAGAGCTCACGACATGGTCTGATACTTCTAGGTAAAGATACAGTTGGTCTCTATCATTTGTAATTATTAATAATAGAGGCTTGCTAAGGTTGGACTTGATTTCTTTCAAAGCTCGCAGACAGTCATCGTCCCATATGAGGCCTTTGCCCTATTTTAGAAGCTGAAAGAATGGTCGGCAACATTTCAAAGACTTGAAAATGAAGCGATTAAGTGCCGCAAGCATTCTAGTAAGATTTTGAACATCTCTTAATGTCTGAGGAGGTTGGACTCTAGTGACAGCATCAATTTGGTGTGGGTTGTCCTTGATTCCCATCTTACTTACTAGATAACCTACTAATTTTCCTGACTGGACACCGAATGAACACTTACTTGCAATAAGCTTCATTCGATATTTCTTGAGGATCTCAAAGGTTGTTGCTAAATCTGAGAGGTGATCATCCTTGTCCTTGATCTTAACAAGCATATCGTCGATATATACTTCCATTATTCATCCCATTTGGTTGTTAAACATCTTAGTTACCGATCTTTAGTAATTTTCCCCTACATCTTGAGGCCAAACGGCATGACCTTATAATGGTACAACCCGATTGAGGTTATAAAGGAGGTTTTATCCTAGTCGGGCCCATAGAGGGGGATTTAGTGATAGCCTGAGTAAGAATCTAGGAAGCTCATCCTTTCATGTGCCATTGTGGCATCAACAAACTGATGTATCTTTGGGAGAGGGAAGTTATCCTTGGGGCATGACCTATTGAGGTTGCTAAAATCAATGCAAACCCTCCAGCTACCATTGCTTTTGGGTACCACCATTGGGTTGAATAACCATCTAGGGAACTAAACTTCTTTGATGGATCCTGCACCCAGTAGCTTCCCTACTTCTTTCTCCACTGCCTTAGCCTTCTCGGGGGATGTTCGACGTGTAGGCGGGATCGACGTGTAGGCGATGACAGGACACACTGGGTTCAATTCCTGGTAACTCATAAGGTTCCCAAGAGAAAACATCTATGTTTCTTTTGGGAAGTTCAACCAACTCTCTTTTCTCTCGATCGGTGAGAGAAGCTCCGATCAGGAGAAATTTCCTCTTTGTCAAGTTATCATTGGCTACAACTTCCTCCAGGATTTCTACGACCCTATCGATGGGGTGGACCCTGGTCAACCATACTATAGTTGCTATTTGGAGAGAACAACCACCTCTTTGGTTTTTCCTGTGCATTCTCGGATTCCTTATTTTTTTCTTTTTTTTGGGCCGATAGCTCCAATAAAGCACTTTCTGGCCTTATCCTATTCTCCATGGATCTCGATCACTTCTCGATCTATAATGAACTTTATCTTTTCATGATAGGTAGATGGAACGACCTTCATGGCGTGGATCTGACCTCTGCCCAAAATAACATGGTATGGGAACTCAATGTCCACCACTAAAAACTCAATTAGCTTTGTGATGCTTCCTTCCCTAACCGATAAGATTATATTCCCTAATAGCATCATGATCGTTCCTTTAAATTCGACCAGTAGAATAGTGGATTCTTTGAGTTCAGAGATATTTAGCTTCAGTTTATGGAACAATTCTGGGTACATCAGTTCGGACGAACTGCTCTAGTCCACAAGTATCTTGTCAACATCCAAAGGTGATCACCAACGCGTCGTGATGTGGGGTCCTTACCCCAACTAAGCCTTCTTCGGTGAACACGATGTGCTTGGTGTAATCAATGTCCACTGGTCCTCGACGCTTTCCTACCTGGCATTTGCAGGGTTAATTTGAAAATCTTCCATTATGGCAGTCATCTTCTCGAGTTCCATTTGAACGGTTTTGCCCTGGATCTTCTTGAGGTCTAACGCCCCCTGGATTACTGCAAAATCATGTCCTGTATCATCGTCGAGGACGTTGTGTGGATTTCGGTCGCCATTGGTTGCGACCTTCTCTGCATTCTTTTCGACATACCCGCTGAGGTGTTTTGCCTAAACTAGATCTTCCAAGTGTAACTTCAGATCTTAATAATTCTTGGTTCGGTGATAACCTTCTTTATGGAATGCGCATCTCAATGCATTGTTACTTTTAGTCGGGTCATTTCCCATCTTCTTGGGCCATTTGATGAAGGGACCATCCTTGATTTTACTGGGGATCTTGTAAATAGGTTCCTTAAAGACTGTGTTAACAGCCTCGAACACTTTGGAGGGGTCAGCCTCATTTCCATTCTTGCTGACATTTTTGTCCCCATTCTTATTTGCCTTATTCTGGATATCGTTCTTCTTCATTACCTTATTTGTCTTTGCTCGATCATTGTCCCCTCTACTAGGATAAACCACGTCCTCTACCTTGGCGGGATCTCAATATGAGCCATAAGATCATCGATGGTGATGGCCTCCTTCTTAGTGAGGGATTGGCGCAGCAAAGAAGTGCTCGGCAAGCAAATTTTAAAAGATGTTATGGCAACCTGCTCTGAGAAATCCTCGATCTCATTAAAAACTTCCCAATATCTTTTGGCATAGTCTTGGATGTTATCCAGGGGCTTCTTCTTCATTATGAGCATTACATCCTTCCACTTGAGATGGGAGCTGCTAGTTATGAATCCTGCTGTGAAAACCTCCGCCAGTGCTGTGAAATTTCTGATCAACCTACGAGGAAGCCTCTCAAACCACTTCTGTGCTACATCATGTAGTCTAGAATGGAATATCTGTAAGAACATATTTTATAAGTCTTGTTGCATTAATGTATGTCGTATACCGCTAAAACCGTCGAAGGAGAAGTTCAAGTTTGAAGATATATGAAGACGAATCGGAATATCAAAGTTATTCAACATTAAAGCCTCCACAAGATGAATTTCGGTAAGACTGTGTTTTGGATACTTAATGGTTCATTTAAGAGTATTGGGATATTTTTCTAAATATTTTCTAACTATTGAGACGTCGTTTTTCGTCAAATGAAATTTTTCTAAGTGTTGAGGTGGAGATTTTTTGACGAAATAAAAACTTATTTTTTATTTATTTTCATTCGAGCGACTTACGTGTCGCGTTCGAGCGACGACCATAACTCGCATGAAGCTCGTTCACGCGATAGTTGTTCACGTTCGAGCGAGATGGTAATTTCGTTTGAGTGATGCCCCAACTCAAGTGTTTTATAAATAGCGTGTTAAACGAATCATTTTTCCTTAAGAAGACCTCACATTTTATAGAACACGTATACTGCAATCTGTATAATTCTTTAGACTTCTTCTTTTAAGGGTTTTTCACTTTGTTTTCAATTCACACAATCCCAATCTTTTATGTGGATTATTTTGCAACCCGAAATATGTTTTTCTGGAGTTTTCTCTTGTAGGGAGGATAACCTATTGTTGATTAGGTGCCACTTAAGGGCGGTACTGGGCTGACGGAATGTGCATCAATAAGGAGTGCTCTTGGGTGTTCCTGGGCTGACTGAACTGCGATTCATGTAGAGTGGCTGTGGAATTCCATTACTGATTTGGATTGCGGCCTATGTGGGTTTACTGAGGTTCATCCATTGCAGATTTCACTTGTAATCATTGTGAGTATTATTTGTGAAGTAAAAGGTTTTAATCGAAAAGGGGTTTTTTCCCAAAATTTGTGTGCTAGTAATTATTTATGTTGGTTTAATTTATCAACACGTAGTTGCATATTTTAGGGGTGAATTAAATTGGATTAAAGATTGACATCGATTAAATAAGGTTAACTTGGAAATTTACGAATTCGGTTTAATCAAGTATCACACGTAACTTTTACAAATTAGTATCAGAGCAGGTTACACGAATTTATTGTGTATTCCTATTTTCACAAAAATTGTGTGATATTTTTTTTTTTGAAAAATCTATTTTGTGAAAAATTGCTATTTTTCTAATGGGGCACTTGTATAACCGGATGCCATTTTTTACGAGTCTAATTATGCCTATTGGAAAGCAAGTATGAAATCACAGTTAAAGGCCATTGATGAGCTCATTTGGGTAGTTTGGGAAGGAGTGTGGATGCCTCCCACTGTCACTGTAGATAATGTAACTTCTTTAAAACTTGTGACTACCTGGACTGAGGATGAATTTAACTGAAACACTTTTAATTCACGTGGGCTGAGTGTTATTTCTGGTGCTGTCACTCCTGGATAGTTTTGATGTATTATGAGGTGCACCACGTCAAAAGAAGCGTGGGACATTTTACAACTTGCCCACGAAGGCACAAACGTGGTTAAAGAGTCTAAAATTCAAAATTTAACTACTCAATTCGAAACGATTACCATTCATGAATCTGAGTGTTTTGATTATTTTTATGCACGTTTATGTGACATTGTCAACATTATTTTCAATCTTGGTGAGCCCATACCTGATGCACAAGTGGTTAAAAATATTTTATGATCACTACCTAAATGTTTTATCCAAACAGTGACTGTTTTGAATACCTTAGGTAATTTGGGCAATTTAAAATTAGAAGAGCCGGTAGGAGACCTCCAAACATATGAGATTGACATGTTTCCTGATACTGTCAAACCTAAGGATAGAGGGATAACACTTAAAGGCCAGTCTAGGAAGGGAAAGAAAGTGTACAAGAGAGAAGAAAAAAAAAGTGATAGTTTGTGAGTCCGACTCTGAGGGTGAGGTTGATGTTGATATGGCCATGCTTGCAAAAAATTTTAAAAAAATTCTCAAGTTTTCAAAATAAAATTCTTTCAATAAAAGTTTTTTGAGAAAAACAAAAGGAAAGATGAGGCCAAAGAGAGCGGTGAAAAAGAGAGTGAGAAAGAGGAGGAAGATAAGTTTTTTTAGTGTGAAGGTAGGGGGCAGAGAGCTTTTGAGTGTCCCACTAGGCTAAAGAAGAAGGGCAAAAAGATTGCCATGCTAGCCACTCTTAGCGATAGTGAGGAAGATGTGAAAGATTTCAGGGATGAGTCTTCACAAGGGAAGTTTGTTGCATATTTAGCAAGTCACGTGAGCACACCTAGTTTTTCCCATGATGATGAGGATACTTGTGCACGTGAGACCCCCGAGGATGATTTGAGTGTTTTTACCGAGTGTGAGAGTGAGTGCGCTAGTGAGGGTGATAGTTAGCTCTAGATTGCGTTTAGAGATTTGTACGTCGAGACTTTAAAGATTAAAAAATTGAATAAGAAGGTGAGTCTTAGGTTGCGATATTTGGAGAGAGAGATTGAGAGTTTGAGGGGTTTTGAGGCATCGATGAGACAACTTGAGAAGGTGAAGATTCATTTGAGTGAGCAGTTGATCGTCGTGAATCGGGAAAAGAGCGAACTTATAGACCGTGTGTCACAATTAGAGAACTATCTTGAACGTGCCTGAGAAGTAAAGGTCACTATAGAGGACACATCTAAGAAGGTAAAAAAGATTATCCTCTGTTCCTCTTTGGGTAATGTTTAGAGACTAGGAATATGTTATGACGGTGCATCAAATTCACATGTTACACCCGAGTCGGTTCTCGAGTTTGTGATAGATCCATATAGCTCTCAAGCTAACCCACCTATGCGTCCCATACCTGATAGGAGACGTTTTGAGAGAGGTGTACCTAGGCCTGTTTATGTTTGCACACATTGCAAGAAGTGAGGATACCTTAGGGAGTTTTGTTTTAAGTTAGGTTATGTGTCACGGTTTGCTACTAGACGTGTTCACACACACGCACCCACACCTGACACTACGGATGACTACACGAGAGAGTTTGCACATATTAGGGTGCAAGTAAAGTTTTTGGTAAGATTTGACATGATTTGATGGAGGTTTTTCATAGGATGTCACCACATTTGAAAAACTCCACCACACCTACCCGTTGAGGTCTAGAGTATTTTCTAGCATATGATGATTTTCATGTTGATATTTTATGCCTATTGCTAGTATTTACAATTTTTTTTTGTATTTACATTTTCCATTTTTGATATATTTTTTTCGAAAAAACCAAAAAGATTTTTGTTCTTAAAAAAAATTGGAAAAATAAAAAAATATTTTCTTTTTTTTTTGAGAAAATTTTGAAAAAGTCAAAATGATTTCATTTTGATAATTTTTTTGAAAAAGGACAAAAAGATTTTTGTATTTTGTTTACACTGTATATGAATGGACATTTAGGATGATCAAGTCACAACTTCATTCCATATCCATGTGACTATTTGAAAGTGTTTTTATATACGACATCATTTCATTTTTGTGCTTTCTAATGTGTAGAGTCATTAAGATGTAATTTGTGATTACTACCTAAATGTTTGACTCATAATTGTCTTAATGCACACTTGAACATATTTTTTTATTATTGTACTTGTCTATCGCATATTAGTCGGAATGTTGTCATTTAAATTATGTCTTTAAAATGAACCATATACGAGAAAACTTGACAATGAAATTAGTTTATGTAAGAACCGTTACCCATGAGGAATTTGTTTAATTTAAAAAAATGATGAGTGCACGGGAAAGGGCTGCGAGAGTACAAAATTAACTCATCGTGAAAGCCACCGTTTGAAAAGATCCCGAAAAATTAAAAGGCAATAAAAAGATAAATATACCAAAAAGGGACCGCCTCAAAAGAAAAATAAATGCATAATTATTTATGAGGGAGTTTGGATGGAAAATAAGTCAAGCGGTTTGCTCGTCCTGACAGCGTCATGAAAAGGCATTACATAGTTTGAGACATTATTGGTGTGGGAATCATTCTTGACTTTGATGCGTTCATGGATTGAGTCGATGTCATTTGAATTCAACACTTTTGACACTTAAGGATGATTTTGAGTCCATTCGTTAGGAGTATCTGTATTCATCATGCACATATAATATGCGTGATTAAATTTATTTGCCTATTGAATATGTTCACACCCATTAATTCCGTTTCCATGATATAGCGGGGTGTCACAATACCCAATACCATACACAGGGTTTTTCCACTAGGTCCATTGTCCGTGAGAAACTTGTCCAACTCACATCTCTAGCAGGCACCACAGTCCACTCCTGGATCTCTAACATAGGGTGGGACCCCTTGTTCTCCCTCACTAACACAATTTTTCCTGTCCTTATTTGGGAATTTTATTTTTGGATGTCTGTTCAAGAGGATCATATTTTCTCTCGAGTGAGAGGTCGGAAGGTCATTATCAGTCCTGACTCCATCGCTCGTCTCATCTCTTTACCCCGAGTTAATAATCCCTCCTACCATTGGGCTCCCGCTTCTCGTCCTGACCCCACTCTGATTATGAGCACCATGTTTAGGATTCTCCAACCCGGCACTATTGTAATTTTCCATAAAAATTTACATCCCGATTTTATGGTTATAAATTGGATTTTATGTGCTTGTCTCATTCCACTTATAAATTCCACTCAAATCACTAAAATGCACGTGGACCTTATGTTTGCCATTAGCATTAGGTCTGCCATCAACCTTCCCGCATTCATTTATCTAATCATAAAGTCTATTAGAATCAACCCCTCCACTCCCGCTAGAAAAGCACTTCCCTTTGTCGTTATCATTATCTGCCACTGTCTTGCTGTCGGCTGCCATTGTCTTCCTACCGATGTCCCTGTGACCCACTACCAATCCATTGACATGTCCTATGTTGGTAGATCTTGTGGTCATTTACCCCCCGATACCCCTTAACTCACTCCCTTTCAATCCGCATCTTCTCAATTCGCCACTTCCTCCACTCCTGCACTTATTAGACCGGCACCCTCTCAAGCTACCCCTAGACCCTCATCTTCTCATGCTCCCACACCCCTTGAATCGGAGGATATTAGGTTTGTGCGTTCATAGGCGGAGAAAATTCAAGAAGACAGGCGACAGGACATGGAAATTCTGCAGGAGATATTGATTTCTATGCAACAGGATAGGGAGGCTCAGGCTCGTCGTGAAAAAGATCAAGCATGTCGTGATTCTATGATTCTTGAGAGTCTTGAGGAGATTCATTGCATGGAGATGCATCGTGGTTCTTGCTCACCCGGTTCCGGGTCCCTTCCAGATGATTCAACAAATGACGCCCCCTACTCCTTGATTTCATTATGTTTTAGTCTATTTACTCTTTTGTTCTTGTGAGGAAGAGAGAAACACCTTTATTTTCATTTTCTCACTTGTACCTATTTCTATGGTTTGGTTACATTCTCCTTGTTGATGTATGGATATTTTTTCTATTAATGCTATTTCTCTCCTGCTTATTGTATTGTTGCATATATGGATCTTGGAGTGTCTTCTATATTCTTCTATTACTTTTATTCCTCGTATCCTTTTCTCTAACGATGCAGGCCATGTCTATCCCTTTGTCTTTTCCAGACAAAAAGGTGGAGAAACATTGATAGGGGGAGCTCATCATTTAGGGGGAGTTAATTAAATTTAACATATGTCTACTCCTGATTAATTATCTTGCTTTATATTCTCATGTTTAGTTAATCCTTGATTTATATTCTCTATTTATCCAAGCGTTTTATGAATTTGTTGTTTCATGTGTGTAGGATATATCGCCTACTTTTCTGCAGCACACCGCCAGTCGAGTTATTTAGTCTATTTTTTTGTTTGGATTTTTGGGACGGGCATTAGAATCGGCTTGACGGATGGCTTAGCAAATTCAATCTTTTGTTTATTTTTTATTATTTCATTTTGTCCCGGAATAGCCAAAGGGGGAGATTTGTAAGGACAAATTTCCAATCGAGTCATTTATAGTATTGGATACATTCCGTTGGACAAAACTCTTTTGGGTAATTTCAAATCAAGTTGCATAATCAACTTTCATACAACCTTAGAGAATCAAGCATATTATATGCATTTCAATTCCATTCTCCTAAAATGGTATATGACCAAAATCGTTTTTATGTGTTGGAGTAACTTTCATAATGACCATTTTTGAAATTATTTTTAAACCTTTTTTTTACAGAAAAAGGAAAGTTCGTTCGAAGTTTCTCCTCCAAGTCATTCAAACGACCTGGATCTAACGACTTAGCCCAGTCTTTTCTAGTATCTGGTTGCAAGTTCATTAGAAATGTCGTTCGAATGAGATTTCTAACAACTTATCTAACATATGCACTGGACTATCATTAGATAACTAGTTCTAATGAAAGGTTATTCGAATGACCTCGTTCGAACGAGATCTGACAGTTTTTTAAAAAAAATTAACTGTTTTCGTGTAGTTATTTTATATAACTGCCAAGGTCCCCTACTTTTCCTGTTTTGATAATATGGACGAAAATCCGTTTTTAATCAAGAAGTTTTCTCATACATTCAAGAGAGAGAAAAAAATGTCATATCTTCTTTTTGATGAAAAATCCTTCTCTAACACAATCTAATTTTTGAACTAAAACCCCATGAAATCATCCTAAAATTCAACAAGCACACTTGCGGTGGATTTCTGCATTCAAGCTTATTGGAGACGGTAGTTTGGGCTTCGGTGGATACCGCGACACGAGTAGTATCGAGCAACACGTTGGAACTTTGCGTACTACAAATTCGAAGGTAGCGGACGACATCAACATGTCTTGATTGAGTCAAAGTCTGTAAGTCTTTTGAGTCATTTGTAAAACCTATTTGTAGTGGATTTGTCTAGGCCTAGCCGTCCGGGGTTTTGGCCCATTTTGATTTATCTCAGACATCAGCGTGTTGTGGTTGTGAATTTCGCACTTTACTTTAAAAATACAAATTTAAAGTTACTAAACTTGAACAAACATACACATATCATCACACACCCATCATCACATAATTCGATATTTCACAAACTCTAACTGAAACTCAAACTCCAACAAGATTACTAAACCCACACTTCACCATCCCTTGATCACTTTTTACCCAGAAGCTCAAATATTTTTTCACTTATTTTTTTCATGCGTGAAATGATTTTTTCCATTTCACATGCAAGGAAATATATCAAGAGTTGATTTGGTAGTAGATAACTTTAAGCTTTAGTAAAAATGTCTCTGCCAAAAGATTGTTAACCATTTTTATATTTAAACAGGTTTCTCTATACAACAAAGATACAACCATGAAATTTTTGAACTAAAAACACATTTAAACAAATTATGTAGAAAGAATGAAGAACATACAATATTCACCCTCACAATACTTAGCAAAACATTTTGACATTCTTTATTGGATCTTTCAAAATCTGAAAATCAAGATGACAAATATCAATACCTTCAAATGGGCACAAAATTCCAACCTAAAAAATGGAGATATTAGAAGATCATGTGGCGCAAACTCAACTAAAATACAAGTATTGAGTTGTCAAAGTAAAAAAAAATCTAAAAATTCAAATTGAACACAAATGAAACCCAACTATTATGCAAACATTTTAGAAGATCAATGAAATTATGCCGTAAGTAGTGAGAATGAAGAGAGAACCCCAAAAATATAACTAATTAACATGAAAATTTACATCAAAAACCCAAAACCTGATCGGTAGTGAGAGATTCATCCAATTCTAAAGCATACAAAATAATTGCCT
Organism: Sambucus nigra; assembly: GCA_949130495.1. Classification (NCBI taxonomy): domain Eukaryota; kingdom Viridiplantae; phylum Streptophyta; class Magnoliopsida; order Dipsacales; family Adoxaceae; genus Sambucus; species Sambucus nigra. The sequence goes on along the minus strand of OX422207.1, from coordinate 654,477,560 downwards.
TGTAAGAAACCTGAAAACTTAGAGATTCATCCATTTCTAAAAGCCTAACAACCCCCCCCCCCCCCCAAAGCATCGCTATAAAATTCACGAATGCCCAAACATATTCCGGGAGATTATCCTTCAATGCTCCCACCTGCAAAAATTTAAAATAATTTTTGAAACAATTCACAGCCATACCTTAAATATTTATTAGATAAAAGAATGTGTGTGAAGGAAAATACCTCCATAAGAACTTAAATGTGGCCAACTTTTATTCAACTCATAGCTTTTTCGAGGCCAAGTGCAAAACTTCGCTTTGCCCCCCTCTATTCTATACCTGTGTCATGTCTAATTTCACCACACCTCATTTTGAGTTGCAACGTCCAAAAAATTCAACTATCTATATATTAAAGAGAAATTAAAGATACCTGGCAAGAGATGGCCATTTTTTTGTAAGGTTGAGGTTCTTCAATAGTAGTCGGATCCAAGGGTCTTTTACCCCTTGCCATGATCATGCTCATGGTCATGCTCTTTAAAACCATTGTTTTAGCTTGTCTCTGCAACCTAATCCATTTTACCATGGGGCATTTGATATCTAAAAAACATAGAGAAGTCTTTAAAAAACATAGAGAAGTCATTTTACCAAACAGATTGAAACTCTTTGTTTTGGATTGCTCAATCGGGTTCTTCATCAGGTGGAGATCAAGTTGGATCTCAAAGAGGATAAACTAAAACAAATCCAACATGTACTGAGTCAGTATGGTAACATGTCAAGTGCAACCAAATTTGATGTCGCAGAGGGTTGGCAGAGCATGAGGCGGGGTGCCGGGGTGGAATTGATGGTGGGCTTCCTGGTTTAGACCATTTTTTACTATTTTTTTTCCCAACGTTCCTCTCGCTTCTTAAGCATAGTGGTTGAGTTCATCCCCCATTTAGTTTCTTCTATTTGTCCCCAAAAATTTCAAGAAGGAGGGATAAATATTAACACAAAAGTAATGGGGATGAAAAATAAGAAAACATATTATAAAAACACAATAAATAGGGACTACCTCTGACAGATTCATTGAGTGTTGGCTGTAGACAAAGCGGTGGTGAAAACATTGGAATGGTGTGTGCGAGCAGGGGTGAGTTTTGGGGTTTCGAATTAAAGTGAAAGTCTTCGGGTGTGAACCGTAAAGACAGTGTCCCAAAATATTCTCTTTTTGTTATATTACTAACATACCCTTTATATTTAAATCATAGTCAATATTTAAAAAGGAAAATGAGGGGGAAAGGAAATTTCATTAGGTTAAAATTATAAATGTCCTATAAATTACAAAATGAGGTGTGTTGAGTTGTATAACATTAGGTATGAATTGTGATCTCACCCTCCATCTGTTGTCTTGTTGGCTTCGATCTTAACTGTCAAGTGTCTTCTAAACTTATGAATAGTGAAAACACCATTGCTCCTTATTATATAGATATATATTATTCAAGTTGTGTCATTTTCATTATTTTATTTTATTTTATTTAGTGTTTTATTTTTTATGTAAATATAATAGGTGTGCATTTATTTTTCATTTAGTTTTTAATTTTTATTATTAGTTTAATTTTATTAATATTTTAGTATATTTTATTTTTATTAGGTTAGGTTTATTAGAATTATTTCATTTTATTTTATTTTAGTCTTTTATTTTTAGATTTGGAATTTGATTTTCTAGTTTTAATAAATTTTTATATTTTCTTTACTCCTTAACATCCCTACCTGCGTTTTCCCTACACCATCGACACGTTCTCTCTCCTCTCTCTTTCCTCCATAACCATAACTGATAAGCACCCAAAAATGTATATTTCATACCCCGAATAGGCGTACTTTAGTTGCTAATTCTCGAAAATATGGGTCTTATGTGCTTAAATATTTATCTTGTAGGTCAAACGTCCATTTGCGGTGTCAAAAGTTATATATCAATACAAATGCACGTTGAATGGAGCTAAATACCCAATTCCATAACCCTAGCCTAGCCTAAACTTCGTTTTGAGCCGTGTGTGTTTGATTTGTTCCATTTTGTATTTTATTTTATATTTTTATTTTTTTAGTTTGAGTCATTTCTTTTTTTTAGGTTTTATTTTAGATTTATTTAGGTTTATTTTCTATTTTATTTTATAATTTAATTTAATTTTGATTTTTATTAGTTTTTAGTTCTATTAGGATTAGTTTTTTCTAGTTTTATTAGATTATTTTTTAGGACTTTAGTTTTCATTTAGATTTTAAGTTTTTATTTCATTTTACTTTTTATATAGCTTAGGATCTTATTTTTTAAGTTTTAATATTTTTAATATTTTTAGTTTGTGGAGGCGAACATAGTTCTCGTATCCATGGGTCACGCACATACTTACGTACCCACAATCAGTGGACTTATCAACTCCCTGATAAGTCTTTGATAGACCTATGTTCTCGAGCGACAAATCAAAGATCCCATGGATTCATCAGGATATGACTGCCCTCACACGCAAACCACCCACCGATAGCAAGTAAGCTAGGTATGTCATACACATAAATCATCAATCAATCAAATAGGTATTATCATTCCTATAATATAATATCAAAAAGGTACTCACATTACCCTTAGATAATTCCCATACGTAGCATTATATCTCTTTTAAATCCCACGTATTAAAATGTCATATCTTTACTTCATAATTTAATTATCCTCGCATCCTATAACATCTCTCCACTCCCGACATCGTTAAGGTTCATACGCGGAGCGTCTCGCAAAGCGAAATCCAAACAAGGAACCCCTCCAATACACTACTACTTAACTTTGTCGATCGAGGAGGTCCGACAACTTCAACTATGCGATCGGGATAACCTCATACCTTCTTTCAACCAAATGTGTTCTAAACTCCCATCTCTATACAGGAGACATACCACTACGCTCTTGTATTACACTCCGTCCCTGCGAAATCAATAATGAGCTTAAAATCAGTCCTTGATGTTCAAATTGTAACCCTAAGGCTACCCTCACTCAATACACAAGATTCAAATAGGTTTTTCCTCAACATATATTCAGTAAGAAGTCACTAATATCCTACTGGTCCATAACATCATTTCTCCCTAATTACTACGAGTTTAAATTCTCCCTTTAATTAAGGTTTAAACCGAAAGTTTCAAATCTCTTATAAACACATCTTCTTTCACTTAGGATTAAATCCTCTTCTAAACTTAAGGATACCCAGGTGTTATATTAAATCACCCCTACTGGTCCTAACTTTAATCCTCATACATCCCCATTTGGAATTTAACAAATGAATCTAGCAACCGAAATTCCATTCAATATAATTTTCATCATTTTAATCACTTGAATCCAAATCAAATTAATTCAAATTTTATCAAGGGTTTACTGATATTTTCTAAGTCCCACAATATCCAAATAATAATCACCAAAGATCCACAAAAGGTTTGGGATAAAAAACATCATTTAAAAAGAAATAACTTTACATATTCTGGGGAGGTCGATCGATCGAAGGCAGGGGTCGATCGATCGATCCCTCAGGTCCAAGCCTGGTTTTTCTGCATGTCAGCAACTACGGGTTTCACCATTTTTACTCATTCAAACCTTCATATTAACATCCCAAATGACTTATAGTTATTACTACATGATATATCAACATATATGAACGATTTCCAATACTCTAAACATCCTAGAATCATCAAGGGATTGGATTAAAAAACATGTTTATCTCCTCATTTCCAGAAAATCATCAACATATTAACTTCAAGAACACTTCAATGGTTTTTCAGATTTTTCTTCAACATATTCATGATCATTTCGTGGATTATTATCATCCTACAATATGAGTTTACTTCCTATATTATTTCAGTTTCTATAAATCCATATAACAACTCCATTATGTCTTCCAAACAAGAAAAATCATCTCTTTTCATAATTATTCTAACATGGACAATATACGAACTTAAGTTGCAATTATCAAACACTTACCTTTACAGAAGGTCTGATCCTTTGGTGTAGTATATCTCAGTTGGTTGTCCCTTCTCCGGTCAACCTCCGGTGGTGGTTGGTGGTGGTGAACCTTGGTTCTTGTTCTTCTCCTTCCCAAGTGAACTCCTCTCTTCCCAAGCACCCTTTTACTCTCTCTAGGAAGATGACTTCTCTACTTTGTGTAGAGGAGATGAATAACCCACATACACTTAATCTACCAATACTTATAATAGGACAAAATCCGAAATCACTATTCACCCCTTGAAAAATGACCAAAATGCCCTTTCGGGTTGTCTATTCATTTTCGAATGACCCGAGACTCAAAATTAACATCCAAATAGACTTTTCTGACTATTTCAAACCTTCCAGACGCAAAGGCGTAGTCGAAATGACTATAAGGTTGATAGAAAATAAATTTCCTTTATAATTTAATAAATTAGTCCCGACACGTCCCATACCGCGTCTGACTAAAAATCCAAATTACCGAAATTATATCACACCGTCATATCAATGACATCACATTCATATATTACCTAAATATCTTTAACGAATATTCAGAATTATCAATTTTAATATCCATAATTCGGATAAAGCCCAAATGAATTAATTTATAGTAAAATCCAATTAATCCATTAAGTTAAAATATAACCCATTTTAAAAGTCATAAAAACTACGGGGTATTACATTCTTCCCCCCTTATAACAGAATTTCATCCGAAATTCAGGAATATAAGTAATACCGGTAAGGTCAACTCCGATTATAAATCTCTCATCGCATGAAATCAAAGACGTACCGCCCATACAGTACATTAACGAAAATCCCTATCGATGTTATACGCCAAGCCTCACCATATAGTTTCAACTGAATCGAATATAAACTTTACCCAATCTTTCTTATACCATCCTCGTGACAAACTTTGGGAAAAATAAATGATCCTCTCGTATTGAACAAATAAATCCTGAAGTCTCAACTACTTACCTTTTTCACAATTATGAAAACTACTACAATCCAATCATCCAGGGAGCCCATACACCCTATCGTACCATTTTCATTAGAAAATTTATCGCAAAGGTTATAAACTCATATCCTAAGGGCCTAACTTATTTTGACTCCCAATGGTTATTAATTTCATGTGTGGGGTGTCTCGCAAGCGAAATCCAAATAAGGAACCACCCCGATACACTACTTCCTAAAGTAGTCGGTCATCGAAACTCCTAAGGTCCTTATTCAATGGTGTATAAAAATTTGGTTTATCGATTTAAAAAATGTGGTTTTATTGATTTCAAATAGATTCTACGCATCTACTCTCTTACAGAAGACAAGATGCAGGATAGAAGTAGTACATACACTCTCATATACCACAAGTCAATGCACGTCGATAGTCAAATCACGCTCGGACATTCCCAAGGTAAGTAATCTCATGATAAAAATCAAACCCACGTGATAACATGTACTATAAAGGTGTACCACACCCCTCGGTGAGTCTACGTAAATAACAGTGCTATAGGCTAAGTTTAGCAACCCTTTTGCCCACACCATATTAATCGCTATAAAATTTAATAAACGCCTCATAATTCCTTAGATAGAAAATATACCCTCATTCGCGGGTGGTGCTTGTTGATTCACTACCTGATGGACGTTATATACACGCTCGTACTGACCCTGCTGCGCGGGTGCTGCTGGAATGGGAGGCAATGCTAGCACCGGAGCGGGAGCTGAAAGAGCAGCTGGTGGAAACACTGGTACCTGTGGCTCCTGTCGAACATGTTGTTGCTGAGGGAATTTGTCTTTCTCAGGACAATCTTGACGTTTATAGCCATACTTACCACACACGAAACATTTTCCCATAAAATTTCCACCACTTTGCCCCTGTTGACCTCGAACCTGCTGACCATTACCTCCCTTCCCTTGGCCCTGATGATCCTGTCTCTGGCCCTGATGGCCCTGTTGTCCTTGCCCAATACCTCTATCCTCAAATCGAGAATCTCCAGATCGCAAACGCTTAGCATAGTCCCCTGTCTGGGAACCCTGATTACTCTGACGCTGAGGACTCTGCCCTGACTAAGTCCCACTAGAACTGCCCTCAGTGGTCTTGCCTTGTAGGCTTGACCCAAACCCCCGCTTGACACCCTGATTATGGAAGCGGTTATCATGGCAGTGGAGCATTGCAGCATTAAGAACATCTGCATACGTACGTAGTGAAAGATTCCCCAATAAATGTTGGCGAATCTTATAGTTCAACCCATCAGTGAACATTAGAATTCTCCTCTTCTCGTAAATTCTTCCTCATATTCTGCCATAGTCTTCTCTCCTTGTTTCAAATTAAGTAGTTTTCGCCTCATCTCTGTTTGGATGGCGGAAGGAAAATACTTCCCATCAAACTGTATCGAAAAGTCTTGGATAGTCATTGTGTCCCTCTACTCCATAGTGGTCGTAGCTTCCCACCATTACAAAGATGCCCCTACTAGCTTGAATGTAGATAGTATTTGACGTTGAACCTCAGTGCATTCGATCATTCTCAAGTGCCGTTGGGTATCTTTCTTCCATTGGCTAGCAGTCACAACATCTGATCCTCCCTGAAACTCAGGTGGGTGCGCTTTCTGAAAAGCATCCCTCGCTCGTTCCCATGCAGTAGGAAATACTTGCCCTTGCACGGGTGGCACAACCGGTGCCGATGCAGGAGCTTGCTGAACAGCAGCTACAGCAGCATTGACTGCCTGAGCGACAATTGTAGCAACTTCGGCCGCAGTCATTGTACCCTGAGCTGGGGCGAGCTGAGGTGCACATCGAGGAGGCATCTGAAACGAGAGAACACTATCAGTATTTGATATCTCAAAATAGCTGAAGATCGTAGGCGTAAATAGAAAAGCAATAATCCTACTCATAGGGCTCTACATCAAAGAAGACTAAGCTGAAGACATAATAAGCCGTACAGATCCTAAAGGACACTAGAACCTGATGCTCTGATACCACCTGTAACACCCCGCCTAATTAAATACCGGGTGGCCAGTCCCATACCAAATTAAAATAGAATATACAGTTGGCTCATTCTTAGCATCACTGTCGAAAACATTTACAACTCACCCAATACTCAATTAAGCTGGTGTTAAAAACTTTCCAAATTTTAATTTAACAAAATCCATTTCCAGTTTAAGAATAACACAACACATTTTATTCTACAACACTGATAACCAAATAGATAACATAAAAGAATTTAAAAGCATTTGGAATAAACATTCCCACATAATATTAATCCATTACAGTAATCCCAACAATGTTAAATGTATTAAAAGACACGAATACAATAGTAATTTACCCTGATAGAAAAGAGATAACTGAATCATTTGGGCGACATGCTCTAACTAAGAATAATGTGAATCAAATGAAGATAATCGTCTAAACAATACTCCATAGCTCCATAGCTCGTCACAATCAACTAAGGTTGGCGTCCCTGCTGCTGGACACCTGATATAGGAGATACAATAGAAAAGAAAATATGCAAGGAAACAGGTCAGAGCCCGAATGTGTAAATGACTTTTAAAACAGCAAGTATTTAACAAGTGCAATAAAGCATTTATTATGTACATGTTAGATCCAACTCTCACTTGCTATTCTCACCTCTCAACTAGAGTGCACACTTAACGTATCCTATTAACTTCCTAGTTAATGGTTCCTCTACCAATTCCATAATATAATTCCATTCCCATATCATAATCCCCGTATGTCCCATACCATACGTCAAATTATTATTCATTTACATTTCTCATTTATATGATTAGTTTCTCATTAACATGAATCATTTCTCATTAATATGAATTAAGCTTTTCAATTCTTTAAGAATAAACATTCATTAACTTAATTCCATTATCTTTCTCTATTCACCGTTATCTACAATTATCACCGTAGATAGATTTAACCATAATAAATATCCATTCGTTCATTTCATCCATTATATATATATATATATTCATATATAATACGGAACCCCGAGTCACAGCTGCGGTGCAATGCATTACTTTGATATCATGTCCCATCATCGCAGGTCGCTGAATAGGGGACTAAAAATTCGGTAAGGATTCCTCGAACCACAAACAACAACAAACAAATTGGAGGCGAACATAGTTCTCGTATCCATGGGTCACGCACATACCTACGTACCCACTGTCAGCGGACTTATCAACTCCCCGATAAGTCTTTCATAGACCTATGTTCTCGAGCGACAAATCAAAGATCCCATGGATTCATCAGGATATGACTGCCCTCACACGCAAACCACCCACCGATAGCAAGTAAGCTAGGTATGTCATACACATAAATCATCAATCAATCAAATAGGTATTATCATTCCTATAATATAATATCAAAAAGGTACTCACATTACCCTTAGATAATTCCCATACGTAGCATTATATCTCTTTTAAATCCCACGTATTAAAATGTCATATCTTTACTTCATAATTTAATTATCCTCGCATCCTATAACATCTCTCCACTCCCGACATCGTTAAGGTTCATACGCGGAGCGTCTCGCAAAGCGAAATCCAAACAAGGAACCCCTCCAATACACTACTACTTAACTTTGTCGATCGAGGAGGTCCGACAACTTCAACTATGCGATCGGGATAACCTCATACCTTCTTTCAACCAAATGTGTTCTAAACTCCCATCTCTATCCAGGAGACATACCACTACGCTCTTGTATTACACTCCGTCCCTGCGAAATCAATAATGAGCTTAAAATCAGTCCTTGATGTTCAAATTGTAACCCTAAGGCTACCCTCACTCAATACACAAAATTCAAATAGGTTTTTCCTCAACATATATTCAGTAAGAAGTCACTAATATCCTACTGGTCCATAACATCATTTCTCCCGAATTACTACGAGTTTAAATTTTCCCTTTAATTAAGGTTTAAACCGATAGTTTCAAATCTCTTATAAACACATCTTCTTTCACTTAGGATTAAATCCTCTTCTAAACTTAAGGATACCCAGGTGTTATATTAAGTCACCCCTACTGGTCCTAAATTTAATCCTCATACATCCCCATTTGGAATTTAACAAATGAATCTAGCAACCGAAATTCCATTCAATATAATTTTCATCATTTTAATCACTTGAATCCAAATCAAATTAATTCAAATCTTATCAAGGGTTTACTGATATTTTCTAAGTCCCATAATACCCAAATAATAATCACCAAATATCCACAAAAGGTTTGGGATAAAAATCATCATTTAAAAAGAAACAACTTTACATATTCTGGGGAGGTCGATCGATCGAAGGCACGGGTCGATCGATTGATCCCTCAGGTCCAAGCCTGGTTTTTCTACATTTCAGCAACTACGGGTTTCACCATTTTTACTCATTCAAGCCTTCATATTAACATCCCAAATGACTTATAATTATTACTACATGATATATCAACATATATGAACAATTTCCAATACTCTAAACATCCTAGAATCATCAAGGGATTGGATTAAAAAGCATGTTTATCTCCTCATTTCCAGAAAATCATCAACATATTAACTTCAAGAACACTTCAATGGTTTTTCAGATTTTTCTTCAACATATTCATGATCATTTCGTGGATTATTATCATCCTACAATATGAATTTACTTCTTATATTATTTCAGTTTCTATAAATCCATATAACAACTCCATTATGTCTTCCAAACAAGAAAAATCATATATTTTCATAATTATTCTAACATGGACAATATACGAACTTAAGTTGCAATTATCAAACACTTGACTTTACAGAAGGTCTAATCCTTTGGTGTAGTATATCTCAGTTGGTTGTCCCTTCTCCGGTCAACCTCCGGTGGTGGTTGGTGGTGGTGAACCTTGGTTCTTATTCTTCTCCTTCCCAAGTGAACTCCTCTCTTCCCAAGCACCCTTTTACTCTCTCTAGGAAGATGACTTCTCTACTTTGTGTAGAGGAGATGAATAACCCACATACACTTAATCTACCAATACTTATAATAGGACAAAATCCGAAATCACTATTTATCCCCCTAGAAAAATGACCAAAATGCCCTTTCGGGTTGTCTATTCATTTCCAAATGACCCGAGACTCAAAATTAACATCCAAATAGACTTTTCAGACTATTTCGAACCTTTCGAACGTAACGGCGCAGTCGAAATGACTATAAGGTCGATAGAAAATAATTTTCCTTTATAATTTAATAAATAAGTCCCGACACGTCCCATACCGCGTCTGACTAAAAATCCAAATTACCGAAATTATATCACACCGTCATATCAATGACATCACATTCATATATTACCTAAATATCTTTAAGTAATATTCCGAATTATCAATTTTAATATCCCATCACCAGAAAAAGATAAGAGAGTGGGCTACAGAGGTTTTGAGAGAAGTTAGAAAGAGGGTAAAGGAGGTTCCAAACCAAACCATCTCCCATCACCAGAAATTTGAAAGGATTTGTGACCGAAAAGAAGAGAGAGAGACAACCTCGATCATTAACAACGAACCAGAACATCGTATTTAAGGTAAGTGATTTGATGTCATTAATTGCAATGAATATTTCCTCCATGTTTAGTGTAGAAATCTTATATGCTTTGAAAGTTTTGATGAAAACCCAATGGGATTGTTGTAGAAACTCTTAATTTTGGTTAGGGATTGCATGTAGAATGATTATGGACGAAATTGGTGCCAAAAACCTAACTTTTATGATTTAAAAACGGATTAATGATGAGTATTTAGGTACAATAAAATTATGGGTTCATGTTCATAGGGTTTGGGGTAAAATTTGGGGATTTATGATAATTGCATGTTAATTAGGAGGATTTGACCCCAATAATATGTTAAGAAACGACCTATGAGGACTTAGAGTAGTTTAAAATAGTAAAACGCTATTGGAATGATCTTAGGATGGATTTAGAGAAGAGAAAAATGAGTTGAAAAATGAGTTGAAAAATTTCTGGGCGTATTCTGCCATCTCGTTAGAAGACCTGCCCAGGTCGTTCGAACGAGCTTCTAACGAGATGACAGTATCCCTTCTAACGAGTTCGTTCAAAGCCTTCGTTCGAACGATACTCGTTCGAATAACCTCGTTCGAACGAGATTTCTAACGAGTTGACAAAATGCCCTTTTTAGGCCTGATTTTATTTAAAACTTCCAGTAGACTTATTCAATTGAGTGTTAACCTTCCCTTGTTGACCAATGAGTATAGTTGTGAGATTGGAGTACATTGAGGACTAAAACGTAGAATTTTATAGTAAAACGGAAGACATTTATTGGTTAGGAAATAAGTACCTAAAATTACGATGTGAGAAGGGTTGACGACTTTTAATGTATATTATCCGGGGATTTGTAAACGTGTAACATTTAATGATGGTATAGGAATGTGAAATATACCTCTACTGATATTATAAGATATCTAAGATGTGTGAATTCTTAGTATATGTGGTTATCTGTGTATAACATACCTACCATACTTGCTATCACAGGAGGTTGGCGTACGATCAGGGCCATCTAATCTTTGTGTGCCTACGAGGGGATTTAGATTGGTACCTCAAGGACATAGGTCAGAGAATGACTTATTGAGGAGTTAATAATTCTGTTGATCATGGGAGAGTAGGTATGTGTGTGACCCATGTGATGTGAACTATGTTCGCCTCCATTATGTGTGATTGTTACTTGTCAAAACGGTTCCTAAGAGATTCGGAATACGTGATCCTTATATACGTGATGTACCGAGATTCGATAGCAGAGTATGTGTGCATCGCAACTTAGTCTAGGGGTGCCATTATTTTATGATTATGATGAGATTAATATACTGATAATTGAGATGAATCGTTTATTAAAGTGTAATTGTGAATAATTGTAACATTTTTTATAGAGTTAAAAATGGACAAATTCTTATAAATTAACTAATTCTGAGTAAAAACAGTAAGACCTCCAGTTTATATTAAGACATTGGGGAACGAAATTTGAATTATAAAGAAATGTCAGAATACGAATTGGACTAGTTTGATAGTAGAATAACTAGAATGGGTATGGGTACGATAGGTGTGCACAATTAGTTGAGAGGTGAGTAACTCATGTGAGCGAACGCACTATCATGTATTTTATATTCACTGTTTAATGATATTAAACACTTGTTGTATTTTAAACTGTTTTCACAATCGGGCTCTGACCCGTTTGCTCTCAAACCTATTTTCTTGTAAAACCTTTTAGGTGCCCAACCACAAGGACACCAAGCATAGGAGTTCCATTCCGGTGACGTGATGTATCTGATGTGGAAGTTACCGGACCTCGATAGTAGACGCCTCCACTTCCTATCTTGACTCTACTTCAGATTTACTCATCTGTAGGGCTTGTCCCCCCGTTTCTTTTAGAGACATCTTTTTTATTCAGTTTCATTTCAGTGTTGGATGTAACTAATTAATGATTCCGGCTTTGTATTTGGTTTATGTCAGTATTCGGATTGTTGTGAGGAGTATTCCTCCAGATTCAGTTTATTATATTGTTTTATATTGCGACTGTATTGTGGTTGTGGTACCAATATTTCATAAATTAATTTGGTTGTATGTTAATCTAATTCAGTTAAAATTGACAACTCACTTTTTAAATATTAGGTGGCTAGTAATTGTTAAAATGTTTTTCGACAGTTATGCTATGAACTGAACCAACTTGACATTTTGTATTAAATTGAACAAAGGAGTAGCTACCCGATATTTAATTAGTCGGGGTGTCACAGGTGGTATCAGAGCATCAGTTTCTAGTGTCCTTAGGATATGTACGGCTTGTTACGTTTCTGCGTAGCTTTCTTTGATATAGTGCCCTATATTTTAGGATTGTTCTACTCTATTGTGTATGTTTCACTCTTCAATTATTTTGAGATAATAGCTGTTAACTTATAAGACTTTACTCTCATTTCAGATGCCTCCACAACGTGCACAGCGAGTTCCCATGGATGCTCAGCCCGAGCCAAAGCCTGCACCAGTTCAGGGCTCTATGAATGCCGTAGAGGTTGTCGCTATTGTAGCCCAAGCGGTAAATGTCTGCCTAACAGTTGTGCAGCAGGCACCACCCCAGGCGCCGGTAGTAGCGCTAGTACAGGCTCATGCATTCTCGTCCACTTGGGAACGTGTTCGTGATGCTTTTCAGAAATCACACCCTCCAGAGTTTGCAGGTAGCTCAGACGTCGTTGTGTCTAGTTAGTGGAAAAAGGACATCCAAAGGCACTTGAGGATGTACGAGTGCACAGATGTACAGAAATAGATATTGGCTACTTTTAATCTAGTAGGATCAGCGTTGCAGTGGTGGGAGTCCATTATCACCACGGAGGAGAGAGACATCCTTTCTATTCAGGAGTTCTGGGTGGGAGTATTTTCCATCAGTCGTTCACACCGAAATGAGGAGGAATTTAATGGACCTCAAGCAGAAGAGGAAGACCGTGGCAAAGTATGAGGCCGAATTCACTAATCTCTTGAACATCGTTCCCGATGAGATTCCGACCGAGGAGAAAAAAATTCAGAAGTTCATGGATGGGTTGACTTGGAGGATCCGTCAGCACTTGTTGGGAAATCTCTCGTTGGCCACCTATTCTGATGTGGTTAACGTAGCACTACTTCACTGCCAGGACCACCATTTTCACTTGTCAGAGGGTAAGCGACCAGGAGAGTCCAGCCATCAGGGCAGAACATGGGGAAATGGTGCCGGGGGGGGGGGGCACAATGAGCTCAGAATTAGCACAGGCAGGGTGATTAGGGTTCCCAGCAGGGGCATTTTAAGAGGTTTAGATCTGAGGGTTTCAAAAATGGTCAGGGAGGTTTTCGTCAGGGCTAGCAGGGTCAGTACGGCCATCAGGGACAACAGGGCCAGCATGGCCAACAGCAGCAGTTTCATCAGGGCCAGCACGGCCAGGGGAAGAATGGCAACGACCACCAGGGCCATGGGAAACAGGGTCCGAGAGGGGGGAATTTTCTGGGGAAATGTTTCACCTGTGGAAAAATTTTCCACAAGCGCCAGGAGTGTCCTGATAGGAGCAGGGCCCCACAACAGAAGCAGGTTTCTCGATACGAGCCCGAGAGACCTATATTTCCTGTCGTCCTCCCAGCACCACCACAGATGCCATCTTTGCCACCCATCCCAGCAGTCCCAGTCCAGCAGGGACAGCTTCAGTACGGGCGAGTTTATCAACTCCAACAGGCTGCAGTCCCACAGGATCCACCTGCTATTGAGGGTATGTTCTCTATTCAGGGGACTATGGGGCGTATTTTATATGATACGGGGGCCACACACTGTTTCATTGCCATGATATTTGCACGCATTTTGGGGTTGTTAGACACTGCAGAGAGCAAGATTACTTGCATAGATTCACCGTTAAGTAAGGGTTCTGTGATTTCTCTTATTTGTAGAGGTGTGGGTATAGAGATCGGGAGATTTACTTTACTTGCTGATATGTTAGTATTAGAGATGACTGAGTACGATGCGATTGTTGGTATGGTTTGGCTAATTGCGTACCGAGCCATGATTGATTGTTTCAGTAGGAGTATCATTTTTGCCATACCCGAGCAGGAGATGTTTTTAGTGGCGATGCCTCACCCTGAGGGAGGATCGTCCACTCACTTGTACTATATAGAGGAGGAGACCTCTAAGGAAGTGGTATTACCACTCGATTCGATTCCAGTTGTTAGGGAGTTTGCTGATGTATTTCAGGATATACCTAGATTACCTCCTAGTAGAGAGAGAGATTTTGTTATCGATTTGACGCCGTGCACTCGGCCAATTACTCGCGCACCTTACCGTATGGCTCCAGCGGAGATGAGAGAGCTAAAGGATCAGATAGAGAAGTTATTGGGCCAGGGGTTTATCCTAAGGAGTACTTCACCATGGGGTTCCCCTGTGTTATTCGTAAAGAAGAGGGAAGGATTGTTGAGGTTATGTGTAGATTATCGAGAGTTGAATAATGTCACGATACAGAATAAGTATCCATTACCCCGAATCGATGACTTATTCGACCAGTTGAGAGGAGCTTCCTTCTTCTCAAAGATTGACTTGCGATCGGGATACCATCAGTTGCGTATCAGGGAATAGGACATCTCGAAGACTGCTTTCTTTATGAGATATGGTTCCTACGAGTTTCGAGTTATGCCTTTTGGCTTGACCAATGCCCCAGCCGTGTTTATGGATTTGATGAATAGGGCATTCAGAGAGTTCCTAGACTAGTTCATCATTGTCCTCATTGATGACATTCTACTTTACTCCTAGACAGAGGAGGAACATGCTGAACACTTGAGGTAGGTTTTACAGACGCTACGTCAGAACGAGCTATATGCAAAGTACGAAAAATGTGGGTTTTGGCTGAAGGAGGTTCAATTTTTGGGGCATATCATTTCAGACTAGGGGATATCTGTTGATCCGGGGAAGGTATCCGCGGTGAGGGAGTGGGGACATCCCATGACACCGACTAAGATCCATAGTTTATTGGGATTAGCAGGATACTACAGGAGGTTTATTCAGGGTTTCTCAAAGATAGAGGGTCCTTTGACACATCTGACTCACAAAGGTGTACCATTCATCTGGAGCAATGCCTGTCAGTTGGCATTCGATGAGCTGAAGGAAAAGTTGACCTCAGCGCCTTTGTTAGAATTTCCCAGACCGGGAGTTGAGTATCTAGTCTACATCAATGCGTCCTTACAAGGACTTGGAGGTGTACTGCAACAGGAGAGTCAGGACGTAGCTTATGCTTCTCGTAAGCTTAAACCTCACGAGAATAATTACCCCACCCATAACTTGGAGTTAGTGGAAGTCATATTCGCTCTTCGGATTTGGAGACACTATCTCCTGCGGGAGAAATTTTTGTTGTTCATAGACTACAAGTCTCTACAATACCTCTTCACGTAGAAGGAACTGAATATGCGTCAACGACAGTGGCTTAAATTTGTGAAGGATTATCAGTTTGATATCCAATATCACCCAGGGAAGGCAAACGTGGTAGCAGACGCATTGAGCCGTAGGCCAGTAGATGAGGTGGCCGAGGTGTGGAAAGCTAAGTGGAAGGAGTTGGGACACCAGGATGCAGTGGCCCGATTATTCATGTCTGTGATGATTGTTACACCTCAGATTTTTATGAGAGTGATAAAGGCCCAGGCAAAATACTCGTTCTATCAGGAGCAGATAGTTCGATTACTAGTAGAGGGAGCCGAGTCCTACACCGTTAATTCAGACGGGGGATTACGCTTTAATGGGAGACTGGTCGTTTCGGAAGGGGAAGACTTACAACACCAGGTAATGACAGAGTCGCACGGCTCACGGTTCGCAGTACACCCTGGTGGGGATAAGATGTACCAAGACATGAGACGATATTACTGGTGGAGCGGGATGAAGAGAGATATTGTCGTGTTCATTTCTAAATGCGCCACTTGTCAGCTAGTAAAGGTGGACCATCAGAAATCGGCAGGACTTCTACAGCCGTTAGAGGTTCCTATGTGGATATGGGAGAGCATATCCATGGACTTTCTCACGGGGTTACCTACTTCAGAGAGGGGTCACGACTCCATATGGGTAATTGTGGATAGGTTGACCAAAGTTGCTCATTTTCTGACCATGAGGACAGACTACACTATGGGAAAGTATGCCCAGATTTTCATTACGAAGATAGTGAGACTTCACGGGGTGCCTCTAAATATCATGTCTGACCGAGACAAGATATTTGTTTCACGATTCTGGAAGAGTTTCCAGGAGGCCATGGGTACGGAGTTGCGACTGAGTACGGCGTATCACCCGCAGACTGATGGGAAAACAGAGCGGACAAATCAGATGTTAGAGGACATGTTGCGTATGTGCATCCTAGACTTTGGAGGTGGTTGGGAGCAGTACCTTCCACTGGTGGAGTTTGCTTATAATAACTCCTACCAGTTCACCATTGGCATGGCTCCATTCGAGGCGTTGTATGGTAGACCTTGTCGTTCCCCAGCATGTTGGTTAGAGGTGGGGGATAACAAACTCCTTAGGACGAAAGTGATTCAGGATACTTCGACAAGGATAGAGATGATACGGAACCGTATTCGGGTAGCTCAGGATCGACAGAAGAGCTATGCTGATGCCAAGAGATTCTTCAGAGAATTCCAGGTAGGGAACCAGGTGCTACTCAGAGTATCTCCTATGAAGGGGATTATTCGTTTTGGAAAGAAGGGGAAACTGGCACTAAGATATGTGGGGCCATTTCCTATCATCGAGCGGATTGGTCCAGTTGCGTATAGACTTGGGTTATCGAAGCACTTGCATAGGATTCATGATGTGTTCCATATTTCCTCGCTAAGGAAATATCTTAGGGACGATTTGGCCCATACTCAAATTGCCTTAAAGGACATCGATCGTCAGCCTGATAGTTTCTACTAGGAGGGGCCAATTGCTATTCTGGACCACAGCGAGAGGAAACTGAGGTCAAAGATAGTACCATTAGTACGCGTGCAGTGGCGGCATCATAATGCCAAGGAGTCCACATGGGAGCGCGAGGATGAGATGCGTGAACGTTATCCAGAGCTATTTTTACCAGGTATTCTTTAGTTCTGAATTTCAGGACGAAATTCTATTATTAGGGGGGAAGTATGTAATACCCCGTAATTTTATTGATTTTTATTTAAGGGATTAATTGAATTAAATGAGAATTAATTAGGAATTAACCGGGATGTAAATACTAGCGAGACGTGTGTTGGTATTTGAGTATGATGTTAAAATTGAATATTAATGAGAATATATGGTAATATATGAGTATTGAAAATATTAAAATTGTCACGAGGCAGAAATACGATAATTTGGGAAATTTAGTTGGAACGCGCGTGTCGGTCGCGTCAGGATTGAATTTATTTAAATTAAAAATTAAATTATATTTTTATCAACTGAATGATCATTGAGTGCGCCAATGCGTCCGGAAGGGTCGAAATAATCAGAAAACACTAGCCGGGGGTTTAGTTTGGGTCCCGGGGCATTTTTAGACCAAACCGGCAACCTGAAAGGGTATTTTGGTAATTTTAAAAATTGAGGAATTAAAACCCACGAATTTTAGAGGTTAATTATATATTAATTGAGAGGCCACTAAAGCCATTACCAGCAAAAGATAAGAGAATGGGCTACGGAGGTTTTGCGAGAAGTTAGAAAGAGGGTAAAGGAGGTTCAAAACCAAACGATCTCCCATCACCAGAAATTTGAAAGGATTTGTGACCAGAAAGAAGAGGGAGAGCCAACCTCAATCATCAACAACGAACCAGAACATCGGATTTAAGGCAAGTGATTTGATGTCATTAATTGCAATGAATATTTCCTCCATGTTTAGTGTAGAAACCTTATATGCTTTGAAAGTTTTGATGAAAACCCAATAGGATTGTTGTAGAAACTCTTAATTTTGGTTAGGGATTGCATGTAGAATGATTATGGATGAAATTGGTACCCAAAAACCTAACTTTGATGATTTAAAAAAGGATTAATGATGAGTATTTAGGTACAATAAAATTCTGGGTTCATGTTCATAGGGTTTGGGGTAAAATTTGGGGATTTATGATAATTGCATGTTAATTAGGAGGATTTAACCCCAATAATATGTTAAGGAGCGACCTAGGAGGACTTAGAGTAGTTTAAAAAAAGTAAAACTCTATTGGAATGATCTTAGGATGGATTTAGAGAAGAGAAAAATGAAGAAAAACGAGTTGGAAAATTTCTGGGCGTATTCTGCCATCTCGTTAGAAGACCTGCCCAGGTCGTTCGAACGAGCTTCTAAAGAGATGACAGTATCCCTTCTAACGAGTTTGTTTGAACGACACTCGTTCGAACAACCTCGTTCGAACGAGATTTCTAACGAGTTGACAGAATGATCTTTTTAGGCCTAATTTTATTTAGAACTTCCAGTAGACTTATTTAATTGAGTGTTAACCTTCCCTTGTTGACCAGTGAGTATAGTTGTGAGATTGGAGTACGTTGAGGAGTAAAACTTAGAATTTTGTAGTAAACCAGATGACATTTATGGGTTAGGAAATAAGTACCAATAATTACGACATGAGAAGGGTTGATGATTTTTAATGTATATTTTCAGGGATTTGTAAACGTGTAACATTTAATGATGGTATAGGAATGTAAAATATACCTCTACTGATATTATAAGATATCTAAGATGTGTTAATGCTTAGTATATGTGGTTATATGTATATAACATACCTACCATACTTGTTATCACGGGAGGTTAGCGTACGATCAGGGCTATCTAATCTTTGTGTGCCTACGGGGGGATTTCGATTGGTACCTCATGGACATAGGTCAGAGAATGACTTATTGAGGAGTTAATAAGTCTGCTGATCATGGGAGCGTAGGTATGTGCGTGACCCATGTGATGTGAACTGTGTTCGCCTCCATTATGTATGTTTGTTACTTGTCGAAACGGTTCCTGAGAGATTCGGAATACGTGATCTTATGTACGTGATGTACCGAGATTTGATAGCAGAGTATGTGTGTACCGTAGCTTAGTCTAGGGGTGCCATTATTGTATGATTATGATGAGATTAATATATTGATAATTGAGATGAATCGTTTATTAAAGTGTAAGTGTGAATAATTGTAACATTTTTTATAGAGTTAAAAATGGAGAAATTCTTATAAATTATTATAACTAATTCTGAGTAAAAATAGTAAGACCTGCAGTTTATATTAAGACATTGGGAAATGAACTTTGAATTATAAAGAAATGTCAGAATACGATTTGGACTAGTTTGATAGTAGAATAACTAGAACGGGTACGGGTACGATAGGTGCGCACAATTAGTTGAGAGGTGAGGAACTCATGTGAGCGCACGCACTATCATGTATTCTATATTCACTGTTTAATGATATTAAACACTTGCTTCATTTTAAACTATTTTCACAATCGGGCTCTGACCCGTTTTCTTTCAAACCTATTTTCTTGTAAAAACTTTTAGGTGCCCAGCCACAAGGACACCAAGCGTAGGAGTTCCATTCCGGTGACGTGTTGTAGCTGTTGTGGAAGTTACAGGACCTCGATAGTAGATGCCTCCACTTCCCATCTTGACTCTACTTCAGATTTACTCATCTGTAGGGCTTGTCGCCCAATTTCTTTTAGAGACATCTTATTTATTCAGTTTCATTTCAGTGTTGGATGTAACTAATTAATGATTCAGGCTTTGTATTTGGTTTATGGGCAGTGTTCGAATTGTTGTGAGGAGTATTCCTCTAGATTCAGTTTATTATATTATTTTATAGTGCGATTGTATTGTGGTTGTGGTAACAATATTTCATAAATTAATTTGGTTGTATGTTAATCTAATTCAGTTAAAATTGACAACTCACTTTTTAAATATTAGGTTGCTAGTAATTGTTAAAATGTTTTTTGACAGTGATGCTATGAACTGAACCAACTTGAAATTTTGTATTAAATTGAATAAAGGAGTAGCTACCCGGTATTTAATTAGTCGGGGTGTCACATCAATATTAATCCCATGACCCAAAACTCGAACCCATACTGGCCATAACCGGACAAATCCTCACCTTTCCAAACTTCATTCTAACCAAGATACCCATAAAACCCACAGCTTCCACAAACCCATTCTCCATGCCTTTCAAGATTTTTATCCACATGCCAACATACAAAATAAAACAAACCAAATTCCTCATTCACCCCTTACCCAATCTAGCCGAACCTCTTATTTCCCAAACCCAAACTCCTGTCCATTCTCTAAATAAAAGTCACATGTTCTGATGACTTTTCCCCCCTTTTTTTCCAAACTATCCTCATCCATTATATCTTTCAATTATACCCCTAGCCTCATTCCTCCTATAAATTGAAGACTTGGTGCCATTTGGGAAAAATCTCCTTTCAGTTTTAAACATGGGATAAGTTATGTTTCAACGCTTTATAAAGATTGTTTGAATTTTTAGCACAGATCTTGATATAGAGTGGTGTGGTAGGATTTATCTCACTTGAATGAATTTTTATGTACAAATTTGTAGTGGGAGGGTTTGCATGTTTAACAAATGATTCTCATTATTTAATAGTGCATTGAGAGTTCATTTAGAGGGGAAATAATTAGATGTAAATATTTGTTAGGGTTGTTTGCATTTTTAACCTATTTAATTCAAACATTGATGAGTATTTGAGAGTTTACCCATTTGTACATATTGTATATAATCTTATCCTTTTCTTTTTAATATTTAATTTTTTCCTCTTTAAGATTGTTACTTATTGAGAGAAAAATTTGTAAATATTTTATTTAGGTATACTTTTATATTTCATTAATTTATTTTCTACATTTTCTTTTAATTAATTAGTTTAGATTAGTTTTAATATTTTATTTAGACTTATATTACATCACTTTAACATTTTCTTTTAATTAATTAGTTTAGATTAGTTTTAATATTTTATTTAGACTTATATTACATAACTTTGTTTTAATTTAATTAGTAAATAATATTTCTCTCATTAGAATTTTCTTATTAGTTAGTTTACTTTAAAAAAATAGCATAGTTAGTTAATTAATAATCCCTTGAAAAATCATAAAAAAAGACTAATAGGAAAATGATTTTACACTTGTCTTCAAATATTTTGTTCTTCATACATGAAAGATGGATTGATTCCCGCACTTATCATATGCATACTTTTAGTGTATTTGCAGATTCAACGTAATTTTGATTGGAAAAAGCTTCGGAACAACAATTAATTACACTCAGAAGCAAATTTTTCTTAATATAAAATGGCTCTATTTCCTCTTTCTTGAAGTTGGAGGCTCGTGTGAAGACTTGTATTTCATTTTTATTTTTGTAGTTGTATTTGTTATTTTTCATATTGAATAGAAATGGTTGTATTAGGTATTATTGAGGCGTATATTAATCAGGGTGATTTTTTTACACCATTTTCTTGTAATAATTAATTAAAAAAAAGCGAAATGGGAAACATGAAAAAGTAGAGAGAGAGCTCCCTTGGAGTGGAATTGTGAAGTCTCTCTACTTTGGGTCCGTAGGACTTCCGGGGATGACTGAAATTCAGAGAACTTCCCCCTGTCAACTCAACTCGATCTTTACCCCACATGTGTAAAAGCCGTGGGAGGTACATTTATTTATCACTCACAAATCTCCCGCAAGCGAGTTCATTCTTTGTGTGCTTATTTGATCCTATGTGATTTTTATTATCGCATTGAATTTATTTTTGATAGTTTGATGAATTAATAAACTTAAGACCTAACCCTGGTCATTGAAACGATATGGGATTTCATCACCCACTCAATCACTTTGTCTCATTTGCTTATTACCTGTGCCATCACATAATTAAAACTAATCAATTATCAAGCCAAGTAGGAGCACGCGTTTCAAAGGCGACGTATAAGGCTCCGTGTTTTTCTCGCCCGCGGATTAATTAAAATTTAACTACCCCATCACCCAATTGAAGATAAAAAAATTTGGCTATGTTCTAGTTAGGATTTTTCCATTGTTTTTACATGTCTAATTCACCATTTGGTAGTCGATTTTGAGTGCTCCAATTTTTTTTTCTTTCAACGAGAGTCCGTTGTATCCCCCTTTTCCCAAAAAAAAATACAAAAATATTTTTAATTTAAAAAAATCCCAAAACTCCAACAATATTTTATATTTTTTTTGTAATATCTAATATCTCCATATTGTCCGAAAATCCAAAAATATTTTTCATTTTATTTCCCATCATAAAAAAAAAAATCTTATTTTTCAAACTGTTCAAACACCCAAAAAAAAAAGCTTTAAAAAAGATTTTTTTTTCTTTCTCAAATTATTCAAAATGTCCAAAAAGATCTCCTTTTTCATTTTTTTTTAAAAAATACAAAAATATTTTCTTTCGTTATATTCAAAAACCAAAACCAAAAAAAATAATAATAAAAAATATTTTCTTTTATCTTGAAAAAAATAAGGCCTGTGATCAGTGTTTCTTCACCCTCAATCTTGTCACCTATATCCAACAAGATTAATGACTTAGTCTTGTTTGAGGTGATTTCCATCACCTATATTTTTTGTCGCCCCGTGTTTTCTTAGTTCTTATCTTTAGGGTGAGAATGTTTCAGTCCAGTTGAAGACAGTAAACTTAGCGCTATCGGGCGACAGCTTGTTGTTTTCGAGTATGAGTCTTATCTTGTTTGGGGGTGGTGTGTGTTTTACCATGCTTATAGACTTGTACGCATTTTTATCTCATTACTTATTCAGGTTTTATCTTGGATACATATGGTCCATGTCATTAGCGGTTGATTATGGTAATCTATTTCCTACCTTATGCTCTCAATTTTAAAAATACTTTTCCTTAACATCAAGGACGATATTCCTTTTTGTTTGGGGGTGGGGAATTTTATCAAAATCATACATTTTAAAAAAATCATAAACAATACTTTATTTTTAAAATTTTCATGCAGTTTTTGTCATCTCACTCATAGACGAGAATTTTCTATGATCCGTCTTTTATGTCTACGAATCAAGCTAGATGATAATTTTTCTAAATAGCTTATGTAATACATACCTAGGCATTTTTCACCATGAATTTCTACACTCAACAAAAAATCCGCACTTATCATGTTACTAAGGTTTAGAGTTGAAGAGTACTACAATTATAAAAAAAACTTATAGAGCACCAGTGGAGACTTTAACTTGTCAGATTCGTGCCTTTCACCTTTTCAATAGTTTTATGCAATCTCCGAGTCACAAGTTGATTCAATTTCCTTTGTGTTCGTACTTCATCGTTGTATGATCTCATTATTTTTTCTAACTTTTTGGCTTGATCACTGAGAACGACATCACTTTCGAGTTGTAAGAAACACGTGTCTTGAAGTTTGTTCCGATCACCAGACTTTTACCCATACACTAACCAATTTCCATTTATCCACATCTATACCCCTTTCATTTTTCATATCATCACCATATACCATACCTATTTAATACCATCCATTTTTCACCCACCATTTTGAAAAAGAGAAGAGTGTTAAGAGTATACATGAGAAAAACCTGTCATAAAGAGTGTTTGCATTTTTAGCAAATACTTCTCTCAAATTTCATTTAGATGGATAAAAATTTAGATACAAATCTATGTTGGGGTTATTTATAATTTGTAGTAGATTTATCTCATACATTTATGAGTATTTGGATGTTAAAAAAAAGAAGAAAAGTAAATTCAAAGAAAGAAAAAAAAAAAAAGTTGCAATCTAGTTCTTATGAAATAAAGACGTTTGTTCCTCATGTGCAGTAAACTCTTCTCAAACACCCATAAACATCCAAGTGTTTCCCCTAGATGTTCGAGAAAATTAAAGTCAACGTGGTGAATAACTCGACGTTCTCATTATAGTGATTATCATTCTTTCATGATATCGGTTTTCTTTCTAAATGTTCGTTCTTTCTTATATGTGTGTGAGACGTTAGACCTTTCTAACAATTACTCACATCCTCACACATAAGTGTGATATACTTTACCCAAATCTCGTGAGTTCATTTGTGAGAGATATATCCGTGAGATTTTTATGTTGAAGCATTGATTCCAAAAAGGTCATCTAGGAATTACTCTTATGATATTCAACCCATTTTGACTGATTCACCTCACACACATTGAGTTCTAGGAAAGATGTACCTTGAGTATTTACTTAGCTAAACCTTTTATACACTTCTAGCGTGGATTCCTCAAAATAGTTATCTCGTGATGGATTGTGCGGTTGTTCTATGTTGAATAAGAGATTGACTATCATTTTCAAATAAAGAATTTTGTGGGTATATTCCCTACAAACCCTCACGGGACAAATCGTCCCATAAGGCGACATATAGGTTTAACTACTTGTTGTACACGCTAAGTGCAATCACAAGTGCTCGCGAAAGTGACATACTTTTGATTTCTTATCTTTCTTTCTCTTTTTTTTTGCTCGAGGACTAGCAATGTTCTCCTTTGGGGTGGTGTGATAAGCACCTAAAAGTGTTAAAATAATACCCCCAATAGACGATTTTTAGTTGATAATTCTCGATAAAATTGATCTTATGCGATTATATGTCTATCTTGTAGGTCAAATGCATCTTGCGGAGTGTAAAGCATTAAATAAGGGAAAAATACAACAAAGATGTGATTAAAAGAGCCTAAACTTGTCCCGAACCAAGCCAGTATATCCTTAGCCTATCCTATACATGCCGAGTGTGTGTGCGTGGTACTATTATTTTTGTTATTTTTAATATATATATATATATATATATATATATATATATATATATATATATATATATATATATATATATATATATATATATATATATATAATAAAGTAGGAAACTTATGTATGTCATAAGCTTTGTTCATGATGTCATCAATATGATTTATTTCTTTAATACCTCTTTTACCCCTAAAAAATTTGAGTTCCCCCCTTTTTCTTCTCACAAATTAATTCCCCCTCTTTCACTTTAATTCAAATATAAGGGTAATTTCATAAACACACACCAAACCCACTTTAAACCCTACCTCTTATTCTCAAACTCACTCGTCCCCTCTTTCTCTCCATCTCTAGTGCCTCATGAACTGTAGAGTTTCTCCCTCTTCTCACATTTGTCATTCATGGATTCTACTTATTTTTTTGGAGGTAATTTCAATAAATTTTCAATAATCATAGTTTCTTCTTTTTTTCAGGTTATTTCATGGAGTATTTTTGGGTTCACTATTTGTGATCGAAGATTTTATTTCATTCACTCTCACATCAAGATTTAGATTTCTCCGTTCGATTGTATAATATTAGGGGTATATTCATTTCCATCTATTTTCATATGTATTTTTAGTTTGGGTTTGTTCATGTCCCCTAATATAGTTTGTTATCTATTTCTGATCTATTTTTGTTAGATTTTGATTATCTATTATGGGTTTTGTTTTGTCACCAATTTTGTTAGTTTCCTAGATGGTACGATGTTGATTATCTATTATGGGTTTTGTTTTGTCACTACTAGATAGTATGAATTTTTTTGTACCATGAATACCTTGTGTTTGATAAAATGACATAGTGATGAGGGTGATGATAAAATGAATGTGAATACCATGTCTTTATTTATTATTTGTTTACTGTTATATTCGGTTTGTGTTATTTACTAACTTATTTACATTGGATCTAAGGAAATAATATTACATTGTTTGACCATTCCTAAACTACTTGGTAGCTGTGACGATCTTAAATTTTCTGAATGAAAAGATAAATATTGTGTTGATGCTTGAGTTGGTAATAAGCTAAGGATTGTGTTTAATAGTTTATAGGGGTTTTAATTTTAGATTATGTACTTTTAGGACTTCTAATAATATTGATTATGGATATAGGACAACAAACATTTCGTTTCCATTTTTAGTCCCTATTTTCAAATTAAAGGGACACGTGGCATGCTGTGATTGGTTGACATTTTATGAAAATGGGTCCGCGCCATCGGCATTATTAAAAAATAGGGACTAAAACTATAAAGAAAATGTTTGTTATCCTATTTCCAAAATGCATATTACAATAGGTCCAAAATTTACAAAGCCCCTTTTAATTTTTAGGCCCTAATGATTCATTAATAGTTACTTTGTAAGTGTTACTGATTACTCTTTTTGAGACAATGTATTATTATTGAATAAAACCTCAGATCCGACTGTTTTTTTCTATCTTTTTATTTTTATTTTATCTGTTCATTTATTTCTTTTATATTAAAGTACCCCACGTCAAATTTACATTGAAATCGCGAGTTGAATCCATGTCGGGAGAAGAACTTGCTCGACATCTGGATCTCAAAAAGTTAGACGAAAGTGCTTACACATTCGAAGCTTTTTTGGCATATGACGAACTGGGTATTAAATTCAGTTCTTTATGTATTTCATTTAAGAATTGTTGGGAATAATATTTGTTAAAAACCTATTACACATTTCTTTCTTATTTTATGTATTTACGTGAAAGATTTGACCAACTACATATTTGTCGTGGTGCTGATAAATTTTTTCTTATGATTGTAGTGGCTTTGCTTTTTTCTGTCTTCAAGAACAATATTTAAGATTGTTTTTCTCTACTATTGGAAAATAACCTACTATTCAAGCATAATATTATAGTGCTCCTATTTAAAAATAACCTGCTATTCAAGAATAATATATAGTGCTCCTACAACACTCATATTTTTCTTGAATAACATGTTCTTAGTAATCTATGATTGTCGTGCTCCAATAACACTGATATTATTCTTGAATAGCAGGTTCTTAGTAATCTATAACACTCATATTGTTATGGTACTCCTATAATACTGTTCTTGAATAGAAGGTTCTTAGTAATCTATAATTGTAGTGGCTTCGCTTTTTGTTGTCTTCAAGAACAATATTTGAGTGTTATAAGAACAATAGCAGGATCTTTTCCCTCATTGCTCTAGAGAGCCTCGTTGCGTCACGTCGTGCTGGAAGATTTTAATTTCTTCCTTATCTTTAAAAATCATTTGATTTTCTGTAGTTTGTATTTGGCTACGATGTCTATAGTTTTCGCGTCACGCCGTGTTTTTAAAAATCACCTACTTTTCTACGTCACACCGTGTTGTTTCCTGACATTTATTTGTACAAGATGTAATAAAGTGGATAATTTTGACTTTAAATATAGAGTTAATTGTTGTGTTCTTTCCATTTTGCATTTGTTTCTTGACTGTCTGCCTATGGGGCGGCCTATTTTTTCTCCTGGTATGGTAGTAATCTTTTTGCTACTTTTATATCGAATTTTTTGCAGTAAATGTCAAGGAATTTGAAGTTCTTTATAGAGTCTATATTAGCTTAACATATACATATAAAAGATTTGATGTAGTTCATATTTCTTGAAGTTAACCACATTGCCTTGACAAGAAAAAATTAGTTATGGCTTTGCTTCATATTTTGACCATATAATTGAATTTCTTAGCTGAATATTATGTTCAGAAATTGTTCTTTAGATCTATATGGAAGGTAATGAGTAATGAGTTGTACATATTTAACGTTCCTAGCTTCATGGCATTGGAAATATTGGTTGTTGATCCAATTTGACCCAACACACCATGCGTTGAACATAGTAATACCAAAAAAATGAGTTGTATAAATTACAATTTACTAAAGATTGAGGGAATCTATTATAGCTTTATCGTTAGCACGTACATCCACTGACATTATTTTGTCGACATTTTCTCAATTCAAATTGCACTTCCTGTTCGAATTTCCCAAACTGGTTCATAAGCCAAAACAATTTTAGACCAGTTTGATCCTTTATCTGCAATTGCTTTTGTTTATGCAATAACTACAACCATTGGTGTAGTTATTACATTACTTTATTGTCATTCATAAGTGGCATAATGGACTGTTTTACATTCATGTTTCTGAAACAAAGCCATATTTGATTTAAAAAATTTTGGGTTAGTGCCTTGAACTCTCTATTTTGGTCCATTATTGCTGGTTTGACCTATAAGTCCCTCGATGGATTTCATCCTCAAAGAGAGTTTTGACCTCCTTGGTATGTTCATTAGGCTTTTACTTTTATTTGGGTTTAGTGTAATATGTATGTTTAGTTTATTTTTTTTTTGTTTTCATTTTGGTTTTAGAATGTTTGGGTTTGTTTTAAGTGTTTTCATATTCATTTTCAGATTTTTGTCTCTCCATCATATTCATTTTCATATTCGTGTTCCAAAAAAGGAGGAGAGATGTTAGGGCCTGAGTGCTGCTCCAACCCTCTGACAGTGAGGATAAGCAGTGGATCAGGATCAGGTTCAGGATCCGTCATACAACTGGGAGGCCTAAGCAGCTACGTTACCTGCCCCTCCCATTTTTAACTTGCTATCATTCTTACTTTCGACACTTTTGGTTATAAACCACCAAATTTAAGGAAGGTTGCTGACCAAGTTAAAACTACTAAGTTCTATGTAGCGGTACCTGATTTCCTTCATGGAGAGACCTATGATCCCGACTGCATTGAGAGGCCTCTGCCAATATGGCTAAAACTTCACTCATTAGAAAAAGGATTTGAAGATGCAAAACCAATTATTAAAGTTTTAAGAAGTAAAGGCATATCTGCAATTAGGGCCGCAGGATATTGTTGGGGTGCCAAGGTGGTTGTGGACTTCAAAAAGTCTGATCAAATTCATGTTTCAGTGTTTTTACACCCCTCCCTCATTACATTGGATGATATCAAAGAGGTCAAGGTGCCTATATCTATATTAGGAGCTGAGGTTAACCAATAACTCTAATGTGATGTTGGAAATATTCTTTATTTCTATAGCAGTCCAATCCCAGATCGACTTCTGTGAGAACTCGAAAAGGAAGTTTTTCGTGTTTATACAATCGTTGATTTCCCCATCGATGATGTTGTAAAGGTATTCCTTTATCTATATTTTAGTGATAAAATGTTTAGGTTGCGTGTTGTGGAGGGGATGGGAACTGTTGTGCATCTATATTACCTCTCAGCTTAGTTTTCAAAAACTTAGAATCAATATTTCTTCCCTAACTCAAGTATTATTTATTTTTCATCAACACCTTTGCAACAATATTACTAAATGAGTTGTTACTTTTTAATTTATTAGGGTTTTATAAAAGGCTTTTCACAACTTTTTTATGGGTGTGAGAGGTGAACCTATAAATTATTTCACATATATGTTGGTTTGAGATACATTTTTGTTAATGTCATATATTACTTTAGTCCATTTCTAATGCTATTCTAATACAATTACACTTAGGATCAGATATGAAAGTACCAAGAAGGGACTTTATGGATATCCTTCGAATGATTATTGGATCATTTGTTTAGTATAGATGTTTATAGGTTTTATTTAGGATTGTGACTTTCTTATCTTGAAGGCTTGTACTTGAATACTAATATATGGCTATTGATGATTTTTTTATTTTCTCCTTCAGGTAGCATGTTGACACTACATTGCTAGAACTCAAATAACTATCACGGGTGAAGATGTTGATCTCATGCCTTTCGTCCATGGAAATCATTTATAATTATGTTTTGTTTAGTAACAAAATATTTATTACAGAGAAATAAGTGACTTTTATTATAGAACACGTTCCAATGGAAGTTTTTTAATGTAACGATTATGGTTCTTTAAACGTAACTATTAGAATATTAAGCATCCAACATTTTTTTTACTTATATTTTAATTGCTCACTTGAATGGATGATTTTGTTTATACGAGTTCGAGAACAGAATATTAGTATTGTTGGATGTAATACCCCGTATTTTTATGCTATAGTAATTTGGGGGTTTGTTAAATTTAATGAGAGCGAATTATTTAATAAAAATCCGAAAATTAATTATGTTATAATTATTAACGTGACGAGAGTTAGTAATTATATAAAAATTGTCGAATATTACTAATGAGCATAGTAATATATGATATGGGTTATATTAAAGGTCACAAGTGAATGAAATGTCAATTTTGAGAATTTTAGTCGGGACGCGCCCGTGTCGTGTCGGGACTAATTATTGAGATATAAAAGTAAATATTTTATAAGTTGTTCGTATGGTCATTTTGAGTGCGCCAACGCGTTCGGAAGGGTCGAGATAGTCAGAAAAGTGTACCCGGGAGTTTAGTTTGGGTCTCGGGATGTTTTTAGGCTTAATTAGTGACCCGGGAGGGCATTTTGGTCATTTTACAATATAGGGTAATTAAACCCACGAATTTCATCCATCCTTAGCAGCCATTTAGGTCAGCCTTTTAGGGTTAGAACATTCAGAACCCTAGAACGGCCATTAGAGAAGAGAGGAGAGAGCTCTCAAGGTGATTCAAGGCCAAAAACACCACCATTTGCACCACCGTCACCACCAACGCGTAGATCGCGAGGAGGAGAACGCAACCACACCAATATCAGCAGGAAACCAGACCTCTGAAATCCCAGGCAAGTGTTTAACTTGCGTATTTTCGTTGGTGCAATATTCATATTAGTGTAAGAATGATTAGGAGTGTAATCTATGGAAGAAAACCCCAATTTTGATAGGGATTTGCATGTAGAAAACATTATAACCATATTCTGGAAATATTATGTGAAGTAGATGATTAACCCACGAATTTTTTATGATATGTTAGAAGGAAATTCTGGAGAAAACTGATTAGAACAAAAGTTAAGAAAACATTAGGGTTCTTGATGTTTAAATGAGATTTTGTATTGTTTAACCATGTTTAATGATGGATATACGCATGCTTAATGTTAAAAACATCTGGAAATATGTTATTATGTTTGTAGTAGGAGTTTTGGGACGATTAGTGTTGGGAAATATTGATTTGGGTGAAGAATTTTGGTAAAACTCGTAACTGCACTTCTGCAGGATTTCGCAGACCTGCTTGATCGATCGATCGAGCCTAGAGCTTCGATCGATCGAAGGTTCGATCGATCGAGCCCCAGACCTCAATCGATCGACCCTTCCTGGCAGACTCTTATTTCCCCTTGTTGAATTAATTGAACATGATTCATCGTGAAATAATTTTTGGGCTTTATGAATAAAATGTTTTGGGATATAGGAGAGACCAGTAGGACATATGATTAAGTGTTGAGAACTTTATTATGAGACGATAATTTTATCTTAAGGACAATTATTTATAGAACGAGGAAACTACGTAATTCAAGTGAGAGATTACGTCAAATACTTACGATAGTGAATAGACGTTTACCTACTGATTTTGCTACTTGGATGGATAGAATCCACGAGTGTCACGTAACTAGTGAGAAAACCCTTCGAGTTAAGGTTAGAGACGAAACCTTATACGTAATCATAATAATGGGAAATTAAGGATAAATGTTGTGACTATGGGTAACGGGAGGAACCTATATTAATATGATGAATGGGTATATTTATATGATTGTGTGTACATATATTATATACATGTGAAAAAAACGTACCCGCGCTACTTGCTATCCTTGAGGTTACCGCGCTGGGACGATCTTATCCTGTGTTGCTTTATGGGGGATATTGATTCGTACCCTAGAATATAGATATCCTAGGTACGGGCTGTCAGATTGATAGTCAAACGGTCCTAAGAGACGTGTGGGTATGTACTGACCTCTTGGACTTGGAATCTATGCTTCACCTCAACGTTGTTTTGTATATGTTAATACAGTTCGAGAGTGATTCCGAACTTGTATTTCCTTTTGTGTGAGCGATATGGGGATTGGATAGCAGAGTATGCCCGCACCATAGTTTAGTTGGGGTGCTGTTATATATATATATATATATATTATACGAGTAGTTAATATATATATGAGGTTATAAACTTTAAACTGCCTACTGTGATTTGATAAGTAGAATATGGATGTTGACGCAATAATAAATACTTGTTTTGTGAAAGTATGAGATGACACTGGGAAACTTTATAATTTAATGAAGCTAAAACGGGAGGAGTGCTACAAATTGAAAGTAACCTTTTTAAAAACGTTGACATTGTTCGGTTTTGAAAACTTATGAGTAAGTTAAGATAAACTAAATTATTTGGGAAGGTTAGTACGATAGGCGTGCACATTAGAAGAGAGGTGAGGATTCCTCAAGAGAGTGTCGAACTAATATGTTGTTGCATTGGCCTGTATCAAATTAAATTACTTGCTAAACAAATTTTAAATCATACACACTTTCGGGCTCTGACCCGTTTCTTCTCTCTCTCTTGTATATATATATGTATTATAGGTGCCCAGCCACAGGGGCGTCTTTCTTAGGATCTCTTCGAAGGAACGCGCTGCAGCTTAGGTGGGAGTTGCAGGTCTCTTGATTAGATGACTTCGTTCATTCAGATCCACTCTTAGCATTTTCATTCTGATGGGCATGTGTAGCCCTTTCCATTATTTCTTTATTCTGGGACATTGTTATTCCATTTATATCATAGTTTCGCTATTATGGGATTTTATTCAGGATGAACGTATTACTTTATATCTTCGCATGTTGACATTCCGTTGCTGGATGCTTTATATTAATTGGATTTTGTTCCAGGTTTATTGTGGTGTGAATCTTATTTATTGAAACTCTGTTAATAAATAAACAAATCTTTTTCTTTAAATAAAATTTGGAAAGTAATGTTTAAACTTGGTTTTGACACTTAGCTTAATTATCTAGGGTGTTAAATTGGAAAATTTATTTTTACGACAGCGATGCTAAGAATGAACCAAACTGTTCACCTTGATTTAATTTAATAAAGGAGTGATCACCCGGTATTTAATTAGGCGGGGTGTCACAGGTGGTATCAGAGCATCAGGTTCTAGTGTCCTTAGGATCTGTATGGCTTATTTCGCTTTCAGCTCAACGTTTTTGCTATAGAGCCCTATTTTTAGGATTGGTGTATTCCTGCTTTTACGTTTAAGTCTTCAGCTATTTGAGATCCGATGATAACTGTAGACTAATAAATTTTGTTCACGTTTCAGATGCCTCCGAGACGTGCTCCGAGAGATAGGCGTGCCCAGGCCGAGCAGCCAGCAGCTCCGGCACCAGGCACAATGAATGCTAATGAAGTAGCCGCCATAGTTGCTCAGGCGGTGAATGCCGCGATAGCAGTGATTCAGCAGGCTCCACCCCAGGTTCAGGCAGTGGCGCCAGTACCAGCACAACTTCCATCTTCATGGGAGAGGGTTCGGGATGCTTTTCAGAAAGCACATCCCCCTGAGTTTTCGGGTAGCTCCGATATTGTCACGGTCAGCCAATGGAAGAAAGACATCTAGTGGCATCTTCGCATGTATGAGTGCACCGAGGTACAAAAGTAGTTATTGGCTTCCTTTAAGCTGGTGGGAACCGCGTTGCAGTGGTGGGAGTCCACTACTACTTTGTAGGAGAGGGACACGATCCCTATTCAGATGTTCTGGGAGCGGTTTGACCGCAAGTACTTTCCACCCGCAGTGCAGACTGAGATGAGGCGAAAACTACTAAATCTGAAGCAAGATAATCTTACTGTAGCAGAGTATGAGGAGGAGTTCACGAGACTTCTCACCATTGTGCCAGATGAGGCACCTACTGAGGGCAAGAAGATTTTGTTGTTTGTCGACGGGTTGGCTTGGAGGATCCGTCAGCACCTTATTGGGAACTTGTCCCTGAGTACGTTCACTGATGTACTCAATGCAGCGTTACTACATTGCCAGGATCACCGCTTCCATCTACAGGGGAGCAAGAGAGCAGGAGAGTCCAGTCAGCAGGGCAGGACCGGGGGTAACGGTGCCGGTGGGGCACCATCTCATGGACAGACTCGTCAACACGAGCAGAGTTCCCATCAGGGGGACCCTGCTAAGCAATTCCGTTCGGTTGATTCTAGGCAGGGAAATGGGGGTTATAGGCAGGGCCAGCCTAATCAGCAGGGTCAGCACCGACAGCAGGGTCAGCAATAGGACCAGCAGGGCCAACAACGTGCACATCAGGGCAACAGGGTCAATGGCGTGGAGGCAACGGCCAGCAGGACCGTGGTCAGCAGGGACAGAGGGGAGATAATTTTAGAGGCCGGTGTTTTGTGTACGGAAAGCACGGCCATAAGCGTCAGGATTGCCCAGAAGGCGATAGGGCCCCACAGCAGCAGGGAGCCCGTAATGAGCCACAGAGGCCACTTTTTCCACCTGCCCTTCCAGATCCAGCCCAAGTGCCAGCCCTACCAGCCATTCCAGCAGCTCCAGTGAGCAGGGGCAGTTACAGTATGGACGTGTCTATAACGTCCACCAGGCAGCAGCTCCACAGGCACCACCCGCGATTGAGGGTACGTTTCCTATCCATGGTACTATGGGTCGGGTTTTATTTGATACGGGGGCCACGCATTGTTTCATAGCTACGCATTTTGCGAAGTCCTTAGGGTTGCTAGCCATAGCAGAGAGCACAGTGACGTGTGTAGACTCACCATTGGGGAGTGGGTCAATTATTTTCTTTATATGCCGAGGAGTGGGGATAGAGATCGGTAGCCTGGTATTACCTGCAGACATGTTAGTTTTAGACATGCATGAGCACGATGTGATTATCGGTATGGATTGGCTCGCAGCTTATAGAGCCATGATTGATTGTTTCAGTGGGAGCATTGTTTTTGCCATTCCAGGGCAGGAGATGTTTGTAGTGGCGATGCCTCGCCCAGAGGGAGGCTCGACCGCTCATTTGTATTATATAGAGGAGGATACCTCTAAGGAGGTTGTGATCCCTTTGGATTCGATCCCACTTGTTAGGGAGTATTCCGATGTATTTCAGGAAATACCAGGCCTACCCCCCAATCGAGAGATAGACTTTATTATAGACTTATTGCCAGATACGAGACCTATAGCACGCGCACCATACCGTATGGCTCCGGCAAAGATGCGAGAGCTACGAGATCAGATCGAGCAGCTGTTAGGTCAGGGCTTCATTCGCAGAAGTACCTCACCTTGGGGCGCTCCAGTTTTGTTTGTGAAGAAGAGAGATGGTTCACTGAGGTTGTGTGTGGACAACCGGGAATTGAACAAGGTCACGATACGGAATAAGTATCCGTTGCCTCGAATCGATGATCTATTCAACCAATTGAGGGGAGCGAATTTCTTTTCGAAAATAGATCTGAGGTTGGGGTACCATCAGTTACGTATTAGGGAGCAGGATGTTTCAAAGACTGCATTCTTGACGAGATATGGGTCTTATGAGTTCAGAGTGATGCCGTTTGGCCTCACTAATGCTCCAGCCGTGTTCATGGACTTAATGAATCGAGTGTTCAGAGAGTTCTTGGATCAGTTTGTCATTGTCTTCATAGATGACATCTTGATATATTCCCATTCCGAGGAGGAGCATGCCGAGAACTTGAGGCAGGTTCTTCAGACTCTGCGAGAGCATCAGTTGTATGCTAAGTACGAGAAGTGTGGATTCTGGTTGCGAGAGGTACAATTCTTGGGCCATGTTGTTTCTGAGCAAGGGATAGCAGTTGACCCGAGTAAGGTATCAGCAGTGAGGGAGTGGGGACAGCCCACGACACCGACAGAGGTACGTAGTTTCTTGGGGTTAGCCGGATACTACAGGAGATTTATTCGGGGATTCTCCAAGATAGCGGGTCCGTTGACGAATTTGACTCACAAAGGGATACCGTATGTTTGGGACGATGCTTGTCAATTAGCTTTCGACGAGATGAAAGACAAGCTTACTTCAGCACCAGTCCTTGCCTTACCGAAACCGGGTGTGGAGTACCTGGTTTACACTGATGCGTCTTTACGGGGACTTGGAGGAGTACTCCAGCAGGAGGAGAAGGCTATAGCTTTTGCTTCCCGCAAGCTTAAGCCGCATGAGAAGAATTACCCCACCCATGACCTGGAGTTAGCAGCGGTCGTCTTTGTATTGAGAATTTGGAGGCACTATCTATTGGGAGAGAAATTCCGTTTGTTCACAGACCATAAATCACTGCAGAACCTGTTCACTCAGCGAGAGATGAATATGCGTCAGCGCAGATGGTTAGAGTTTGTGAAAGATTACCAGTTCGATATACAGTATCATCCGGGGAAGGCCAACGTAGTTACTGATGCGTTGAGCCGTAGATCGGTAGAAGATGTAGCGGATATCTTGAAAGCAAAGTGGAAAGAACTGGGTCACCAAGATGTCGTAGCACGTTCTTTCATATCCGTGATGTCAGTCACACCCGAGATTGTTACGAGGGTGATACAGGCACAGACCACAGACCCGTTTTGCCAGGAGCAGATTGTGCGACTTTTAGCCGAGGGTGCTGAGTCCTATTCTGTTAGTTCTGATGGAGGTTTACGGTTTAATGGGAGATTAGTGGTTCCAGAAGGAGCGGAGCTACGACATGAAGTGATGACTCATTCTCATGGGTCCCGATTTACAGTACATCCAGGAGGCGATAAGATGTACCAGGACATGAGACGACAGTACTGGTGGAGTGGGATGAAGAAGGACATCGTCGAGTTTGTGTCCAAGTGTTCCACCTGCCAGCTGGTGAAGGTGGACCACCAGAAATCGTCAGGATTGCTTCAACCATTGGAAGTACCCGCGTGGAAGTGGGAGAGTATTTCCATGGACTTCATTACAGGGTTGCCTACATCATAGAGGGTCCACGATTCTATCTAGGTGATTGTAGACCGTTTGACCAAGGTGGCTCATTTTCTGCCGGTGCGGACAGATTATACCACGGGTCAGTATGCTCAGTTTTTCATCGGGGAGATTGTAAGATTACACGGGATGCCCCTGAATATTGTGTCCGATAGAGACAAGATTTTCGTGTCGCGTTTTTGGGAAAGCTTTCAGGAGGCTATGGGTACTGAGTTGAGGTTGATTTCATCTTATCACCCACAGACAGATGGACAGACAGAGCGTACTAATCAGATGTTAGAGGATATGCTACGCATGTGCGTTCTCGATTTTGGAGGAGGTTGGGAACCACACCTTCCACTGGAAGAGTTTGCTTATAATAACTCTTATCAGTTCACGATTGGTATGGCTCCATTTGAGGCTTTGTATGGCAGGCCTTATCGTTCCCCAACCTGTTGGCTTGAGGTGGGGGATAACAAGTTGCTAGGACTAGAGGTAATTCAGGAGACCTCTGTGAGGATTGAGATGATCAGGGGTCGCATTCGAGTAGCCCAGGACAGACAAAAGAGCTATGCCGATGCGAAACGGTTCTTCAGGGAGTTTAATGTGGGGGACCAAGTGTTACTGCGTGTGTCTCCTATGAAAGGAGTGATGAGGTTCGGGAAGAAGGGAAAGTTGGCTCCGAGGTACGTGGGACCATTTCCCATCATTGAGAGGATTGGGCCAGTTGCATACAGATTGGGACTGCCGGAACATTTACATCGCATTCATGATGTATTTCACATCTCGTCGTTGAGACGATACCTTCGAGATGATATGGCCCATACTCACATCGCGATAGAGGAGATCGACTTACAGCCTGATAGCTCTTACGAGGAGAGACCGGTGGCTATCCTAGACTTTAGTGAGAGGAGATTGAGGTCGAAGATAGTTCCACTTGTGTGGGTCCAGTGGGAACACCATAATGTGGAGGAATCCATTTGGAAGCGTGAGGGAGATATGCGCGAGAGATATTCAGATTTGTTCTTATCAGGTATACCTTATTTTTCGATTTTCGGGACGAAATTCCAATATTAGGGGGGAAGTATGTAATACCCCGTATTTTTATGCTATAGTAATTTGGGGGTTTTGTTAAATTTAATGAGAGTGAATTATTTAATAAAAATCCGTAAATTAATTATGTTATAATTATTAACGTGACGAGAGTTAGTAATTATATAAAAATTGTCGAATATTACTAATGAGCATAGTAATATATGATATGGGTTATATTAAAGGTCACAAGTGAATGAAATGTCAATTTTGAGAATTTTAGTCGGGACGCGCCCGTGTCGCGTCGGGACTAATTATTGAGATATAAAAGTAAATATTTTATAAGTTGTTCGTATGGTCGTTTTGATTGCGCCAACGCGTCCGGAAGGGTCGAGATAGTCAGAAAAGTGTACCCGGGAGTTTAGTTTGGGTCTCGGGATGTTTGTAGGCTTAATTAGTGACCCGGGAGGGCATTTTGGTCATTTTACAATATAGGTAATTAAACCCACGAATTTCAGCCATCCTTAGCAGCCATTTAGGTCAACCTTTTAGGGTTAGAACATTCAGAACCCTAGAACGGCCATTGGAGAAGAGAGGAGAGAGCTCTCAAGGTGATTCAAGGCCAAAAACACCACCATTTGCACCACCATCACCACCAACGCGTAGATCGCGAGGAGGAGAACGCAACCACACCAATATCAGCAGTAAACCAGACCTCTGAAATCCCAGGCAAGTGTTTAACTTGCGTATTTTCGTTGGTGCAATATTCATATTAGTGTAAGAATGATTAGGAGTGTAATCTATGGAAGAAAACCCCAATTTTGATAGGGATTTGCATGTAGAAAACATTATAACCATATTCTGGAAATATTATGTGAAGTAGATGATTAACCCATGAATTTTTTATGATATGTTAGAAGGAAATTCTGGAGAAAACTGATTAGAACAAAAGTTAAGAAAACATTAGGGTTCTTGATGTTTAAATGAGATTTTGTATTGTTTAACCATGTTTAATGATGGATATACGCATGCTTAATGTTAAAAACATCTGGAAATATGTTATTATGTTTGTAGTAGGAGTTTTGGGACGATTAGTGTTGGGAAATATTGATTTGGGTGAAGAATTTTGGTAAAACCCGTAACTGCACTTCTGCAGGATTTCGCAGACCTGCTTGATCGATCGATCGAGCCTAGAGCTTCGATCGATCGAAGGTTCGATCGATCGAGCCCCAGACCTCGATCGATCGACCCTTCCTGGCAGACTCTTATTTCCCCTTGTTGAATTAATTGAACATGATTCATCGTGAAATAATTTTTGGGCTTTATGAATAAAATGTTTTGGGATATAGGAAAGACCAGTAGGACATATGATTAAGTGTTGAGAACTTTATTATGAGACGATAATTTTATCTTAAGGACAATTATTTATAGAACGAGGAAACTACGTAATTCAAGTGAGAGATTACGTCAAATACTTACGATAGTGAATAGACGTTTACCTACTGATTTTGCTACTTGGATGGATAGAATCCACGAGTGTCACGTAACTAGTGAGAAAACCCTTCGAGTTAAGGTTAGAGACGAAACCTTATACGTAATCATAATAATGGGAAATTAAGGATAAATGTTGTGACTATGGGTAACGGGAGGAACCTATATTAATATGATGAATGGGTATATTTATATGATTGTGTGTACATATATTATATACATGTGAAAAAAACGTACCCGCGCTACTTGCTATCCTTGAGGTTACCGCGCTGGGACGATCTTATCCTGTGTTGCTTTATGGGGGATATTGATTCGTACCCTAGAATATAGATATCCTAGGTACGGGCTGTCAGATTGATAGTCAAACGGTCCTAAGAGACGTGTGGGTATGTACTGACCTCTTGGACTTGGAATCTATGCTTCACCTCAACGTTGTTTTGTATATGTTAATACAGTTCGAGAGTGATTCCGAACTTGTATTTCCTTTTGTGTGAGCGATATGGGGATTGGATAGCAGAGTATGCCCGCACCATAGTTTAGTTGGGGTGCTGTTATATATATATATATATATATTATACGAGTAGTTAATATATATATGAGGTTATAAACTTTAAACTGCCTACTGTGATTTGATAAGTAGAATATGGATGTTGACGCAATAATAAATACTTGTTTTGTGAAAGTATGAGATGACACTGGGAAACTTTATAATTTAATGAAGCTAAAACGGGAGGAGTGCTACAAATTGAAAGTAACCTTTTTAAAAACGTTGACATTGTTCGGTTTTGAAAACTTATGATTAAGTTAAGATAAACTAAATTATTTGGGAAGGTTAGTACGATAGGCGTGCACATTAGAAGAGAGGTGAGGATTCCTCAAGAGAGTGTCGAACTAATATGTTGTTGCATTGGCCTGTATCAAATTAAATTACTTGCTAAACAAATTTTAAATCATACACACTTTCGGGCTCTGACCCGTTTCTTCTCTCTCTCTTGTATATATATATGTATTATAGGTGCCCAGCCACAGGGGCGTCTTTCTTAGGATCTCTTCGAAGGAACGCGCTGCAGCTTAGGTGGGAGTTGCAGGTCTCTTGATTAGATGACTTCGTTCATTCAGATCCACTCTTAGCATTTTCATTCTGATGGGCATGTGTAGCCCTTTCCATTATTTCTTTATTCTGGGACATTGTTATTCCATTTATATCATAGTTTCGCTATTATGGGATTTTATTCAGGATGAACGTATTACTTTATATCTTCGCATGTTGACATTCCGTTGCTGGATGCTTTATATTAATTGGATTTTGTTCCAGGTTTATTGTGGTGTGAATCTTATTTATTGAAACTCTGTTAATAAATAAACAAATCTTTTTCTTTAAATAAAATTTGGAAAGTAATGTTTAAACTTGGTTTTGACACTTAGCTTAATTATCTAGGGTGTTAAATTGGAAAATTTATTTTTACGACAGCGATGCTAAGAATGAACCAAACTGTTCACCTTGATTTAATTTAATAAAGGAGTGATCACCCGGTATTTAATTAGGCGGGGTGTCACATTGGAATATTTTTCATTTGTTAAACAGGGTGGATAATCTTATAAATAGACAGGGAATCCGTTAGAAATACTGAGTATTGTTTTCACTCGCATTGGGGGCAAGTGAGACTAATCGTTGTTTGTCTGGACACATGATTATGAATTTGAATTACATACCATCAGTTTTGATGTTGTGGTATTTTTATTTTTTTAAATAGGGTGGATAGTCTTTTAGAGGCAAAATTTTGCCCAAAAATTTAAAATTATTTACAATTATTTGTGTCATATAAAAAAACCAACTTAAATTATACATGACTTAATACTTTGGAAAATTTTCTTCGTACCTTTAGGCACGGGCAATACATGAAATTTTCAGCGATTAGGTACTTTCAAAAATTTTGTTGTTTTGCGGTTAAGTACTTTGGAAATTTTCAGTGTGCCTTCAGGCACAGGTATACCCTAGTGTGTGGGGGGGGGGCATGTTGTCCATTTTTCTTGGCCCAGAGAATTAGCTAGACTAAGCCCTATCAAGAACAGGGAGAGTCCAACCCAAACTCCAAAGTCTCATAGATGGTTAAGTCAGCAGTGACCCATTCAACCCCTAAAAACTCTCAGGAGATATTATAGGGATTATGGGCCAACGTGGAGGTTCCCAACACCCCCACTCTACGAAGTTCACATGTATATACTGTACCCATGGCCCGGGGAAAAGGGTATGTAATCAGAAATACTCCCCTGGAGAAAAGAGAAATACGAACAAAGAGCACCACTGTGGACGTAGGCAATTTTCCGAACCACATATATCTTGTGTCGTGTGCGATTGTGACCATTCTCATTCTTATTCTTTATTTTTTCTGGTGATTGCATTTACTCATAATTTGTCTTGAGATTTATTATCACCACAATTGACGCCGTGTGTGGGAAGCGATTGTTCTTCCATTAAGAAAGCCTTCACCAACAAGAACCCAGAATGTCTGGTCACAACAGTAGTGCCCCTCTAGCAGGGTATATTCAAGAGAAACCTATCCCTCATAGGGTTAGATATGAAGTTCGACACTCAAACCCAAGTCCTCGCCCATAACTGTTGGCCTTAGAAGAAAGCCAGGGACCATATAGGTACACATAAGTCTCCAAGCTGATTGACGCCTATGAGGCAAGGCTCCAAGAGAAGGAGGAAGCCACTAGCAAGAAGGAAGATGAGAATGCTTGCCTCAAAAGGAGACTGGAGAAGATGGAGAGAGAACTCCATTACAGTACAAGGCAACGTCCTTATCGGACTCCTAGCCCTTTGGCGAGCAGATTTCACAGCTGAGGAAGGAGACCAAGACATGGATCTCAAAGAATTGAGGGACACATGTCAAATTACGGTTGGTTCTAGCAACTACAATCAGCTCGCCGTTATAAGAACCCATGCCAAAGGAACGACGATATATGAAATTAGGTCCGGAGAGAGATGGACCAACACCCAGCACATCGGGGTGCCAGATCGATAAGAGAGCTAGCCAAGTGAACTTTCAGGACCAAGATAAGGTCCCCTTTTTAAGGGAAATAAAGGAAGAGGAATCCCCCAAGAAGTTTACCATGCCCAGGTTCAAGATTCATGATGGGAAAACTGATCCCATCGACCATGTCCGACAATACAGGCATGCCATGACCCTTTGGAGCCACAAGGACACACTTATGTGCCAAATCTTCCCGTTGATGTTGCATGATGTGGCCTAAAAGTGGTTCGAGAAAACCCCCCACAAATCCATTAGGAACTTCGAGTGCCTGGCAGAGCTCTTTACAGCTCACTTCATTACCAGCAGTTACCATCCAAAGAGGATGGATGCTTTGTTTACAATGAAGAAAAAGCCCCAGGAGAACCTCAGAGAGTACGCGAAGAGGTATTGGGAGCTATTCAACGAGGTCGAGGAATTCTCGGAGTAGGTCACCGTTACATCCTTTAAGATTGGCTTAGCCAGATCCTGCCTCTTACACCAGCCCCTCACTAAGAAGGAGGCACAACCATCGACAAACTGATGGATCGTATTGAAAAATATGCCAAAGTTAAAGATGTGACTCAACTCAGTGCAGGAGAAAATGGTCGCTCTAAGGTCTTCGGTAAGTGGAGTGATAAGAATGAGGGTCAGAAGAATGGGGGCAAGAACGGCCCCAAGAATGGGAACAAGAGTGATGCTTCGAAGGCATATCTATAAGATTCTAACAAAGATCAAGGATGAACCGTTCATTAAGTGGCCCAAGAAAATGAGTGGAGACCCTTCCAAGCGGAATAACAAACTGAGATGTGCTTTCCATAAGGATGGAAGGCACAAAACCAAGCACTGCAAGGCCCTCAAGTCTTACCTTGAAGAGCTAGCTCGAGCTGGGGCACTTAAGAGAATTCGTGGAGAAAAAGGCAGAGAAGGTAGCTGTCAATGGACGTCAGAGGCCCGATAAAGTTCTCGAGGAAGACATTGGCCATGATCTCGCTGTAATTCATGGGGTGTCCAACCTCAAACAGATTTAGGGAAATTCGGTTTGGATGGAAGTGAAAAATCTTATGCCAGTAATGCAAGCTTTCGAGATTGATCCAGCCAAAATGCAAGTTGGGAAGAGTCGGCGAACAGAATATGTCAACTATAAGAAGAATATTGTGTTCACAGATGAGTAACTAATGGGAGTAAGAACCCCACATCATGATGCGCTAATCATTACACTCAGGACAACTAACTTTGATGTCGATATAGTCCTGTCAACGGGTCGGAGTCGGGTCGGGTTTAGGGAGATCCAAATACGTGTACTCAGGTCTTCATTGGGTTCGAGTTCGGGTCCGGGTCTTCATCGGATCTAAAATATTGGATCCATACCCAGATCCATTCGGGTATTTGAGTTTCGGGTTCGGGTTCGGGTCCGGGTCTGACCAAATATATACATTTATTTTATATTATCCCCCTTCTTTATTTTTTAATCTTAAATTAAAATATTTTGTAATGTATTATGGAATATTATTAGTATAAATAAAACATATATGATTTATATTTATTATATACATAAATATATATTTTTATATATATTACTTACATGTTATATTGATAAGATATATTTATAAATATATATAAATTTATAGTATATGTATATATATTTAAAAAATAATAATGTACAATTCGGGTCGGGTCTTTGGGTCCGGGTGTTTTATAAGATCCAGACCCTACCCATTTAATAAACGAGTCTTTGGGTATTCGGGTCTCGAGTCCAAAAAAATATGTTCAGACCCTATTATACGAATCGGGTCCGGGTCGGGTCCGGGTCCATACCCGACCTATTGACAAGCCTACGTCGATAGGTTGCTCGTCGACCAGGGTATCTCATCCGAAGTAATGTATCTCGACCTATTCAGGAAGTTGAAACTAAGTGTCGCCGACCTACCGGAAGCCACCGTTCCTCTAGTTGGCTTCGCGGGAAAAGTAACCATCCTCTTAGGAAAGATTATCCTGCCAGTAAGGTCAGGAAACATCTCGAAAATGATCGAATTTCTTGTAGTCGATATTGATTCACCCTACCAAGCGATCCTTGGGAGAGGATGGCTGCACACGATGAAGGACGTCCCCTCTACCTACCACCAGAAGCTCAAATGTGTGACTAAACGAGGAGTGGTGGAGATCCACGGAGATTAGGCGATGGAGAGAAAGTGCTTAATAGCATCCATCCGTCCCAAACTCGATAAGAAGGTTAAAGAAGTTAGAAGTAAGAACAAAGAGCAGAAGAGGCTAATGCCCTCCAAATAGCAACTAAGTTATGGGAGACCAGAAGTGGAGGAGACCAAGCTCCTCCCCTTTGAAAGAGTCAACGAGGACCTGGAGGAAGTCA
The DNA here is from genome assembly GCA_949130495.1 of Sambucus nigra. Classification (NCBI taxonomy): domain Eukaryota; kingdom Viridiplantae; phylum Streptophyta; class Magnoliopsida; order Dipsacales; family Adoxaceae; genus Sambucus; species Sambucus nigra. The sequence continues at coordinate 654,432,729 of OX422207.1, read as the reverse complement.
CAGCTAGTGACAGTCCGGATGAAAGAAAGTTCTTAATTGGAACATCACTTATCGACTGCGAAAAGAGAGAGTTGGTCACCCTGCTTCGAAGTAACCTAGACGTATTTGCATGGGATCCTTACGAGGGGCCCGAGATTGATCCTAATATCACTTATCATCGACTACACGTTGACCCAGATTTTAAACCAGTAGCACGAAAAGTTCCTCGAATCACTCCAGAAAAAGCCAAGGCAGTGGAAAAGGAAGTTGAAAAACTGTTGAACGCAGGATCCATATGGGAAGTCCAGTTCCCCAAGTGGTTGTCTAACCCAGTGGTTGTCCCTAAGAGCAATGAAAAGTGGAGAGTCTGCATCGATTTCACCGATCTCAACAAGGAATGCCCTAAAGACAACTTCCCCTCCCCAAATATTGATCAACTGGTGGATGCCACGACAGCACACAAAAGGATAAGATTCCTGGACGCATACTCCGGGCATCACTAAATCCCTTCGTACGAGCTAGATCAAGATAAAATAGTATTTATAACCATATTGGGTTATATGACTACAAGGTTATGCCCTTTGGGATAAAAAATGCAGGGGTAACATACCAACGATTGGTCACGAAGATGTTCAAAGACCAAATGGGAAGCACTATGGAGGTCTACATCGATGACATGCTCATTAAGATCAAGCTCAAAGATGACCACCCGTTTGACTTATTAAGGACCTTTGAAATCCTCAGGAAGTAATGAAGGAAGCTTAACACGAGTAAGTGTTAATTTGGTATCCAGTTAGGAAAATTCCTTGGGTACTTGGTCAGCAAGAGAGGTATTGAAGCCAAGCCTGGACCAAATCGATGCTATCAATAGGGTCCATCCCCCTCGAACTGTGAGAGACGTGTAGAAACTCATGGGAATGCTCGTCGCACTAAATTGGTTCATCTCAAAGTCTTCCGAAAGGTGCCAACCATTCTTCCAGTTATTAAAGAAAAGCAAGGACATGGAGTGGAATGAGGATTACTCGAGGGAATTGGAGGGGATTAAAGCTTACCTCAGCAAACCACCCTTGCTCGTAATCTCTTAAGATAATGATTCTCTATACCTTTACCTTCCATTATCCAGCCATGCTGTAAGTTCTGCACTGGTATGCATAAAAATGAGGATCCAGCACCCAGTCTATTATGCGAGAAAGACTATTTTGTACGCCTAATAGCGATACCTACCATTAGAGAAACTCGCCTGTGCACTAGTGGTAGGTTCAAGGAAATGAAAATACTACTTTGAAGCCCACTTCATCATTATACTTACATCCCACCCTCTTAAAGCAGTCAAGAGAAAATTAGACCTTTCAGGTAGACTATCAAAGTGTTCGGTCGAGCTTGGGTGATTTGACATTCAGTTCCAGCCGAGGGATTCCATCAAAGGGCAGGTCCTCATTGAATTTATAGGAGAAAATCCTTGAAACCAACCCCAGACTATTCAATAAAGTGAAGTTACCCCAATATCAGACATCTAGAGACTATTGGTTGATGGAGCCTCCAATTCCAAAAGGGCAGGAGTAGGCATCGTGCTGAAGATGCAATACTCGAGCAAGGAATCAGGCTTGGATTTGAAGCCTCCAACAAACATTGGGGGTAGGTCTCTAGATTTTCAAGCAATGAAAGAAGGGTAGTGGTGGTCGTACATGCAGAAAGATGCTGTAATCTATGATAAAAAATGCAAAAAGTGCCAACTTCACGCACCTATGGTTCACCAGTCGGCCAGCGACCTGAAGTCACTTACTATCCCATGGCCTTTCACCTAATGGGTTATGGACATCGTGGCCCCTATACCCACTGCATTCGATAATTGCAAATATGTATTGGTCGCAACAGACTATTTTACCAAATGGATAAAGGCAGCGCCACTGGTAAACATTAAAGACGCGAACATGATAAGATTTATATGGAGGAACATCGTAACTCTCTTTAGGATCCCTAGGACTATCATCACTAACAACAAAACCTAGTTCAAGAGTGGCTTCTTCCAGGGCTTCTGCACCAACCACGGGATTAGGCACTACTTCAGCTTTGTGGCATACTCTAAGAGCAACGGACAGGCTGAAGCTTCCAAAAAATAATGATTGATGGATTAAAAAACATTCGGAGTGAGCCAAGGGAGCATGGGTAAACGAGCTACCCCATATCTTGTGAGCCTACCCCACCACCCCAAGCCGAGCAACTAGAGAGACACCATTCGCACTTACGTATGGTATGGAGGTAATTATCCCCTTGAAAGTTGGCCTCCCTACCATAAGGTTCACTCTGATTGACCAAGGCTAGAACAATGTAGCATTGTTCACTGAACTTAACCTAGCCGAGGAATGAAGGGAATTAGCTCTAGTAAAACTAGCAATGTACCAGGAACAACTAGCAAAGCACTATAACAAAAAAGTCAACCCAAGAGCATTCTAGGTTAGGGACTACGTCCTAAGGAAAGTTCTTGGCAACACTGTAAAAACCATCAGATGGCAAGATAGGACCAAACTGGGAGGTGCCATTCAAGGTGATAAAAGACAACCTATAAGGAGCCTATCACTTAGAAACGCTGGAGGGAAGAAAGATGCCTAGATCTTGGAACGAAGCCAATTTGAAGAAATTTTACTTCTAGCTTTCTTTTTTTGAACTCAGTGTTGAATTTTTAATTCATCTCTGATTAATAAGATTTTTTGGCAATGGCATATTATGAAGTGTTAGTTTTTGCTCAACTTCATTATAATACATACACCCTTTCCAAGTTATAGGCTCCCCTCCAAACATGTGAAATTAAGATCATGATAAACTTATTAAAGTAGGGTCGGTGTGTAATGATCCTCCTCAGGCATTCGATAATTAACACGAATGACCTCCTAGCTTGATACTGGAATTATATAAAGCCCTACAGGGGACCCTTAGGCAATATGGCCAACCCAGGTTGGTCGCCAACATCATTTGGCTAAAAAATCATGCTCGAGTAGAATATCTGATACTAGGTGTATCCTTGCCATTGCATCACTTAGGCCTAAGGAAGTGTGATGACACAACCTAAAAGGTAAAGTAAGGCAGATTGGTACACTAAAAGCATACTGAACTAGGGGGATACTCACTCGAAAACTAACTCTGCTTAAGTCATATCTAGTCGACTGGAAGAGCCTAAGATAACTGAATGAAAGACTAACAGAGTAAGAAATAACACAATACATGTTTAGTCGAAAAATTGCCCAAAACATAAATATTTTATTACATCATTACATATACAAAGAGTTACATAGGCTAAGTAATTCAAACACTAATGAGGACCATGTCTTTGAGTGAGGTAGTCAACTACTTGCGCTATTTGACCATTATCTGGATGAGGAGTGAATTCCTCCTCAACTTTATTTGAACTCGGTTCTAGGAGTTATCTTGGGATCGTATCTATATGAACCCATCAATCATACCTTCTGAATGGGTTCAACATCAGAGTTAAGGGAGAGATCTCATGCCTATACCAGAGAACAGAGTTATAGGGAACTTACAACTCTCTGAGGGCACTCAATCACCCTCTTATAAAGGGTAACTCCTCAACATCCTTCAACTTCTTGGGAGCGTCAGTGTAACCCTAGTGATAGCCATCAGCCCACACCTGCCGAGGACCTTTCTTGAACAAGTGACTCAGTAAGGTGACATCTCTTTAAAGAACAATGACTATCACATACTCCCTGCGAACATCCCCCTGTAGCTGGGCAATCTCCATGACTGAACCACTATCACCAGTCCCAGTTCGCCGCCCAATCGATAAAGAGTAACCACATAAAACTTAAGGGGAAATGCGCGATGCATTCTCTCTAAGGCGCGAGACTTCTTTCATTAAAGCATCATTTTCTTGTTGAAGGATCTCTCTAACTTTATTGATCTCAGAATCATTCAAAGGCTTAGCCTTCAGAGCATCCATTTCTTCTTGAATAGAAGCACCGATCTCCTCCATCTCCTCAAGCCTATATTTTAGCTTGGCAACAAGCTCTAACTGGTCTTTATAATCCTGATTCCTCAATCTAAGAGACATGCAAATTTTTACAAAGGCACAACAAACTCGGTTACTCGCGTCGGCACCAAAAATTTGGCCTACGCGAGAGGAAGCAAGAATATATTCTTCAAGATCGATAAGCTACATATCGTACAAACGTTGAGAATGAATAAATCAGTATATGAAAAAGAATAGAACTTTATTTCATTAAAACAAAAATTATTCAATTACATCGACTAGAAGAAAAGGAGAATAACAAAAATATAAGAAATATAAAGTTCCCCTAAGAAGACTAGTTGGCAACCTCGATCTGCTCTGAGGATGATGGTTTCTTCCCCTTATTTGTAACAGCCTTATATGCACCTCCCTCGAATGGAACAATCACCATTCCATGATTAAGGGGAGCATCAACGGCAGTGGTTGGAATAGGTGAAGCATCTTCACTGGTAGTAGTAGGAGGCACGCCCTCTATAATAGGTTTCAGGACTGGGTCATGCTCGTCAAAGAAAGGAGAATCAATATCCACCTCAGCAGCAAGCAAAGCCCTATCCCAACCTTTCTTGAATTTGAAATGCCTGATGTAGCTGATTTGAGCCTCGGCATCTTCATATGTTACGAGCTACCCTGTATTGTAAGAGCTCTCCTTGATAGTGGAGGCCTTAGATTCCATTTTTTTTTATTTTCGCGGTGAGCTTTTTATACTCCTCAACCATCGCCAGCTTGCTCATGCAGACCAAGTCATAGGACTGTCTCAACTCCTCCAGCTCTTTAGATGACGCCTCTTTTGCTTTATTGACTTCAGCCAAGGCAGGGTCAGAAGACTTCTGAGCAGCACTGGCAGTCTTTAGGCTCTCCTCTAGCTCAACATTTTTCCTCACCTACTCATCACGGTTGCGATAGAGGACGGTGAAATCAGACAGAAACTGTAGGGAGAAGGAAAACATTAGTGAAGAAGGTATTGAAAATAAAATTGCAAGAGTAAAGAAGTAAAAATAGACTTACCAAGGCTAGTCCCTGGCTCACCTTTAGGGTCAACTAGTCGGTCCCTATACTTCACTAGAGCTACTCTCCTCCTCGTCTAATTGAATTGTCTCAACAACGACATCCTCTATGATATCGAGGTGAGGAATGTTATCAGTAGGTCGGGCGATGAACCTGGTCCCGATGTTCTTGTACTCTAAAAGAAACACAATTGATTGCGGATGTTCGCCCTCAGCTAAAGATTCCCTTATCTTACAAGCTTTTATCAGCTCAACAACTCGAATTTTTCAGAGAGCAAGTTTTGAAAAAGAAACAAAGAGGATATAAGAGAAGGAATAGACTAACAAGATATCAACAAGAAAAGCAAGAAAAATATGTACCTATATATTCCTCTACATAAAAGGGAATCGTAGGTCCCCTCTACCTAGTCCCCTCAGTCTGGCGAGGGAACTGCCAGTTCCTGGTAATAAAGCCCTCGTTCCAATAATCCTTATGGGAATCAGGTACATTGACTACCAACAACCTATCAGTACTCCTAGTTTTCAGATAGAGGAGACCAAAACTTGTTCGAGAAAAGGTATAGCAATAACAAATTTCAGCAAGACCTAAATTGGTGCCATAAAGTTGATTGATCCTATGAACACCGTTAATAATTTTCCAAATATTTGGAGAACATTGGGTAGGAACTATGTAAAAGTAACTAATGAAGTGAAAAAATAAACGATTTGAGGGAAAGGTTAGACCCCCTGAGACAATAGAAGAACATGAATCCAATGTACGTCCTTAATATCTCGAACATTGAGAGGAATAGAGGCACAGTCGATGTCAACCCAGTTGGGGATAGTATAGAATTTCCTAAACTCATCTACTAATCTATTACCTATTCTTGCCATAAATAAACCCTAGAAATGATAGAAAAGAAATTTTAATAGAAAATAAAAAAAAGAGGTTTGGAAAACTTACGAAGTGAAAATAAGCTTGGGACGACACAAGTCCACAAGCAGGGAAGATGGAAAGACAAGGAAAATCTTAGAGACGAAGGATGAAACCTGGAAGTGCAGAGACGAAGTAAGAAGCATAAAATATTTTGAGAGTGCAAAAACTTGTGAAGCGACATCCAATGGCTTCTTCAAACAGTTTTAAACCCCCTCAATGATAACACACGAAGAACAAAGTTGATCTTCCACCTTAATCTATGATGAAGAGATGTGTCGCTCCCCAGAGCATTGCTCAATTCACAAAAATGCCATAAGAGCTAGTATTTAAAATTATTGGGCCCAAATTTTGACCCAAAATTTTTAGTGGCAATTGTGGGTATCTCGTCCATTTATCTTGGACTAGAGAAGTAGCCAGACTAAGCCCTATCAAGAATAGTGAGAGTCCGGACGAAACTCCAAAGTCTCATAGATGGTTAAGTTAGCAGCGACCCATTCAACCCCTAAAAATTCTCAGGAGATATTCTAGGGATTATGGCCCAACGTGGAGATGCCTAACACCCCCACTCCCCGAAGTTCACATGTATATATTGTACCCCTGGCCCGAGGCAAAGGGTATGTAATCAGAAATACTCCCCTAGAGAAATGTGAAATACGAACAAAGAGCACCACCGTGGACGTAGGCAATTTGCCGAACGTCGTATATCTTGTGTCATGTGTGATTGTGACCATTCTCATTCTTGTTCTTTATTTTTTCTGGTGATTGCATTTACTTATAATCTGTGCTGAGATTTATTGTCACCACAATATATATATATATATATATATATATATCAGATTGTGTCATTTTCATTATTTTATTTTATTTTATATTTTTATATTTAGTGTTTTTTATTTATGTAAATATAATAGGTGTGCGTTTATTTTTCATTTAGTTTTTAATTTCTATTACTAGTTTAATTTTATTAATATTGTATTATATTTTAATTTTATTAGGTTAGGTTTATTAGTATTATTTTATTTCATTTTTTCTTTTATTTTTAGATTAGGAATTTGATTTTCTAGTTTTAATAGATTTTATATTTTCTTTAATTTTATTTTTAATTAGTTAGGATTTTAATTTTTAGTTTCTTATATTTTAGTAGATTTTTTTTAGTTTTAGTTTTATTTTTAGTTGACTCTTTGGAAGTTTTGTTTTTATTTTTTTATTAGGTGTACATGTTACACACACACACACACACTCCTTAATACTCAAGACCTCACTACATCCTAGTACCCCTACCTTCTTCTTCCTTACACCACCGACACATTATCTCTCTTCTCTCTTTCCTCCATAACCATAACCAAGAACCTTACCAACTCCTAACCCATAAAACCCACCTTGGCAAACCAGCTCCGTCCTTACCAACCCGAACCTGTCGGTGGCTGAAACCAACCTTCCACCCGAATCCTATACTCTCATCCTCAAAACTCGAAACCCACAATTAACCCATCGGACCTTCTTCTGAACCACCGACGACCACAATGCCATCTCCACACCCATCAAAACCACCTGACTCTGGTTGAAACTCCTAAACCCATCTTTACCAACATCGTCAGTGATCCTTTAATCCGACCACTACCTAAGCTACTTCGATCCTATGTATATTTTTACTGTATTTGTTGGTTCAAGGGAATTTTGATTGGAAAAAGATTTGGAACAACGATTAATTACACTAAGAAGCAAATTTGTCTTAATATCACTGAACACACAACTGACTTTGAGAGGCTTAGCAGGATGCCTGTCTTTGATAGGTTAGTAAAGAAAGGAACGCGAGCAGCCCTAGAGAAAATACAAAAGGAGAAGAGCTTAGGAGACAGGATCCAAGGAGGGAGAATGGATTTAGATATAATGCTAGAGCATCTTTCAGGTCCAAGAAAATTTGCTGAAGAGAAGGAATCTCCACCAAGAGTCATGGATGAGATGATCAGGTTACATTTTAGAAGAATCCCAACTATGGAGGGGATCAATCTAAAGGACAAAAGATCACCTAGGTGACCTCATCAAGATAAAAAAAACCACACCAAAGAGGATTTGTAATACCCTGATTTTTATTTTTATTTATATTTAATTATTCGTGTCAAAATAGCATTTTACGGACTATTTATAATTATCGCAACACTTACAACCCGACTCGTATGTATGCCCTGTATCATGAAAATAAGGTCAACACGATTATTCTATTGTTCGAAATAGATTATTTTTCATTATAGAATGAGTAGTAGAACGAGTTTAAAACATATTATTTTTAATTATTATTCGAATTAAAGTGTGTATAAATTAGTGTAATCCAATCGTAATGTTGACGTGAAAAAAACACAGAATCGTGTCCTACACACTCCAATACTAATTAATAGTGGACGAAATTTAAAAAATTATACCCCCAAAATTATAATTGAGTACCAAAAACACTGACTCGAATGATTATCCAACTGACTGTCATCTGACTACGCAACTTTGGAATACTATAAATAGATGCTAGTACCTACAAAATAAATTACGCCTCTTTCATTTTCATTTCAAACCAAAGAAATGGTCCAGTTGAGCCCTCTCTCCACCTTAGAGAATATTCGAGCAGAACCTCTGATCTTATACAAACCCCTCTCAAAACCGTGTTTATAAACCCATAAACCAATAAAAACCTCTAGCCAAAACCTCCTTACCCAAACGAATCCGAGCCTCCTTCTCTCCCTCTTTTGATCTGAACAATGTACCCTCACCTTCTCCCTCCTTTTTCTCCACTACTGACCACCTCCAGCCTCATCCTCTCTCTCCGACCCCCAATCGAACTGGGTTACCCCTTTTCCCTTATTTCTATCTTCATTTTTTTCTCCCTCATTTGTTGCCATGGGAACGAAGCTCTAAGCTTCTCTCTCTGTGTGTGTGTAAAGCACATTCCAAACCACCATTAGCCATGGTCGACGATCAAACCCCAAAATAGGGGTGTGTGAGTTGTTCCAACATTCGTTTTTTATATTCTTTTTTATGTATATGTTCAAACACCTAGAATCGTGAACTATTCCAACTCAATTTCGTTGGATTGTTGTTTGGGGGTAAAAACCCGGTAAAAACTCGGTTTGATTTTGTGTAGTTTAATTTCAAACTCGGTATTTTTTATTAGCACATATTAATTGGGATTTTTATTTTATTTTGACTCCCTATTTATACTCGGTTACATAAAAAATTCGTAAACACAAATCCCCAAACACATATGAGTAATCATATTTTTTCTAAAAAGGAGTATTTGACTCGATGTCATTTTTCAGTTAAAAATATATTTTATATTAGTTATAATATCAAACGACTCGAGGTTTTGTCGTCTTTATAACCAGATACTATATTACGAGTCATAATTATTAAAATTATAAGTATGTCGGTGTTGTACTATTGTGTTGATTAATTTTGAAAGTGGCATGACCACTATATTATTGTTGAAATAAATGGGGGAATTTTTAACCTTTTTCTGATTTTATTTTGTGTTAGGAATAATAAATAATCGTATTAATACATTCGAGAAATATAAATGAAATCCATAAATATAAACTTTTGTCAGATCAAAAGTAATATTTGACCGGGATAACATTTTATTTGAAAAGTAAAATTATATTTAAACAAATCGAATCATTTGATTCCCTTTAACGATTTTTCCAGAAATCTCTTACTATTTCAATACCGATATACTTGTTAGATATTTTGATCAATAAAAGAGAATTATTATTTTACTAATATAATTACTAAAATTGTGTGAGTTCGATTTTACAAATAAAACAAGTCATTGCCCTATTTCTCTGACCATTTCGAACATTTTACATATTAAACCCTCTATATAAATTATGATACGTATAAATTATCAGTTATTAATTAATGTAATATGTTTATATTATTCCGATCCATAAACTGAATATCATAGTTCGAATTATATACCGGATACATATTGAATAAATTTTATTTGTATTTACCGAATGTTGTACAATGTCATAAAACCTAAACAATTCTTCCCAAAACACTGATATAACCACTCTCGTTGGAACCCTCGATTACAAATTACTACTGGAATTAGAACGCAACTACGAAAGATCCCTAATTGACAACGTAAAGCTCGTAAACTATATGGAGTTTTTTCCTATCTTTTCAATAATATTCTTTGTGTATTTGACATACTGTTATTTATATCACTATGTGATAGCCCCTATTTAGTCTTAGTGTGTGCATGTTATTATACTACCATACTACATATTTTGTTAACCATCATCAGTATTTGAATTTATCACCAATATTGTAACTTAACCAAAGGATCAAATTTTAACCCTTGTCATCTAATAACTGGTATTATCTTTCATATTGATTCAGTTGCCCTAGAACTTTTGTGCTATTTTTACTATAAGCATCTGTATTAACTAGGAAGTAGACTGACTCATTATCTCATGAAACTTTCTACTTGGCCTACTTGTCTCAGAAGATCGAGAGCCGTGATTATTGCTACATACGTATGAGTGCCACTTAGCTAGTGTGCCTAGCGAGTTACTTTTCCCCAAAGGGTTTAGGTTGATTATTATTTGTTTTTTCAGATGGATTAACTATTTTTATACCCCTTTGTGAACTGGTAAGTATGAGATTATTATTTCAAAGATTATTAACTTTCTTACATATTCCATAACGTTTTTACCAAGAACCATTACATTTACTACAACATTGATTTCATTTATATAAAACTTAATGAACTGGTAAGTATGGGATCATTAGTTCAACTTTCTTTTCATGACCCTTAATGAGCTGGCAAGTAAGGGATTATCAGTTCATACTCTTTAATTTCATTTAATTGTTATTATGAAAAAAAATAGTTTATTCTGCTTTATTTATTTAAACACTGAATTCTATACACATTCCAAACTCTCTTTATATTTATACTTGTTATAGAATTGGTAGAGCCTATTCAACAATTTTACTGATTCATTTCCTTCTAGTTACTTTGCCCAGGTACCAATAGGAAATGACAAAAACTCAAGAATTATATGTAATAGCTTGAGATATATGGAGAAATCATAAAAGAATAAGCATTTTAAACTATAGTGTAAGACAATTTATCTTTCATAAATTCTTGATAAGCATAGTATGCATGGCTCAATTTTGATATAGTATTATTTGAAGGAAACATTTTCCCCTGAGAAATCAAGGGTTGACAAGTTGATATCAGAGCCAGGCTTAAGTTACCCTCTGTGGGACAAAAGTTAAGATTGATATTAGGATAGTTTATTAAAGTTATAAGGATAGTAAGGATGCGATGCTTAGACATGCATCGAGATTATTAATCATTAAGTTACATGATGATAATATGAGATAGTAGGGTATTTCCTAGGGAAATATTTTAAAGGATGGAAGTATAGTTTCAGGGTTAAGATGATTGTATGATTAGGAGAAATATTTTGGAAGTATAATGTTGAAATTTGTGATTTGAGATAGATATTTGAATTTTATTTGGAAAAAGTATTAAGAATTAAGGAATGTCAACAATGTGATTGAGAATTTAGAGATATACTAAGAAAATTATCTTAGGAAGGGATTGTCTACAATATACTCCACAAGTCTATATATATAGCACCATTTTGTTGTGTAACTTTTGATGATGATGATTTTGCAAATGAACAATTCTTAACTGATCTAAATAAGGTTAATAATAAACAACATAACTGCGTTCAATTTAATGAAGAATAGACTATTGTTGTTAACCTCGGTTCTAGTAGCCAACTGCGTGAGATTCGGATAGGGGCTACCCTTGATGAGCATGATTGGCCACAACTCGAAGAATTACTAAAGGAATTTGTGGATGTATTTGCATGGTCCTATGACAATATGCCCAGCATTAATCCTGAAATAGCTCAACATGAGATCCACACTCTTTTAGATTATAAGCCGATTAAACAAAAGTTGAGAAAGCTCCGCACTGAATGGTCGCTCAAAGTCAAAGAAGAGGTGGTCAAATGGATAAATGTAGGCTTCCTTCGTGTGATCGAATACCCCACATGGCTAGACAATATAATGCCTGTGCCGAAGTCAGGAGGGAAGGTTTGGATGTGTGTAGACTACCGGGACTTGAACAAAGCCTCTCCAAAGGATGATTATTCGCTACCCAATATCGACATGATTGTGGACAACACAACTAATAATGCTCTTAAGTCATTCATCGACGGGTTTGTCGGATACAATCAAATTAAAATGAACCCAGATCACCAAGAAAAAACCGCGTTCATCACCCCATGGGGAACCTTTCGCTACATTGTTATGCCATTTAGTCTCAAGAATGCTGGGGCTACCTATCAGAGGGCTTCCATGACCATCCTTCACGATCTAATTCACAAAGAAGTTTAGGTCTATGTGGATGATATGATTATTATATCCAAAACTAGAGAAGGTCATGTTCCCGCTCTTCGAAAGTTCTTCGAACGACTGCCACAGTATCAGATGAGACTAAATCCACAAAAATGCATCTTCGGTATTACAAAAGGAAAACTCTTGGGATTCATGGTTAGTGAGAAAGGGATAGAAGAAGATCCTGGCAAGCTAAAATCCATACTTGAGATGCCACCTCCCCGAACAGAGAAAGAAGTCCGAGGTTTCCTTGGGAAATTACAATACATCAGCCGGTTCATCAGCCAATTAACTTCCATCTGTGAACCTATTTTCAAACTACTATGAAGGATTTAACTAAGGTTTGGAATGAGGCATGCCAAGAAACTTTTTATCGAATCAAGCAATATCTGACCCAACCCCCGGTACTCATGCCACCACGGCCTGGTCTCCCTTTGATCCTATACCTAACCATAACCAACACTACAGCTGGGGCTTTGCTAGCCCAATACCTTGAAGATTATCACAAAAAAAAGCCATCTACTATGCCAGTTTCAAATTGGACGGATACGAAGTCAATTTCACTGCTTTGGAAAAGGTATGTGTCGCGCTTGTCTGGGTCACCCAAAAGTTACGACACTACATGCTCGCCTTCCCCATTAAACTTTTATACCGAATGGACCCCATCAAATACTTTCTTGAGAAGCTCTCCTTATCCAGTTGAATGAATCAATGGTTGATGCTCCTAGCCGAGTTCGATATCGTGTACGTCACATAGAAAGCCTTAAAAGGAAGAGTCATCTCTGACCACCTCGCTGATTACCCTATGGATGAAGCCGATGTCTGGATCTTCGAATTCCCAAATGAAAACATCCTCTGCACTGCCCATAACAATCTCTAGTGGAAAATTTTCTTTGACGGCGCTGCCAACGAAAAGGGATATGGCATTGGGATACTTCTGATTGCCCTAGATGACTCCACACTCCCATCGCCGTCAAATGGGATTTCCCTTGCACCAATAACATGACTAAATATGAGGCATGCACGGTAGGCCACAAAGTTTCTCTCACGAAAGGTATTCAATGCCTATATGTCTATGGGGATTCCTCCCTCATTATCGATCAAGTGCTCAAAAAATGGAGAGTCAAGGACGAGAAGCTCCAACCCTTCTATGCCCATTTAAAAGATCTAGCCTCCCAATTCCAAGATATCACCTTTCATTTCCTACCTCAAGAAAAGAATAACCTAGCCAATTCCCTTGATACCTTAGCCTCCATGGTTGACATGCCCGAAGGAATAACAATGACCCCCTTCCAGATTCAAAAGCAAGACGAACCAACCCATTGCCTCCATATTGAGCTCATCACCACAGAAGATCCCGAACTAGCCAATTGCTGGTACTATGATAGCTGGAACCTCCTCAAGCATGGTAGGTATCCTGAGGGTTCCAATAAGAAAGACTGGATGCCCAGTACATCATCTGTAACAAAGAACTACTCAAAAGGAACTTCACTGGAACTCATCTGCACTGTATGTAGGGACTGACATTGAAAAGATAATGCAGAAAATCCACAGGGGGAATGTGGTCCCCATATGAACGGTCACATGCTTCCCAAAAAGATCATCCGACAAGGCTACTACTGGACAACCATGACCCAGGATTGCACCGCCTATCTCCGAAGATGCCTAAAATGCCAACAGTTCTCCAACCTTCAGCATCTACCTCCGCAAGAATTATACAACATGACCTCTCCCTGGTTGTTCTCCACCTAGGGCATCGACATCATAGGGAAGGTTACACAGAAGGCTTCCAACGGGCATGAGTTCATCCTAGTTTTCATTGATTACTTCACCAAATGGGTCGAAGCTAAGGCATATGCAGTGCTGAACGCCAAGAAAATGGCCAAATTCATCAAGAAAAACATCATCTGCTGGTATGGGGTCCCGCACGAGATAGTATCAGATAATGGCTTGCAATTCGAAGTAGAAGTTACAAAAGTGGTCAACGAATATGGGATTCAGAGACACAAATATTCTCCCTATCAACCTTAAACCAATGGTGCAGTCGAAGCCGCCAATAAAAACCTCAAAGCCATCATCAGTAAGATGACCGAAAGCTGTCGAGATTGGGCCGATCGAATCCCCTATGCCCTCTGGGGCTACATGACTCAATCCGAACCTCTACTGGGGCTACTCCTTACTCTCTAGTCTATGGCATGGAAGTCTTACCCGTGGAGCCCTCGTTGTGCGTCATGCTTGAAAGCAAGGTCTGCGAAGAAAATTGGAGCCAAAATCGTCTCGATTTAAAGCTTTATACCACATACAAGGGTACCAACTTCGAATAGCGTGTTCATTCAACAAGAGAGTCAAGAACCTCGGTGTCCGAGAAAGGGATCTAGCCCTCAAAGGGATAATAGAACCCATCTAGGACCCCAGAGGGAAATTCAAGCCCAATTGGAGCGTCCCATACATTGTAAAGAAGATCTTGTCCGATGGTGCTTCCATGATCACTGACTTATATGGGGAGGAGATGGCTCGTCCAGTCAACCTGGACCGTTTCAAGAAATTTTACCCCTAGTCCAAAATCTCGGCGCGCTACAACTCTTCTCGTCTCCTTTCTATTCTTAAAATAAAAAAAATAAAAAAAATAAATAAATAAATAAATAATCTTCACTTACCTCTACCCAGAACTATGTGTGCCTGATCCTCTGCAAAAAACTATTTTCAAACAAATTAAAAAAAATTCAAAACCCAGAGGTACGTAGGCAGCTCATACACTTTACATGAGCACGGCCCTTTCCTTTTCTCAAAAACTGTTATTTTCTTATCTCCGAGAATGACAGTTCATTCTAACATGTATTTGAACAAAAGGATTATGTATGACTTAGCGATTGGTATAGATAATTCAAAAATAAAAAACTTATCAAAAGGAACAACTCGATGATAAAAAACTTATCTATTTCCCTTACAAGAAGTTACGGTACCAATTACATAAGAAAAGGAACGGATAACTCCCTTCCCCCTACTTTCCCAAAAAGTCAAATAAAACCCCCATATTTATTCCCCATTACAAAATAAACTCTCCAGGAGTCCTATCTACAACTACCATAGGATACCGCTCCGTCATCATCATCTGCATCCTGGGGTCCCCAAGCTTCCCCTGCCTGAATAGAGTGCCACAGGCGCTCCATGGATCGATAGGCTCAAACCAACTTCAAAAAAACCACCACACATCCCTCCATGGTATTAAATAAGACAAGCCACCTTTGTCCAGTATCCATAGCCAACATATTTATGACTACTATCCTCCACAACCACTTCATATAATCCCCAGGGATATGCCAAACTCTACCAACAGACTAAGAGGGACAGGTCGACGAACGCCGACTCTCCCGTAAAGAGCCAAGCCGCATGCGCGAACGCTCAATTAAATCTTCTACCGGAAAGAAATCTAGTGTCTGAGGTGGCGCGACTTGCTCCTAGACAAATTGATGCAGAAGCCTCCAAGGGAAATAGAAATAGGTTTGTCTCAGGCCAACCAACCGAATATACGGGTATTCTCCCAGCTCCAAAATAGGAAGAAATTGTCCCCACCAAGGCACTGACCATCACAGATTTAGAGCCCCATGCTCCACAAACCAGTTCTCCCATCTATCAATATCCAAACATCGATGATGAAATGATGCGAGAAGAAGTTGGGTACAACTGACAAAGGGAATTCCGGAGGAGTCACCAGGCGGAGTGTTTCAGACAACCACATGAACAGCATCACAGGCTACCCCTTAGAAAGTCAGAACGACCTTCTCGCCAGGCATCCAGGCCGTTTAAAGTCTCCGCCAGTATCACCGACGTAGGATTGCGATGGTATGACATCCATGAAGTAATGGCTGCAAGTTGTGGGTCCGCTAGCATTTCCCCAGTCACCAGCAGTAATTTTGATACTAAGCCCAAAACAATGTCTCCGGCAGATCCAACATCGCAAACCTCCTGCAAATGCACGGATTATAACACCGTCGAAAGGGAGATCGTTTCTCCAGTAACCAGTGGTTTGTCTGCCGAAGGCAAAATGCGAAGGTGCCCGGCCAATAAATCCCTGGGAGAATGGGAAAATTCAGGAAGAGCTACAGCAACACTGGGATTTATACCCAACATGGCAGAAAATTCCTCGTAGGTAGGATAGACTTCCTCGAAGCCAGAGAAGAATATATATTCTTCGGGGTACCAAAATTATACCGCCGCCATCAGCATGTTCCATTCTATGGGCGGACCGTGCCACAAAGAGACTCGACGCATATTGAAAGCATCGTAGTCGACATTATAAGAGCACATTGCTTTCAGGGCTTCGAGGTAGTTAGCAAATTCAATGCTACCAGGCAGAGCCATCTTGCAAGATTAAGGAATAGTAAGTAAGAGAGAATGTGGGAAGAGAAGAAAGTGAAAGTGTGAGGAAGAAAGACCCATCCTCACCCCTTTTTATACTTGGAAAACCCCTCACAAAAGACACAACCCCTACAAAAATCAGAGGGAATCTTGCCCAACAAGGTACCAAAGGCTGAAGAAGTCACTAATCAAAACTTTGAATTGATGGGATTGGACTTGACTATCGATAGGCAGGACAAGGGGCTTGTCGATTGACAACCCCCTATTTTTGGAAATTTTCCTTTTTCCTCTTTTGTCAAAATCAGAAACTCAAGAAAAAATAAATTGATATTCTCAACAGAATTTCAAACATCCCCTTCCACCCTTGTATAATTATTCATGTTTAAAACTTTCCTTAAAATCCCAAAAATATCTCTTTTTACGGTCTCAGCAGCAAAGTAAAAAAGCGCATGTGCATGCATTCATTCACCATTAACAAATGATAATAAAAAAATCCATTTGCATTGCATATATATATTTTTCTGTGTTACATCAAGTTTTCAGGATATAAAGAAAAGTCAGAAACAACGGGACACAACTCGAACCCACATTCTTTCTCTCTCTCTCTCCCCTTTCTCCTAAGAGCTTCCACCCCTATGACGCGCTCTCTTTCCTCTGCGACGAGATGATGCACCACGTCACCGAGCACCTCCCGTACCACCTCCAGCCTCACCCACAGGGAGAGATCCACCTCTATCTTCTCCCCATTGTAATCCATTCCTAATAACTGTTGCACGTCTATGAGAGTCACAGTCATCTCCCCAAAGCTGAAATGGAAGGTGTGGGTAGTATCTGACCATCTCTCCCCTAGAGCGCACAAGACTTCTATCGAATGGGGCGTCTCATCCAACGCAAACGCCAATCTCCCAAAACCCACTGATGATACCACCCAACGCACCACAGGCGGAAGATGCTCCCAAACATCCTTAAGCCTAGTCGTCCCATGGGCATGCATGTTCTTCAAAGAGACATCAGACTATCAAAAGAAAAATCTTGTCAGAATCCAAGAAAGAAAAAAGGAAATCACCAAACAAACGCTGAAAAATCATCAAAAAATTTCGTACAAAAAGGTCCCAGGAAATATCAGAAAGCCCTGAAAATTCCTCAGAAAATTCTTAAAAATCACAGGAAGGATTTAGAACATTTTCACCAAGGAAATTTCACACTCCCTCAAGCGGAACCCCTATTTCCCCAACGGAACTCTCAAGAGACAAGTGAATCCCCTCCCGGCAACGTCCCCGGATGATCTCTAAGGATCACCTCCTATACCCCAAAGGTCTCAAACCTCCGCGAGGAATACGTACAATACCTGGACCACCTAATCACTTCCCTAGTGGAGTTTATAGCATCAAATTTGCCTTTCCTCTGCAAAATCTCCAAAATCACAAGGATTTCCCGAGTTTTCGGCTCCCCAGCACAAATCAAGATCACAAGGTAATTTTACCTGCCAGAGTTCCCCGAGAACATCTCATCTCAAGCCCGCAAAATTGGCTTCGACCCGCAGAATTGGTCATCTCACCTTAAGCCCGCAGAATTGGGTTCAACCCGTAGAATTGGTCATCTCCACTTAAACCCGCAGAATTGTTCATCTCATCTTTAAGCCCTCAGAATTGGCTTTGACCCGCAGAATTGGTCATCTCACCTTAAGCCCGCAGAATTAGCTTCGACCCGTAGAATTGATCATCTCATCTTCAAGCCCTTAGAATTGGCTTTGACCCACATAATTGGTCATCTCACCTTAAGCCCGTAATATTATCTCCAACTCGCAGAATTGGTCATCTCATGCCCACAGAATTGGCTTTGACCCACAGAATTGGTCATCTCACCTTAAGCCCGCAGAATTTTGGCTTCGACTCACAGAATCAGTCATCTCAACTTAAGCTCGCAGAATTGGTCGTCTCACCCTAAGCCCGCAGAACTAGCTTTGACCCGTAGAATTGGTCATCTCAACTTAAGCCCACAGAATTGGTTTTGACCTGCAGAATTGGTCATCCTTATTTACTTATGTCCTCATAATCAACCTCGACCCGCAGAACTATTCATCCCCAGCACGCCCTAAGCTCGCAGAATTGGCTTCGACCCGCATAATTGGTCATCCTTGTTTCCTTAAATCCTCATAATCAATCTCAACCCTCTGAATTGGTCATTCTATTCCAAAGGCATCATGCGGTGTCTATTCGACGGCTATCGTTTGTTCCAAACTCACCCGTTAAGGGGATTTGTATACACCCCTTTCTATTACCCCCTAAACTCTCCTTAGGTCCCTAGAACCTCCCTTCATCACTGCAAACCCAGGTCATACCTCGAGTACCGACCTAGAGTCCATCGGACGCTCCCAGGCTCTATTTGATAAAAAAGTCAAACTCCTTGACCGAGACTAAAGGAATCATGAAAGGGCACCGAATGCCCTTTCCAACGGTTCATCCCGTGTGCGATTCTGACTTACCATGCGGACGAATGACCCATTTTCCCTCGAAACTCGATTAGGAGGCCACCGGGCGCTCCTCAGATCCATTTAACCTAATTCAAATCTGCAGCTCGACCGAGACCAAATTAATCTTTGAAAGTCATCAAAACCCTTTTCCAATAGTCCACCCCGTGCAAGATTCTGATTTACGGTTGAACGATCCATTTTACTCTGAAAGGTCATCGAATGCTTCTAGGACCCAGTTAACCAAAGTTAACTCCCCAAACCAGGTCAAACTCTTTGAAATGTCAAAGTACATCTCCCAACCTCTCCAACGTTCCACCCCGTGCGCGATTCTGACTTACTATACGGACGAATGGTCCGTTTGCGTCCGAAGTTTTTCCTTCCAAAGGATTGACGGTCATTTCTGAGCAATATTTGACCCAAAGTCAACTACTGAACTCGAGATCAGTCCAAAGGACTTTCTAAGGTCTCTGAATTACCTTTCCAACGGTTTACCCCGTGCACAATTCTGATCAACGGTTTGCGCTTTGCTACCGATTTTCCGATTTTCCAAAAAGCCTTGAAAGACACTGCCAAACGGCAGGTCCCAGATCCTGCCTACTGGCAGTGTGACTAAACACACCTGTTGATAGGTCAGACCAGGGATATGCCGATCGGTAATGACCTAGGCTATAAAAAGGATGGCATCACCTTATTGCAAAAGGGATCCCAGATATGAAAGACATCACTCTAAAAAAATCCCGAAAACCTCTCTCGAAGTTAGCGTGATTTTCACATCCAAATCCCTTTACAACCTTCACGTTTCATCATCATTTTCATCAAATTTGGTGATTTAACTACCCTCCATCATCATCTAAGTGCAAGGGCTGCTCTCCAACATTCAAGATGAAGCTCAAGATCTTCAAGAAGGTCCAATTTTCTCAAATCTCTCCTTAAATTCTCATAAATTCACATTAACTTGTTTTATTACTTATATCTTTTATTCTCTCATCTCACATATCCTAATATACTTTTTATTTAGTATTATTGCACATCTCTTATTTTCATACAAATAAAAACCCAAAAAACAAGAAAAAGAGGGTTTGCTCATAAATTCCAAACGGGAATTCTCACAATTTTCCTACACTTTTCTCACAACTAAAACACTTTTTTACACACACACACACAAATAAGAGAAGTCCCCGGTTGGATTTATGGGATAAATGCCACCCCTTCATTTTGCATGCGAACTACGTGGACTTTGATGCCTTTATAGGCTACATAGTCGTCTCGGGGTAAAACCCGAGACTCAAGTGTTGTTCTCACTTTTTCTCTCGTTTTCTATTTTCTCTAAACTCAACTCTCTTAGATTACATATATTTATATATGCATATATTTGTTCTTAGTGGCGTATTATTTCACGTAGGTTATCGTTCCATTATAACGATCAACGCAAGGATAATCACATAAATCCTATTTTTTAATATTATTTTTATGAACCTTCCTACGGATGACTTGATTTATCTCTTACATGATACAAGTCGAGGATTCCAATGTCCATTGTATATACACATGCACACATATCACGACGAAAATAAAGGAAAATAGCAAAAATCCATGAGAACCGTAAGGGCGGAATGGGTGCCTAACACGTTCCCATTTCGTAACTTAGCCTCCGGACCCTTTTCGAATCATTTTGGTTTCGTATGTATCAGTATGTCTTTGGATGCTATCCTTCGGAATGTCTCCCATTATTTTGTCTATTTTGAGTAAAATAGACTGGCAACTCCATCTCTCTACATTTTTCACCTTATCAATGACGTCGGCCGAAGCGCTCCCGAGAGGGATATGCGGGACCTAGGATCCTCACTCTCCCACCCACCGTGAGGATCGGGGATGGACACAATCCCCAACTAGGTGGACATTGAATGTTCCCCTGTTTCTCACAATGTTTGAGACATTAAGGGCGAGCATTGGATTCACATTTTCTTGTTGTCTCAGGGGGTATAATTTTTCCCCAAATCGCCTATTTTTACACTTCTTTAGGTATTTCTACATAGTCCCTGCCCAATATTTTCCAAACGTTTGGAAAATTGTTAATGATGTACATAAGATCAACCATCTCTATGGCACCAATTTAGGTCTCGCTGAAATCTACTATTGTTATACCTTTTCTCGAACAAGCTCGGGTCTCCTTTACCTAAAATCTAGGAGTCCTGATAGGGTATTGGCAGTCAATCTCCCTGATGCCCATAAGGATTATTGGCATGAAGGCTTTATCGCCAAAAACTGGAAGTTCCCTTCCCAGGACAAGTGGACTAGGTATAGGGGACCTACGATTCCCTTTTTAAGGAAGGAGTACGTAGGTAGATATTTTCTTATATTACTTATTAATTTCCTATTAGTGATTTCTTTCTCTTATGTCTTCTTTTTTCTTTTTCAACGAAGGTGAAGAACTTGGAACCCGCTTCCCATGAAATGTGAGATGATGAGATGATAAAATCTTGGAAGATAAGGGAACCTCTGGTTGACAACGAGCATCTGAGATCGACTGCTTTCCTTTTAGAGTACAGAAACACACGATCTAGCTTCATTTCTCGACAAGTTGATAGCATTCTTCACCTCGATATCCCAAAATAGGTCATTGCTGAGCCAATTCAGTTGGATGAGGAGGAGAGTAGCTCTGGTGAAGGTAGTGTAGGAGGTGACAGGGGTGGTAGTTGTAAAGCTGAGTCTGTTGAAGTTGAATCTAGTGAGGAAGAGTCAGGTAGTGAGAGGTCTTTCAAAGAATCTTCTAGCTCGGAGGCAGGTTCTGAAAGCTCTTGTGAGGAAGATATGGCTCCCCCTAGGAGGAATCTGATTAGGGATGACGATGATGATAATGTTTTTCTATCTCGCAAAATGAAAAGTAGAAGTCTGGACTGTAATACGCCGTATTTTTATGCTATATTAATTTGGGGATTTATTAAATTTAATGTGAATTAATTATTTAATAAAAATCCAGAAATTAATTATGTTATAATTATTAACGTGATGAGAGTTAGTAATTATGGGAAAATCTGTTGAATATTACTAATGAGCAAAGTAATATATAATAGTGGCGATATTAAATGTCACGAGTGAATAAAATGATAATTTTAGAAATTTGAGTCGGGACGCGCCCGTGTCGCGACTAAATATTGATAAATAAAAGTAAATATTTTATAAGTTGTTCGTATGGTCGTTTTGAGTGCGCCAACGCGTTCGTAAGGGTCGAGATAGTCCGAAAAGTATACCCGGGAGTTTGATTTGGGTCTCGGGGCGTTTTTAGGCCTAATTAGTACCCTAGGAGGGCATTTTAGTCATTTTGTATTTTTGAGTAATTAAACCCACGAAAATTAAAGGGGTTATATCAGATGTTTAGGTTATCTCCTAGGCAAGGTTCTAAAAAATGCGGGGCGTGACCAAGGCGTAGAGGTCAAGCCTTAAGCATTAGAAGCCTAGGCGGGCCTTGGCGTAAAAAGGCGTGAAAAGGCGTTTAGGCATTTTTAATATATTTTAATATTTTTTGACTATGACAAGGCTATTTAAAATACTAAATTGGTACATATCTTAAAATATGTTTAAATATTTGTAAATTAAAATACTATTTTTTTTAAAATACAAAAAAAAAACAAAAAAAATTCGTCTTTTCACGCCTTACTTCTAAAAAACTCGCGTTTTTTCACGCCTTACCCCCAAAAAACGCACGTTTTTCACGCCTTGCCCCAAAAACCGTTGACCATCGTTGACCACGCCTTGATCCACGCCTAAGGCCAAAACTTGGCGTATCTAAAAAGCCTCGCGCCTAGGCGCGCCTTGGCGCCGCCTAGGCGCGTTTTTTAGAACACTATAGATAACTCAAAACACTAGAACGACCATTGGAGAGGAGAGGAGAGAGCTCTCAAGGCATTCCAAGGCTCAAAACTCACCCGTTTGTACCGCCGCCACCGCCAACGCGTAGATCGAGAGACGGGGAACGCAACCACACCAAATTCATTACCAAACTAGATTTCTGAAAATCCCAGGCAAGTGTTTATCTTGCTTATTTCGTTGATGCATCATCCATATTAGTTTAGGAGTTATTAGGATGAGATTTATGAAAGAAAAAGCCAATTTGAGATGGGAAATTTTCATGTAGTGATGATTTATATGATATTCTGGAAACCCTTTGTCATGTAAAGGATTAAGAGTTTGATTAAGAAAAGAGTTCTAATCAGATATAAACACTAAATAAAAATTTATTCCGGACAATCGGACCGTTAGAATTGGATGAAATTTTACAGAGAATTAGATGAAGACGAGAGGAAGCTACAGAAAAAAATTCAGCTCGATCGGACCTTTCAATATTGTTTAATATTTTTTTTGCTAGACAGTTTTATGTTTTGAGGACTCTTAGAGATAATAAAAAATTCAATTAAAACTCCATTTTAATTCCGATTTCGAAACCGTTTGAAATTATCATCTTTGAAAATAAAATTCAAAATCCTTTAATGTAAGGCAAAATCTATATTTTTGGGATATTTTGCATAAGGGATAATGTAAGTATATATTAAAGGGGAGAGACACGTAAGAGAGAGTTACGTTGGAACATAAATTGATATCTACTGAATTGTACATTTGGAAGAATAGAGTCCATGAGGGTTATGTAGTAAGTTGGAAAAACCCTTCGAATTAAAGTTAGAAACGAACCATTATACTTGATAAATAATAATGGAAAAATAAGGATAAATGTTGTGAATGTGGGTTGTTGGATAAACCTAAATTGATATAATAAAAGTGGTATATTTATATGATTGTGTATGCATATATTATATACTTGTGAAAATCATGCCCGCGCTACTTGCTATCCCTGAGGTTTCCACGCTGGGATGATCTCATCTCGTGTGCCTTATGGGGGATATTGACTCGTACCCTAGAAGATAGAAATCCTAGGTACAGGCTATCGAATCGGTAGTCACGGTCCTAAGAGACGTGAGGGTATGTACTGACCTCTTGGATTTGGAAACTATGCTTCGCCTCAATATTGTTTGTGTATGTATTTATACAGTTCGAGAGTGATTACGAACTTGTATTCCCTTTAGTACGATTGATACGGGGATTGGATAGCAAAGTATGCCCGCACCATAATGTTTATGTGGGGTGCTGTTAGAATATATATATTATACGAGTATTTAATATATATATGAACTTATGAAATTTGGGAAACTGCCTACTGTGTTATGGTAAGTGAGACATGTATAATGACTCAAATTGGAAATACTTGTTTTGAAAAGTATAGTATGATATTGAAAAACTTTATGAATCAATAAAGTTAAAATGAGCGTTTTGTACTAAATGAAATTTTCCTTTTAAACCATGATGTTGTTAAATCTTAAATCTTGAGAGTCACCTAAGATAAGTTAAATCCTTAGGGAAAGATAGTGTGATATATGATGAGATAGACCATTGGGAAGGTTAGTGCGATAGGAGTGCACATTAGTGTGACACCCCGACTAATTAAATACCGGGTAGCTACTCCTTTATTAAATCAATACAAAATGCCAAGTTGGTTCAGTTAATAGCATCACTGTCGAAACCATTTTAATAATTACTAACCACCTAGTATTTGAAAAGTAAGTTGCCAAATTTTAAGTTAAGTCTGATTAACATGCAATAAAAGAATAATGGAATAACAACATAATCCATTCACCATAACGAAGTAATGAAATAACCAACAATTAAATATAAGTCCAGAGGAAAAACTCCTCACAACAGTCCCACAACTGAAAATAATAAGACAAGTCTGAATCCTAAATTAATTACATGCCAGAAGTCTGAATAACGGAAATAAATGAAATGTCTCTAAAAGAAATGGGCGACATGCCCTACAACTGATAAATGATGAATATAGAGTCAAGATAGATGAAGCGTCTACAACCAAAGTCCTGTAACTTCCACAAACAGCTACAGCTCGTCACCTGAATGAGGATCCTAAGCATGGTGTCCTTGTGGCTGGGCACCTAAAATGGTTTTTACAAAAATAGATTTGAAAGAAAATGGGTCGGAGCCCGAAAGTGGAAATCATTTTAAAAACAGCAAGTGTTTTAATAACATTAAAACATTAAATGCAAAATACATGTTAGGACGTGCACTCACATGAAATTCTCACCTCTCGACTACATGTGCACTCCTAACGTACCGTACCCATCTAAATGACATACATATCTAACCAAACCGTAATAAGTTCTACCCCTTACTACTCGATTTCCATATTACATTCTAGCGTTATCAAATAAATAGAGGGCTATACTTAAACTCAGATTCTCAATTTGTAATACAATTCACTATCGGTTAACCCGTTATGTTTTCTCAAAACATTACCATAATTATATTCACAATACCAACATGAAAGTTCCCATTAATTAAGTGTATATTATTCACGTCATAAATATACAATACAAGCACCCCGAGACTAAGCTGCGGTGCACACATACTCTGCTATCCATCCCGGTACATCACGTACATAAGGATCACGCATTCCGAATCTCTCAGGAATCATTCTCAGATAACAACATCACAAATAATGGAGGCGAACACAGTCACATCACATGGGTCATGCACATACCTGCGCTCCTACGATCAGTAGACTTATTAACATCCCAATAAGTCCTTCTATGACCTATGTTCATCGAGGTACCAATCTAAATCCGGGCAACACAAGGATAAGAAGGCCCTAAGCGAACGTAAACCTCCCATGATAGCAAGTATGGTAGGTATGTCATACACATAAAATCATATACATATACTAAGTATGCACACTTCTTAGTAATCACTATACTTTTATTTGTGGTACACTTCTCATTCTCGTACCGACATATAATACTACGCAATTTATATGTTCCCAGTTAATATAAATATTTAGGCCGTCAAGTTCTCGCATCGAAATATACGCTCACGTCCCACCTCATAATTTCCCTTAGGTTCAAACTACACTTCTAGGTTTTACTCCTCATTATATCCCAAATATCCCAAATACTTTAATTAATCCACAAGGAAGTATTAACTCTACTTATAAACAAGGTTACGGGACACTCGGGATCAAAACAGGCTAAAAAGCCTAAACTGTCAGCTCGTTAGAAGTCTCGTTCGAACGAGGTTGTTCGAACGAGAGTTCGTTCGAACGAAGTGGGCTTTCTAACGAGGTCTCGTTTGAACGAAATCATCGAACGAAATTCACTCTCGTTAGAAGTCAAAGGTCAACTCATTAGAAGCTTGTTCGAACGAGCTCGTTCGAACGACCTGGGCAGGTCTTCTAACGAGTGGCCAGTTTCGAGCCCAGATTTTCTTAATCTCGTTTTTCCAACTTCTCTTCAACTCTAACCTCATCTAAACATCAATCCAACAATAGTTCATGGGTTCTAATCATTCCTAAACATACTTAGGTCATATACTAACGTATTTTGTGGGATTAATTCATCCTAAATCTCATCCACATATCAAATCTCTACATATTTTTCCCAAATCTCAAGAACATGAACCCTAGAAATTAAATTCCTCCATTGACATAAACAAATCCGTTTTTATGGTATAAAAGATTTATTTTTCTCTGACTAATCATCCTAACATTGTTCTACATGCAATCTCCTCATAAAATTATAAATTTCTACATCCAATTCAATGGGTTTTATCATTCTCCAAGAACAATGAAATTTTATAAATCTCCTACGCATGGAAGAAGCATTCTTTGCAAAATATGTAATTAAACCACTTGCCTTATGTGTATCTCTGAATTTGATGATGGATTGATGAGCAATTCTCTCTCTCTCTCTACAGAATTCTCCTCTCTTCTCTCTCTACAAGCCTTCTTCTCCAAAGACAATGGTGGCTAGGGTTTTGCCTTAGGAACTCTTTTGGAACAAATTCTAATAACCCCCGTAGCCCATTAAGTCCTAAGATGTGGTTAGTGGGTTTAGTGGGTAATTACCAAGTCAGCTTTTTAATTCCCAATTTTCGTAGGTTTTAATTCCCAAAAATTCAAAATTACCAAACTACCCTTATACGTTGTCGGCATTGCCTAAAAATGCACCGGGATCCAAACTAAACCCCCGGCTAGTATTTTTTGACTATTTCGACCCTTCCGGACGCCTTGGCGCACTCAAAATGACCATACGATTTATAAAAATAAAATTCACTTTTTAATTATCATAATTATATTCCATGACGCGACTGTCACACGCGTCTCAACAAGATTTCCAAATTGCCGTATTTCATCTCACGACAAATTTCATAGTTCAATATTCATATATAGTCGTATATACACATTATAATCAAATACCAACTCGCATCTCGTTAGTATTTTTATCCGGATTAATTTCCAATTAATACTCATTTAATTCATTTAATCCCATAAATAAATATCACAAAAATACGTGGTATTACATACTTCCCCCCTAATAACTGAATTTCGTCCCGAAATTCGGAACTAGAAAGTACCTGGTAAGAACAACTATGGATAACATTCGCGCATCTCATCCTCACGCTCCCATGTGGACTCCTCGACATTGTGATGTCTCCACTGGACACGTACCAATGGAACTATCTTTGACCGCAGTTTCCGCTCACTTCGGTCCAAAATAGCAATCGGCCCCTCCTCGTAGGAACTATCAGGCTGGAGATCGATGTCCTCCAAAGTAATGTGAGAATGAGCCAAATCGTCTCGAAGATATTTCCTTAGCGAGGAAATATGAAACACATCGTGAATCCGATGCAAATGCTCCGGTAATCCAAGCCTATACGCAACCGGTCCAATCCGCTCAATAATAGGAAATGGTCCCACATATTTCGGTGCCAACTTCCCTTTCTTCCTGAAATGCATAATCCCTTTCATAGGAGATACTCTGAGAAAAACCTGGTCTCCCACTTGGAACTCCCTGAAGAACCTCTTCGCATCAGCATAGCTCTTCTGCCGATCCTGAGCTACTCGAATGCGACTCCGAATCAATTCTATCCTCGTCGAAGTATCCTGAATCACTTTTGGCCCAAGTAGTTTGTTGTCCCCCACCTCCAACCAACATGCTGGGGAACGACAAGGTCTACCGTACAACGCCTCGAATGGAGCCATGCCAATAGTGAACTGGTAGGAGTTGTTTTAAGCAAACTCCACCAGTGGAAGATACTGCTCCCACCCACCTTCGAAATCAATGATGCACATATGTAGCATGTCCTTTAACATCTGGTTTGTACGCTCAGTTTTCCCATCGGTCTGCGGGTGATACGCCGTACTCAATCGCAATTCCGTGCCCATAGCCTCCTAAAAACTCTCCAAAAATCGTGAAACAAATATCTTATCTCGGTCAGACACGATATTTAGGGGCACACCGTGAAGTCTCACTATCTCTTAAATAAAGAGCTGGGCATACTGTCCCGTAGTGTAGTCTGTCCTTACGGGTAGAAAATGAGCGACTTTGGTCAACCTGTCCACAATTACCCAAATGGAGTCGTGACCTCTTTGCGACATAGGTAACCCCGTGATAAAATCCATGGATATGCTCTCCCACATCCACATCGGGACCTCCAATGGCTGTAGAAGTCCTGCCAGTCTCTGATGATCCACTTTTTACTAGCTGACAAGTGGCGCATTTAGAAACAAACACGGCAATATCTCTCTTCATCCCGCTCCACCAATACTGTCGTCTCATGTCCTGGTACATTTTGTCCCCTCCGGGATGTACTGCGAACCGTGAGCCATGCGACTCTGCCATCACCTCGTGGCACAATTCCTCCCCTTCCGGAACTACCAATCTCTCATTGAAGCGTAATTCCCCGTCTGAGCTAACGGTATAGGACTCGGCTCCCTCTGCTAGTAATCGAACTATCTGCTCCTGACAGAACGAGTCATTTGCCAGTGCCCTTACTACCTTCATGACAATCTGAGGTGTAACGGTCATCACAGACATGAAAGATCAGGCCACTACATCCTAGTGTCCCAACTCCTTCCACTTGGCCTTCCACACCCCCGCCACCTCATCTACTGGCCTACAGCTCAACGCGTATGCTGCCACGTTAGCCTTCCCCGGGTGATATTGGATATCAAACTGATAATCCTTCACAAACTCAAGCCACCTTCGCTGCCGCATATTCAACTCCTTTTGCGTGAATAGGTACTGTAAGGACTTGTGGTCCGTGAACAATCGAAAATTTTCCCCCAAAAGGTAATGTCTCCAAATCCGAAGGGCAAATACAACTTCCGCCAAGTCCAAGTCATGAGTGGGGTAATTCTTCTCATGAGGCTTTAGCTTACGGGAAGCATAAGCTATGGCCTGACTCTCCTGCTCTAATACACCTCCAAGTCCTTGTAAGGACGCATCGGTGTAGACTAGATACTCAACTCCCGGTCTCGGCAATGCTAACATAGGTGCTGAGGTCAACTTATCCTTCAACTCGTTAAATGCCAACTGACAGGCATCATTCCAGATGAATGGCACACCCTTACGAGTCAGATGTGTCAAAGGACCCGCTATCTTCGAAAATCCCCGAATGAATCTCCTGTAGTATCCTGCTAGGCCCAAGAAACTGCGAATCTCAGTCGGTGTCGTGGGTTGTCCCCACTCCCTTACCACGGATACCTTCCCCGGATCAACAGATATCCCCCGGTCGGAAATAATGTGTCCCTAAAACTGAAACTCCTTTAGCCAAAACCCACACTTCTCATACTTTGCATACAACTCGTTCTGACTTAGCGTCTGCAAAACTTGCCTCAAATGCTCGGCGTGCTCCTCCTCTGTCTGGGAGTAAACCAGAATATCATCAATAAAGACAATGACAAACTGGTCTAGGAAATATCTGAACACCCTATTCATTAAGTCCATAAACACGGCTGGAGCATTGGTCAAACCAAAAGGCATAACCCGAAACTCATAAGATCCATATCTCGATAAGAATGCAGTCTTCGAGACATCTTCTTCCCTGATACGCAACTGATGGTATCCTGATTGCAAATCAATCTTTGAGAAGAAAGAAACTCCTCTCAGCTGGTCGAATAGGTCATCGATTCGAGGCAACGGATACTTATTCCGTATCGTGACCTTATTCAACTCTCGATAATCCACACACAATCTCAGTGAATCATCTCTCTTCTTCACGAACAACACAGGGGCACCCCACGGCGAAGTACTCCTCCGTATAAACCCCTGTCCCAACAACTGCTCAATCTGATCTCGTAGCTCTCGCATCTCAGCTGGAGCCATACGGTACGGTGCGCGTGCTATCGGTCTCATATCTGGTAATAAGTCTATGACAAAGTCTATCTCACGACTGGGGGGTAGGCCTGGTATCTCCTGAAACACATCGGAATACAATCTAAAGGAATCACAACCTCCTTAGAGGTATCCTCCTCTATGTAATACAAATGAGCGGTCGAGCCTCCCTCTGGGCGAGGCATCGCCACTACAAACATCTCTTGCCCCGGAATGGCAAAAATAATGCTCCCATCGAAGAAATCAATCATGTCTCTATAATCCGCGAGCCAATCCATACCGATAATCACATCGTGCACATGCATATCTAATACCAACATATCTGCAAGTAATACCAGACTACCAATCTCTACTCCCACTCCCCGGCATATAAAGAAAATAAGTGACCCACTCCCCAATGGTGAGTCTACACACGTCACTGTGCTCTCTGTTGTGGCTAACAACCCTAAGGCTTTAGCAAAATGTGTAGCTATAAAGCAATGCGTTGCCCCCGTATCAAACAAAACCCGACCCATAGTACCATGGATAGGAAACATACCCTCAATAGCGGGTGGTGCCTGTGGAGCTGTTACCTGGTGGACGTTATAGACACGTCCATACTGTAACTGCCCCTGTTGCACAGGAACTGCTGGAATGGCTGGTAATGCTGGCACCTGGGCTGGAGCTGGGAGCGCAGGTGGAAAAAGTGGCCTCTGTGGCTCATGTCGAGCACCCTGCTGCTGCTGCGGGGCCCTGTCCCTATCAGGACAGTCCTGGCGTTTATGGCCAGTCTTGCCACAAACAAAACACTTTCCCGGGAAGTTCCCCCCTCTCTGTCCCTGCTTCCCCCGGCCCTGGTGGCCGTTACCATTCCTCCACTGGCCCTGCTGAAATTGCTGTTGACCATTCTGACCCTGCTGGTTCTGATGGCCATTCAGGCCCTGATGTCCCTGCCGAAAAGCTCCCTGTCCGTGCCTAAAATTCCCTGACCTGAACCTCTTGTGATTCCCCTACTGGGAACCCTGGTCACCCTGTCTCTGCCCCTGAAAAGATTGTGCCCCACTGGCACCATTCCCTCCAGTCCAGCCCTGATGGCTAGACTCTCCCGATCGCTTGCCCTCAGCCATGTGAAAGTGATGATCCCGGAAGTGTAATAGTGAAGCGTTAACCACATCATAGTAAGTGGCTAATGATAGGTTCCCTAACAAGTGCTGACGAATCCTCCATGTCAACCCGTTTGTAAATTTTTGAATCTTCTTCTCTTCTGTCGGTATCTCATCCGGTACAATGTTTAACAGATTTGTGAATTCGGCCTCATACTCAGCCACAGTCTTACCCTCCTGTCGAAGGCTCATCAACTTCCTTCTCATTTCCGTATGAATAGCTGACGGAAATTACTTGCGGTCGAACCATACCCAAAATTCCTGAATAGTGAGAGTGTCTCTCTGCTCCACGGTGGTAATAGACTCCCACCACTGCAGTGCATACCCCACTAGCTTAAAGGTAGCTAGTATCTGCTTCTGAACCTCAGTGCACTTGTACATCCTCAGGTGCCTCTGAATATCCTTCCTCCACTGACTCGAAACTACAACATCGGAGCTACCTGCAAACTCCGGTGGGTGCGCTTTCTGGAAAGCATCTCGAACACGTTCCCAAGCAGACGGGAATGCATGTGCCTGAACCGACGCGGCTACTGGCGCCTGAGGTGGTGCCTGCTGAACTACGGCTAGTGCGGCATTTACCGCCTGTGCCACAATGGATGCAACCTCGGCGGCATTCATCGTGCCCTAAACTGGCGCGGGCTGTGGTTCTGGAGTTGCATCCTTGGGAATCCGTTGTGCACGTCGTGGAGGCATCTGAAATAAGAATGAAGTTTATAAGTTCGCAGTTATAAACTTAAAATAGCTGAAGAACGTAGCATATACAAAAGAATACAACAGTCCTAAAATATAGGGCTCTACATCAAAGAAAGCTCAGCAGAAACATAATAAGCCGTACATATCCTAAGGAACACTAGAACCTGATGCTCTGATACCACCTGTGACACCCCGACTAATTAAATACCGGGTAGCTACTCCTTTATTAAATCAATACAAAATGCCAAGTTGGTTCAGTTAATAGCATCATTGTCGAAAACATTTTAATAATTACTAACCACCTAGTATTTAAAAAGTAAGTTGCCAAATTTTAAGTTAAGTCTGATTAACATGCAATAAAAGAATAATGGAATAACAACATAATCCATTCACCATAACGAAGTAATGAAATAACCAACAATTAAATATAAGTCCAGAGGAAAAACTCCTCACAACAGTCCCACAACTGAAAATAATAAGACAAGTCTGAATCCTAAATTAATTACATGCCAGAAGTCTGAATAACGGAAATAAATGAAATGTCTCTAAAAGAAATGGGAGACATGCCCTACAACTGATAAATGATGAATATAGAGTCAAGATAGATGAAGCGTCTACAACCAAAGTTCTATAACTTCCACAAACAGCTACAGCTTGTCACCTGAATGAGGATCCTAAGCATGGTGTCCTTGTGGCTGGGCACCTAAAATGGTTTTTACAAAAATAGATTTGAAAGCAAATGGGTCAGAGCCCGAAAGTGGAAATCATTTTAAAAACAACAAGTTTTTTAATAACATTAAAACATTAAATGCAAAATACATGTTAGGACGTGCACTCACATGAAATTCTCACCTCTCGACTACATGTGCACTCCTAACGTACCGTACCCATCTAAATGACATACATATCTAACCAAACCGTAATAAGTTCTAACCCTTACTACTCGATTCCCATATTACATTCTAGCGTTATCAAATAAATAGAGGTCTATAATTAAACTCAGATTCTCAATTTGTAATACAATTCACTATCGGTTAACCCGTTATGTTTTCTCAAAACATTACCATAATTATATTCACAATACCAACATGAAAGTTCCCATTAATTAAGTGTATATTATTCACGTCATAAATATACAATACAAGCACCCCGAGACTAAGCTGCGGTGCACACATACTCTTCTATCCATCCCGGTACATCACGTACATAAGGATCACGCATTCCGAATCTCTCAGGAATCGTTCTCAGATAACAACATCACAAATAATGGAGGCGAACACAGTCACATCACATGGGTCACGCACATACCTGCGCTCCCACGATCAGCAGACTTATTAACATCCCAATAAGTCCTTCTCTGACCTATGTTCATCGAGGTACCAATCTAAATCCGGGAAACACAAGGATAAGAAGGCCCTAAGCGAACGTAAACCTCCCGTGATAGCAAGTATGGTAGGTATGTCATACACATAAAATCATATACATATACTAAGTATGCACACTTCTTAGTAATCACTATACTTTTATTTGTGGTACACTTCTCATTCTCGTACCGACATATAATACTACGCAATTTATATGTTCCCGGTTAATATAAATATTTAGGCCGTCAAGTTCTCGCATCGAAATATACGCTCACGTCCCACCTCATAATTTCCCTTAGGTTCAAACTACACTTCTAGGTTTCACTCCTCATTATATCCCGAATATCCCAAATACATTAATTAATCCACAAGGAAGTATTAACTCTACTTATAAACAAGGTTACGGGACACTCGGGATCAAAACAGGCTAAAAAGCCTAAACCGTTAGCTCGTTAGAAGTCTCGTTCGAACGAGGCTGTTCGAACGAGAGTTCGTTCGAACGAAGTGGGCTTTCTAACGAGGTCTCGTTCGAACAAAATCATCGAACGAAATTCACTCTCGTTAGAAGTCAAAGGTCATATCATTAGAAGCTCATTCGAACGAGCTCGTTCGAACGACCTGGGCAGGTCTTCTAACGAGTGGCCAGTTTCGAGCCCAGATTTTCTTAATCTCGTTTTTCCAACTTCTCTTCACCTCTAACCTCATCTAAACATCAATCCAACAATATTTCATGGGTTCTAATCATTCCTAAACATACTTAGGTCATATACTAACGTATTTTATGGGATTAATTCATCCTAAATCTCATCCACATATCAAATCTCTACATATTTTTCCCAAATCTCAAGAACATGAACCCTAGAAATTAAATTCCTCCATAGACATAAACAAATCCGTTTTTATGGTATAAAAGATTTATTTTTCTCTGACTAATCATCCTAACATTGTTCTACATGCAATCTCCTCATAAAATTATAAATTTCTACATCCAATTCAATGGGTTTTATCATTCTCCAAGAACAATGAAATTTTATAAATCTCCTATGCATGGAAGAAGCATTCTTTGCAAAATATGTAATTAAACCACTTGCCTTATGTGTATCTCTGAATTTGATGATGGATTGATGAGCAATTCTCTCTCTCTCTGCAGAATTCTCCTCTCTTCTCTCTCTACAAGCCTTCTTCTCCAAAGACAATGGTGGCTAGGGTTTTGCCTTAAGAACTCTTTTGGAACAAATTCTAATAACCCCCGTAGCCCATTAAGTCCTAAGATGTGGTTAGTGGGTTTAGTGGGTAATTACCAAGTCAGCTTTTTAATTCCCAATTTTCGTAGGTTATAATTCCCAAAAATTCAAAATTACCAAACTACCCTTATACGTTGCCGGCATTGCCTAAAAATGCCCCGGGATCCAAACTAAACCCCCGGCTAGTGTTTTCTGACTATTTCGACCCTTCCGGACGCGTTGGCGCACTCAAAATGACCATACGGTTTATAGAAATAAAATTCACTTTTTAATTATCATAATTATATTCCATGACGCGACTGTTACACGCGTCTCAACAAGATTTCCAAATTGCCGTATTTCATCTCACGACAAATTTCATAGTTCAATATTCATATATAGTCGTATATACAAATTATAATAAAATACCACCTCACATCTCGTTAGTATTTTTATCCGGATTAATTTCCAATTAATACTCATTTAATTCAATTAATCCCATAAATAAATAACACAAAAATACGGGGTATTACAATTAGAAGAGAGGTGAGAATTTCTCAAGAGAGTGTCGCACTAATATGTTGTTGCATTGGCCTGTATCAATTTAAATACTTGCTAAACGAATTTTAAATCATATACACTATCGGGCTCTGACCCGTTTCTATTCCTCTTTCTCTCTTGTATATATATGTATGTATTACAGGTGCCCAGCCACAGGGGCGTCTTGTTTAGGATCCCTTGGAAGGAACGTGCTGCAGCTTAGGTGGGAGTTGCAGGCCACTTGCTTAGACGATTTTATTTACTTGATTCCACTTCTATCATTCTCCTTATTGGGCATGTGTCGCCCATTCCAGTATTTATCTGTTTAATTGGGACATTTGTATTTCAGTTATTTCTAGTACTGTTACTTTGGGATTTATTCAGCATGTATGTTTTACTTTAAGTTTTAAATGTTGGGATTGGGTTATTAAATGTTAAATTATTTGATTGATTGTTTAATAAAATAAATAAATAAATTTGGAAAGTAATGTTTAGAAAAAAATGGTTTTGACACTTAGCTAAATTAAATAGGGTGTTAAATTTGGAAAAGTTATTTTTACGACAGTGATGCTAAGAATGAACCAACTGTTCACCTTGATTTTAATTTAGTAAAGGAGTGATCGCCTGGTATTTAATTAGGCGGGGTGTCACAGGTGGTATCAGAGCATCAGGTTCTAGTGTCCATAGGATTTGTACGGCTTATTTTCGCTTTCAGCTTAACGTTTTTTCTATAGAGCCCTATTTTTAGGATTGTAGTATTCCTGCTTTTACGTTTACGACTCCAGCCATTTGGGATTTGATAATGACTGGAGACTAATAAACTTCTTCACGTATCA
Organism: Sambucus nigra; assembly: GCA_949130495.1. NCBI lineage: Eukaryota > Viridiplantae > Streptophyta > Magnoliopsida > Dipsacales > Adoxaceae > Sambucus > Sambucus nigra. The sequence goes on along the minus strand of OX422207.1, from coordinate 654,396,543 downwards.
GATACCTCCGAGACGTGCACCGAAGGATAGGCGTTCCCAGGCTGAGCAGCCAGCAGCTCCGGCACAAGGCACTATGAATGCTAATGATGTAGCCGCCATTGTTGCTCAGGCGGTGAATGCCTCACTAGCGGTGGTTCAACAGGCTCCACCCCAGATTCAGGCAGTGGTGTCAGTACCAGCACAGCTTCCATCTGCATCGGAGAGGGTTAGGGACTCTTTTCAGAAGGCGCATCCCCCTGAGTTCTCTGGTAGCTCAGATATCGTCACAGTCAGCCAATGGAAGAAAGACATCCAGCGGAATCTTCGTATGTATGAGTGCACTGACGTGCAAAGGCAGTTATTGGATTCCTTTAAACTGGTGGGGGCCGATTTGCAGTGGTGGGAGTCCACTACCACCTTGGAGGAGAGGGACACGATCCCTATTCAGTTGTTCTAGGAGCGGTTTGACCGCAAGTACTTTCCACCCGCCGTGCAGACTGAGATGAGGCAGAAATTACTGAATTTGAAGCAGGAGAACTCTATCGTTGCTGAGTGTGAGGAGGAGTTCACGAGACTTCTCACCATAGTGCCAGATGAGGCACCTACTGATAGTAAGAAGATAATGTTGTTTGTGGACGGGTTAGCTTGGAGGATCCGTCAGCATCTTATAGGGAATCTATCTCTGAGTACTTTCACTGATGTACTCAATGCTGTGTTACTACATTGCCAGGATCACCGCTTCCATCTGCAGGGAAGCAGGAGAGTAGGAGAGTCCATCCAGCAGGGCAGGACTGGGGGTAGTAGTGCTAGTGGGGCCCCATCTCATGGACAGACTCGTCAGCATGAGCGGAGTTCCCATCAGGGGGACCCTGCTAAGCGATTCCGTTCAGGTGATTCCAGGCAGGGATTTGGGGGTTATAGGCAGGGCCAGCCTAATCAATAGGGCCAACAGGGCCAACAGCGTGCTAATCAGGGCCAACAGGGCTTGTGGCGGGGAGGTAACGGCCAGCAGGGTCGTGGTCAGCAGGGTCAGAGGGGAGGTAACTTCAGAGGCCGGTGTTTTGTATGCGGCAAGCATGGTCATAAGCGCCAGGATTGACCAAAGGGTAATAGGGCCCCACAGAAGTAGGGTGCCCGTAATGAGCCACAGAGACCACTTTTTCCAGCTTCCCTCCCAGCTCTAGCCCAGGTGCCAGCCCTACCAGCCATTCCAGCAGCTCCAGTGCAGTAGGGACAGTTACAGTACGGACGTGTCTATAACGTCCACCAGGCAGCAGCTCCACAGGCACCACCCGCGATTGAGGGTATGTTTCCTATCCATGGTACTATGGGTCGGGTTTTGTTTGATACTGGGGCGACGCATTGTTTTATAGCTATGCATTTTGCGAAGGTCTTAGGGTTGTTAGCCATAGCAGAGAGCACAGTGACGTGTGTAGACTCACCATTAGGGAGTGGGTCGCTTATCTTCTTTATATGCCGGGGAGTGGGGGTAGAGATTAGTAGTTTGGTATTACTTGCAGACATGTTAGTCTTAGATATGCATGAGCATGATGTTATTATCGGTATGGATTGGCTCGCAGCTTATAGATCCATGATTGATTGCTTCGGTGGGAGCATTATTTTTGCTATTTCGGGGCAAGAGATGTTTGTAGTGGCGATGCCTCGCCCAGAGGGAGGTTCGACCGCTCATTTGTATTATATAGAGGAGGATGCCTCTAAGGAGGTTGTGATTCCTTTAGACTCGATCCCAGTCATTCGTGAGTATTCCGATGTATTCCAGGAGATACCAGGCCTACCCCCCAGTCGAGAGATAGACTTTGTCATAAATTTATTGCAAGATACGATACCTATAGCACGCGCTCCATACCGTATGGCTCCGGCGGAGATGCGAGGGTTACGAGATCAGATAGAGCAGCTGTTAGGTCAGGTCTTCATTCACAGGAGTACCTCACCTTGGGGCGCTCCAGTCTTGTTTGTGAAGAAGAGAGATGGTTCATTGAGGTTATGTGTGGACTACCGAGAGTTGAACAAGGTCACGATACGGAATAAGTATCCGTTGCCTCGAATCGGTGATCTGTTCGACCAGCTGAGGGGAGCAACTTTCTTTTCGAAGATAGATCTGAGGTCGGGGTACCATCAGCTACGTATTAGAGAGCAGGATGTTTCAAAGACTGCCTTCTTAACGAGATATGGGTCTTACGAGTTCAGAGTGATGCCATTTGGTCTCACAAATGCTCCAGCCGTGTTCATGGACTTAATGAACTGAGTATTCAGAGAGTTCTTGGATCCGTTTGTCATCGTCTTCATAGATGACATTTTGATATATTCACACTCCGAGGAGGAGCATGCCGAGCACTTGAGGCAGGTTCTTCAGACTTTACGAGAGCATCAGTTGTATGCTAAGTACGAGAAGTGTGGATTCTGGTTGCGAGAGGTACAGTTATTGGGGCATGTTGTTTCTAAACAGGGGATAGCAGTTGACCCGAGTAAAGTGTCAGTGGTGAGGGAGTGGGGACAGCCCACGACACTGACGAAAGTGCGTAGTTTCTTGGGGTTAGCCGGATACTACAGGAGATTCATTCGGGGATTCTCCAAAATAGCGGGTCCATTGGCGAACCTGACTCGCAAAGGGGTACCATATGTTTGGGATGAAGCTTGTCAATTGGCTTTCGACGAGATAAAAGACAAGCTTACTTCAGCACCAGTCCTTGCTTTACTGAAGCCGGGTGTGGAGTACCTGGTTTACACCGATGCCTCTTTACGGGGACTTGGGGGAGTACTTCAGCAGGAAGAGAAGGCTATAGCTTTTGCCTCTCGCAAGCTTAAGCCGCATGAGAAGAATTACCCCACCCACGACCTGGAGTTAGCAACAGTCGTTTTTGCACTGCGGATATGGAGACACTATTTATTGGGGGAGAAGTTTCGTTTGTTCACAGACCACAAGTCATTGCAGTATCTGTTCACTCAGCGAGAGCTGAATATGCGTCAGCGCAGATGGTTAGAGTTTGTGAAGGACTATCAGTTCGACATACAGTATCATCCGGGGAAAGCCAACGTAGTTGCTGATGTGTTGAGCCGTAGATTGGTAAATGAGGTAGCGGACGTTTGGAAAGCGAAGTGGAAGGAGTTGGGTCACCAAGACGCAGTAGCCCGTTCCTTCATATCTGTTATGATAGTCACACCCGAGATTATTATGAGGGTAATACAGGCCCAAACCATAGACCCGTTTTGCCAGGAGCAGATTGTACGACTTTTAGCCGAGGGTGCTGAGTCCTATTCTGTTAGTTCTAATGGGGGTTTGAGTTTTAATGGGAGGTTAGTGGTTCCAGAAGGGGCAGAATTGCGTCATGCAGTGATGACCCAATCTCACGGGTCCAAATTTACGGTACATCCTGGAGGAGATAAGATGCACCAGGATATGAGGAGGCAATACTGGTGGAGTGGGATGAAGAAGGACATTGCTGAGTTCGTGTCCAAGTGTTCTACCTGCCAGCTGGTGAAGGTGGACCATCAGAAATCGTCAGGATTGTTTCAGCCATTGGAAGTACCCGCGTGGAAGTGGGAGAGTATTTCCATGGATTTTATTACAGGGTTGCCTACATCACAGCGGGGCCACGACTCTATCTGGGTGATTGTAGACCGTTTGACCAAGGTGGCTCATTTTCTACCCCTGCGGACATATTATACCACAGGTCAGTATGCTCAGTTGTTCATATTGTCAGACTACATGGGGTGCCCCTGAATATTGTGTCAGATAGAGATAAGATTTTTGTATCACGTTTTTGGAAAAGCTTTCAGGAGGCTATGGGTACTGAGTTGAGGTTGAGTTCAGCTTATCACCCACAGACAGATCGACAGACAAAGCGTACTAATCAGATGTTAGAGGATATGCTACGCATGTGTGTTCTTGATTTTGGAGGAGGTTGGGAGCCACATCTTCCACTGGTAGAGTTTGCTTATAATAACTCTTATCAGTTTACGATTGGTATGGCTCCATTTGAGGCTTTGTATGGCAGTCCTTGTCGTTCTCCAACTTGTTGGCTCGAGGTGGGGGATAACAAGTTGCTAGGACCAGAGGTGATTCAGGAAACCTCCGCGAGGATTGAGATGATTAGGAGTCGCATTCGACTAGCCCAGGACAGGCAAAAGAGCTATGCCGATGCAAAACGGCTCTTTCGGAAGTTTAACGTGGGGGACCAAGTGTTACTGCGTGTATCTCCTATGAAGGGAGTGATGAGGTTTAGGAAGAAAGGGAAATTGGCCCCGAGGTACGTAGGACCATTTCCCATTATCGAGAGGATTGGGCCGGTAGCATACAGATTGGGACTACCAGAGCATTTACATCGCATTCACGAAGTATTCCACATCTCGTCGTTGAGACGGTATCTTCGGGATGATATGGCCCATACTCACATCGCGATAGATGAGATAGACTTACAGCCTGACAACTCTTACGAGGAGAGACCAGTGGTTATCCTATACTATAGTGAGAGGAGATTGAGGTCGAAGATAGTTCCACTTGTACGGGTCCAGTGGGAGCATCATAGCGCGGAGGAATTCAATTGGGAGCGCGAGGCCGATATGAGCGAGAGATATCCAGATTTGTTCTCACCAGGTATGCCTTATTTTCTGAATTTCGGGATGAAATTCTGTTATTAGGAGGGAAGTATGTAATACCCCGTATTTTTATGCTATATTAATTTGGGGATTTATTAAATTTAATGTGAATTAATTATTTAATAAAAATCCAGAAATTAATTATGTTATAATTATTAACGTGATGAGAGTTAGTAATTATGGCAAAATCTATTGAATATTACTAATGAGCAAAGTAATATATAATAGTGGCCATATTAAATGTCACGAGTGAATAAAATGATAATTTTAAAAATTTGAGTCGGGACGCGCCCGTGTCGCGTCGGGACTAAATATTGATAAATAAAAGTAAATATTTTATAAGTTGTTCGTATGGTCGTTTTGAGTGCTTCAACGCGTCCGGAAGGGTCGAGATAGTCAGAAAAGTATACCCGAGAGTTTGATTTGGGTCTCGGGGCGTTTTTAGGCCTAATTAGTACCCCGGGAGGGCATTTTAGTCATTTTGTATTTTTGGGTAATTAAACCCACGAAAATTAAAGGGGTTATATCAGATGTTTAGGTTATCTCCTAGGGTTAGATAACTCAAAACACTAGAACGTCCATTGGAGAGGAGAGGAGAGCTCTCAAGGCATTCCAAGGCTCAAAACTCACCCGTTTGCACCGCCGCCACCGCCACGCGTAGATCGCGAGACAGGGAACACAACCACACCAAATTCAACACCAAACCAGATTTCTGAAAATCCCAGGCAAGTGTTTATCTTGCTTATTTCGTTGATGCATCATCCATATTAGTTTAGGAGTTATTAGGATGAGATTTATGGAAGAAAACCCCAATTTGAGATGGGAAATTTTCATGTAGCGATGATTTATATGATATTCTGGAAACCCTTTGTCATGTAAAGGATTAAGACTATGATTTAGAAAAGAGTTCTAATCAGATACAAACACTAAAAAAAATTTATTCCGGACGATCGGACCGTTGGAATTGGATGAAATTTTACAGAGAATTAGCTGAAGACGAGAGGAAGCTACAGAAAAAAATTCAGCTCGATCGGACCGTTCAATATTGTTTAATATTTTTTTTTCTAGACAGTTTTATGTTTTGAGGACTCTTAGAGATAATAAAAAATTCAATTAAAACTCCATTTTAATTCCGATTTCGAAACCGTTTGAAATTATCATCTTTGAAAATAAAATTCAAAATCCTTTAATGTAAGGCGAAATCTATATTTTTGGGATATTTTACATAAGGGATAATGTAAGTATATATTAAAGGGGAGAGACACGTAAGAGAGAGTTACGTTGGAACATAAATTGATATCTACTGAATTGTACATTTGGAAGAATAGAGTCCATGAGGGTTATGTATTAAGTTGGAAAAACCCTTCGAATTAAAGTTAGAAACGAACCATTATACTTGATAAATAATAATGGAAAAATAAGGATAAATGTTGTGAATGTGGGTTGTTGGATAAACCTAAATTGATATAATAAAAGTGGTATATTTATATGATTGTGTATGCATATATTATATACTTGTGAAAATCATGCCCGCGCTACTTGCTATCCCTGAGGTTTCCACGCTGGGATGATCTTATCTCGTGTGCCTTATGGGGGATATTGACTCGTACCCTAGAAGATAGAAATCCTAGGTACAGGCTATCGAATCGGTAGTCACGGTCCTAAGAGACGTGAGGGTATGTACTGACCTCTTGGACTTGGAAACTATGCTTCGCCTCAATATTGTTTGTGTATGTATTTATACAGTTCGAGAGTGATTACGAACTTGTATTCCCTTTAGTACGATTGATACGGGGATTGGATAGCAGAGTATGCCCGCACCATAATGTTTATGTGGGGTGCTGTTAGAATATATATATTATACGAGTATTTAATATATATATGAACTTCTAAAATTTTGGAAACTGCCTACTGTGTTATGGTAAGTGAGACATGTATAATGACTCAAATTGGAAATGCTTTTTTTGAAAAGTATAGTATGATATTGAAAAACTTTATGAATCAATAAAGTTAAAATGAGCGTTTTGTACTAAATGAAATTTTCCTTTTAAACCATGATGTTGTTAAATCTTAAATCTTGAGAGTCACCTAAGATAAGTTAAATCCTTGGGGAAAGATAGTGTGATATATGATGAGATAGACCACTGGGAAGGTTAGTGCGATAGGAGTGCACATTAGAAGAGAGGTGAGAATTTCTCAAGAGAGTGTCGCACTAATATGTTGTTGCATTGGCCTGTATCAATTTAAATACTTGCTAAATTAATTTTTAAATCATATACACTATTAGGCTCTGCCCCTTTCTATTCCTCTTTCTCTCTTGTATATATATGTATATATTACAGGTGCCCAGCCACAGGGGCGTCTTGTTTAGGATCCCTTGGAAGGAACGTGCTGCAGCTTAGGTGGGAGTTGCAGGCCACTTGCTTAGACGATTTTATTTACTTGATTCCACTTCTATCATTCTCCTTATTGGGCACGTGTCACCCATTCCAGTATTTATCTGTTTTATTGGGACATTTGTATTTCAATTATTTCTAGTACTATTACTTTGGGATTTATTCAGCATGTATGTTTTACTTTAAGTTTTAAATGCTGGGATTGGGTTGTTAAATGTTAAATTATTGAATTGATTGTTTAATAAAATAAATAAATAAAATTGGAAAGTAATGTTTAAAAAAAATGGTTTTGACACTTAGCTAAATTAAATAGGGTGTTAAATTTGGAAAAGTTATTTTTACGACAGTGATGCTAAGAATGAACCAACTGTTCACCTTGATTTGAATTTAATAAAGGAGTGATCACCCGGTATTTAATTAGGTGGGGTGTCACATGGACCTGGGGACACTTCTACTAGTTATAAGACTGTAGCCCATGAGAAGGAAAGGAAGAAGAAGGAGGGTGAGTTGGTAAGAGAGAGTGAAAGGAATAAAGAGGAAGATAGGGTGAGGATTGCAGTCGAGAATAGGGAAAAGGCAGAAGATATTAGGAGAGAGGAGGTGAGGATAAAGAGAACATGGGCCACCTTGGTTCCTGTGTCTTCCCTGGTCGAGGGGGCCTCTATCTCTCTAACTCCTCAGTTGGCTCCTCCAGTGCTCGAGAGAGCAGTTTTGCCAGCTGACCGCGAGCGGTCGTCAGCAATATGGACTGACCAATTAGCCCTGAAGGCAAGTTAGGGGCTACCATTGGTATATCTATTCCCTTTATTTTTTCTTTTATTTTCTGCATTTTTTTTGTTATTCTCTTTGCTCACGTTTTCTTATTTCTCTGTAGTCATGTCTAATTTTATCGTCCTCTATCGTAGCCGTAATGAGATGGCAAGGAAAAATTCTGAGCTCGAGGCGAACCTGAAAGCTTCCATTACTACTAAGACATCTTTCGATCGTGCCCGGACTGACGCTAAGACTTCCTTTGATAAGGAGAAGGAAGCAACCACCAAATAATTACAAGAGTTACAGCAGTCTTATGACTTGGTCATAAAGAGCAAGCTAGAAGTTGTTGAAGAAAATAAGGTGCTTGGAGAAAAGATGAAGAAGTTGGAGTCTAAGGCCTCTGCCGTCAAGGTGAGATCTTACAACTTTGGGTGGGCAGGAGGATATGATGATGTTGATGCCCAAATTGACTATATCAGCCGACCCAACTTTAAAAAAAGGTTAGGATAGGGCTTTACTTGCTGCTGGGGTAGATGTTGACTCCCCTCTTTTTGATGAGCATTACCCTGATCCTAAACCTATCATAGGATATGTGCCTGCCTCTGTTGTTGATGGGGTCCCAAGTGCTCGAACTGTTGAGGGCTCTACTACTTCCGATTCCCCCGTTGATCAGGGAATATCAGATGTTCTTGTTAAGGAGGTGAAGATGGGGCAGGTATGAGCGAGGCTACTGCTGATAAAGGGAAAATCCTGGATCCTCATAATAGGCTGAGGTTACCAACTAGTCTTCTAGGGCTCCCTTATATTTTTTGTATGGTGGTTGTCCTCTTTTTCCAGTCAATGTTCATGTATATCGTTGGCGTTAATTTTAATGGAATGAAAGAGTTTTGATCATTTGCATCCACTAATTTTTTTTATACTTGTATGATTTGTAGCTAGTTGTCCTTGAGGAATATATATCGACTACTTATCATTTAGGCCAAATCCTTGGTACTAATGTGAGCGACCAAGTCTATCGTGCTTTTATAAAAATTTGCAAGTTTCTCCGAGCAAGAAGCCAAGACTACATGGACCAATACGAGTTGGTTGCTAAGTTGAAAGATAGACTTGAGGAAATGAGCGAGATTGGGCCCTCTATTCAAGAAGAGGTAAATACTCTCAAGGCGAAGCTATTAGAGGCGTCTAAAATTAATTTGGTAGGCGGGATGCATCAGCGAGAGAATGACACCTTAAGGAATGAGATTACTCGCTTAAGGGAAAATTCACCGAGCATTGCCCCGTTGCTCCTCCAGGGAGCTTCATCATCGACGAGGTAGCGAGCTAGAGGCATTGTTAGTAGTTCTCAGAGGGAGATCGCTGAGCTAAAAGGAGATGTATGATGGGCATACGTATTTGCTGATGGGCCTTAGCGACATGTCTCCAGATTGAGACATCTATTCAAGAATGGTCCTCGCCAGGTCTGGGCAAACGATTATAACCAAGGCTGGACAGATACTGCCATGAAGTTGAAGGAGGTTAAGGAGTTATCCTTCATAAGAGGATAGCTGAGTGCCCTCAGGGAGTTACAAGTCCCTAGGAACTCTGTTCTCTGGTATTCACATGAAATTTCTCCTTCAACTTTGATTCCAAATCCATTCAGGAGGGATGATTGCTGGATTCTTATAGACACAATTCCAAGACAGCTCTTGGATCCGAGCTCGGACGAGGTCGAGGTCGAGGTCGAGGAGGAATTCTCCCTTCATCATGATAATATCCGAAGAGCACGGGTAGCTAACTATCTCGCCTAGCGACCTGGTCCTCTTTAGGGTTTAGATTGATTTAGCATATGTAGTTGTTTGTATATGTAACGATGTAATCAAACATTTATGTTTTGGGCCATTGTCGACTAAACATGTGTTATTTTTAACTTGGTTAATCTTTCATTTAGTTATCTTGGGCTTTTCTAGTCGACTAAATTTGACTTAGGTGTGACACCCCGACTAATTAAATAACGGGTAGCTACTCCTTTATGAAATTAATACAGAATATCAAGTTGGTTCAGTTGTAGCATCACTGTTGAAAACATTTAATTTATTACTAGCCACCTAATATTTAGAAAGAGAGATGCCAAATTTTATTAATTAAGTTAACAAATAACCAAGAATTAAATCATTACCCATCAATCGCATAAACAATCTCATATAAATAACCAACGAAATGAAATTAACTCAGTCTGGAGTAAACACTCCAATAATAATAGTGCCAAAGTAAATAAATTCCCAATACAAGAGTCTGAATAATTAAATTAACATCTGAAATAAAACTGAAAGTATGAGAATGCTATCTCTAAATGGAAATGGGAGACATGCCCTACCAGATGAGTAATCCTGAGTAGAATCAAATACAAAATGTGGAGGCGTCTAATACCGAGATCCCGTAACTTCCACAACATCTACACCACGTCAATGTAATAAAACTCGTATGGTTGGCGTCCCTGTGGTTGGGAACCTAAAAATGTTTTTACAAAATAAAATAGATTTGGAGGAAAACGGGTCAGAGCCCGAGGTGAAAATAGTTCAAAACTTTAGCAAATGTTTAAATTACAATTAAACAATACATATTATAAACATTTTAGTTGCGTACTCTCACATGAGTTTCTCACCTCTTAACTAATGTGCACGCCTAACGTATTCCCATAACCCATCCTAGTTATGTCGCTAACCAATTAATCTGTACCACTCCTTCTTTCTCATTCTAACATAGAGTATATTCTCGTAACACCCAAACAAGTTATATTCATAACCCATATTCACATTCATTAAATTACTTATCTTAAGTGTTAATTAAGTTCTCACATTCTTAGCCCAGTCAAATATCTTAGTTATTCACATCTACTTAGCAATAGTGAACCAGTCACAAGTATATATATAAATCACTCTCAGTATATATATACATATAAGGCACTCCTAGGCTAAGCTGCGGTGTACGCATACTCTGCTATCAAATCCATGTACATCACGTACGTAAGGATCACGTGTTTCGAATCACTCAAGAATCGTCTCAATACAAATCACACATATTGGAGGCGAACATAGTTCACATAACCACGGGTCACGCACATACCTATTCTCCCATAGTCAGCTGACTTATTAACTAACCAATAAGTCATTCACAGTCCTATGCCCTTAAGGTACCAGTCTAAATCCCCCCAATGACACACAAGGATAAGAGGGTCCTTTTATAAAAACTAACCTCCCATGATAGAAAGTGTTGATACCAAATTTAGTCTGCTGACTTGGACCATTCACTTCAAGACACGTGTCAACCTACATGGAAATTATAGACACTTTCAACGAATAACATACTATCACCGAGCTACTCAAGCTCCCTGAGCAACTCAATCATACCGAGCAGCTTAGGTGCCCCGAGGAGCTTAAGTTACCGAGCTACTCAAGCGCCCCGAGCAACTCAATCATACCGAGCAGCTTAGGCGCCCCGAGGAGCTTAAGGCTCCGAGCAACTTAAGCATACCGAATAACTTAGGCGGTCCGAGCAACTCAACGTACAGAGCATCCAAATCAGGAGAATCAAAAAGACTACTGCGCATTAAATTCTCATTATTATCGTACAAATGTATATGTCTACTAGATAACAACGCATTGTCTTTTCACATGTACAACCTCAAGGCTATAAATACATTGTAACCTCCTCATTAGAAGGGGACTCTAGATTTCTTGGAAAACTCACTTATCAATAATTCTAGGCAAACAGTCAGCAATACAAAAACGATGGATGTAGGCCATTCTCATAAGGCTGAACCACTTTAAAAATCTATTGTCTTATTTAATTATTCATTTAATATAATTAGATCAAAATCTAGTTTTTTACATCAACAGATTGGCGCCGTTTGTTGGAAACGATTGCAATTATCGTTTTTCACCAAAATAATTCATCATCAATGACTGATCATCCTAAATCCATTAATCGAAATGATGGGATCCCTCCAAATCCATCTATTTCCCCAAATGTTCCAGATCTGGCTGGTATAATGGCTAATTTAGCCCAAGGCCAAACAGCCATGCAAGAAACCATGCATCAACTTATACAAACTATTCGAGGCGAAGTACTAGCCCAATCTGGACAACGAAGTTTTCATAGAAACACCCGTTTACCCTCTTCACGAACTAGGCGAATGTTATTCCTGGAGGTATCTCAATCTAGACGCACCGAATCATATCGTACTGAGAGATCTAATGATCCTTCTTATCAACCTGGTCGAACTTCATCAGTATGAGCTACAAATTCTCAATGAAACGTCACTTTATCTCCAGAAAGGACTAGTGCTCTATAAAGGTTGATTAGAGTCTCTCCTTTTGATCATTTGGGCCCTAGGAGGAATAGAAGTCCTCCTAGGATTGTGTCGAGGAATTCTCCACGACCATCCTATCTAAGGGAAGGCTCTGCCCAATCACGACCAACTGCTCGTAATGAAAGATCCCAGGAGAAAAACTCGATACGATCAGTTGCTCAAACAAATAGGCCCGAGGAGGGAAACAACGCTTGGAAGGGCTCTATTCAAAGGCTGGAGGATAGATTAGGGGAAATGGCTAAGGCCAAGAATCCTCTGCAAAGAACTTTTATCCAAGGGACACCATTTATACAGGCAATTGTGAATTTTCCCACACCATCAAAATTCAAAGCTCCTATGGTAACGCCTAAGTATGATGGAAAGACTGACCCTGCCCTTCATAAAGAGCAATACCAAGCTACTGCCGATATCTACCCAGTTCTAGACAAAATGAGATGCAGGGCATTTTCAGGAACTCTCACCGGGTCAGCCCAGATATGGTACAACAACCTTCCTCGGGGGAAGATCGCGACTTTCTTTCAACTGGCAAAGCTCTTTATTGGGAACTTCTGTTTTGGAGCGAAACCAGTCAAACGAGTAGCAAACTTACTGAGCGTTAGACAGAAGGTAGGTGAAAGCACCAGGGACTATATTACTGGCTTTAATAACGAGAAGCTTGAAGTAATTGATTATGAGGAGAAAACAACAATTATTGCTCTGATGAGTGGATTCTTGACTGATAAGTTGTACTACACTCTAGCCAAAGATCCGCCTAGGACCATGGATGAATTGATGGCAAAAGAAACCAAAATCATGAATGCCGAGGAAGCTATAGCTGCGAAGAAGAATTCAGAAACTAAGGAGACCAAGGTTGAAGATGGTAAAACTGAAAAAAAGGATCAGAAGAACAATAGTGGCAACAGGCAGTCGAAAGGAAAGCAAGCACTGGAGCAAATGAAGAAATTTGGAAATTATACTCCTTTAAAGGTAGATATAAACCATATTCTGGAGGAGATCAAGAATAGCGAGGAGCTAGCTTGGCCAGTGAAAATAAAGGCAGATCCTGACAGAAGAGACAAGTCCAAATATTATGAATTCCACAAAGACCATGGTTATACGACCAAAAGTTTTATAGCTTTCCAGAGTGAAATTGAAGCACTCATCAGATGAGGAAAACTGGCTAAGTATGTTGATCACCAAAATGGTGGAAAGACTAATAACCGAGGAAGGCAAAGGTCTAGGTCTCCTCATCGAGCAAAAGAAGATAAGAAGAGAAGTCACGAAGAAGATCCAAAAAATGACCAAGATGACCTCGATCTCCCCAAAAGACCAAGGTATCCAAAACGTGAGGTATTTTTAATCCATTTTGGATCATTTGAATGTAATGTTATTACAGTCGGAGATGCAGGAGGAGGAAATCTGATTGCGGGGAGAAAAGCTTACCTCAATAAGGCTCAATCTTGCTTGTACATTAAGCGAATAAACTTGGCAGAAGATGATCGTCCGAGGAAAATGAATAAAGACAAACTGGTCATTGGTTTTTTTAAGAATGACCTGGAAGGTGTACTATATCCTCATAATGAGCCATCGGTGATCAAGATGAGAATGAAGGAAGTGGTGATTTCACGAGTACTGGTGGATAATGGTTACTTGGCAGACATTATGTTCTATCCGTGATTTGACAGTTTGAATCTGGAGCTAGCCCAGTTGGATCCATATCGTAGGCCCCTCCTCGGCTTTACTGGCAAAAAGGTTTTTCCACTTGGGACGATTAAGTTGGATATGCTTATTGGTACATGGCCTTCTTGTCGAACAGAAAGAGTACGCTTTTTCGTAATGGATGAAAATGTCCAATCAGCTTACAATATCATCAAGGGAAGGGTAGGTCTGAAGAAGTTCGAAGCAATACCATCTACTGTACATCAATGTTTAAAATTACCAACCAACTTTGGAGTAGGAGTGGTAAAAGGCGACCAAAAAGTAGCTCGATAATGCTACTATTCATCTGCCGAATAGGAGGAACGTGAAGAATCCAGAAAGAAGACTACTACTTATCAAGTGGATGAAATAGAGGATGCAAAATTTGAAACGTTAGACCCTAGTGACGAGTCTCAACTCGTGAAGGGCCAGGTCATGGAGGTTACTGAAAATATCATTCTGGACGATGAACATCCAGAACGAACAACTCAAATTGGTGCATCACTGGATGTATCGATAAAATAGGAATTGATAGCATTTTTAAGGCACAGAAAATAGACTTTTGCATGGAGTCATGAAGATATGCCTGGGATAGATCCGAATTTCCTGTGCCATGTGCTAAATGTGAATAAGGAGGTAAAGCCAGTAAAGTAGCGAAGACGGGTGTTCAGTCTTGAAAAGAACCAAGCTATACAGGAAGAAGTAGAGAAATTATAAAAAGCCTCTTTTATTGAGGATGTCAAATATCCTGATTGGCTAGAAAATATGGTTATGGTAAAGAAGAAAAATAACAAGTGGAGGATGTGTGTAGATTTCACCGATCTCAATAAGGCATGCCCAAATGATCATTTTCTTTTGCACTGAATCGATCATTAATTGTTGAGTTTCATGTATGCTTATTCTAGTTATAACCAGATTAAAATGAAGTCTGAGGACAGGGAGAGTACCTCTTTTATCACCCCAAGGGGAACTTATTGCTATAATGTTATGCCTTTTGGACTTAAAAATGCAGGTGCAACATATCAGCAGCTGATGAATAAGGTGTTGGCAGAGCAAATCAATCATAACATAGAGGTTTATGCTGACGATATGCTGATAAAGAGCAAGAGAGTTGTGGATCATCTCGTTGACCTAGGTCAGACCTTTGATCAACTAGAGAAATATCAAATGAAGTTGAATCCCACCAAATGCATATTTGGAGTACGAGAAGGTATGTTTCTCGAATATATTGTTAACCAATGAGGTATCGAGGCGAACCCTAAAAAGATCAAAGCCCTATTAGAGCTACAATCTCCAACTACGAAGAAGGAAGTGCAAAGTCTAACAGGGTGAGTTGCAACACTTAATAGGTTTGTGTCGCGAGAAACTGACAAATGCCTCCCATTCTTTAAAACACTCCGAAAAACTTTTAAGTGGAATGATGAATGCGAGGAGGTCTTTTAAGAATTGAATAAATATCTGGGGACACCTCCATTGTTATCTAGACCAGTGATGGGAGAAAAATTATACTTGTATCTAGCAGTTTCAGGGACTGCAGTTAGCTTGGCACTGATAAGAGTGGAGGACGGAGTACAAAAAACAGTTTATTACACCAGTAAGGCTTTCCTAGGAGCAAAAATCAGATATCCAAGGTTGGAGAAGTTGGCACTAGAACTGATTGAAGCAAGTAGAAGGATGAGGCCATACTTCCAAGCTCATACTATAGTGGTGTACACCAATATGCCATTAAGACAAGCTCTGCATAAACCGGAGAAATCAGAAAGATTGATGTACTGGGAAGTAGAACTTGGTGAATAGATATAGTTTATGAGCCTAGATCGTCGCTCAAAGGGCAGGCAGTGGCGGATTTTATCGTAGAGTTTACTCGAGAAGATGCCTCCGAAGAACAGGAGTTGAATACAGGCCAACCTGTGGATGTTACAGGATCATCAAATTTTAACCTCGACCAACTCACGGTGGTAGACGAGCAAGAGAAGATAATCAACGAGCAGTGAGAAGTGCCAGAGGAGGACAAAAGGAAGCACCAAATATTCCACCGAGGAACTCTATCTGATAAAAAATTTGATGATGAAGTACCTATATGGAATTTGTATATGGATGGCTCTTCGTGCACTACAGGCAGTGGAGCAGGAATTATTTTAAATAGTCCGGATGAGATTGATGTGGAGTATGCTCTGTGCTTTAAATTTAAGGCTTGTAATAATGAGGCCGAATATGAAGCAATAATCGTGTCCAAAACCATGAAGGCAGAGCAAGTCGTTGTATTCAGTGATTTACAGTTTATCATAAATCAAATTCTGTGGGTGTATGCAGCAAAAGGAGAATTAATGGTCAAGTATCATGCAAAAGAGATGGAGGTGGTATCGAGTTTTACTGCAGTTCAGTTGATAAGAATACCAAGATTCGAGAATGCAAGAGCAGGCGCCCTAGCTCGGTTAGCATCAGCCACACACACCGAGCTATGAAGAAAAATCCCCATAAAAATCCTGGTTGGTCGGAGCATAGACGAAGATCTATTAATGAACTTCATTGCGACTTGGGACCATCTTGGATGGATCCCATCAGGGCCTATATTGAAGAGGGGGCTTTGCCAACTGATAAACTCGCAGCCAAGAAACTGAAGTTTAAAGCTGCTCGTTATGTATTGACCAGTGGAATTTTATATAGACGAGGAGTTATAGCAGGGCTATAAAGATGTGTCCATCCCTCCGAAGTGAAAGATTTGATCGAAGAGGTCCATAAAGGGTCTTGCGAAGCCCATGTAGCAGGTCAAATTCTTTTGCAAAGAATAACAACGCAGGGGTATTACTGGCCAACAATGAGAGCTGATTGCGCAACTTATGCTAAGCAATGCAAAAAATGCCAACGCTTCTCATCCATCCAAAGAAATCCCCAAGCATTATTCACACCCATAACGTCCCCTTGGCCATTTGCCATGTGGGGGATATATTTGGTCGGGCCACTTCCAACGACCAGGGGAAGATTCAAATACCTCGTGGTTGCTGTGGATTATTTTACTAAATAGGTGGAGGCTGAACCTCTCATTGATATGACATACGACAAAGTCTATCAATTTATTTGGAAGAATATTATTTACAGATATGGTCTCCCACATGCATTCATTACTGACCATGGAACCTAGTTTGACAACGAGGAGCTTGCTTCATATTATCATCAATCCAATATATTTAAGATCCACTCTGCACCAGGCCATCGCCAGAGCAATGGGCAAACGGAGGTGACAAACATAACGCTACTGAATGGTTTGAAAAAGTGACTGGATGATGTGAAGGCAAATTGGATTAACAAGCTATACTCTGTGCTATGGGATTATCGCACCACACCACGAACAGCAACAGGAGAATCCCCATACATGCTGGCATTTGGGAGTGAGGCTGTTATACTTACTAAATTGGGTTTACCTACGCATAGGGTGATTAATTTCAATTATCCTGTCAGTGACTTGATGAGAAGGTCAAACCTGGATATGCTCGAAGAAGTTAGTGAAGAAGCAACACTCAGGAATGCAGCACATCAACAACGAACAAATTTGTTTTATAACAAAGAGTGAAGAAGTGTGATTTGAAAGAAGGGGATTATGTGCTGAAAAAGTGATCCAAAAACATAACAAACTAGAATCCAACTGGCATGGACCCTACAGAGTAACATAAGTTGTTCGTCCAGGGACATACAAGATTGAAACCTTGGAAGGAGAAGAATTTAAGAATGCTTGGAATGCAGAGCATCTACGCAAGTATTATTGGTAATTGAAATTCCTATGTAATGCAGTTTCTTCAGTATGAATAAAGTGATGTTTCACCCAGTTTCTTTCTTTGTTGAAATTTTTTCGGAATATTAGTGTTACACACTACACATCAAATTCAGAGCAATTACCACCAGCTCTGGTTGGTCGGGAATCAATTACCACTAACTCCGGTTGGTCGAGAATCAATTAACACCAACTACGTTTGGTCGGGAAATCAATTACCACCAACTCCGGTTGGTCGGGAATCAATTACCACCAACTCCGGTTGGTTGAGAATCAATTACCACCAACTACGATTGGTCAGGAAATCAATTACCACCAACTCCGATTCAGCAAATTAATTACCACCAACTCCGGTTAATCAGGAATAAATTACCACCAACTCCGTTTGGTCGGGAATCAAATACCACCTACTCCGATTGGTCGAGAATTGATTACCACCAACTCCGGTTGGTCGGAAAATCAATTACCACAAACTCTAGTTGGTCGGGAATCAATTACCACCAACTCCGGTTGGTCGAGAATCAATTACCACCAACTCCGATTGGTCGACAAATCAATTACCACCAACTCCGGTTGGTCGATAAATCAATTACAATCAACTCCGGTTGGTTAGTACCAAACTAAGCAGGAACATGGGATGCAAATCATTCCATTTCCTAGGCCCAAAGAGTGACAAGTCACTATAAGCAAACAACAAATGGGATAAGTATAATATATACAAATATATTTACCAACCAACAAGCAAGGACATTCTACAAATTATTTAGAAGAAAATAAAATGGCAAAAGACTAAAAATTTCTTCATTGAAATCAAGTAGAATTACATATGATGTGAAAAATATACTTCATTACATAAAAAACCCTATTCTATTGGTTTTTTCCCTTCTGCCTTTGAAACAGGTTCTACCCCAGCTGGAGGATCATCTAATGCATAAGGGGAATTTATAAAATTTAGATCTCGTAGCATTAGAACATTCATCACGGAGGGCCGATCAAGCAAGTGCTCTGGGCGAGATATCTCAAAGTTTACATGAAGACTATAATCGCTGAGATACTTGGAGATCAAGCATTGAGGAATTGCCCGAGCAGGAATCCAACTAATGTCAAGCTTAAAAGGAGGCACAGGCAAATCGAGCACTCCAGGGTCATAATAATCCCATAAGTAGTGGCCCTGCTCCAATTTTAGCACACACAGTGGATTCAACCACCCTTGCTTGTACCCCTCGTTATTTGACTGATGGATCTGAGCATCAAGATGGTAAAGGGCTTCATTATACTCAGCCATCCAAAACTATCTGGGTTGTTTATGGAACTGATAAGTTAACCTCTCCAGTTGCTCGTGGAGACTCTTCACCAGAATTTCCTTATTTTCCACAGCAGAACTCTGGGAAGAGAGTTGGTGAGTAAAATTCAGAATCTTTTTGGACATTTGTGCCAAAGCTTGATTCTTCGCCATCAACTTAACTGCCCGATTCTCCAAGGCCGATTGAGTTCTCACTTCTTCAATAGAAACCCGACCAGCCCTTGCTCGTCCACGAGAAAAAGACCTTGCTTGTCCACGAGTAGATGTGGAGGATCCAGCTCTTTTCAAAGTTTCTAACTCATCTCGTAAGTTGGCATTTTCTACCTCCAAGAAAGAAAAGCCTTCATCATTAACAGGGACTAAGGCTCCTGAAGAAGATGCAGCAGATTTGAGTTGTTTTATCTCTTCTTTCAAAGCAATGTTCTCCTGCTCCAACAACTTAGCGATATGCTTGTGCTCTTCATCTTCAAGCTTCAGAACACTCTCTTTCTTCTCATGAGCAGAGATGAATTTATCATACCCTTTGTCAGCACTCAATTGTTGATGTTTTCTCTCGTATCCTTAATGCAAAAGTATGGAGGACTCTTTGTACTGCTACTGAAGTTCCTTGATCTTTCCTTGGAGATCTTCAATCATTTTGTAGTAGGCCACATTGTTGGCAACAACACGATCGATAAAGCACTTTAAGTCATGATAAGCTTCAACTGCTCGTTCAGAAGCATATGAACCAAGGATATCAATGATTTGAGCCTCATTATGATCTGTATGACCATCTTTAAAATAGTCATTGAATTTCTTCATCAATTCTGTGTCATGAGCTGATAAGAGCTCTATCCTGGCCATAAACTAACAAAGAGAAGAAATAAAAATAATCAATAATGATGCAGACAGAGCAAGTAAAAGAGAAAGTCAAGACGAACAACCAAAGTTCGAATTTTTATTCATCATAAAAGGAGATACATAGTCCAAGGTTACATTCAAGAAAGCAACAAAAAAGCCCAAATAACTTTACACCTTCTCCTTATTTCCTATGACTTCCTCAGAAGTTTTGGAGGAAGGGACTGGTTGCTCGAAGGACAAGGGTAGATGCTCGGCAGAAGTGCTGGTTGGTTGGAGTTGCTCGGAAGGTTGGACAATAGCAACAGCAGGGACCTGATCTCCAATCATTATAGAAGATTCATCTAAAGCATCTTTATCCTCTTCTTCTTCTCTAGGAGAGGGAGGAGGGCCATGAGTGTTCTGCTGGAATAACTCAGAATTCTCAGCAACCTTCAGCTCCTGTAAGGCTGCTACCCATCCATATCTAAAGCATTTGATGCTGGCATACTCCATTTGGGAAGACATGACAGTTAGGTCTTTGTTCCATCCTTTGTCCCAAACAACACTGAAAGATTTTTTAACTGCATTTTTCCTTTTTGCCTTTTCCGAGGAGGTTCTTTACCTAAAGAGCTCCTCGGAAGCCTTCAACTTCTCTTCCACTTCCGTTTTCTGTCGCTCGACATCTTGAAGTTTAACAACTTCCTCTTCAGCAGACTTGAGCTTAGCCTCAAGATCCTTGTTGCTCTGTTCAAAATCCTTATTGCTCTATTCAAACTCCTTTAATTTCTTCTCCAATTCCTTGGAGGCATTCACAGCTTGATTTCTCTCTAGCTCAATGGACTTGAATTGCTTCTCCCAATCAACTTTATCTTCCTCGTACTTTTGACGAGAATATTTTAAAGATTGGGTTAGCCCAACAAAAGCTTCCTCTACTCCACCCGAGGAGCTTGAAGCCCTAATAGCTTCATCCTTTTTTAAAATGCTGTTGAAACACTTCACCAACTGAAAAAAAAGAAATAACTTTAAGTCAATACATGAACATAGTATTAGAAAATAAAGGGGTCGAGCTAAAGATAATTACTGAGGCAATGTGTTGAGCATCCAGGGTAGTGATTTTCTCACGAGAAAGAGTATCTTCAATGCCTTGGACTTCTGGGATAGTCCAGAATTTTACCAAGCCCACAACAGATCTCGGAGGAACAAAAGTTAGAACGCTACCTTCAACATTTAAAGGTTGAAAGATAGGTTCAGCAGGTCTCTCAGAAGAGCTTCTCTTTAATCTCCTAAGAGGAGTTGGAGCATTTTCAATTAAGGAGGCTGTCTTTATTGGTGATATGACAATAACATCACTCGAAGGAGAAATAACAATGGTCTTGCTCAAAGCCATAGGGGGCTTCTCGCCAACCTTCTTGGCAGCAGTAGGAAGGGGTACATCTATGGTCTTTGTCCCTTCTTTTGGGACATCTTATTTACTTTTCTTTGCCTCCACAGTGGTAGAGGCAGACTTGTCAAAAAAGGCAGGAGCTCTTCTTTTCTTCATTAGATCACTGATGGGAATACTCAACTCAGAGGAAGAACCTTCCACACTAGTCTCAGTGGCTAGAACTTGGTTAAGATCAACCACCACAGGGCGAGGAGGAGAAGTAAAAGACGAAGTGTAGCTTTTGTATTGCAACAAGTAAGAAGCAGATCTAATATGCTCCTTAGCAACAGATTGATGCAAGCTCCAGATAAGTTTTAAATGCTTTAAATTAACCTCAATTTCTTTTGGAGGTTTCCTTTTTCTATCAACTGTAACAAACAAAATCAAATGTTAGTGATGCATTTTATCAAATACAAAGAAAATAAGATTTCAAAAATAAAAACAACCTGTCCCATTGCCGTAAAGTGGACACCTGGGACCTTGGTATACATCATCTCCATTTAATGGAGGGTGTTGCCAATTTTTCATCACAACCCCATGATCGAAATAATTCCCATTGGCATCAGGAAGACTGACAACTAAAGCTCTATTCAAAAATCTAGTTTTTAAATAGAACGTGGTATCACTAACAACCCATCTGTAGCAATACATAATCTCTGGAATCCCTAAATGGGTTCCATAAAGTTGATTCAATCTATGTACGCCATTAACTATCCTCCAGGTATTTGGAGCTATTCTTGCAGGTACAACATCAAAGTATTGGCACAACTACAAACACAGGGGATTTGGCGGGAAAGAAAAGCCACATTTGGCCACAAAAAGACTTGGGAACCAATGTCCCTCAGCCAAAGAAAAATAATCAGAAGGTTCAGAAAGTTTTTCCAAAATAACCCACGAAGGGATTGAAAATTCAGACCAAAATTTGTTCAGCGACTCAACAAGATAAACCATGATGAACAAAGTAAATAAAGGAGAGGGAAGAAAATCTTACAGAAAAAGAGAGATCAGTTGACAATGAACGATGGAAAAAAGGAAGGCACAAGATAGAGAGAAAATGAAGAGTTCAAAGATACAAATTTGAAAAGTTAAAGACGATAGGATTTCTGCCACGCTTAAATACTTTAGCTTGGGAATAGAGAAAGGCAATGATTACAAGGGAAAACGTGTAAGGAACAATGGGAGGAACAATGGGTGGGTCGGGTGGGATAAATGGTGTATCGGGTGGGATAAACGGTGGAGGAAGATGATCCAATTCAAGCGTGGGAGTCACACACTCATTGGGAGGAGTAAAGGAATACTCACAAGGGAGTGTGGTTTCTAAAGATGGAGTTGTCAACTTCTCCACAAGAGTAGCATCGGTAAATGGGGTGGGTGGGTAAAACGAGGCACCAAGATCAGAGATAGAGGAATCGATAGAAATATCGGGCTCAACGGGAGCCATGCATGGTGGGACATCATCCAGATCTGGATAGTTAGGAATTATCACGGATTCTATCTCGGGAAAATGGTGAGCACTCGTAGCCGGAGCTAACCTAGGATAAATTGGTTCCTCGGGAACACAAGGGTGAAGCTCAATAGGTATAGACTCGGGCATTATTTTGGATTCAGCGGGAGTGGGAAGGTGAATGGGAACCGCAAGGTGGGGTTCATATGGATATGAAGGGGTTGAATCAGGCTCACTAATGAAAGGTATGTCAACACAATTGTCGACTTGGGACCGGGACCATGGAATGGTCTCAACTTCAAGATTCTCGGGGTGGTAGGGTTGGTCACACTCAAATTCTGTGTCACAAGGGGACACATCATCGTCACACTCGGTGGCAACGATGGGTGGATGCATGGGAATATCTGACTCTCGCGCACACTCCAATTCATTTAATCTGTGTTCAAGCCTTTGGAGAGCTTGAGTTTGAATTGCTTGCTCTTGCTCAAGTATGAACTTTTGCAAGAGGGTTTCGAGAGTGGAGGTGGATGAAGGTGTTGGTGGAATGATGGGTGGTGGCGGTGGTTGAGGTGGACACAACACGCTATAATCAGGAGTGTATGGAGAATACTCATATGAAGTGTGTGGGATGGGGCCAAGTGCATCATATACGAAAGGACCGCTTTCGTGATGGACAAATGGTTGATGCGCATGGGGTGCGTAGTGAGGAAACTGATCGTGACTAGGTGCACAAGGTTGCCATGACTACTGTTGGAACGTGTGAGGATCCACAACATCGGGTTGGGATACGTATTGCATGGAAGGGTGATCAGGCCTCCACGAATAACTGGGGTACTCACACAACTCGGGATTAGGTATAGCAGGGTAGTAGGCCGAGGTGGGTTCCGAAACAGTGTCATATGGATACACATGTTCCATGGTGGGTTTGTATGGATATGACAAGTATGGACACACATGGGACATGTGATCGGCATTAGAACAGTGGGTGCACAAAAAAGGAGGAGGCACGGTGACACTTGACACCGAGGTTGATGGAATAGGTGGTGCATGCATGGATGGGTCAAGAGTACCAACGGTACTCGTGAGAGAGGTGAAATCATGAAGAATGTCATAAAGAGATCGCTCGGGTGAAATCACAATATGAAATCCGCTCCGAGCTTCACAATCCCAAGAACGGCAACGGCGCCATTTGATAACTATGACTTTTGCGTATGTTTGTCGTTGTTTGAAGCCAAGTTAGTCAAA
Organism: Sambucus nigra; assembly: GCA_949130495.1. Lineage (NCBI taxonomy): Eukaryota > Viridiplantae > Streptophyta > Magnoliopsida > Dipsacales > Adoxaceae > Sambucus > Sambucus nigra. The sequence continues at coordinate 654,372,770 of OX422207.1, read as the reverse complement.
ACCTCAAATACCTACAAATAATAACAATCTAAAGTGTAGAGGTAAGTAAGGGTATCAATCCACTTTCTAGGGAGTAAAGCAAATGGAACAAATTCAAATGTAATTCACTATTTATTTTCTTTTTGTGCTTTTTCGCTTTTCTATTTTTTTTAGCTTTTTCAATATTAAAACAAAAGGGTGAGGTGAGATCTAAACTAAAATAAACTAAATGTAAAATGATAATAACTAACTAGAAAGTAACTAAAATGAAAATAAAGTCTAACACTAAAATAAAAGATAAAGTGAGGAAAATAATTTTGAGAACAATCAAGGAGTGGAATTACACCACAAATTTTAATTATTCTAATTAATTAATTTAATTATTTGAATTCTCCCAAATTAATATCAAAATTACAAATCAACTCTCGTTGCAAGTGTAATTAGAATAGTAATCTTTTAGAAAATTAAAATTAACACCTCACAACTCTAGAAAAATAGACCTACACTCCTTTTAATTAATCACCCGCTAGGATCGATCAATTAGAATTTATGTCAATCTTAGAAATTAAATTTAGAGTTGAAATTCAAATGATAATACCCCACTTAAGAAACCCCTATCTCTAGTTCGAATCTAAAATGGGTATTATCACTAGAATTTCGATTTTCTCTCGAAAATCATTTACCCTCTCTCGAGGCGTAAATCTAAGGGTGAGGAATCAAATTTAACATTCAAAGGGAAATTTCAAGTAAGCAAACTAATTAAACTAAAATAATATCAAATAAGGGTTTCACCCCACCCCTTGAAAGGGGTTTTAGCCTAACATGGTATAAAATATGACAAATTAATATTCAAAGGCATAAAATAATAAAAGAAGGGAAGAGAACAATCAAACCAAATCTCTTTGATTATGTTGAACTCCAATCCTTGAAATTGAAGCATACACCTCTTAATTGATCTTCCAAATGATATGAAATTAACTATCCACTCAATTAATTCTCTAACAATATTTAATCTCACAAATATCTAAAAATAAAAAATGAAAAACTATTTACAAGGGGAAATTTTCTCTACAATTCTCTCTCTAAAATTCCTATCTATTTGATGATTTTTCTTCAAATGGCCTTGAGGTCTTCTTTTATATGCAATTGGAGCTAAGGGGTTAAATTGGTAAAATAAGGATGTGCACATGAGGGGTGTGAGGTCATGTGGGTGAGGTTGGGGAGGATAAAATCTGATTTGTTAAATGGGGGTATAATGGGTATTGGGGTTAGAAAGGTAGTTGAGGGGTATAATAGGGAAAAGGGGTAAAGTGGGTATAAGGCACATGTGGCATTTGGGTTATGTTTTAGTTGGCTGGGATAGAGAAGCACTTAGGACTTTGGCAGATCGTTCAAGCTAAATGAGTATGGGCTATGGAGGAAATCGGGTTGGGTTGAACTTGGATTTTGAAGTGAGGATCCGGGTATGGATTCAGGCACCCGAGGCATTTGGGTCGGCACCGCCAGTGGCGGAGGTGGCTGTCCACCGGCACTGGGATCGAGAGAGAGAGGACGGGATCGTGGCTCTGCAGGGTAGCCCGTCGGAGGTCGGGTCGACACAGGAGTGGGTAGGGTGTCTGGGAGTTCGGGTAGGAGGCTCTGGTAAGGCAGGTGGGGTGCAAGTCGGCGCTGGTAAGGGGGCTCGCCAGCAGAGGTCGGCTGGAGGTAAGTGATGGCGGCGGGTTGAGAGAGAGTCGCCGAGGTGTCGATGGCGCAGGCGCCGGAGAGGGTAAGAGCGAGAGGGCGGCCTAGGGTAGTGGGTTAGTCCTGGTTGTGGGGTGTGTATGAGGGTATGAGAGAGGAGAGAGAAAGAGGGTTTGGTGTTTTGGTTATGGAGGTATGGTGGTATGAGTGAGGAGAGAGAAAGGGATGGGGGAAGAAGATGATGTTGGTTGGATAGGGTGTAGAAGGGTGTTGGGTAGATGGTGTGTAGGTTAAGATTATGTGGGTTTAGGATAAGTGTAGAATAAGGGGGTTGTGTGTGTGTGTTTAATTTGAACCCCTTAAAAATTAAAACAAAAACTAAAATTAAAATTAATTCTAAATTGAAAATTAAACTAAACTAAAAATAAAAAAATAAAAAGTAAAATAAAATAGACACGACACACTAAACAAACTCTAAAAAAAACTAAACACAACTAAAATAAAAACTATGAATAAAAACTAATAACTCAAAAATTTAATTAATTACTACTAAAATTATAAAATCCTATAAAATAAAAGACACAAAAATAAAAAAGATAAATCTAAAAAGAAATAAAAAATAGAAATCTATAAGACTAAAAACTAAAAGCCTAAAAAAATAAAATCTAATAAATCTAAAAATAAATGAAATCCTAAAAAAAACTAATTCTCATAAAATAAAACTAATAAAAAAATAAAGATAAAATAAAAATAAAATATAAAAATAGTAAATAAAACTTAGAAAATACTAAATAAATCTAAAATAAATCCTGAAAATAAAAATAACTTAAACTAAAAATCTAAAAAATAATAAAATGGCACAAACTCAACACACACACGGTTTGGGATAGTTTGGGCTAGGATTAGGGCTCGAGTGAGGTTCTTGGGGTACAGGATAAGGGTTAATTAGCTCCATTAAATGCACAATTGCCTTGAAATACGCGTTTGAACACCGCAACGTACATTAGACCTGCATGATAAACAATTAAGCACATAAGACCCATATTACCGAGAAATAGCAACTAAAATACATCTATTTGGGGTATAAATTGTACAGTTTTGGGTGCTTATCACACCACCCCCAAACAGAGCGTTGCTAGTCCTCGAGCAATAAGATAGAGAGAAAGAGAAAGATAAGTAACCAAAAGTGTACCACTTTCGCGGGCACTTGCGATTGCACTTAGCATGTGCAACAAGCCTTTAAACCTATAGGTTGCCCAACAGGACGAGTGGTGTCTCGTGAGGTTTTGCAGGGAATATACCCACAAAATTCTTATTTTGCAAAAAGGCAGTCAATCTCTTATTAGACATAGAATAATCGCACAATCCATCGTATGAGAATATTTAAATACAAGCTAGAATGTGTAAAAAGTTTAGCTAAGTAAATACTCAAGGCACATCCTTCCTAGAACTCAACGTGTGTAGTGTGAATCAGTCAAAACGGGTCGAGTATCACAAGAGTAATTCCTAGATTGCCTTGTCGGAATCAACGCTTCAACTTCAAAATCTCACGGATATATCTCCCTCAAACGAACTCTCGAGATTAGGGTCAGTGTATCGCTCTTGTGTGTGAGGAGGTGAGTAAATGTAAGCAAGTTTAAACGTCTCACACACATATATGAAAGAACGAACAAAAAGAAAGAAAAATGATCTCATGAAAGAATGCTAACCACTATAGTGAGAACGTCGAGTTATTCACCACGTTAACTTTCATTTGCCCGAACACTAAGGGGAATATGTATGTATATGGGTGAGGGGGTAAATGAAATGGGATATGTGGGATGCGATGAGGTAGGATAGGATGGGATGATGATATAATGGATGGATGGTGGATATGTGATGTGAAATGGATGAAAAATGGAAGCGATAGAAGAGTGTATACAATTTAGGAACAAATGTCTTTATTTCAAAACTAACTACAACTCTCTTTCTTTTATTTTCTCTCTCTTTTTTTTTTCTTGCTATTTTTCTTTTCTTTTCTTCTATTTTTGCTATTTTTCTCTTTTTTTTCTTCTTTTTTTTTCTCTTTTTTTTTTCACTTTTCAAACTAACAATGAAGACATTTACATTTGAAATCACACTCTTTTATTTGAAAATGATGATGTATGATATAAATGTGGTGGGGAATGTATGATGTGGGAAAATATGTAGGAAGGATAGGATATGGTAATGTAATTGGTGAAGTGACTGGGAATATAATGGGTGAACTGAATGGAAATGTGATATGAGGGACAAGTGGTAGGTGTATGGATGGAAACCTAGTGATCGGGACAAATTTCAAGACACGCGTTTCTTACAACTCGAAAAAGATGTCATTCTCAGTGATCAAGCCAAATTTTAATGAACGATAATGAGATCATACAACAATTTAATGCGGACCCAAACGAAATTGAATCAACTTGTGACTCGGAGATTGCGTAAAACACTCTAAAAGGGTGAAAGGCACAAATCTCACAAGCAGAAGTCTCTACTAGTGATCCTTAAGGTTCTCTTTAGAATTGTAGTATTCTTCAACTCTAAACCGTATTGACATGATAAGTGCGCAAATTTTTGTTGAGTCTAGGAATTCATAGTGCAAAGTGCCTTGTTATGTATTACATAAGCTATTTAGAAAAAATATTCTCTAGCTTGATTCCTAGACTTTTGAAAGATGGATGATTGAAAATTCACATCAATGAGTGAGATGAAAGAAACTGCACGAAATTTTAAAAATCAGGTTCAACAATCAAAATTTTTCAAAAGAGGTACGATTTTGATAAAATTCCCCACCCCCAAACAAAAAGGAACATCGTCCTCGATGTTAAGTAAAATGATGTTTAAAATTGAGAGCATAAGGTAGGAAAGAGATTACCAGAATGTATTGCTAATGAAGTGGACATGTGAATCCAAGAATAACCTGAGCAAGAAGTGATAAAAAAAATGTACAAGTCTATAAGCATGGGAAAACATAGGGTGATGTGAAACACCACCCCCAAACAGGATGAGACTAGTACAAGAAACGCGGGCTGCCTCCCGGTAGCGCTAAGTTTAACGTCTTCAGCCAGACCGAACCATTCTCACCTTAAAGATAGGATCTATGAAAGCGCAGGGAGGCAGAAGAATCGGGTGATGAGAATCACCCCCAAACAAGACTGAAGCGTCAGTCTTGCTGGATAGAGGCTAAAATGGTCAATGCACCTGTATGGCAAAGTGCATCACGCGATGCAAAGCATCGGTGGACCAAGGGCGGGTGGGAAAAAGGTCTAAGGTGAAAAAGGCATGGGTGATTAAGCATCGATCACGGGCCTTGTTAAGCGTAAATGTGAGGGAAACTAGGGCCCTATAAGCATGGTGCTCAAGTTGGTGAGGAAGGAAATATGGTTTGGACATAGGAATTGGATGGGGTTCATATAAATGACACGACCGTTCTATGAATGGGCGATGGTAATTGTCGCGCCGTGACACGCCAGGGAGCTGTTGAGAAGAGAAATCAACACCGCAAGGAAGTGGTGTGCATGGAGGAACAAGCTCGATGTCACGGTGGAGAGTAGCACCAAAAATACTCTCATAGGCGGGGGATGGTTTTAGGTTAGGATCTAAAACTGTAGATGGAAATATTAAATTTGTAAAATCAAGATCCAAACCAGGTGGTGGGGTGGAAGGAACAATGGGTGGGTCGGGTGGGATAAATGGTGTATCGGGTGGGATAAACGGTGGAGGAAGATGATCCAACTCAAGCCTGGGAGTCACACACTCATTGGGAGGAGTAAAGGAATACTCACAAGGGAGTGTGGTTTCTAAAGATGGAGTTGTCATCTTCTCCACAAGAGTAGCATCGGTAAATGGGGTGGGTGGGTAAAACGAGGCACCAAGATCAGAGATAGAGGAATCGATAGAAATATCGGGCTCAACGGGAGCCATGCATGGTGGGACATCATCCAGATCTGGATAGTTAGGAATTATCACGGATTCTATCTCGGGAAAATGGTGAGCACTCGTAGCCGGAGCTAACCTAGGATAAATTGGTTCCTCGGGAACACAAGGGTGAAGCTCAATAGGTATAGACTCGGGCATTATTTTGGATTCAGCAGGAGTGGGAAGGTGAATGGGAACCGCAAGGTGGGGTTCATATGGATATGAAGGGGTTGAATCAGGCTCACTAATGAAAGGTATGTCAACACAATTGTCGACTTGGGACCCGGACCATGGAATGGTCTCAACTTCAAGATTCTCGGGGTGGTAGGGTTGGTCACACTCAAATTCTATGTCACAAGGGGACACATCATCGTCACACTCGGTGGCAACGATGGGTGGATGCATGGGAATATCTGACTCTCGCGCACACTCCAATTCATTTAATCTGTGTTCAAGCCTTTGCAGAGCTTGAGTTTGAATTGCTTGCTCTTGCTCAAGTATGAACTTTTGCAAGAGGGTTTCGAGAGTGGAGGTGGATGAAGGTGTTGGTGGAATGATGGGTGGTGGCGGTGGTTGAGGTGGACACAACACGCTATAATCAGGAGTGTATGGAGAATACTCATATGAAGTGTGTGGGATGGGGAAAAGTGCATCGTACACGAAATGACCGCTTTCGTGATGGACAAATGGTTGATGCGCATGGGGTGCGTAGTGAGGAAACTGATCATGACTAGGTGCACAAGGTTGCCATGACGACTATTGGAACGTGTGAGGATCCACAACATCGGGTTGGGATACGTATTGCATGGAAGGGTGATCAGGCCTCCACGAATAACTGGGGTACTCACATAACTCGGGATTAGGTATAGCAGGGTAGTAGGCCGAGGTGGGTTCCGAAACAGTGTCATATGGATACACATGTTCCATGGTGGGTTTGTATGGATATGACAAGTATGGACACACATGGGACATGTGATCGGCATTAGAACAGTGGGTGCACAAAAAAGGAGGAGGCACGGTGACACTTGACACCGAGGTTGATGGAATAGGTGGTGCATGCATGGATGGGTCAAGAGTACCAACGGTACTCGTGAGAGAGGTGAAATCATGAAGAATGTCATAAAGAGATCGCTCGGGTGAAATCACAATATGAAATCCGCTCCGAGCTTCACAATCCCAAGAACGGCAACGGCGCCATTTGATAACTATGACTTTTGCGTATGTTTGTCGTTGTTTGAAGCCAAGTTAGTCAAAACCTCAAATACCTACAAATAATAACAATCTAAAGTGTAGAGGTAAGTAAGGGTATCAATCCACTTTCTAGGGAGTAAAGCAAATGGAACAAATTCAAATGTAATTCACTATTTATTTTCTTTTTGTGCTTTTTCACTTTTCTATTTTTTTTAGCTTTTTCAATATTAAAACAAAAGGGTGAGGTGAGATCTAAACTAAAATAAACTAAATGTAAAATGATAATAACTAACTAGAAAGTAACTAAAATGAAAATAAAGTCTAACACTAAAATAAAAGATAAAGTGAGGAAAATAATTTTGAGAACAATCAAGGAGTGGAATTACACCACAAATTTTAATTATTCTAATTAATTAATTTAATTATTTGAATTCTCCCAAATTAATATCAAAATTACAAATCAACTCTCGTTGCAAGTGTAATTAGAATAGTAATCTTTTAGAAAATTAAAATTAACACCTCACAACTCTAGAAAAATAGACCTACACTCCTTTTAATTAATCACCCGCTAGGATCGATCAATTAGAATTTATGTCAATCTTAGAAATTAAATTTAGAGTTGAAATTCAAATGATAATACCCCACTTAAGAAACCCCTATCTCTAGTTCGAATCTAAAATGGGTATTATCACTAGAATTTCGATTTTCTCTCGAAAATCATTTACCCTCTCTCGAGGCGTAAATCTAAGGGTGAGGAATCAAATTTAACATTCAAAGGGAAATTTCAAGTAAGCAAACTAATTAAACTAAAATAATATCAAATAAGGGTTTCACCCCACCCCTTGAAAGGGGTTTTAGCCTAACATGGTATAAAATATGACAAATTAATATTCAAAGGCATAAAATAATAAAAGAAGGGAAGAGAACAATCAAACCAAATCTCTTTGATTATGTTGAACTCCAATCCTTGAAATTGAAGCATACACCTCTTAATTGATCTTCCAAATGATATGAAATTAACTATCAACTCAATTAATTCTCTAACAATATTTAATCTCACAAATATCTAAAACTAAAAAATGAAAAACTATTTACAAGGGGAAATTTTCTCTACAATTCTCTCTCTAAAATTCCTATCTATTTGATGATTTTTCTTCAAATGGCCTTGAGGTCTTCTTTTATATGCAATTGGAGCTAAGGGGTTAAATTGGTAAAATAAGGATGTGCACATGAGGGGTGTGAGGTTATGTGGGTGAGGTTGGGGAGGATAAAATCTGATTTGTTAAATGGGGGTATAATGGGTATTGGGGTTAGAAAGGTAGTTGAGGGGTATAATAGGGAAAAGGGGTAAAGTGGGTATAAGGCACATGTGGCATTTAAGTTATGTTTTAGTTGGCTGGGATAGAGCAGCACCTAGGACTTTAGCAGATCGTTCAAGCTAAATGAGTATGGGCTATGGAGGAAATCGGGTTGGGTTGAACTTGAATTTTGAAGTGAGGATCCGGGTATGGATTCAGGCACCCAAGGCATTTGCGTCGGCACCGCCAGTGGTGGAGGTGGCTGTCCACCGGCGCTGGGATAGAGAGAGAGAGGACGGGATCGTGGCTCTGCAGGGTAGCCCGCCGGAGGTCGGGTCGACACAGGATTGGGTAGGGTGTCTGGGAGTTCGGGTAGGAGGCTCCGGTAAGGCAGGTGGGGTGCAAGTCGGCGCTGGTAAGGGGGCTCGCCGGCAGAGGTCGGCTGGAGGTAAGTGATGGCGGCGGGTTGAGAGAGAGTCGCCGAGGTGTCGATGGCGCAGGCGCCGGAGAGGGTAAGAGCGAGAGGGCGGCCTAGGGTAGTGGGTTAGTCCTGGTTGTGGGGTGTGTATGAGGGTATGAGAGAGGAGAGAGAAAGAGGGTTTGGTGTTTTGGTTATGGAGGTATGGTGGTATGAGTGAGGAGAGAGAAAGGGATGGGGGAAGAAGATGATGTTGGTTGGATAGGGTGTAGAAGGGTGTTGGGTAGATGGTGTGTAGGTTAAGATTATGGTGTGTAGGTTAAGTTGTTGGTTAGATGGTGTTTTGCTTATCAATATACAACGAAAAATCCATAAAAAAACAATAATCTGAGCCGTTTTCGAGCAGAATATTCGACACTTTTCTTCAACCTCAAAGTGTGAAACATTGGGGGCTTCTGTTGATACCAAATTTAGTCTGCTAATGTGGACCATTCACTTGAAGACACGTGTCAACCTACATGGCAATTACAAACACTTTCAACGAACAACATACTGTCATCTAGCTACTAAAGTTCCCCGAGAAACTCAATCATACCGAGCAGCTTAGGAGCCCCGAGGAGCTTAAGTCACCGAGCTACTCAAGCGCCCCGAGCAACTCAATCATACCGAGAAGCTTAGGCACCCCGAGGAGCTTAAGGCTCCGAACAACTTAAGCGTACCGAGCAACTCAGGCGGTCTGAGCAACTCAACGTACAGAGCATCCAAATCAGGAGAACCAAAAAGACGACTGTGCATTAAATGCTCATTATTATCGTACAAATGTATATGTCTACTAGATTACAGCGCATTGTCTTTTCACATGTACAGCCTCAAGGCTATTAATACATTGTAACCTCCTCATTAGAAGGGGACTCCGGATTTCTTGGAAAACTCACTTATCAAGAATTCTAGGCAAACAGTCAGCAATACAAAAACAGTGGACGTAGGCTATTCTCATAAGGGTGAACCACTTTAAAAATCTATTGTCTCATTTAATTATTCATTTTTATCTGTGATTAAAATAATTAGATCAAAATCTATCTTTTTACATCAACAGCAAGTATGGTAGGTATGTCATACACATAAGAAATCCATACACTAGGCATTCACACAACCTAAGTAATCATATTACAATATAAGTATTCACACATTTCATATAGTAAGTCTCGTACTTAGTAAGTTTATCCCGAACATCATACGAAATATACATGTAACTTGATAACTCTCTCGTCGTATCAATTCGAGTACTTAAACCTATCCCAAAAGGTTACTAGGTCTCCTATTAGTTTCAAATGTTATCTCAGCAAATATAAAATCCCTCTGCTACTATTCATACCCTTACATTATCTTTCATTCCACTTCGAGTCCCAAATCCAAAGATTTCAAACTGTCCTCACTTGGTAATCGCTCGTAATTATAACGCTCGATCCCATAAGTTATAACATTTTTCGGGTAATAACTAAGACTCTACTGACCTTAACTAAGTCCCAAAATATCAAATTAATCACCCTAAGAATCATAATTGGCCTTGGGATTTTCTTTAACTTTAAGGGAAAATAATTACCAAAATCAGGAGGGGTCGATCGATCGACGAAAAGGATCAATCGATCGATCGACATTCTTGGGTCGATCTATCGATCAAGCAGGTATTTGCCCTGATTCTCTTAAATAGTTACGGGTTTCCTCTTTTTACACCTCTAATTATTCATTTCAACCTCCAAAACTCTCAACCAAGTATACTAATCATCATACCAACATGTTTACATAATTTCTAACATTATTAGCGTCATTAAATCATCCTCAATCAATAATTTCTTGGATCAAAATTCATAATTATTCCTCTAAACCTAGTTCTTACAAATTTCTTCAAGAACATCATAAATCCTGATTAAATTTCGTAATTCCTTACACATGAAGCATGAATTTCGTATCTAATATATGGCAAGAAGTTTTAACTACATGCAATCCTACCTAGATTACGATTTCAATTCTTTAAATCCATTCAATTATCATTATTCAAGGTTATTCTCCAATTCCAACCTAACATGGATGATATATGCACTAAATTATTGCAAGTTAAATCACTTACCTGGTAATGAAGATTATGATCCTTTGAAGTAGATGGTACGGGAATGATCCTCTTTTTTCGATCTATCCGGTGGTGGTGACAGTGGAGCCACTACACCAAAATGCTCTTTTAGTGATAGACTAATTTTATGATTACTAACACTATTATACCATTACTATTTTTAACTATGTAGTACCGTTAGTAATCTTATTTAAGGGTTACTAATTCTAATTTTATTGAATATAAAAAAACATCCCTCCCGAATAAAGAAACTCGCCCCCGACTACTACACACCGAAATGAAAATCCCCATCTTCTAAATTTTCCCTCCAACCTAAAGAAACTCTCCCCTTATCAGGTGAGTCGATTTTCAGTTTTAACGAGCATGGTTACTCGATTCTTTATTTGATTTCAATGGTGTATTGGTTTTGGGTAAGTCGTGTTTCCCATTTATTCTATTTTTTTAATTTGATTTTTGATTTGATTCAATCCAACGACAACTTCTAGTCGGATTCTTGTCGGATGAATAACACCGGAGTAAGATGTGAATGGTACTCTCAAGACTCCATCATCGTCATTAGGGTTTCTCATACTCACGGCCTCTTCTCTAGGACCATCGTGTCACCTAGGGTTTCAAGATTTGGGGATTTTAAGGTAAGCCTCCTCTTTAATATTATACACACACGCACACACGCATATTTGGGAGTATTTTGAGGCGTTTTGTTTAATAATGTAGTTTAAATATAACTTATATAGCATACCGGGTTCCTCTAGAACACCATATGCACATTGAAAAAAATATTGGGTTCCTTTAGAAGACCATGTGGCATACCAATTGATATAGCTGAACTGTGTTTAACAAATCCAGAAATAATAAATTTTATCTTAAAGTCTACAAAAATAATTATATATATATATATATATATATATATATATATATATATATATATATATATATATATATATATATATATAGTCAATCATTCATAGATGAATTGGTTAAAAAAATATTTCATCGTTGAACAACAATCAGTATAGGGAAGAACAAACAACTGAATGAAAAATAAAAAGAAGATTAAGATATTAATGGTAATCAGTATAACTTAAATTGGGGTGAAGAGGGACTAATTGGCAATCAATATACTTTTAATACATCAGCAATCAGTGGTATACAGTAGACTTAGTAACATATATCAGTTTTTCAATTCTGGAAAATGATTAGTAGCGAATATCACAACCCAAAAGTTTGATTATCATCCATATATTATTTGGAATATTGATGTGCTATCACACCCGATTCGTCGACTAAGGGAATCTATTGAATTGCCTCTTATGAATCCCCACACTTTTCCTAAGGGTGGTCATTAAACCTCCTTAGGTAATTTTTTTTTGTAGAATTCATAATAATATGGAATATCGATCTAGATACACGTTATTTAATAATTATCATATAACTAACATAAATTTAGTTAAAGGTATTACCCGTAGACCTCTCAGTTCACCACTTACTCTTCATTTTTCGCTATTATGAATAGAATTCTTCTATGGACAATGTGATGCAGATGCTTCTTAATGGCAATACGTGACACTCGCGAGAGGTTGTTAAAATGTTAACCAATGATGGGAAGGTAGTTTCTTATACCAAGGCTCAGCTTTCGATGGTATGAGTTTATTCCTTTTGTATAGCATGTCCTGTTTTTTGTTTAGAATGGTAATAAATCTTTATCACTGGAGTTTTGTGGGAAAGCATTCTACACGCCGATGTAACTATTCTTTGTTTAAAATTATACTTTGTCACTACATAATTCGAGTAATTTTTTATGACAATTAGGAAATATAGAAGATTCACTATTTTCCGTACTTGTATAATGCCATATTTTTCTACTATTAGTTTATAAGCTTGTACTTTAGAGTAAACATAATAATGTTCTTAAGATGATTTCTACTATTAGTCTATTTACTTGTACCTTTTTTGGAGTAAACATGATTATGCTCTAAGGTGATCATGGAGATGAATGATGTTTTATCTAAACTTGTAGAGATATTTTCCTTTTGAGGACCACTCGGTGGTGTAAAAGCGATTAAGAATTTAATCATGGTTTATTCTGCATATAATTTAGTGGAGTGGATTTTAATCTTTATATGAGAGTATTTATAGTATCATTTTGTTGACATGGTTTTAGCAGTATATATCTCTGGTTTAGATGTGTTAAATCAAATAATCTAGGTTAAATAGGATAATATTAAGCAACGTGGTCAAAAACTTGGTGTTGTGGTGTCAAATAGCCTCAGGAAACATCTTAGCTTGGAGTTGAAAAACCTATATGTGAGTATTTTTTTATTTCTTTCTTTTACCTTAACGAAAATAATGAACTCTCTACATAAATTTTGATTAAGCACTTAATTTGAACTTTGTAATATTCATTCTTATACCCGTGTCTACAATCCTTAGAGGACTTCACCAACATCCACCATTCACCATTCACCACTTAGATTCAAATATTTTCTTTTTCACATTTTCATTAATCCAAGAACAAGATCCATATAGATCCATGTATATATCCACTTTGATTTCAGTTGTTGTTTTACTCATCTTTGATTTCAAAGTTACCGTTTTTTACAATCTTTGTCGGCATATATTTTCACTCATTTTATAATGTTCTTATTTTACTCAAAGTTTAGCTACACAAATGGCTGTGGATGGTCCTTCAATGAAACACTGAGAGAATGATTAATATCTGTAACACGGAGAGAATACTATTAGCTAGCGTGTTGCTTGATATCTCCAATGAATGGTTCGTTCTCTTGTCTTGAGTTTACATTCCTCTTCACAACTCCAACATTATTTATCGCTACATATAAAAATCACGGTTCAGCCTCATTTTTTTTGGTTTTCTTGACTTTAATACACTACTATTTTTTTATTTTAGAATTTAATATAAATTAATTAGTTTATTAGACTTTACTACACTTTTGGTCACTAGGACAAAAAAAATGTGCTAAAGTCTAATAAATTGATTAATTTGGATTAATGGCTAAATTACAAAATTAGTAATGTATTAAAGAAAAAAAAATGCATTTTTTATTACTTTGATTTAGCTAAAAAATAATGTGTTTTGTAGTTGAGATATTGACAGGTGAAGGAGATAAACCTTGAATTTGCAGAAGACATTGAAGATGAACACCTGCAACTCATAAAAAACAAGGTAACTTTGTTAATTTTGATATGCAGTTCGACTATATTCTTATAAGAGAAAATGCAAAATTAACCCTACTCTAATATCAAGATCTTTCTGCTGGAGTAAGCTGCCCCATCTGCTTTGCAAGCATATTTACATTCCTCATGTTCACCAAAGTTTGCCATCATCAACCGGTCTGCTTTCATTTTTTCTACCCTCAATATCTCTTTTATCAGATGAGGAAGCACTACTCAACCACTTGCAGCAACAACATCAACACCAGTTGAAGCCCACCAGATGTGGCCGTTTCCCACTGCACAAATTGTCCGCGAACACGTTGCAGGCACCTTTGCATTTCATGCCCAGGTTTAACATTCTGGGGAATTTTGATTTTCAAGGCGGATGAGCAAGTAAGTTGCAATTGGGGTCCATGTTGATGCAGCAACAACCACCTTCTCAGCATCTTGGGCTTGGAATGTCGGAGAGTTATCCGATCATGTTGTCAGTTCTCAATGCGTATTCTAAAGTTGGTTTAAATATGAATTCTGAGCAGAATCATCCATTAGACCATCAACATCAACACCACCACCACTCTTAACCTAATGATAGTGGAGATGATGACCAAAATAGTTCTCAATGACATTCTCAATGTGTGTGTGTCTGGGGGGGGGGGGGGGGTTATGATGTGATTTGGGGTTTTGAAAGAAAGATGGAGGTTTAATGGTAATTTTGGGAGAGATGTGGTGGCATCTCTGAAAGGTGGTAGCACTAGTAGAGGAGTTAGGATTCGAAAAAGACGAAGGTAAATCTTGGGGATTTACCTTCTTATGGCCCGTCAGGTTCCGCTGCTTCGCCGACTGGGCCCATACTTACGACCCAATCATATCTGTCTGGTTCAACTCCACGCTAAACATAGTCGTTTCCAGCACAGAGCTAGCCAAAGAGGTCTTAAAAAAGAAGGACCAATAGCTAGCGGACAGGCATAGGAGCCGATCAGCAACTAAGTTTTTAGCAGAGATGGACAGGATCTCATATGGGCAGATTATGGGCTTTACTATGTCAAAGTTAGAAGAGTTTGTACAGCTGAGCTATTTTCTCCTAAGAGGCTCGAGGCTTTAAGGTCCATTCGAGAAGATGAGGTTACTGCCATGGTGGAGTCCATCTACAAAGATTGTACCAATCCTGGTAATATTCCCATTTAATTTACTCATCATTTAATTCTTCCTATATGTGTTTCCCTTGTTTTTCTTCTTAGCTTCTGTTAACTACACACACACACACACACACACACACACACACACATATATATATATATATACGTACATAGCTTCTGTTCAATGCACATATATATGTGTCGGGTTTTGTAAGGTTTCAGTCACATAGGATAATGTGTGACAAATTTGTTTCTTATTTTTCTCCTTAATTGTACTTGCAGATATCAAGAGTCAGGGAATATTAGTGGAGATTGGATGTGCGGTTCATGTCAGCACCTGAATTTTAAGAAGCGAGATTCATGCCAACGCGAAGTATTATTTACTCTCTCTCTACACACACACACACACACACACACACACACACACACACACACATATATATATATATGTATGTGTGTGTGTGTTGAGCTTGTTTAATTTTTTTTAGGTTGTTGTCATTGAAATGAATGCTTCTGTAGTCTTATATGCTCGCATGGATACTGAAATTAATGGCATAACAAACTCAAAATTTGTTTGTTCAAACATGAGTTTTAGAGATTTCCCGCTAGCCTCTCATCCTTTCTCCCTTGCACGCCTTAAGGTTTCTTTTATTTATTTCGTGTTTTGTAGTTCTGTAATTAATATATTTAGAAATTTATTCCAAGTTCTGTAAACTGATTTCAAGTTATAATTTGTTTTATATGTTATTGATTTTCCTAAAACCTCACCCACCCCATACCTTAGAGAATTGAGCCGCTAATTGGTTTTGATGACCCTGAGCCTTTTGACATAAACAACAAACCAGCTGGCCGAGTTCGTGGTAATAATTCTCAACTAGTTATTTTCGTATGTTTGGAGTTGCAAATGAGGTTACTGTACATCAGCAATAATCCACCAGGACAATTCCTTACCTCTTGGTCATATGTGCAGATTTTCTGTTTTTTTTTTTTAATTTACAGATTCAAATGCATCACTGTCAGAGGGCGTTAAGCCAGTTGAGGCTGCAGCACTTGCCCAGTGTTACCTTGCAAGCCTGTGTGAGCCTTTAACAACATTTGAGCCACACTAGGAAATCATGGGTGCTTGTTCCAGCATACAAGTGATGAGAAACATATTGAAGAGGCTTCCCACGGTTAACTACATGACGCTAGAATTGATTACTGAACACTACTGCTACGTGTTAGTGAGAAGTCATTTCTAAGGATGTTATATTGGATGCTTTTATTAAAATAATTTAACTTTCGGGGGGATTGTATTACGATATTTCATTTGTTTAGTTTAAGTTTCTTTTGTAAATAAAGAGTGAACGCTTATATAAATGTAAATGTTGAATATAATGCCCTTATTTTTGTGGACTATTTTTGTATATCTTCTTAGGATTAGTAAATAGTGTGGTAAGAATAATTGAATTTGTTTAAATTCAGGATATTGGATCTTGAATTTTTTTTAAATATGTATTAATATTAGTAACAGAATTTTACCGTTACTATTACTAACAGAATTTTACCATTACTAATTATTTTTTATCGTTACTATTAGTAACCCAATTTTACCGTTACTATTAGTAATCGAATTTTACCGTTACTAATTTTTCATTTTTCAGTTACAATTAGTAACATAATTTTTTCGTTGCTAATTCTAATTTTTTCCGTTACTATTAGTAACAGAATTTTATCGTTACTAATTTTTCATTGTTCCGTTACTATTAGTAACAGAATTTTTCCGTTACTAGCTTTGTGCCCCACGCCTTTTTTCTAACGGAAAAATTGTGTTACTAATATTTTTAGTAATGGTAAAATTGTGTTACTAATGACGTGTTTTGGTGTAGTGAGCAAAAGACTCTAAGGGTGGTTTCTCCTATGGAAACTTTCCTCTATTACTCTTTAATTGCCATTGGTGGTTTTTGGTTGTAATAACCCTAAGAGTTATTGTGTTGGCTGATAATTTAAGTCTAAAATTCGTGGGTCATATTTCCTCAAAAAGTCAAAATGACTAAAATACCATCCCGGGCTGCCGGTTTGGCCTAAAATGCCCTGGGATCCAAACTAAACCCTCCGCTAGTGTTTTCTGACTATCTCGACCCTTCCAGACACGTTATTGCACTCAAAATGATCATATGGATGACATAAAAATAATTTACTTTTAATCCATTAAATCGGGTCCTGACACGACTAACACGCGCGGCCCAACTTAATTTCTGAAACTGCCATACTTCCAACTCACGATAATTTTAATAAATTTAATAATCACATATTACCATAATCACTCAGCAATTTTCAACATTATCATCATATTTAAATACTAACTCTTTTCTCACTAGTTATTTAAATCCGAATTAATTTCCAATTAATTGTCCCAAATTAATTTAATTAATCCCATAATTAAAAGAAATTTCATTTAATTAACCTCATAATTAAAAGCCATAAAAATACGGGGTATTATATTAGGTAGAGTTTTAGAGTTGATTATCGAGTCAGTATCCTCCCATTCCAGTGTCATCACACCACCTTAGTCCTAAGCATGGCAGTGGCGAGAATACATCGGGTAATGAATAATCCATCCGAGCAGGATTTTTGGGCCAAGCTATGTTGGCGACGAACCTAGGCTGGTCGAGTTGGCTAAGGTTCCCATGTAGGGCTTCATTTATTGCGAAGGGAAAACTAGGAGGCCAGTTGTTCTAACAATGCCTAAGGAGGGTCTTCACTTGTCGACCCTGCTAGTTATATCTTGGATATCACAATATTAACCAATGAGGTGAAATAGTAGAAGATCACACAAAGGATCTTAATTGTACATGTTAAGAGGGGAGCCTGTAACTTAGAAAGGATGCATATACAAAAATGTATTTAAGAAAACCAATGAATGCTTATGCCAAACAAGTTTTATTAATTAGAGAAGGATTGAAAATTCAACATTACATTTGCAAGAAAATAAAAAAGAAATCTAGAAGTAGAATTTCTTCAAATTGGCTGCATTCCAAGCTCATGATATCTCCCCGCCCTCCATTATTTCCAAGTTATAATATCCTTGTAGGTTGTCCCTTATCACCTTGAATGGTCCCTCCCAGTTTGGTCCTAGATTTCCATCCGATGGCTTCACATAAGAGCCAATCACTTTTCTTAGGATGTAGTCCCTAACCTGGAATGTTCTTGGATTGACTTTTCTATTATAGTGCTTTGTTAGCTGTTGCTGGTAGGTTGCTAGTTTCACTAGAGCCAATTCCCTTCGTTTTTCTTCTAAGTCAAGTTTAGCAAGTAATGCCGCATCGTTCTGGCCTTGGTCAATCAAAGTGGACCTCATAGTAGGAAGGCCATTTTTAAAAGGGATAATTGCCTCCATCCCATACGTAAATGCGAAAGGTGTCTCTCGAGTTGCTCGCCTTGGGGTGGTGCGATAAGCCCATAGGATATGGGGTAGTTCGTTTACCCATGCTCCCTTGGATCACTCTAAATGCTATTTTAATCCATCGATCACCATTTTATTGGAAGCCTCATCCCGTCCGTTTCTCTAAGGGTATGCCACAGAGCTAAAGTAGTGCCTGATCCCATGGTCGCTGTAGAAACCTTGAAAGAGCCCACTCTCAAACTGGGTTCCGTTGTCAGTGATGATAGTCCTGGGGATCCCAAAGAGAGTGATGATGTTTCCACATATGAAACTTATCATGTTTGCATCTCTCATGTTTTCTAGTGTCTATGCCTCTATCCACTTGGTGAAGTAGTCTGTTACGACCAACAGATACTTGCGATTACCGACTGCAGTTGGTAGAGGACCCGCGATGTCCATACCCTATTAGGTGAAAGGCCATGGGCTAGTAAGTGACTTTAGGTCACTAGTTGGCTGGTGAACCATAGGTCCATGAAGTTGTCACTTCTCGCACTTTTGAGCGTAGATTCCAGCGTCTTTCTGCATGTACGACCACCAATACCCTTCTTTTATTGCTCGAAAGGCTAGCGAAATGCCCCAAATATGAATCCCACATATTCCCTCATGGAGTTCATGCAGGACTTTCTCGACATCCTTTGGATGAACACACTGAAGGTGAGGTCCAGTTAACGATCTCTTGTATATCTTGCCCTCAGGAGGTAAGTGAAAGAGAGAAACTTTGACTCTTATGTGATGAGAGATATTTTCATCTGTTAGTAGTACATCATTTTTCAAATAATCTATTATGGGGTCTATCTAATTGGGGGCTGTCTCGATCTGGAGAATGTGCTCTTTGTTCGACAGTTCATTGATCTAGTTGCTACTTGGTTGGGCAAGGTAATCGATCTGAATTATCCTCTTTAAGTCGGGGTTGATGTTGTCAATTTTAAAAAATACCGCAAGTGCACGTGCTATTGAAATATAGCGGGTGTAAGTACGGGTCGAACCCACAGAGATTTCGTCAATTCATAAAATACCGATCTTCCAACTAGACAATGAGTGTATAAATATGGATGAGTTTGAATTAAAACAAGAGCAAAATATATAAATGACTACAAATGAACAAGTGATAATATCAAATATGGGAGAAAACTAGGACGTCGGATCCATCTATCGATTTTAATTAAAGTTGTATGTCAAGTTAATTCCGTACTTTCCCAACTTTATAACTCAAAATATACCGACTCTCGTCGCGTGTATTTCAGAAAATAAAACATTACACGTTCTCAAAATATTTTTATGTCTCTTAAATTAGACACCTTAAATCCCTATTCCCTCGAAAATGTCAAATTTCAAGTTTGAATATGTATTTAAGCATGAGATATCAAAACAACTTAATGCAAGTATAGCCCATCAAAAATTACAACTCCAAATACTCAAAATATGATTTATCAAATTATTCCGGAGGTTTAAAACACACTCTCATGTCGTTTTAAATGCATACCGAATTTTTATTATCAATTAATACACGTGGGGAATAAATACTGAATTAAATTAAAATGCACAAATTAATTAATCACGATAAATTTCACCTAGTCCTAGAAATAAAATTACTCACGCATCATAAATGGAACACGAATATCGCAAGATGAAATAATCATTTTTTTTAATAATAATCAACTTACAAAATTTTGAGTCCAAGACTTTGAGCCCTTACACAATTATATCTTCCCAAATGTGTCTCTCTCCTCTTCTAACTTTTTTTTTCTCTCCAAATTCACTCCCCCTAATGTGTGTCTCCCCCCCTCCCTTTTATAGGAAGATAATGAAGTTTAGGGTATTTTTGGAAATTTACAATATTTATTAAAATAATAAAATAAACATGTGTAGGAAATAAAGTAGGTGGATGGTGGGTGGATGTATTAATGGAGAAAATCTAGTGTGGATTTTTTTTAGAAGAAGAATAGAAAAGAAATGAATAAAAAATGATTTAAAAAGAATTATTTATGAAGAAATTATTAAAGAAAGAATGGTAGGGGGTGGAAAGTGAAAATAGGGACACATAGGGTAGTAGGAGCAATGCTCAAGGAAGAAAAAAATCTACCAAAATGAGCTGCCTTTCGGCAGAAAAAGAGGGAAAAAGGGTGGAAAAAGGACCTGCCGAGTTGGCTCACTGGGTTGGCGAGTTGACTCGCTAAAGAAAAGGATTTTCGTTTAAAAAATAAATATCAAGCAGCAGGAATCGAACTCCTGACCTTCCTTGGGCAAAACACACCCCTAACCAGCTGAACCAACCGCATAATCCTAAAGTAAACCGCGCGAAATATATTTAACCCCAATATCTGACCAACTTTTCAAAATTACAAACAAAACCCCAAACTCAATATCTTCTTCATACGACTTCCGATTGACGAACCGTAAGAACCGACGTGATCCTCATTTCGGGAACAATAATATTTCAGAAGTGTTCGGGTCATGGGGTTTGACTTTGGGTTTGACCCGGGGCATTGACTTTTGACTTTCTTTCGGCTTCGAACTTTGAACGACCATAACTTCTTCATTTCAACTCCGATTGATTCGCCATTTGAACCCAGGCGTCCCTTGATTCAAGACCTTCAATTTTCATGTTTTATCCGAGTCCGAAATAAATCTTTTCAATTTACACTTTTGCCCCTGAAGTTGCGTAGGTTCCCCTTTTCATATTCAATTTGCGTCCCGTCATCGCCACTTTCTTTCTAAACCTGTCAATACTAAAAAACAACCTTGTACAAGATATTAGCAGAGAGTATTTAAGGTTGTGAAGTCCTCATAATTGCATTTATTAACCCCATTTATTCTAAAATTTGTATTTTTCTTTAAAATAGCAAAAATGGCTATAAAAGCTCTTTATTTACAATGCAATGGGGTTAACAAGTCCTAGATTTGGGTGTAAATAATACAAAATAATGCACTCATCAAATACCCCCAAACCTACACTTTGCTAATCCTCTAGCAAAAATTAAAATCTAACTCACTTTCGTAGGAATCACGGTTGCACTTAGCATGTGCAACAAGCCGTTAAACCCCTAGGTTGCCCTAGTGGACGAGTTTTGTCTCGTGAGGGTTTGCAGTGAATATACCCACAAAATTCAAAGACTTGACTCTATTTACAAATGACACAAAGGTAATATAACCAAGTCTTCAATGCAAATTTCATAAATATAGTAAAAATTCACTTTTCAATCTCAACTTATTGTGCGTGTGTGCATAGCCAATATAACCGTCCAATTCAAAAGATTTGATCGTTAAGTTTCTTACACGAAAGTTCGTCTTGATTCAAGATCTCACGGGATGCGCTCATAAACGAACACTCGGAATTGGGTAATTTCTTTCGGTATATGTGAATAAAAGAGTAAATTAAATGAGCAAATTTCACATATACATCATGAAAAACGGACATTTTATAATGGATGATTATGATCTCACGAATGGAAGATCGATTACATTTAAAAACTTGAATCACACTAAAATATCATATTCATCTCCTCTCCACACTATAACTAACTTCACTTGAGATTAATTAGGACTTCCTTTTGGTTGTATTGTAGGCTCGGATTTTAGCTAGAAAGAATGGCTCTGGAGTTCAAAAATTTCTGAGAATATAGAGATTTTTCGGTATTTTGACTTTTTGACACTTTTTCTTACAACCTCCATTTTCTTTTTCTTCATTTTTTTTTTCATTTTCGCATTCTTTCTATCTTCCCTTTTCTTCTTTCTTTTCTCTTCACATATTATTCTAGCAAACATTCTTCTTTTGGCCTTGTACCATATTTTTACCCTTATATTCTCAGAAAAATGGGTATGGGTTTTTGGGCTTTCAATAAAAGGCTCGTTTTCATTTTGGCACAAATGGGCTTGCAACGGTATAATATATCAAGGTCTGTTTAAGCTCCTTTTTTTTCAAACGATGGCCTAATATCATTTCTCAAGTTCCATTTAGTCAATTTTGTGTCTCAAGTCAACTTACTAAGGAATTTAGTGTGTACGATTCACATTTTGACTTTCAGTTTTTAGTAATCGAACAAAACAAAGAATTTGAGATCATCGACGATTTTAATCGCTGAAGGAAAGTTTGAGTTATTTTAACTTGGATTGATTTAAATCTCTTAAAAATAATGAATGGCACAAAATCTCACCGGGTTAAAATCTCCACATTTATTCGTTAAGCATATTAACTTTCGCCTCAATATCCATTTTTGATTATATTATATGGCTAAGTGTCAAAAATTTATAAGTTGAGAGATTTGTGAATTAATTCTATATTAAGAAATTGTTCCAAAACTCACTTATATTGAAAATATTTTTGGATTTTTGAAAATTTTCTGATTTTTTTTATTATTTTATTTTATGGAAAGAGGAGAAAAATTACCTCAATACCCCCAAACCTAATTTCTACATTGTCCTCAATGTACAAGACAGTTTGAAAAAGGCTGAAAGTTTATTAAGAGTATTACCCCAATGAGATACTTTCTCCAACAAACGTTTCCTGAAAAACACAAAAACACAAACTATGATACAAAAAAAAAAAAAAAAACACGACCCAATTTTATGTCACTCGTGGTACACCGGTTCTTGGAGGGGAATGTCCTCCACTTCTCGATCTCTTAGCTCTAGATAAGGCTTCAATATTTGACCATTAACTTTGAAAATTTCACAATTTTTAGGATTCTCTATCTCAACCGCCCCATGTGGGTAGACTGTCCTAACAACAAAGGGACCGGACCATCTAGACCTCAACTTACCGGGAAAGAGATGCAACCTAGAATTGTACAAGAGCACTTTTTGACCAGGTTCGAATGACTTCCGTAGGATGGACTTGTCATGGAACATTTTTGTTTTCTCCTTATACAATTTTTCGTTTTCGTACGCATCATTCCGAATCTCCTCTAACTCGTTGAGTTGGAGCTTTCGGACCTCTCCCGCAGCGGGTAAATCAAAATTGAAGGTTTTAATGGCCCAGTAGGCTTTGTGTTCTAACTCTACCGGAAGGTGACAGGCTTTTCCGTAGACAAGCCTATACGGGGACATTCCAAGTGGTGTTTTGTAGGCAGTACGATAAGCCCACAATGCATCCAATAACCTTAAGGACCAATCCTTTCGGTTTGGATTCACTGTTTTCTCGATGATTTGCTTAATTTGCCTATTGGAAACTTCTACTTGACCACTGGTTTGAGGGTGATAAGAACATCCTACCTTGTGCGTGACCGAGTACTTTTTCATAAGACTCTCGAAGGATCGATTACAGAAATGGGTTCCCTGATCGCTAATGATGGCTCGAGGTGTACCGAAACGGGAGAAAATATTTTCTCGAATAAATTTGACCACCACGTGGCGATTATTCGTCCTACACGGTATGGCTTCTACCCACTTAGACACATAATCAACTGCCAAAAGAATGTAGAGATTTCCGTAGGAATTTGGGAATGGACCCATAAAATCAATGCCCCAACAGTCAAAAACCTCCATAATCAGAATGGGATTTAAGGGCATCATATTCCTACGTGTGATCTTTCCTAACCGTTGGCAACGGTCACAACTCCTATAGTAATCATTCGAGTCACGAAAAATGGTGGGCCAATAGAATCCACACTGTAAAATTTTTGCAGCGGTCTTTTTAGCACTGAAATGACCTCCACAGGCTTGGTCATGGCAGAAAGAGATTACGCTTTGAATCTCGTGATTGGGTACACACTTTCGAATGATTTGATCGGGACAATACTTGAAAAGATATGGGTCATCCCAAAAGAAATGCTTGGCTTCCTTTAAAAATTTGGAACGATCTTGCTTAGACCAATGCAGTGGCATTTCACCCGTCACAAGATAGTTCACAATATCGGCGAACCATGGAAGCTGAGAGACAAGCATCAGTTGCTCATCGGGAAATGACTCATTCAGTGGCAACAGGTTATCGAATGATTCAATGGTTAGCCTAGACAAGTGATCCGCCACTACATTCTCACATCCCTTCTTATCTCGAATTTCAAGGTCAAACTCCTGCAGTAATAGGATCCACCTAATAAGACGGGCCTTAGCATCCTTTTTAGACAAAAGGTATCGTAGGGCTGAGTGATCGGTGAAAATGACAACTTTGGATCCTATCAAGTAAGACCTAAACTTCTCAAGATCAAAAACAACAGCGAGGAACTCTTTTTCAGTCGTGGAATAGTTCAATTGGGCATCATTAAGAGTCCTACTGGCATAATAAATGACGTGAGGAAGTTTCTCATTACGCTGACCAAGAACCGCACCTATGGCATAGTCGGAAGCATCACACATGATCTCAAACGGCTGACTCCAGTCGGGGGGTTTCATAATCGGTGCAGAGGTTAATTCCTTCTTTAACCTCTCAAAGGCTTGAAGGCATTCGTCAGTGAAATCAAAAGGTGTGTCCTTGGCAAGAAGATGGCACAAGGATCGAGATATTTTGCTAAAATTCTTAATAAATCTCCGATAGAAACCGGCGTGTCCTAAGAATGACCGAACTTCACGCACAGTTTTAGGGGGTGGGAGATTAGCAATGAGATCTATTTTAGCTTTATCTACCTCGATACCCTTTTCAGAAATGATGTGACCTAGCACTATGCCCTGTTTGACCATGAAGTGGCACTTTTCCCAATTAAGCACAAGGTTCTTTTCCTTACACCTCTTCAGAACAAGGGTGAGGTGATGGAGGCATTCATCAAAACTAGACCCAAATACAGAAAAATCATCCATAAAGACTTCGAGAAAATGCTCCACCATATCCGAAAAGATACTCATCATGCACCGCTGAAATGTAGCGGGTGCATTGCATAACCCAAAGGGCATGCGTCGGTAAGCAAAAGTACCAAATGGACAAGTGAAGGTGGTTTTCTCTTGATCCTCGGGAGCGATGGGAATTTGATTATAGCCAGAGTAACCATCGAGAAAATAGTAGTATGGATAGCCGGCTAATCTCTCTAGCATTTGGTCTATGAAAGGAAGAGGAAAGTGATCCTTCCTTGTAACAGCGTTTAACTTCCTATAATCAATACACACTCGCCAACCAGTTTGAATCCTAGTGGGTATTAACTCATCATCGTTATTTTTCACCACCGTAACACCAGATTTTTTCGGGACAACTTGAACGGGACTGACCCATTGGCTATCAGAGATGGGGTAAATGATACCCGCATCGAGCAATTTTAGCACCTCAGTTCGGACGACCTCTTTCATATTGGGATTAAGTCTACGTTGTGCTTCACGAGAATTTTTAGCATTGTCTTCAAAGTGTATCCTATGCATGCACACCGAGGGACTTATCCCCTTAATGTCGGCTATGGTCCATCCAATGGATTCCTTGTGTTCTTTGAGAACACGCAACAATTTATCTTCCTGTTCTTTGTCTAAGTCAGACGCGATGATAACAGGTAAGGATTCAGAAGGTCCTAAGAACCTATACTCGAGCGTTTCAGGCAGTGGCTTCAATTCAAGATCGGGAGCTTTCTCATTCGAGGGTGGAATGGGTGATGGAGAGAGAGAGAGAGGTTCAGGCTTAGATCTCCAAGATCCTATTTCCAAGACAGGGGTGGAATTGAGGAGTGTGTTAACTTCAACGATGGAGCTTTCTATGTCAAATTCAGACCCAAACTGGGCAAGGCATGCCACTAAAGGATCATCATTATAAGTTTGTTCGAAAGTTTCCTGGATGATAGTGTCAATCATATCGACATCCACGGGTCCATCGTCATCTGGTGGTTGTTTGGCCAAATTGAACACATTAAGGTCCATAGTCATGTTTCCAAATGATAAGTTCAACTGGCCGCTACGACACCTAATGATGGCGTCCGACGTGGCGAGGAATGGACGACCCAAAATCACCGAAATTTGTGCATTAGGATTATGCACTTGTTGGGTATCCATAACCACAAAATCGATTGGGAAGACAAACTCACCCACTTTTATCAAGACATCTTCAACAACGCCTCTCGGAATCTTAACAGACCGGTCAGCTAAGTATAAGGTAATCCTAGTCGGTCTCAATTCCCCCAAACCTAATTTCTCATACACGGTGTACGGAAGAAGGTTCACGCTTGCTCCCAAATCTAGAAGGGCTTTCTCAATAATGTGTTCCCCTATTTTAATAGAGATCGTCGGAGTCCCGGGATCTTTATACTTGACAGGGGTTCTATATGAGATGATCGAGCTAGCTTGTTCGGCGAGAAAAGCTTTCTTCGGAACATTAGTGCTTCTCTTGAAGGTACAAAGGTCCTTCAAAAATTTGGCATATGATGGAACTTGTTGTATAGCATCAAGCAACGGGATATTGATTTGTACATGCTTGAATACTTCTAACATTTTGTCCACTTGTGCCTTTTTCTTCTGTGGCACTAAACGCTGTGGAAGTGGAGCTTTCGGGACATATGTCTCTACAGATGGCTCGGAAGATGAGGGTGAGGAAGAAGTTGGATCTACAGGTGAGTCTTCCTTTTCCTTTAATTTCTCATATTCACTTGTGGTGGGTTGTGAGACATTATTCTCAACTTCTTTACCTGACCTAAGCGTGATGATAGCCTTAGCATGCTCTTGAGTAGTTGATGTGCTCGTGTTGTCTTGGATAACATACTGACCCCTCGGCATATTACCCTTAGGATTAGGCTCGGGTTGGCTGGGGAACGATCCTTTATTTCTCTCACTCAATGCATTGGCTAACTGACTCACTTGTATCTCTAATTTCGCTATTGATTGAGTGTTGGCATGCAAGCTTTGTTGTGTGGATTGGAGGGCACTTTGTGTGGTCTGTTGGAATTGCAGGGTACTTTGGGCGAGTAAATTCATCGTTTCTTCTAAAGATTGAATCTTTTGGGGTGAAGGTAACGACGGTGCGGGGGTGCTCTTTTGGAAACCCGGGGGTGGGTTACTTGAAGATTGACCTCCACTACCCTGATATTGACCTTTAGACCACAAAAAGTTAGGGTGATCCCTCCAACCTGGATTGTAAGTATTGGAAAATGGGTCGTATTTGGGCCTATTTTGATAGAGGACGTTAGCCTGCTCGGTCATAGCTTTGTGTGCTGGAAGGGTGGGGCAACTTTCGACCAGGTGGTCGAAACCATCGCAAAGCACGCACATAGGTGTCCCTATATGTTGCACAGCTGTAGGTGCGAGTCGGTTACCCTCCTTGCTGGTTTCTAAGGCTTCTAAAGGTCGGGCTAATGTAGCCACTTTGGCATTCAATCCAAAACCTTGTTCTTCCTTGTGAGCAATATCGTCATTAATTTTGGGGGTAGTAGAATCCCAATGGGGTGCCCATCGCTGGGACTTTTGAGCAACGGATTCTAAAAATGACCACGCGTTGGCCTCACTCTTCTCTGTGAAATCTCCATTACACATTAGTTCAAGCATAGACCGAGTAGTATAATCGAAACCCTCATATAAAATTTGGATTTGACGACCCAATTCGATTCCATGATGAGGACATTGCAGGAGCAAGTCCTTGAATCTTTCCATGTACATCCATAAAGTCTCTCCCTCTTTTTGATTGAAAGTATTGATAGCATGACGTATTGTTGCCGTCTTTTGGTTAGGGAAAAACTTTTGCAAAAATTCAACACTCAATTGATTCCAAGTGGTGATGGAATTCGGTTTCAGTGAGAGCAACCAACTCTTAGCCTTGTCTTTTAAAGAAAAAGGAAATAGTTTCAGTCTAACAATCTCGTCAGTGAGTTGTTGTAACTTAACCGTTCCGCAAATTTCTTCAAACTCACGCACGTGGAGGTATGGATCCTCCTTTTCGGTGCCTCGAAAGATGGGAAGTAAATGAATTATTCCCGACTTGAATTCAAAATTATTGGCATTGTGCGTGGGAAGCTGTATACACGATGGTTGACTTGCTCTACTCGGATATCGGTAATCCTTTAGGGCACGAGTTGCTGGTTCATCTCCCATTTCGATGAAAATCGAGGTGCTACCTATAACAGTATCGGGAATATTTGACTCCACTCTAGCTAAACGACCAGTAGGATCTCGAAACCAACCTTGCATGCACTGCGCTCACTTGATTTTTTTATTTTTTTTTATTTTTATATGGAAAGCAAATAATCCGACGCAGGACCACAAAATTTCTAAGCTAACATAAAGCAATTTGGAGTTTATCTGAATTAGGTGAGGGGAAGTTCAATTTTTAAGATCTAGTTTCCCGAGATTATTCGATGACAATGGGTCTCCGAAATAATCTCCCTAATTAAAGAGCTCCTAATTCTTGACGAGGGAGAATTTAAAAGACGACCAACTCCGGACTATCGCCTCAATTACCAAATTTTTCCTCCAGGTAAGTGGTCGGTACGAAGACTCATTAAAAACCACCAATCCTAGTCAAGGTCAAAATGGCATCGATTTGAAAATTCCGTGTTTGGATTAGCTTTTAATTCTAGCCTTGAAAAGAATATGCCTATGAGCTATGTGATACCCTATGGCCAATGTCTAATAAATTTTAAATTAAAATTATGGCTTGGGTTATGCAGATGCTCGGGTAGCTTAATGATTTGTGGGCCAAGGAAGGGTGATTAAATCCCCACCTTATCTTAAAATTGGGTTTTGCCCTTAAGTGAAATTATGCAACGTGCTTATTGAAATTTGCAAAACTAGTTTCACGTAGGAGCACACAAGACTTACCTCCAGCGTGGACTTTTTACGGTCACTTGTTTACGCCGGGCCAAAGTTGTATTTGACGTCGATCGGAGGGAAACGTCGACTCCGTTTCAGTCGTCTCTGAGAGTACCTTGTGCGCGTGGCAAGATTGCACAAGTAACTTTAGCGCTTTTCCCACGGTTGCTTTCTTTTTCGTCCCCCCCCCCTTTTTTTTTATCTGAAAAAGAACACAAAAAAACATACCAAGTGTAAAGTGCAATAAAAATTAATAAATACAAAAATAATTACACATGCACTTATAAGGAATTTTTACACTAAAAAAAAAATACTAACCAAAAACACACTATAAGAATGAAAAAAAATATATATATTTTTTTGAATTTTTTTATTTTTGATTTTTTGATTTTTTTTTTAATAGCAGCCTTGAAAGATGAAAATTTCTCAAAAAAAAAAAATTAATTTCGAATTTTAAAACTATTTAGGTAGTTTATGACAAAACTAGTGTCAAAACACTATTTAACCAAAAAAAGTTTTTTTTTTATTTTTTATTATTCTGGTTCACTAATTAAAAAAAAACGGATCTGGAAATTTCCAAAAAAAAAAAAAAATTGTTTTTCAAGTTTTTCAATTTTTGTGATAAACTAATGCTAAAAGTGCTAAAAAAAAAAAACTTAAATCAGAATTTTCCTCTTTTTTTTTTGTAAATAAAAAAATTGCTGCTGGAATATATATATATATATATTTATATTCGTATTTTTTTTTTATAAAAAAAATAAATAAATAAAACTAGTCCGAAAATCAATATTCTTAAAATCGACCGAAATCCCCGGCAACGGCGCAAAAAACTTGTTGTCAATTTTAAAAAATACCGCAAGTGCACGGGCTATTGAAATATAGCGGGTGTAAGTACGGGTCGAACCCACAGAGATTTCGTCAATTCATAAAATACCGATCTTCCAACTAGACAATGAGTGTATAAATATGGATGAGTTTGAATTAAAACAAGAGCAAAATATATAAATGACTACAAATGAACAAGTGATAATATCAAATATGGGAGAAAACTAGGACGTCGGATCCATCTATCGATTTTAATTAAAGTTGTATGTCAAGTTAATTCCGTACTTTCCCAACTTTATAACTCAAAATATATCGACTCTCGTCGCGTGTATTTCGGAAAATAAAACATTACACATTCTCAAAATATTTTTATGTCTCTTAAATTAGACACCTTAAATCCCTATTCCCTCGAAAATATCAAATATCAAATTTCAAGTTTGAATATGTATTTAAGCATGAGATATCAAAACAACTTAATGCAAGTATAGCCCATCAAAAATTACAACTCCAAATACTCAAAATATGATTTATCAAATTATTCCGGAGGTTTAAAACACACTCTCATGTCGTTTTAAATGAATACCGAATTTTTATTATCAATTAATACATGTGGGGAATAAATACTGAATTAAGTTAAAATGCACAAATTAATTAATCACGATAAATTTCACCTAGTCCTAGAAATAAAATTACTCACGCATCATAAATGGAACACGAATATCGCAAGATGAAATAATCATTTTTTTTTAATAATAATCAACTTACAAAATTTTGAGTCCAAGACTTTGAGCCCTTACACAATTATATCTTCCCAAATGTGTCTCTCTCCTCTTCTAACTTTTTTTTTCTCTCCAAATTCACTCCCCCTAATGTGTGTCTCCCCCCCTCCCTTTTATAGGAAGATAATGAAGTTTAGGGTATTTTTGGAAATTTACAATATTTATTAAAATAATAAAATAAACATGTGTAGGAAATAAAGTAGGTGGATGGTGGGTGGATGTATTAATGGAGAAAATCTAGTGTGGATTTTTTTTAGAAGAAGAATAGAAAAGAAATGAATAAAAAATGATTTAAAAAGAATTATTTATGAAGAAATTATTAAAGAAAGAATGGTAGGGGGGTGGAAAGTGAAAATAGGGACACATAGGGTAGTAGGAGCAATGCTCAAGGAAGAAAAAAACTACCAAAATGAGCTGCCTTTCGGCAGAAAAAGAGGGAATAAGGGTGGAAAAAGGACCTGCCGAGTTGGCTCACTGGGTTGGCGAGTTGACTCGCTAAAGAAAAGGATTTTCGTTTAAAAAATAAATATCAAGCAGCAGGAATCGAACTCCTGATCTTCCTTGGGCAAAACACGCCCCTAACCAGCTGAACCAACCGCATAATCCTTAAGTAAACCGCGCGAAATATATTTAACCCCAATATCTGACCAACTTTTCAAAATTACAAACAAAACCCCAAACTCAATATCTTCTTCATACGACTTCCGATTGACGAACCGTAAGAACCGACGTGATCCTCATTTCGGGAAAAATAATATTTCAAAAGTGTTCGGGTCACGGGGTTTGACTTCGCGTTTGACCCGGGGCATTGACTTTTGACTTTCTTTCGGCTTCGAACTTTGAACGACCATAACTTCTTCATTTCAACTCCGATTGATTCGCCATTTGAACCCAGGCGTCCCTTGATTAAAGACCTTAAATTTTAATGTTTTATCCGAGTCCGAAATAAATCTTTTGAATTTACACTTTTGCCCCTGAAGTTTCGTAGGTTCCCCTTTTCATATTCAATTTGCATCCCGTCATCGCCACTTTCTTTCTAAACCTGTCAATACTCAAAAACAACCTTGTACAAGATATTAGCAGAGAGTATTTAAGGTTGTGAAGTCCTCATAATTGCATTTATTAACCCCATTTATTCTAAAATTTGTATTTTTCTTTAAAATAGCAAAAATGGCTATAAAAGCTCTTTATTTATAATGCAATGGGGTTAACAAGTCCTAGATTTGGGTGTAAATAATACAAAATAATGCACTCATCAGTTGATTACTGATCTTAAGGATGCTAGGGAATTAACATGGCTATTTTGTCCCCTGGGAAACTACTAAACGCTCACGTGCTCAAAGTTGGCCATCCACCCTTTCACAGTTGTCATCCTATCATCTTTTGTGTTGAAATTGTCACTCACCTAATTTGACACCAACTGCGAGTCACTAAAAACTTGGAGTTGCTTTGCTCCAAGATTCCATGCCCTTTGTAAGCCTATAATCAGTGCCTCATATTCTGCTTCGTTGATGGAGGCTTCAAATCCAAGCTTGATTACTTGCTCGAGCACTGCGTCTTCTAGGCTAACTAGAATGATGCCTACCCCTGCCCCTCTAAAATTGGAGGCTCTATCAACGTATAACTTCCAGAAACCTAAATCTTGTGGGACCTCCTTTAAATGGTTGGTGCCAGACTGATCATAGGCTTGTTCTTCGATAAACTCAGCAATGAAGTCCGCGAGGACCTCCCCCTTGATAGCGATCCTTAGTTGAAAGTGAATATCGAATCTCCCGAGCTCAATCGACCATTTTGATAGTCGTCCTGAGAGATTCGATTTTCTTAACATAGTCTTGAGAGGGTAAGAAGTAAGTATGAAGATCGAGTATGCCTCGAAATAGTGCTTTAATTTCCTCGAGTCTGCCACTAATGCAAAGGCGAGACTCTATAGTGGCAGGTATCATTGCTCCGCATCAAGAAGAGTTTTTCTTGCGTAGTAGATCAAGTGCTGACTTCCCTCTTTCTCACATATCAATATGGAACTTAGAGCATAATCCGATACTGCTAGGTAGAGGTACAAGGGATCATTCTCCTTAGGAATTACGAGCAAGAGGGCCTGCTGAGGTAAGCTTTGAGTTCTTCTAATGCCTTTGAGCAATCCTCGTTCCACTCCACATTCTTATTTTTCTTCAGCAACTGGAAAAACGGTTGACTTTTTTCAGAAGACTTTGAGATGAACCAATTTAATGCAGTAAGCATTCCCGTGAGCTTTTGTATATCTCTTATAGTTCGAGGAGGCTGTACCCTGTTAATAGCATCAATTTGGTCTAGATTGGCTTCAATACCTCTCTTGCTGACCAAGTGTCCAAGGAGTTTTCCTGACTGGACGTCGAAAGAACACTTACTTGCGTTAAGTTTTATTCGGTACTTTCAGAGGATTTTGAAGGTCATTGCTAGGTCAGAGAGGTGGTTATTTTTGAGCTTGCTCTTGACAATCACACATCAATGTAAACTTCCATGGTGTTCCCCATTTGATTATTAAACATCTTGGTGACCAACCGCTGGTAAATTGTTGCCACATTCTTGAGCCCAAATGGCATAACCTTATAATAGAATAAGGTTATGCGGTTATGAAGGCAGTTTTATCCTGGTCCTGCTCGTGTAGAGGGATCTGGTGATATTCGAAGTATGCATCTAGGAAGATCATTCTCTCATGCAGTCATGGCATCCACTAGTTGATCGATCTTTGGGAGGGGGAAGTTGTCTTTAGGGCATGCTCTGTTGAGATTTGTGAAGTCGATATAGACACTCCACTTTTCGTTGCTCTTGGGGATAACCACTTGGTTGGATAGCCACTTGGGGAACTGGACTTCCCCTATGGATCCCGCATCGAACAGTTTTTCAACTTCTATCTCCATTGCCTTAGCCTTCTCCGGAGCAGTTCATCGAGTTTTTTGTGCTATTGATGTGAAAGCTGGATCGACGTGCAATCGATGACAAGTGATGTAAAGATCAATCTGTAATACCCCGTATTTTTATGCTATATTAATTTGGGGATTTATTAAATTTAATGTGAGTTAATTATTTAATAAAAATCCAGAAATTAATTATGTTATAATTATTAACGTGACGAGAGTTAGTAATTATGGGAAATTTGTTGAATATTACTAATGAGCAAAGTAATATATGATATTGATTATATTGAATGTCACGAGTGAATAAAATGACAATTTTAGAAATTTGAATCGGGTTGGGTCCGTGTCGCGTCGGGACTAATTATTGATAAATAAAAGTGAAAATTTTATAAGTCATTTGTATGGTCGTTTTGAGTGCGCCAACGCGTCCGAAAAGGTCGAGATAGTCAGAAAAGTGTACCCGGGGGTTTAGTTTGGGTCTCGGGGCGTTTTTAGGCCTAATTGGTCCCCCGGGAGGGCATTTTGGACATTTCACATTTATGGGTAATTAAACCCACGAAAATCAGAAACCTATATCAGCCATTTAGGTTAGTCATCTAGGGTCAGAAAACTCAAACACAAGTGACGGCCACAGGAGAGGGAAGAAGAAAGCTTCCAAGGCAATCCAAGGCTCCAAAAGTCATCCGTTTGCACCGCAACCACCACCAACGTGTAGATCGCGCAACAGGCTATGCAACCACACCAAAAACATCTGCAAATTAGAAAGTCGAAAATCCCAGGAAAGTGTTTATCTTGCTATTTTCGTTGGTGCAATTTCCATATTAGTTTAGGAATGATTAGGGATGAAATATATGGAAGAAAACCCAAATTTTGATAGGAATTTGCATGTAGTAAAGACTTAAACCTTATTCTGGAAATCTTTTGTGATGTAGACGAATCACCCACGAAATTTTGATGATGTATTAGAAGGAAATTCTGGTAAAAATAGATTAGAACCATGATTAAGAAAACTCTAGGGTTCTTGATGATTAGATAAGATTTTGGGTTGATTATCCATGTTTAATGATAGGAATACACATGCTTTACGTTAAAAACATCTAGTATAATGTTATAATGTTAGTAGTAGAATTGTTGGGACGTTTGGAGTTGAAAAATATGGATTTGGATGAAGATAGATGGTAGAACCCGTAACTGCAATTCTGCAGAAATCAAAATACCTGCTTGATAGATCGATCGAGCCTAGAGCTTCGATCGATCGAAGGTTAGATCGATCGAGACCCAGACCTTGATCGATCGACCCCCCCTGGCAGACTCCTATTTCCCTTGTTAATTAGTTAAATTAAATTCATCGCGAAATAATTCTTGGGTATTCTTAATAAAATGTTTTGGGAGATAGGAAAGACCAGTAGGACACGTGATTAAGTGTTGGGAACTTTATCATAAGACGATAATTTTGCTTTTGGGATAATTATATAATGAACGATGAAACTACGTATTTCAAGTTAGAGATTACGGCGAATAGCTATGATAGTGAATAGTGGTATACCAACTGAATTTCCTACTTGGAAGGATAGAATCCACGAGTGTCACGTAATAAGTGAGAAAACCCTTCGAGTTAAGGTTAGAAATGAAACCTTATACGTAATACTAATAATGTGAGATTAAGGATAAATGTTGTAATTATGGGTGACTAGAGGAACCTATATTAATATGATAAAAGTGGTATATTTATATGATTGTGTGTACATATATTATATACATGTGAAAAATATACCGCGCTACTTGCTATCCTTGAGGTTACCGCGCTGGGACAGTCTTATCTCGATGGGACATTTATGGGGGATATTGACTTGTACCCTAGAAGATAGATATCCTTGGTACAGGCTATCGAATTGATAGTTCAGATGGTCCTAAGAGACGCGAGTATGTGCCATCCTCTTAGAGACTTGGAATCTATACTTCGCCTCGATATTGTTTGTGTATGTGTTAATATAGTTCGAGAGTGATTCCGAATTTGTATTCCCCTTGATATGAGTGGTATGGGGTTTGGATAGTAGAAGTATGCACGCACCATAGTTTTATTTGGGGTGCTCTTATGATATATATATATATATTTTATGAGTAGATAATATATATATAAAAATTTTGGAATCTGGAACTGCCTACTGTGATGTGATATGTAGGACATGGTTGATGACTCAAATTATAAATACTTGTGTTGAGAAAGTATACACTGGAAAACTTTATTGATTTATAAAGTTAAAATGAGAACTTTGGTTACAAATTGAAATAGTACCTTCAAACAATTGAATCGTTAAATTTGAATCTTACGAGTAACCTAAAATATGTTAAACCTTTGGGAAAAGATAGGGTGGTATATGCCGAGGTAATCCGTTGGGGAGGTTAGTACGATAGGCGTGCACATTAGAAGAGAGGTGAGAATTTCTCAAGAGAGTGTCGAACTAATATGTTGTTGCATTGGCCTGTATCAATTTAAATACTTGCTAAACAAATTTTTAAATCATACACACTATCGGGATCTGACCCGTTTCTTTTTCTCTCTTTCTTGTATATATATGTATATATTTCAGGTGCCCAGCCACAGGGGCATCTTGCTTAGGATCCCTTGAAAGGAACGTGCTGCAGCTTAGGTGGGAGTTGCAGGTCACTTGCGTAGACGGCTTCCCTTATTGACTCCACTTCTAGCCTTCTCATTTATTGGGCATGTGTCGCCCTTTCCATTATTTCATTGTTATTGGGACATTTGTATTTTAGTTATTTCTAGTATTGTTACTATGGGACTTATTCAGTTTGAATGGTATTACTTTATATTTCGTATGTTGACATTCGATTGACGAATGTTTTAAATTAATTGGATTGTGTTCCTGGTTTATTGTGGTGTGATCCTCAATTGTTGAAATGTTATTAATAAATAAATAAATCATTTTATTTAAATAAAAATTTGGAAAGTAATGTTTAAATATGGTTTTGACACTTAACTTAATTATTTAGGGTGTTAAATTGGAAAGTTTATTTTTACGACAGTGATGCTAAGAATGAACCAAACTGTTCACCTTGATTTAATTTAATAAAGGAGTGATCGCCCGGTATTTAATTAGGCGGGGTGTCATAGGTGGTATCAGAGCATCAGGTTCTAGTGTCCTTTAGGATCTGTGCGGCTTATTATGCTTTCAACATTTCTTTCCTTGATATAGATCCCTAATACTAGGAATGTTGTGTTCATCTCTATACATTGGAAATTCGTGCTTCTGCGATTTGTTTATTTGAATGATGAACTCATCCAAATTTATTTAAATTTTCAGATGGACCGTCAAGAAGAACTCGCTAGAATGGTTAAGGGAGTCAACGAGCAGGATCGACTCACACCTCAGGTACCCCTAGAGAAACTAACAACCGCCGAGTTAGCAGATATTGTGGCACAGGCAGTTACCACTGCAGTTTTACAGTATCAAGAACGCAACACAGAGCTCATGGGGGGCAAAAGATCTAGAGAGTACAGTCAGTCTGTCATTACTGGTAATAACAAGTGTGTGAAGATACAAAAATCGCGACAACAAGCTCCTCAGGCCAGTAAAAGCCACGAAGGTAACCAATTGTGCGGAGAAGCCTAAAAGCGTCAGGGTCAACAAAATCGGGGGCCGAGTGAAGTCACGAATAGGTGTTTTAAATGCGGTATGGACGGTCATGAACGTCGAACTTTCCCGGATCAGTCTGGAAAGGAACTTCAATCCAACTAGAGAGAACTTTCAGGACTCTACTATAAATGTGTACAGCCGGGTAACATGTGGAGGGATTGTCCTCACCCTGACAAAGTTTGTTTCACAAGTTTCCCATCAAGGCCAGCAAGACCAGGGAAAAAGCGAGACTACTCAACAAAGTAATGAAGTGAAGAAGTTTCGAGGGAGGTGCTTCCAATGTGGCAGAAATGGCCATAGGCGTCAGGATTGCCCAGAGAAAAATAGGGCCCCACTTCAGGAATGTGCTAGTAATAAACCACAGAAACCAGCTCCACCACCTTCTCCAACAGCCTCAGTTCAGCAGAGACAGCTACGGTATGGACGTGTCTATAACGTCCACCAGGCAACAGCTCCACAGGCACCACCCGCAATTGAGGGTATGTTTTCTATCCATGGAACTTTGGGTCGAATTATGTTTGTTACTGGGGCAACGCATTATTTTATATCTACATGTTATGCGAAGACCTTAGGGTTATTAACCACAGTAGAGAGCACTGTAACGTATGTAGACTCACCACTGGGGAAGGGTTCACTTTTCTTTATATGCCGGGGAGTGGGGGTAGAGATTGGTAGTTTGGTATTACCTGCAGACATGTTGGTATTAGATATGCATAAGCACGATGTGATTATCGGTATGGATTGGCTCGCAGCTTATAGAGCCATGATTGATTGCTTAGGTGGGAGCATTATTTTTGCCATTCTAGGGCAAGAGATGTTTGTAGTGGCGATGCCTCGCCCAGAGGGAGGTTCGACCGCTCATTTGTATTACATAGATGAGGATACCTCTAAGGAGGTTATGATTCCCTTAGATTCGATCCCAGTTGTCAGGGAGTATTCTGATGTGTTTCAGAAGATACCAGGCATACCCCCCAGTCGGGAGATGGACTTTATCATAGATTTATTGCCAGATACGAGACCTATAGCACGCGCACCGTACTGTATGGCTCCGGCAGAGATGCGAGAGCTATGAGATCAAATACAGCAACTGTTAGGTCAGGGATTCATTCGTAGGAGTACCTTACCTTGGGGCGCTCCAATCTTGTTTGTGAAGAAGAGAGATGGTGCACTGAGATTATGTGTGGACTACCGGGAGCTGAACAAGGTCACAATACGGAATAAGTATCCGTTGCCTCGAATCGATGATCTGTTCGACCAGTTGAGGGGAGCAACTTTCTTTTCGAAGATAGATCTGAGGTCGGGGTACCATCAGTTACGTATTAGAGAGCAGGATGTTTCAAAGACTACCTTCTTGACAAGATATGGGTCCTATGAGTTCAGGGTGATGCCGTTCGGACTCACAAATGCTCCATCCGTTTTCATGGACTTGATGAACCGAGTATTCAGAGAGTTATTGGATCAGTTTGTCATCATCTTCATAGATGACATCTTAATATATTCACACTCCGAGGAGGAGCATGCCGAGCACTTGAGGCAGGTTCTTCAGACTCTACGAGAGCATCAGTTGTAAGCTAAGTATGAGAAGTGTGGATTCTGGTTGCGAGAGGTACAGTTCTTGGGACATGTTGTTTCTGAGCAGGGGATAGCAGTTGACCCGAGAAAAGTATCAGCAGTGAGGGAGTGGGGACAACCCACGACACCGACGGAAGTGCGTAATTTCTTGGGGTTAGCTGGTTACTACAGGAGATTCATTCGGGGATTCTCCAAAATAGCGGGTCCATTGACGAATCTGACTCGCAAGGGAGTACCATATGTGTGGGATGACGCTTGTTAATTGGCTTTCGACGAGCTGAAAGACAAGCTTACTTCAGCGCCAGTCCTTATGTTATCGAAGCCGGGTGTGGAGTACCTGGTTTACACCGATGCGTCCTTACGGGGACTTGGGGGAGTACTTCAGAAGGAAGAGAAGGCTATAGCTTTTGCCTCCCGCAAGATTAAGCTGCATGAGAAGAATTACCCCACCCATGACCTGGAGTTAGCAGCGGTCGTCTTTGCATTGAGGATATGGAGGCACTATTTGTTGGGAGAGAAATTCCGTTTGTTCACAGACCACAAGTCGTTGCAGTACCTATTCACTCAACGAGAGCTGAATATGCGTCAGCGCAGATGGCTAGAGTTTGTGAAGGACTACCAGTTCGATATACAGTATCATCCGGGAAAGGCCAACGTAGTTGCTGATGTGTTGAGTCGTAGACCGGTAGACGAGGTAGCAGAGGTCTGGAAAACAAAGTGGACGGAGTTGGGTCATCAGGACGCAGTAGCACGTTCTTTCATGTCCGTGATGTCAGTCACACCCGAGATTGTTACAAGGGTGATACAGGCACAGACCACATACCCATTTTGCCAAGAGCAGATTGTGCGACTTCTAGTCGAGGGCGCTGAGTCCTATTCTGTTAGTTCCGATGGAGGTTTGCGGTTTAATGGGAGATTGGTGGTTCCAGAAGGAGCAGAATTACGTCATGCAGTGATGACTCATTCTCATGGGTCCTGATTTGCAGTACATCCGGGAGGCGATAAGATGTACCAGGATATGAGGCGACAATACTGGTAGAGTGGGATGAAGAAGGACATCGCCGAGTTCGTGTCTGAGTGTTCTACCTGCCAACTGGTAAAGGTGGACCATCATAAACCGTCAGGATTGATTCAGCCATTGAAAGTACCCGCGTGGAAGTGGGAGAGTATTTCCATGGATTTTATTACAGGGTTGCCTACATCACAGCGGGGCCACTATTCTATCTGGGTGATTGTAGACCGTTTGACCAAGGTGGCTCATTTTCTGCCAGAGCGAACAGACTATACCACGGGTCAGTATGCTCAGTTATTCATTGCCGAGGTTGTCAGATTACATGGGGTGCCCCTGAATATTGTATCAGATAGAGACAAGATTTTAGTCTCACATTTCTGGGAAAGCTTTCAGGAGGCTATGGGTACTGAGTTGAGGTTGAGTTCAGCTTATCACCCACAGACAGATGGACAGACAGAGCATACTAATCAGATGTTAGAGGATATGCTACGCATGTGTGTTCTTGATTTTAGAGGAGGTTGGGAACCACATCTTCCACTGGTAGAGTTTGATTATAATAACTCTTATCAGTTCACGATTGGCATGGCTCCATTTGAGGCTTTGTATGGCAGGCCTTGTCGTTCCCCAACTTGTTGGCTCGAAGTGGGGGATAACAAGTTGCTAGGACCAGAGGTGATTCAGGAGACCTCTGCGAGGATTGAGATGATCAAGAGTCGTGTTCGGATAGCCCAGGACAGGCAGAAGAGCTACGCCGATGCGAAACGGTTCTTCTGGGAGTTTAGTGTGGGGGACCAAGTGTTATTGCGTGTATCTCCTATGAAGGGAGTGATGAGGTTCGGGAAGAAGGGGAATTTGGCTCCGAGGTACGTGGGACCATTTCCCATCATCGAGAGGATTGGGCCGGTTGCATACAGGTTGGGACTGCCAGAGCATTTACATCGAATTCACGATGTATTCCACGTCTCGTCGTTGAGACGGTATCTTCGGGATGATATGGCCCATACTCACATTGCGATAGATGAGATAGACTTACAACCTGACAGATCTTACGAGGAGAGACCGGTGGCTATCCTAGACTATAGTGAGAGGAGATTGAGGTCGAAGATAGTTCCACTTGTGCGGGTCCAGTGGGAGCATCATAATGTGGAGGAATCCACTTGGGAGCGCGAGGCAGATATGCGCGAGAGATATCCAGAGTTATTTTTACCAGGTATGCCTTATTTTCCGAATTTCGGGACGAAATTCCGTTATTAGGGGGGAAGTATGTAATACCCCGTATTTTTATGCTATATTAATTTGGGGATTTCTTAAATTTATTGTGAGTTAATTATTTAATAAAAATCCAGAAATTAATTATGTTATAATTATTAACGTGACGAGAG
Source organism: Sambucus nigra (assembly GCA_949130495.1). Classification (NCBI taxonomy): domain Eukaryota; kingdom Viridiplantae; phylum Streptophyta; class Magnoliopsida; order Dipsacales; family Adoxaceae; genus Sambucus; species Sambucus nigra. The sequence continues at coordinate 654,331,645 of OX422207.1, read as the reverse complement.
TTAGTAATTATGGGAAATTTGTTGAATATTACTAATGAGCAAAGTAACATATGATATTGATTATATTGAATGTCACGAGTGAATAAAATGACAATTTTGGAAATTTGAATCGGGACGCGCCCGTGTCGCATCAGGACTAATTATTGATAAATAAAAGTGAAAATTTTATAAGTCATTCGTATGGTCATTTTGTGTGCGCCAACGCATCTGAAAGGGTCAAGATAGTCAGAAAAGTGTACCCGGGGGTTTAGTTTGGGTCTCGGGGCGTTTTTAGGCCTAATTGGTACCCCAGGAGGGCATTTTGGACATTTCACATTTATGGGTAATTAAACCCAAGAAAATCAGAAACCTATATCAGCCATTTAGGTTAGTCATCTAAGGTTAGAAAACTCAAACACAAGTGACGGCCATAGGAGAGGGAAGAAGAAAGCTTCCAAGGCTCCAAAAGTCATCCGTTTGCACCGCAACCACCACCAACGCGTAGATCGTGCAACGGGCTACGCAACCACACCAAAAACATCTGCAAATCAGAACGTCGAAAATCCCAGGCAAGTGTTTATCTTGCTATTTTTGTTGGTGCAATTTCCATATTAGTTTAGGAATGATTAGGGATGAAATATATGGAAGAAAACCCAAATTTTGATAGGAATTTGCATGTAGTAAAGACTTAAACCTTATTCTGGAAATCTTTTGTGATGTAGACGAATCACCCACGAAATTTTGATGATGTATTAGAAGGAAATTCTGGTAAAAACAGATTAGAACCATGATTAAGAAAACTCTAGGGTTCTTGATGATTAGATAAGATTTTGGGTTGATTATCCATGTTTAATGATAGGAATACACATGCTTTACGTTAAAAACATCTGGTATAATGTTATAATGTTAGTAGTAGAATTTTTGGGACGTTTGGAGTTAAAAAATATGGATTTGGATGAAGATATATGGTAGAACCCGTAACTGCAATTCTGCAGAAATCAAAATACCTGCTTGATCGATCGATCGAGCCTAGAGCTTCGATCGATCGAAGGTTAGATCGATCGAGCCCCAGACCTCGATCGATCGACCCCCCCTGGTAGACTCCTATTTCCCTTGTTAATTAGTTAAGTTAAATTCATCGCGAAATAATTCTTGGGTATTCTTAATAAAATGTTTTGGGAGATAGGAAAGACCAGTAGGACACGTGAATAAGTGTTGGGAACTTTATCATAAGACGAGAATTTTGCTTTTGGGATAATTATATAATGAATGATGAAACTACGTATTTCAAGTTAGAGATTACGGCGAATAGCTACGATAGTGAATAGTGGTATACCAACTAAATTTCCTACTTGGAAGGATAGAATCCACGAGTGTCACGTAATAAGTGAGAAAACCCTTCGAGTTAAGGTTAGAAATGAAACCTTATACGTAATACTAATAATGTGAGATTAAGGATAAATGTTGTAATTATGGGTGACGAGAGGAACCTATATTAATATGATAAAAGTGGTATATTTATATGATTGTGTGTACATATATTATATACATGTGAAAAACATACCGCGCTACTTGCTATCCTTGAGGTTACCGCGCTGGGACAGTCTTATCTCGATGGGACCTTTATGGGGGATATTGACTTGTACCCTAGAAGATAGATATCCTTGGTACAGGCTATCGAATTGATAGTTCAGACGGTCCTAAGAGACGCGAGTATATGCCATCCTCTTAGAGACTTAGAATCTATACTTCGCCTCGATATTGTTTGTGTATGTGTTAATACAGTTCGAGAGTGATTCCGAATTTGTATTCCCCTTGATATGAGTGGTATGGGGTTTGGATAGTATAAGTATGCACGCACCATAGTTTTATTTGGGGTGCTGTTATGATATATATATATATTATGAGTAGATAATATATATATATAAATTTTAGAATCTGGAACTGCCTACTGTGATGTGATATGTAGGACATGGTTGATGACTCAAATTATAAATACTTGTGTTGAGAAAGTATACACTGGAAAACTTTATTGATTTATAAAGTTTAAATGAGAACTTTGGTTACAAATTGAAATAGTACCTTCAAACAATTGAATCGTTAAATTTGAATCTTACGAGTAACCTAAAATATGTTAAACCTTTGGGAAAAGATAGGGTGGTATATGTCGAGGTAATCCGTTGGGGAGGTTAGTACGATAGGCGTGCACATTAGAAGAGAGGTGAGAATTTCTCAAGAGAGTGTCAAACTAATATGTTGTTGCATTGGCCTGTATCAATTTAAATACTTGCTAAACGAATTTTTAAATCATACACACTATCGGGCTCTGACCCGTTTCTTTTTCTCTCTTTCTTGTATATATATGTATATATTTCAGGTGCCCAGCCACAGGGGCGTCTTGCTTAGGATCCCTTGAAAGGAACGTGCTGCAGCTTAGGTGGGAGTTGCAGGTCACTTGCGTAGACGGCTTCCCTTATTGACTCCACTTCTAGCCTTCTCATTTATTGGGCATGTGTCGCCCTTTCCATTATTTCATTGTTATTGGGACATTTGTATTTTAGTTATTTCTAGTATTTTTACTATGGGACTTATTCAGTTTGAATGGTATTACTTTATATTTCGTATGTTGACATTCGATTGACGAATGTTTTAAATTAATTGGATTGTGTTCCAGGTTTATTGTGGTGTGATCCTCAATTGTTGAAATGTTGTTAATAAATAAATAAATCATTTTCTTTAAATAAAAATTTTGGAAAGTAATGTTTAAATATGGTTTTGACACTTAGCTTAATTATTTAGGGTGTTAAATTGGAAAGTTTATTTTTACGATAGTGATGCTAAGAATGAACCAAACTGTTCACCTTGATTTAATTTAATAAAGGAGTGATCGCCCGGTATTTAATTAGGCGGGGTGTCACACAATCCTGGATAACTCATAAGTCTCCCATGCAAAGACATTTAAATTACTCCGAAGGAGGGTGATCGACTCCCTTTTTTCGCAGTCGGTGAGTGAGGTTTCAGTTAAGAACTTTCTTTCATTCAAGCTGCTACTGGGTATAACTTCCTCCATGTCCTCGAGACCCTTTCAGTGGGTAGGAGCTTGGTCTCCTCCACTTCTGGTCTTCCATATTTTAGTTTCTATTTGGAGGGCATCCACCTCTCCTGCTCCTCGTTCTCACTTCTAACTTATTTAACCATCTTATCTAGTTTGATACGGATGGCCACTATAAAGCATTTTCTTTCCATTGCCTGATCTCCATGGAACTGCACCACTCCTCGTTCAGTCATACATTTGAGCTTCTGATGGTAGGTAGATGGGATGGACTTTATCGCGTGCAGCTATCCTCTGTCGAGGATTTCTTAGTATGGTGAATCAATATCGACTACAAGAAATTTGATCATTTTTTTTTATGTTTCCTGCCCTTACTGGAAGGACGATATTTCCCAAGGGGATGGTTATCTTTCCAACGAAGCCAACTAAAGGAATGGTGGCTTCCTTTAGGTTGGCGACATTTAATTTCCACTTCCTCAACAGGTGGAGATACATTACTTCGGATGAGCTACCTTGGTCGATGAGCAATCTGTCGACGTCATAGTTAGCTATCTTGAGTGTAATAATGAGTGCATTATGATGTGGGGTTCTCACTCCCACCAGGTCCTCATCTGTGAACACAATATGCTTGATGTAGTCGACATCTTCTACTTGCCGATGCTTCCCAACTTGTGTTTTGGCTGGATCAATCTAAAAAGATTGCATTACTACTGTAACGAGTTTTAAATTAGTGATATTATTTATGGTGATAGTGGGTGCAGTCCAACCTCTTTCACAAACTAAGCAAATGTTCTCATCAATGGCCTTTAACTATGATTTCATACGTGCTTTCATGTAGGCATAATTAAACCTGTCAAAAATGGGCATCAGATTATATAAGTGTTCCGTTGGAAAAATTGAGATTTTTCATAAAATTGATTTTTCAAAAAAAAAAAAATTATATCACAAAAATTTGCGAAAAATAAAATCACTCAATAACGTAGAGAAACCCGCTCTGATACCAATTTGTAAAATCCGTGTGATAATGAATTAATCAAATTTGTAAATTTCCAATTTAGCCTTATTTAATTGGAGTCAAATTTTAAACCAATTTAATTCATCCTTAAAACTTGCATCTACATGGGTGAAATCAAGCCAACACAAATATAATTGTTGACACACAAATTTTTGAAAAAAACCCCTCTCGGGTTAAACCTTTTTTTCACTATGAATAATAAATCACAACTTACATACACAATGAAAATTTTAATGAATATCGCGTAGATACTCACATAGACATGCAACCTAGAGTCAACAATGGAATAACTGCAACAGCCCACAAGAACACACAGTCCTAATTTAGACAAGAACACCCGCGAGCACTCCCTATCGACATGCAGTCGTAGTTAGCCGTAGAGATAACACTCCACAAAGAAATAACTCCACCAATGTTGAATCTTGGGTTCCAAAACAATTCACTAAAGCGTATGGGATTTTTGTTAATTGAAAACATAAATGATTAAACCTTTAAATGAAGAAGATAAAGTATTATGTGTATTTGCAGTTTGCGCAGAATGAAAAACTTCAGATCTTCTTAACGAAAACGAAATGATTTAACATGTTTTATATAAAAAACTTAAGTCGGTACATTGCTCAAACGAAACAACGATGTCGCTCGAACGAGACTTCGCGCGATATGCCAATGTCACTTGAATGATAGGCCTATGTAACTCGAACGACCCGCATAAAAAATAAAATTTTATTTTGTCAAAAACTCCGGCTCAATACTCAATTGAGTACCAAAAACAATCAATTGAATGGCAATCCAACTAACTGTATTATGACTGTATCCTGATTGTACAGTTTAGGAATACTATAAATAGACGCTAGTACGTACAGAAAAAAATTACACCTCTTTCATTTTCATTTCAATAAAAAGAAATGGTCTAGTTGCTCTCACTCTCCCTCTGTAAATATTAGAGTAGAACTTCTGCCCTTATACAAACCCCTCTCAAAGCCCTGTTCGTAAACCCACAAACCCATGGAACCCCTTGCTAGAATACCCTTGCCCGAACGAACCCGAGCCTCTTTCTCTCCTTCTTTCCTAATCAGAATAGCTAGCCCTCACCTTTTCCCTCCTTTTTTTCTCCACTGCCGAGCACCTTCACCCTCCTCCTCTCTCTTTTACCCCTCGATCGAACTGGGTTACCCCTTTTCCCTATATTGCTTTTCGTTTTTCTTCTCTCATTTGATGCCATGGTAACAAAGATCTAAGCATTTGTGTGTGTGTGTAAGGAACAAACCAGGCCATCATAAGCTGTGGCCAACGATCAAAACCCCAAAATAGGGTTTGTGATATATATATATATATATATATATATGAGAATTCTCACCTACATTATGATCTATACATCATTCATACATCACACCTAGTTGTTGGCCCTAAAAAAACTATTTTTTTTTTATTTTTCTCTTGAAATTAACCTTCCAATAAACTCATGTTCAAATAATTAGGTCAAAATACATTTTGTAGCTATTTTTAAAAAATCCACAAAAAACTGTTCAAAATACCTTATTTATAAGGGTCTGGGCCAACAGTTTTTTGTGGATATTTTAAAAATAGCTACAAAATATATTTTGATCTAATTTTTTGAATATGAGTTGATTGGAAGGTTAATTTCAAGAGAAAAATAAAAAATCTGAAAAAATGGTTTTTTAGGGCCTATAGCTAGGTTTTTTAGGGCCCACGATTAAAAGAAATTTCATTTAATTAATCTCATAATTAAAAGACATAAAAATTCGGGGTATTACAATGAGTTAGCCTATCAGCATAACAACCTCGACATAATTGATTTGCAATAGGATGCGAGTTACGAGGAGCGACCCTATCATGTTCTTGACGGAAGAGAGCTAAATTTAGGATCGGATGCCATTTCATTAGTCGAAGTCTAGTGGGGACATCACATTGAGACTAGGTCTATGTAGCAAAGATAGGATGGCATGATGGAGAGCTATCCTAAAATCTTAAAGTCAAATATATAATAGTCTAATTTCGACGACAAAATTCCTTGTCTAATGGGTGAGGAAATTACTCTCTCGTATTTTCCATGAATTGATTTATTTATTTAATTTCTTGTCGTGATATATGAAATATCCCTTATTCTATTTGTTTATATTGTTTTGTGATTCGTATACACGTTACGTGAATCCCCATCCTTCATAATTCAACATAATATAATTTAATGTACTAAATGAATATTTTAAGTGACTTAGTTTTATGAGCGACTATGGAATGGTCGGGGACTAGGTGTTAGGAGTTTCCTTATTTTGATTATTCCCCCGGTATTAGGTTCCACCGACCGTGAATTCGTCTTTTATAATATCGAGCTATACATAACTAATTAATAATTGAGATTTAACTTAATCTACTCACTCCGACTAATAATTAATTAATGAGTTAATTAATTTATTAAAAATATTCTCTTTTAGGATTGACTTTTTGGATTTTTAGAGTGTTCCTTTTTTTTCAAAATAGTGGAATTTAAGTCGGTTGGGCTAAGATGTGGGTCGGGCTAAGTTTCGGGCCATTTGAAACATGCTTTGGGCTGATTAGGTAAAAGCTAAATATGCTTAATTTCGAAACTAAAGACTTTAATTACTTAATTTAGAAATCCTAAACACTCATAAGACATTATAGAAAAACCTTATAAGCTAAGTAGGTTGAAGAGATTGAGGATTTGAGACTCGATTCGTACAATCGATCATTAGCAAATATACTTTGATTAATAATTTTTGTTAGAATATTCGTAGTTCATTAGAATACGAAATTAATCAAAGTAAATATGATTTCAATCATATTATAACCTAATTTCATAATTAGATTAATTTTGTGTTTAAGTTTTAATCACATATTGATGAACTAGTGTAGTTTTAATGTTAAATCCCTTAATTGAACCATGAAAGCATGTAATCTGATTGTAATAACATTTCATCTTAACAATTATAATAGCAATATATAAAAGTCCACATCCTTCTTTTGTTATTAAATTGAACCTGTGAACGAATTTCATAAACATTTTTTAAAACAAGTACTCAAGGTTCATATCTTATAATACATAATTTGTTCACAAATCATTGATTCAATCACCTAAAACTTGTTAATATACAATTGACATGTTGTTACACACGTTATATTATAAGAAGGTGGCATTATCTGGTGTTTATAGGCTTGTAAGTTAGGTTTGGATTTAGCTTTTCACATTTTCTTCATAAGGAAGAAAATGGCCCCGCATCGTTCTAATTAGAACTATATTGGCTTCTCGTTCGAACGAAAAATGGTTCTTGTTCGAATGATTGAGGTTTTTAGTTCGAACGACATTGGGATTTTCTTCAAAGGACTCTGGGACATGTTGGTAATTAACTTTTATTTAATTATAGATATTTTAAACGAGATCTAAGATATTGTTTCATTAATCCTTAGAATAGGATGGGATACTATTTACTTGATTTATGTGCAAGTATACCGATGATGTCTGCGTGTTCATGAGTGATGTACTAGGAGGGATTTGATAGGGAAAGTATGACGTTGACTATCCTAGTATCTTGGTGATTGTAACCGAATTTTCCTTAGTTCTATTTACCTCGATCCTATTATCGATGTACCTGTATCTCGAGTGGGGTAAATGGGGAAGTCCTTTCGCATAGCCTTGGGTTTGAGGGATACATGAAAAGTGGAAAGTTGTAATGGTTTTCCTTGGTTGATTCTTTGAGGTTATAGGATTTGGATGTCCTATAACTATACCTAGTCCACACGAATGATCCCCGAAGGCAGTAGGGATTGACCTTTGTACTTTTATTTGTGGGCTTGAGGGTAGCCCACCTGTTTGGCATGTGTTGGGAATACTTATTTGGTTATAGAATTATGTGATTATATTCCATTAAAGAGATATTATTATATACACACACACACACACACACACACACACACTAGGGTATGCATGTTCCTAAAGGAACGACACTAATTTTTGAAGGTGTACATCATCCATAGGACCATACGTCGTATTTAGTTCACAATTAATGAAGTATCAATAATTATATAAGAAGTACACCAATGTATCCACCCCCAAAAATGACTAAAGTTGTAAAAAAATAAAAAAATAAAAAATGAATTAGACAAACATAATAGATCATCAAATTACAAATTGAGTAAGGTATATAACAAAAATAAGTCCACTCAAACATAACAAATCATCAAATTACAAGTCACACAAATCCAATCTAAGATGTTTTTACTAAAGTTGCTAATCAAAATTAAACATCTTTTGTTAATATCTCGTCAGAGCATTTACATGTTACATTCACTCTCTGAACAAATAAAAGATAACAAAAAAAATATTACAACAGGCTCAAATAAGGACAAATAAATATTCATCAACCCTGTATAGTGAAATCCAGTATGGAAGCGAAAATTTACCTTAAATCTAGAATTTTTAATTCCATAAAAAGAATATGCAAAAGCATAAACAAAATTATAAAAAATAAACCAACATATTTTTAAATGAACCCATTTAACATTACAATATAGTGATACCTAAACCAATTAGAAGAATCAAGAATAAAAATTCAAATTAAATTATGTCTCACTAAAATAGAGCGACTCTACAAAATTATGAATAATAAGAAAAAAAAACAAAACAAAAAACTTTGAATAAATTGTAGGTGTAATCTAAATGTTTATGATATTCTCCTGAGAGAAATTTACGATCCATGCTGTCTGTATATTGGTCCATTGGATCTTCCATTTCCTTTGTCGATAAACTTATACTTGTTCCCTCTATAGGCCTTACAGTTGTTGTTTGGCATTACATAAGGTATTATGATTAACCGGGGCCACCTAATTAAGTCAAAGTATATGATCACACTAGCAGGTGCACATCATCTTAACAAACAATTACAGAAGATGGAATATACGTTTGACATAAATACAGATTGAATGGACCATTTCATAATAGCTTGTTATCAATTTTATCAATAAACACACAAAGTAATAATAGCATGATAATGCAGCTAATGAGGCTACGTTAACCAAATAAAAATAGTTATACTAATCCCGATCAACAGCTCCAATTGATTTACAAAATGATTCTAAGCCCGAATTCTAACAGAGATGAATATCACCGTCAAATAACAAAATACACATCCATGTATAATTAACACTTTAACAGGATCTATACTTTAATCATGAAGAAACTATACTTTAGTCATGAATCTAAACAAATATAATTTGTAAAGTAAAAACATAAAAAAAATGCTTAGTAGAATCAGATTAATGCAGATAAACCTCCATTCGTAAAATATTTACGTCTTGAATGCCACTACAAAATATTTTTTTTTCTTGAATAATCTTTACACACACAATTAAGAAATTAAAAATACAATTATTGTATCAGGTCTCTTATTTATGTTCACCATAGTAAACAAACTGACACATATTCTTGTTTGTTGTGGTCACTCTATTATTTGTTTATTTTTATTGTTTTCTATGTATTTGATATTATGAAAATTGAACTAATGAAACGATACAAACATAAATACCATATAATATATACATGCCATAAGATATATACAAACATACATACATACCATATTCTTATTTGTTGTGGTCACTCTTTTTTTTTGGTTTGCTACATATTTGATATTATTATAATAGAACTAATGCAATGATACAAACATACATACCATATAATATACATAGATATATTACACCAAATGATATTTTATGGGTAGAGTGACACTCATCGTAGACCGAGGGATGTTTAGAGCACTTATTTAGAAGTTAAGAAGGGTAATGCATTAAAATGAGTTAGTGGAGTGGAATTAAATTAAACTATCTGATCTATATGCATAAATTATTGTTTCCCCATTCCAACCAGGGACAACAACTTCAAAAATGTAATCAACATCAGTGATTTGGATGAACTAGAACCTTAGAAATTGAAGACCCCGACCATGACAATGCATTTATTCATGATCCAAATCTTGTGCAGGCTGTATTTATCAAAATTTAACTTAGTTGATTAAAAAACATTTTTTAAGGATAAATATGACCAATTTAATCTAACAGAAAATGTTGGACATACAGTAGAAAATCACATTCTTCAAAGCTGAGTAAAATCACATTCTTGAAAGTTCGGAGACGATACATGGTTAACAATACACAATGTCACATTTATATAAATAAATTCATTGGGTGATGTTGAAATTGAATCAATTAGGATAAACCAATTAATAGGAGCAAGGTCACCACCGTAGTTCTTAATATGAATCAACCTACTCGATCCATCAGGTATGATTGGTCCATCAAAACGGCTTAGACCTTCTCGATCCATTAAGATGAGAAGTGCGATTAATTTTTACAAAATTTTGTTAAACAATCAGTTACAATAATAAACACAGATTAATGTTTACAAAATTTAAAATAAAATCGTATAACAGATGCTTATTCCCTCTAATATTTATAAAACATGGGGGATTCTACACCTTCAGTTGGCAAGCCATCTACATCTTGACCATCATCTGTGCGAAACTCAAATATGTCATCCTCCGTGTAGCAAAATCATCCTCGTGCTGTGTAACAGAGGAAACATAATTGATTTGACTTTAATAACAATACAATTAAACTAAGAACCTTGAGAATACATAAATTAATAATAAACACATTCAATATGTACAATTTAGACATGATGTATATGGCCAACACAATGATTATGGCAGAAGTTTAGTAACATGTGAAATGAATTACAGTTTATTTTCAAACTCTTCAAAAATAAAATAATAAAAAATAAACAATCAGTAATGGTTTCAACTATGACAAATGGTGTATGCCAGTTAAAAAATTATAGAAGAAAAAACCATTAGAAATTAGGGTACATGGTGTATTGTTGCCTTAATCTCTTGGAGCATTTTTCAGTTGTCATAATTGTGGTGCTCGCAGAAAATTAGTTTCAAAGTATATACTGTGACAACCCGCTCAAAATATTAACGGGTGGCCAGCCCTATACTACATTAAATCAGGTATCTCAGATGGCTCAGTCTCAACATCAATTGACAATAGTAAATAATATAACGCTAACTACCCGAAACTATTAAAAGCGGATGCCAAAAATTTAAAACTTTTATTTAACACCAATAAAACAAACCATGCAACCATAACCAACAATACTACATCTAAATATGATGAGTGATGAATACAAACTCCAATAATGTATAAAAGAGTACAACAAAATGTACACAATAAAATACCCGAATATGCTATCGGGTCACAGACAATACAAAAATCTGGGAGAGAGAATGTAAAAGTGTTAATCTACTTTACTTGGGTATAAACCCGATATACAAACAGAATCCTAATCTAGATATACAAAAGATAGGAATCGACTAAGACAAAGTGCCTCAACAGTCCGCTACTGCCACAGCTCCACGAATACCCTGGGTGGATAAACATCCATGGCGTCCTTGCGGAGGAACACCTAAAATAATACAATATATATATATGAATAGCAGGAGAAAATATAAATGGGGTCAGAGACCAAGGCGAAAACATTTTATAGCAACTACATTAAAATGCATAATAATTATAAATGCATTATGACATGATTTAATGGAGTTGCACTCTCCATAAAAATCCAACTCACCTCTCAACTAAAGGGCGCAACTAAACGTATGCAAGTGATCTCCAAATAAATGCCCAATTCTAATTAGGCAATATAAATCTAACTAAATCCCAATATAAATATTCGATTATAATCATCTAACTTATCTCGCAATCTACACTTATCTGAATTCCATCTAAATCATATACTTTAACTTTTAATGTTATAGTTATAGTTCTCTTTTTATTTGTTCACTTACTTAATGTATAAGGTTTACATAACCATTCTCATACTAAAATATTTGTAACACCCCGTATTTTTGTGCATTTAATATTTAATTAATTCGGAAATTTTAAATTACTTGTGTGTTGTAATTCTAATTGAATTAATTATGGCAATATATATATATTAAATTATTAATCGGGGAGTGAATGGTTAATGTTTAGGGAATTTATTTACTAAGTGAATAGTAATAATTTAATTACGTCATTTCGGGTATTAATGACGGGGTATGCACTTATCCCAGCCGGGAGTCGGTATAGACTAAATTGGGTGTGAGATAAGGATTTTTATAAATTAATTCGGATGCCAATTATGAGTGCGCGGTTGTATCCGAAGGGGTCGAGATAGTCAGAAAAGAGTACCCGGGGGTAGTAATTGGGTCTCGGGGCATTTTTGGGCATAGTCGGGCCCACACGGGGTGATTTGGGCTATTTTAATTAAGCCCGTTAGGATAAAAACGGGATGAAGGATTTTTAACCTAATTAGGAGATTAAGGAATGCCAGTCAACATAACTCTAAACCTAGGGTTTGGGAGGATATTAGGGGAAAAGCAAATCAAGAGCAAATTGGAGGTCATTGGAGCCAAGTTAAGGGACATCAACAACGGATCAGACCCTACGAGTAATTCCAGGAAAGTGGTTAACTGTTTTTACTCCTAAATTGTGATATCCAATTCATATTTTAGTGATGTGTATACTAAAATTCATTTTGGGGATAAACGGGTACAAAAATGGGGTTTTTATTTATGGAACACTTGAATGAGATTCAAAGTAAGATTTAGAGGGGTTATAGATCTCTGAGTATGTATGTATGATTTGAATGAGAAATCCAGAACGAAAAGGGGTGGAAATTGAATCTGAAATTTGAGATTTGTAAAATAGATAATAAAAATTTTTATGGAGAAAGACCCATTTCGAAAAGTAGATACAAGTGGAGAAATTGATTATCTTAAGGTCCCTATGATGTGTGGGATATGTAATAACCATATTTTTATGGTGGGATGATGTAATTAGAGGTTTAGATATGAGTCAAAAACCTTGAAGTTCGTCAATGGTGAAAATCAGTGGGGAAGAAGATCTGCCACGAAGGGGTCGATCGATCGATCGGGGGGCATCGATCGATCGACGATGGGAAAAGCTGGGCAGTTCGGCCAGTTTGTGATATAAGGGGGAAATTAATTCCCACACATTAATTTGTGATAGAAAATTATGAAACACATATTCCTAATAATTATGGGGAAAAGTAATTGGGACTAGGGGAAATTTATGTGGAGCACTTTATGGATGAATTTGATGAATGTTATTCTAAAATAGGGAGATATGGATTAAGTGAGTGAGTCCGGGTATATTGGCTAAGCGACGCCAAGGTAGTGAATTATGTTTGGAGATAAACTAATTAATTTGGAGTCGGGATATAGACTCGGGAAATATTAAATTTCGGGCCAAGTGATCGAGTTCGGGGTATATTGATAATTATAGGTAAATATAATTAGAAAATTTATGGAGATGCATATGTGATACATTGTGGGAGGAAATGTGGGAATGAAATTATGAGAGGTAAAATGGACCAAGTGAGCGAGTCCGGGTATGTTGGTTAAATGACACCAATGTATGTAATTAATTATTGAGAGAGAGTAATAAATTTTAAGTCGGAATAAAGACTCGGGAAATATTAAGGTATGGGCCAAGTGAGAGAGTCCGGGGATAATGGTTGGGTGACACCAAGTTATTAAATTAATAAGGGTGATAATTAATTTAATTAGAGTCGGACGATAGACTCGGGGAGGTATTAAATTAATATGTGTGTTAATTAATTTAATTAGAGTCGGACGATAGACTCGGGGAGGTATTAAATTAAAATGTGTGTTAATTAATTTAATTAGAGTCGGATTGTAGACTCAGGTAGGATTAAATTAATAAGTGGTGTAGGAGGGTAGTGAGACTGGGGTCTATGAATAACTGGAAAGGGTGAGGCGTGACCCACTCCAATGGACGCTGCCTGCGAGGTCTTCAAGGTCTCCTGGTGCAACTTCTGAAGAAAACTTCTCCTTCTGGTAACAATGGAACTCAAGCTTCAACTCACTCCCTGCAAGAAGATGAACTTTCACAGCAAAAATAGTAATTTTCTCAAGGGAAACACCTGAGAGTGATGGTTGTCAGTGGGGAGTGAAGGAACAAGGCACTCAGCACTAAGAGAATGAGCAGGGAGAGAATACTTAGGTAGGTCTGGTGATATTTTGGCAGAGTAACAGAGAATTTCTATTGTCTATCTTTTTCTCCTATGACCTTGCCCAGGGGTCCTATTTATACTTGGGCACTAAGGCTGGGTTGGCACTTTTGGCGCCAAAACTTAGAGGGTTGATGAGGGACAAAGTCTGCAGTGTACTATTTATCCCTACCTGCAGGCAGGTCTGCCTGTCCCCTCTGGCAGATGCCCCCTGGCGCCGACCAAAGTTCAAAAGCAAATATGTCTTCTAATGGAGACAAAATATCTGATTTGCTAAATATCTTTTGAAACGGTAACTTTAATACAAACTTTGTAAACTTGAGGGGGGGTCTCGAGGACCACCTCCTCTAAAATATTTGCAAGCTTGAGGGGGGTCTCGAGGACCCCCTTCTAAAATCATTTCTCTTGAGAGGGGTTTAGAGGACCCTCTCCTCTAAAATCATTTTATACACAGTTCTTTTCTTGTGAGCAGCCAGCCCTTTGGCTGCACTTCACTTGTGACTAAGTGTGAGGTGTGTGAGGACTGGGTGACTTCTGGGTCTTCCTACTAGTATTCTCTCAATCCTATAGTGATAAGTGGTTGAGCTTTCTCAACATACCTTGTTCCTCAGCCGCCAAGCCAAAAATCCCAGGAGGTCCCAACGCACCTATTCGAGCCCTGCTTGCTCGACTAGGCAACCTGTACAAGAAAGTAAAGTGTTAGTGCTGTTGTTCATTTAGAGACTGATGTTTCATGATGAGGAGTTGTTCGTGATAGCTACTTCCTCAATATGAGTTTCTGTCGAAACCCCTGTAGCAGCACTTCTCGAATAACATTTCTGCAGTGACCCTTGCAGTGGCACTGAACCTTGCAGTGACGCTGACTCTCTCGACTGTCATTACTGCAGTGACCCTTGCAGCGGCGCTGACCCTTGCAGTGGTTCTTCTCAATTTTGGACTTTTTTGGTGACTCTCGCGGGCACCTCTCGAATGTTATTGCTGTAGTGACCCTTGTTTTAGTGGCGCTGACGGTTGAAGTGGCGCTGACGCTTGCAGCGGCGCTGACACTTGTAGCGGCGCTGGCACATGGAACGGCGCGGACACTTACAGCAGCGCCGACCCTTGCAGCGGTGCTGACACTAACAGCGATGCTGATACTTGAAGCGGCGCTGACACTTGCAGCGACGCGGACACTTACAGCGGCGCTGGTACTTGGAGTGGCGCCGATGCTTGCAGCGGCACTGACCCTTGTAGTTGAGCAGACACTTGTAATGACGCTGGCTTCCGAAATGGCGCCGACCCTTGCGGCGGCGCTGACACTTGCAGCGGTGCTGGCGCTTGTAGCGATGCCGACCCTTGCAGCGGCGCGGACACTTGCAGCGGCGCCGACCCTTGCAGCGACGCTGACACTTGCATCGGCGTTAGTACTTGAAGCGGCGCCGACACTTGCAGTGGCGTAGACACTTGCGGCGGCGCTGACACTTGGAGCGACGCAGGCACTTGGAGCGGCGCTAGCACTTACAGCGGCGCCGACACTTGCGACGGCGCTGACCCTTACAGCGACGCTGGTACTTAAAGTGGCGCCGACACTTGCGGCGGCGCTGACACTTATAGCGGCGCAGGCACTTAGAGCGGCGCTGGCACTTGCAGCGGCGCCGACACTTGCGGCAGTGCTGACCCTTGCAGCGACGCTGGTACTTGAAGCGGCGCCGACACTTGCAGCGGCGCTGACACTTGCGGCGGCGCGGACACTTGCGGCGGCGTAGACACTTGCGGCGACGCTGACACTAGTAGCGGCGCAGGCACTTGGAGCGGCGCTGGCACTTGCAGTGACGCCGACACTTGCGGCGACGCTGACCCTTACGGCGGCGCTGACACTTGCGACGGCGTAGACACTTGCGACGACGCTGACACTTGTAGCGGCACAGGCACTTGTAGCTGCTCTGGCACTTGCAGCGGCGCCGACACTTACGACCGCGCTGACCCTTGCAGCGGCGCTGGTACTTGAAGCGGCACCGACACTTTCAGTGGTGCGAACACTTGCGGCGACGCTGACGCTTGCAGCGGTGCAGACACTTGAAACAGCGCTGACCCTTGCAGCGGCGTAGACACTTGCAGTGGCGCTGACACTTGCAGCGGCGCAGACGCTTGAAGCGGCGCAGACGCTTGAAGCGGCGCTGGCACTTGAAGTGGAGCCGACACTTGCAGCGGCGCTGACCCTTGCAATGGCGCAGACACTTGCAGGGGCGCTGGTACTTGAAGCGGCGCCGACCCTTGCAGCGGTGCGGACACTTACAACGGCGCTGGTACTTGCAGCGGTGCTGGTACTTGAAGCGGCGCCGACACTTGCAGCGGTGCTGATACTTGCAGCGGCGCAGACACTTGAAGCGGCGCTGGCACTTGAAGTGGCGCCGAGACTTGCAGCGGCGCTGATCCTTGCAATGGCGCAGACACTTGCAGCGGCGCTGGCACTTTAAGCGGCTCCGACCCTTGCGGCGGCGCGGACACTTGCGGCGGTGCGAACCCTTGAAGCGGCGCCGGCACTTGAAGCGGCGCTGACACTTTCAGCGGCGCTGATGTTCCTGCTGAATATGAGTTTCTGTCGGGACCCTGGGGTGGTTCCTCCTCAATATGAGATTCTGTCGGGACCCCGGGGGGGGGGTTCCTGCTCAATATGAGTTTCTGTCGGGACCCTGGTTTTCTTCTCAGTATTTCTAATAAAATAATATTTTTACTTTTTTTTATAGGTATTCACCCTTCTACATTAGCCCCTCGTGCAAATTTTTTTAGGTTGGGTAGACCAAAAAAGCTTTGTACGCCATAAAGTCGATTTTTATTTTTTTATTTTGGGGGACCCTAGGGTTCCTTCATCATTCCCCCTTAGGGTCATTAAATGTCCTGTCACTTCATCCCAAGTTTTGTAGATGAGTCCACTTATAGTGGACCTCCTTATCTGGGTATCAACTTGGGTGGAGGGGTTACTCGCGGTGAGCCCTTCGTTCTTGGCCTTCTTCTGTGGCCTTTTTTCTAGGGTGGAGGGGTTGCGCGCCGTGAGCCCCTCACCCTTGGCCTTCTTCTAGGGCCTTTAATCTTGGGCGAATGGGTTACTCGCGGTGGGCCCCTCGCCCTTGGCCTTCTTCTGCGGCCTTCCATTTTGGGCAGAGGGGTTACTCGCGGTGAGCCCCTCACCCTTGGCCTTCTTCTGTGGCCTTCTATCTTGGGCGTAGGGGTTACTCGCGGTGAGCCCCTCGCCCTTGGCCTTCTTTTGTGGCCTTCTATCTTGGGCGGAGGGGTTACTCACGGTGAGCCCCTCTCCCTTGGCCTTCTTCTGCAACCTTTCATCTTGAGCGGCGGGGTTACTCGTGGTGAGCCCCTCGCCCTTGGCCTTCTTCTGTGGCCTTTCATTTTGGGAGGAGGGGTTACTCGTGGTGAGCCCCTCGCCATTGACCTTATTCTTTGGCCTTCTTTCTTGGGCGTAGGGGTTACTCGCGGTGAGCCCCTCGCCCTTGGCCTTCTTCTGGGGCCTTTCATCTTGGGCGGAGGGGTTGCTCGCGGTGAGTCCCTCGCCCTTGGATATTTTCTGTCAAACTTTCTATCTTGGGCAGGTAGAGTCACTCTAAGTTGGTCCCCACCCTCCAAGCTTATTTTATTATTTGTTCACTTGCTTGAGGACTTCTCAATATTATCCCCCTTGTGCAGAAGTGTCTTGTAATGTTGAGAGACTTGTGCACGAAATTATCGTACCCTTTATTTATACTTGGCAGTTGCTCAAGATAATGAGTGCTCTGATGCCCTTGGAGCCTTAGGTACTAAACAATTGTACCTTATATTTGTACTTGGACTTTGCTCAAGACTGTGAGCGCTCCGGCGTTCTTGGAGCCTTAGGTGCTAAACACTCGCACCTTATATTTATACTTGGCACTTGCTCAAGACTCTGAGCGCTCCGGTGCCCTAGGAGCCTTAGGTACTAAACAGTTGTACCTTATGTTTGTACTTGGCCTTTGCTCAAGACTGTGAGCACTCCGGTGCTCTTGGAGCCTTAGGTGCTAAACAGTCGCACCTTATATTTATACTTGGCACTTGCTCAAGACTGTGAGCGCTCCGGTGCCCTAGGAGCCTTAGGTGCTCATCTGGAGCACCTTACGTTTATACTTGGCACTTGCTCAAGACTGTGAGCGCTCCGATGCCCTTGGAGCCACAGGTGCTCAATTGGCGCACCTTATATTTATATTTGGCACTTGCTCAAGACTGTGAGCGCTCCGGTGCCCTTGGAGTCTTAGGTGCTAAACAGTCGCACCTTATACTTATACTTGGCAGTTGTTCAAGACTGTGAGCGCTCCTATGCCCTTGGAGCCTTACATTTATACTTGCCATTTGCTCAATACTGTGAGCGCTCCGATGCCCTTGGAGCCTTAGGTGCTCATCTGGAGCACCTTATGTTTATACTTGGCACTTGATCAATACTGTGAGAGCTCCGATACCCTTGTAGCCTTAGGTGCTCAACTGGCGCACCTTATATTTATACTTGGCATTTGCTCAAGACTGTGAGCGCTCCGGTGCCCTTGGAGCCTTAGGTGCTCATCTGGAGCACCTTACGTTTGTATGTGGTATTTGCTCAAGACTGTGAGCACTCCGATGCCCTTGGAGCCTTAGGTGCTCAACTGGCGCACCTTATATTTATACTTGGCACTTGCTTAAGACTGTGAGCGCTCCGATGCCCTTGGAGCCTTACGTTTATACTTGGCACTTGCTCAATACTGTGAGAGCTCCGATGCCCTTGGAGCCTTAGGTGCTCATCTGGAGCACCTTATGTTTATACTTGGCATTTGCTCAATACTGTGAGCGCTCCGATGCCCTGCTCATCTGGAGCACCCTATGTTTATACTTGGCACTTGCTCAAAACTATGAGCGCTCCGGTGCCCTTGGAGCCTTAGGCACTAAACTTTCGTACCTTATATTTATACTTGGCAGTTGCTCAAGACTATGAGCGCTCCGGTGCCCTTGGAGCCTTAGGTGCTAAACTGTCGCACCTTATATTTATACGTGGCAGTTGCTCGAGACTGTAAGCGCTCCTATGCCCTTAGAGCCTTAGGTACTAAATTGTTGTACCTTATATGTATAATTGCACTTGCTCAATACTTTGAGTTGCTCTTTTTTATGTGAGAACCTCAAGATTGAACTTCTTGCTTCTAACTGTGGGGTATTTGCATATGAGATGAGCAAGTTAAAATTTTGAAGCTGCCCCTCTAACTGCGGGGTACTTGCATATAACTGAGCAAGTTAAAATTTGGACGTTACCCCTCTAACTGCGGGGTACTTGCATATAGCTGAGGAAGTTTAAAATTTTAAAAGTTTCCCCTTTAACTGCGGGGTACTTGCATATGATATGAGCAAGTTAAAATTTTGAAGTTGCCCCTCTAACTGCGGGGCACTTGTATATAACTGAGCAAGTTAAAATTTGAAAGCGGCCCCTCTAGCTGCGGGGTACTTCTTGCATATAACTAAGCAAGTTAAAAAAAATTTAGCGCAACCCCGTGTGACTTTGGGGTATTTTGTTATGCATATTCATTTCTTGGGAAGTAACTAAGAGATGGGGTTAGCACTTCTCCTTCCCACAAACTTTGCATAAAATTTCACATATATTATAAGTAAAAAAATAATTATTTCTTTATACTAAAAATTTCCCTTGGTCTGAAGGGTCCTTGTTCCAAACTTTTCTTAGGAACCTTTTTGTCTTATAAAAACAATAACAAGTTTAGAGAGGGGGGTAGACCCACTTCTCCCTATTTTCTGAAAACTGGTCAATAACAATTTTTCTGGAGAACAGAGGTTAAGACTTGTTCTCTAGGCTATAAATCTGTATGGAATAATAATAAAAAAATGTAGTGAATTTTTTTTTATTATTATTACTAGGAGGATAACCTCCTGCTGGTCTTGTCGGGTCTGTAGGGACTTTACTCACTATACTTTTACTTTTGGGTTGGATATATCCCCAAGTATAATGAGGAAAGTTCCTTATATCATGGGCCCTCTTCTAATCTAGTATAGGTTATACCCTTCTTATAAGAAAAGAACACATAAATCTGGTGTACCCACCGCACAATGTAGGTAAATGAGTAATGCATTAAGTGCCAATAAAAATAATGAGTATTACTTTTCTTCATTGTAGTCAAAGTTTATATTTCTTACAAGAAGTGTACTCATAAAACTATAGCAGGCTATTCAAACTTTTTAAGAAAATGAAACTTGGCAAGAGATAGGCACAATACCTCTTCAACCGTAGCGGTATAGATGTCTGTTGACGACAGGTTGAATTTTGGGTCTACAGAAATGAATATGTTTATTGGCGGTGAGTTGACTCTTGGGACGACCACCTATATGGGTCTCATGCCATTATCTAACATGAAGGGGTTCCTCTCATTCGGGAGTTATTAAGGATGACTACTTGATTCTAAGTTCCTCATCAACAATTGGTGCATCTGCGGGTCCCTCGCGAGGGCTATTACCCATTGGGGTTCCTCGCAGCCTTATGTTATTAGCAAAGGTTCCTCCTGTGTGAATTCAATATCAGGAGTCCACGCCGCTGGGGGGATCCTCGCGAGCGCCTCTGTCAACATGTGGTTCTTCTCGAGTGTTGCTTCTAAAAGAGGGTTACTCATTTAGAGATTATGCCTGTGGGTTCCTCGTTTGAGGAATAAAATATGGGGGCTCCTCGCCCACTGTTCTTATTTCAAAGGATACCTTTAATTCTGTGGAGGCAGCTACAGGTTCCCCCTGTGAGGCCTTAACTACGGGGGGCTACTCGCGATAGCGTCACTTATTTTCATGTGCCTCCAACACTTCCCTCTTCTCGGAATTTAATTTTTGGAGAGACCGATTTTGGGTCGAGAACCTTCGAGGGTTCCTCGCGAGCTTCTTAAGCGGGCAAGGGTTTTGTGGAGGCTTCTTCAACTGCCAGCCAAAGTGTGGCTTCATGATGTGTGACTTTATTTAGCTTTCAATTGGTCTCGGGTTCCTCGACCAACCCTTCTACTTCCTTGGTTTCCTTGCCTGCTGGTCTCGTTCCTAAGGGTTCCTCGCCATTTTTCTTTGCAACTTTGGAGCCATTATGTGAGGTGTTGGCTGCCAGTTGTGGTAGGGAGGGTTCCTCGCCAATGATTAATTCTTCTGAGGTACCTCGCACGTCGACTTCACCTTTAAGGGTGTCTCGACATCTACCAATGTTGGTAGAGATTCCTCGCGCGTCGACCTCATATCTTAGAGTGTCTCGCTAGATACTAATGCTACTAAGGGTTCCTCGCGTATTGACGTTGGGTCCGAGGATATCTCGCCAACTGTTGGCACTATGGGGAGTGTGCTGCTGGCCAAGGGTTCATCGCAGGTGGACCCACTATTCATGGGTTCCTCGCAGACTACCAATTTTGCCAATGGTTTCTCACCTGATATCGGTTTGGGTTCATATCTGTTGGGTTCCTCGACCCTTGCTGTTGGTACCTGTTATGATTCTTTGCTGGAAATGTGTGGTAGTCTTCAACATGTAAGTGGTTCCTCGCCGGAGGTCCTAATACCCGAGGGTCCCTCGTCGGAAGCACCATTAGTGGCTGGTATTTTAGATGGAGATGTCTCGACCTTAAATATCCTTGAGGGTTCTTCGTTGTGACTGTTATTGGTGACTGGTGTTTTGGCTGAGGGTGTCTCGACGGCTAATTTCGTCAAGGGTACCTCGTCCACGAGATCGTTAGGGGCCAAGAGTGATGTGCCAGCTGTTGGTGGCTACGGATGTCTCGACCTTGAGATTTATCGAGTGTTCCTCGTCTGTCAGAACATGTGTTGGAGAGAGGGGTCTCACCCAATTTTATTTATGGAGAGGGTCTCGCCTAATTTTGTTTGTGGAGAGGAGGGTCTCGACGGTTCAAGAACGGGGGTCTCGCCTGGTTCCCACGCGCTCTTGGGTATCTCGACCCGTGGGTGTGGAGATGGGGGTCTCTACTGATTCCGCTATAATTTTGGGTGTATCTACCAACGGTAATGTGGAATTGGGTATCTCGACCAGTGAATTTGTGGAATTGGGGGTATCGTCCAATTTCGACTCGTCCTTTGGTTCTGAAAATTTACAAGTTGGTTTGGATTGGGGTATCTCGACCTTGGACTCTGTCGTGGGTTCCTCGCGCGTTGGTTCTGTGGCAGTGACAGGATTCCTCAACCTTTCGCGAACTTATGGCATTGACAAGGGATATCTCGACCTCGGGTGTCTCGACGCCCATGATTTTTTTGCTGAAGAAGTGTGTCTCGACGCCCATGATTTTTGCTGAAGAAGGGTGTCTCGACGCACATGATTTTTTTTGCTGAAGAAGGCTGGTCTCGACCCGTGGTTTGCCACGAGGTGACCCTACGTCCGAGGATCCCTCTCCAGTTACCTTGGATTCTTCGAATGCCCTAGTTTCTTTGGACAGTGGTGTCTCGGCATATGTTGGCGCTGACGGGGGTATATCGACCTTGGGTGTCTCGACGCCCATGATTTTTTTCTGATGAAGGGGGGTCTCAACCCGTGGTTTTCCGCGAGGTGACCCTACGTCCGAGGATCCCTCGCCAGTTACCTTGGATTCTTCGAAGCCCTAGTTGCTTTGGGCAGTGGTGTCTCGGCACCTTTGAATTTTTCAGGAATAGGGGTCTCGGCCTATGACAGTATGGTGGCCTCTCGTCAGCGGACGGGGGTCTCGCGGCTTGGCATCGCGTACACGGGTCCCTCGTCAGAAATTGGGGGTGTCTCGACATCTTGTCCCGTCGAGGGTTCCTCGACCCAGGGTGTCTCGACCCCTTGTGGTGTTGATGATTTTTTTAACTGGTCGTGTTGTGTTTGGGGAGATGCGCGATTTGCCATTTGTTTCTGGTGGGGGGGTCTCGACCTCTTATCACGTCGAAGGTTCCATGACCCAGGGTATCTCGCCCATTATTGGCGTCATGGAGAGTATGCTGCTGCTGCCATGGACACTTTATTGACGAAGAGAGGTACCCAGGGCTCCTCACCCCGGGTTCTTAGCGATTTGTTGTTTTTACAGGGGTCGCCACTTCCACTCCCATCTTGGCGGCGGGGGGTGTGTCGTCGTCTGTTGGTACTATGGGGGTGTGCTACTGGCCAAGGGTTCCTCGCGACCCCCTTTCTAGTGAGTTCATCGTGACCCCCTCGCCAGTTAGAGGTTTTCCATCTTTTGGGATTTCCACTATGGGACCCACTGCCGAGGGTCCCTCGCCGTTAGCTGCTGCTGCCATGGGTTCTTTTCTTAAGGGTTCCTCATCGCTATCATTGAGCGAGAGGAGTTCCTCGACTATACCGAATTCCTCGCCAAACACTTAAGGTTTCGGGGGTTCTTCCAGTGAACTTGACGATCGTCACAACTTGCTCCAGCGCCGTCCTTTGCGGCTGAGCTACTTCTGCCGGAATCGCTGTCGGAACGGCTGCCCCTCCAGAGGGGGTTGCTGCTGGTGTTACACAATCATAACCCAAACTTGCCAAGTATCAAAAAAACATACTCATAAGCCTCTACCACCGGAGCTGCTGCCGATGAGCTGGTCTGCCCTCCCGAAGGAGCAGGTACCTTTGCTCCGGTCACAACCACATCCACCTGAGTGGCCTTATCTCTTTGAGCCCCATTTCTAGATGGAAAGTCTGCAAACACTAGCTGCCTAGAAACATTAAAACCTTCTTTGTCCATGGAAGTGAGGATACCTCCCCAGCAGAGTCGCCAAATGTAGGAGGGTAGTGAGACTGGGGTCTATGAATAACTGGAAAGGGTGAGGTGTGACCCACTCCAATGGACGCTGCCTGCAAGGTCTCCTGGTGCAACTTCTGAAGAAAACTTCTCCTTCTGGTAACAATGGAACTCAAGCTTCAACTCACTCCCTGCAAGAAGATGAACTTTCACAGCAAAAATAGTAATTTTCTCAAGTGAAACACCTGAGAGTGATGGCTGTCAGTGGGGAGTGAAGGAACAAGGCACTCAGCACTAAGAGAATGAGCAGGGAGAGAATACTTAGGTAGGTCTGGTGATATTTTGGCAGAGTAATAGTGTAATTTTTATTGTCTATCTTTTTCTCCTATGACCTTGCCCAGGGGTCCTATTTATACTTGGGCACTAAGGTTGGGTTGGCACTTTTGGGGCCAAAACTTAGAGGGTTGGTGAGGGAAAAAGTCTGCAGTGTACTATTTATCCCTACCTGCAGGCAGGTCTGCCTGTCCCCTCTAGCAGATGCCCCCTGGCACCGACCAAAGTTCAAAAGCAAATATGTCTTCTAATGGAGACAAAATATCTGATTTGCTAAATATCTTTTGATACGGTAACTTTGATACAAACTTTGTAAACTTGAGGGGGGGTCTCAAGGACCACCTCCTCTAAAATATTTTCAAGCTTGAGGGGGGTCTCGAGGACCCCCTTCTAAAATCATTTTTCTTGAGAGGGGTTTAGAGGACCCTCTCCTCTAAAATCATTTTATACACAGTTCTTTTCTTGTGAGAAGCCAGCCCTTTGGCTGCACTTCAATTGTGACTAAGTGTGAGGACTGGGTGACTTCTGGGTCTTCCTACTAGTATTCTATCAATCCTATAGTTCTAAGTGGTTGAGCTTGCTCAACATACCTTGTTCCTCAGCCGCTAAGCCAAAACTCCCAGGAGGTCCCAACGCACCTGTTCGAGCCCTGCTTGCTCGACTAGGCAACCTGTACAAAAAAGTAAAGTGTTAGTGTTGTTGTTCATTTAGAGACTGATGTTTCATGATGAGGAGTTGTTTGCGATAGCTACTTCCTCAATATGAGTTTCTGTCGAAACCCATGTAGCAGCACTTCTCGAATAACATTTCTGCAGTGACCCTTGGAGTGGCACTGAGCCTTGCAGTGACGCTGACTCTCTCAACTGTCATTACTGCAGTGACCCTTGCAGCGGCGCTGACCCTTGCAGTGGTACTTCTCAATTTCGGACTTCTGTGGTGACTCTCGCGGGCACCTCTCGAATGTTATTGTTGTAGTGACTCTTGTTGTAGTGGCGCTGACGCTTGAAACGGCGTTGACGCTTGCAGCGGCGCTGACACTTGTAGCGGCGCTGGCACTTGGAACGGCGCAGACACTTACAGCGGCGCCGACCCTTGCAGCGGTGCTGGTACTTGAAGCGGCGCTGACACTTGCAGCGGCGCTGGTACTTGGAGCGGCACCGATGCTTGCAGCGGCACTGACCCTTGCAGTTGAGCAGACACTTGTAACGGCGCTGGCTTCCGAAACGGCGCCGACCCTTGCGGCGGCGCGGACACTTGTAGGCGCTAACACTTGCAGTGGCACTGGCACTTGTAGTGATGCCGACACTTGCAGCGGCGCGGACACTTGCAGCGGCGCCGACCCTTGCAGCGGCGCTGACACTTGCATCGGCGTTAGTACTTGAAGCGGCGCCGACACTTGTAGTGGCGTAGACACTTGCGGCGGCGCTGACACTTGTAGCGGCGCAGGCACTTGGAGCGACACTGGCACTTGCAGCGGCGCCGACACTTGCGACGGCGCTGACCCTTACAGCGACGCTGGTACTTGAAGCGGCGTCGACACTTGCAGCGGCGCGGACACTTGCAGCGGCGCTGACACTTACGGCGGCGCTGTCACTTGTAGCGGCGCAGGCACTTAGAGTAGCGCTGGCACTTACAGCGGTGCCGACACTTGCGGCGGCGCTGACCCTTGCAGCGGCGCTAGTACTTGAAGCGGCGCCGACACTTGCAGCGGCGTCGACACTTGAGGCGGCGCTGACACTTGCGGCGGTGTAGACACTTGCGGCGGCGCTGACACTTGTAGCGGTGCAGGCACTTGGGGCGGCGCTGGCACTTGCAGCAACGCCGACACTTGCGGCTGCGCTGACCCTTGCGGCGGCGCTGACACTTGCGGCGACGCTGACACTTGTAGTGGGACAGGCACTTGGAGCGGCGCTGGCACTTGCAGCAGCACCGACACTTGCGGCCGCGCTGACCCTTGCAGCGGTGCTGGTACTTGAAGCGGCGCCGACACTTTCAGCGGTGCGAACACTTGCGGCGGCGCTGACACTTGCAGCGGTGCAGACACTTGAAACGGCGCTGACCCTTGCAGCGGCGCTGACACTTGCAGCGGCGCAGATGCTTGAAGCGGCGCTGGGACTTGAAGTGGCGCCGACACTTGCAGCGGCGCTGACCCTTGCAATGGCGCAGACACTTGCAGGGGCGCTGGTACTTGAAGCGGCGCCGACCCTTACAGCGGTGCGGACACTTGTAGCGGCGCTGGCACTTGCAGCGGGGCTAGTACTTGAAGCGGCGCCGACACTTGCAGCGGCGCTGATACTCAAGTATGATTTAATTAGAGTCAGACGATAGACTCGGGGAGGTATTAAATTAAAATCTGTGTTAATTAATTTAATTAGAGTCGGATTGTAGACTCTGGTATGATTAAATTAATAAGTGGGATAATTAATTTAATTAGAGTCGGATTGTAGACTCGGGTAGGATTAAATTAATAAGTGGGATAATTAATTTAATTAGAGTCGGATTGTAGACTCGGGTAGGATTAAATTAATAAGTGGGATAATTAATTTAATTAGAGTCGGATTGTAAACTCGGGTAGGATTAAATTAATAAGTGGGATAGTTAATTTAATTAGAGTCAAATTATAGACTCGTGTAGGATTAAATTAATAGGTGTGATAATTAATTTAATTAGAGTCGGATTGTAGACTCGGGGAGGATTCAATTAATAAGTGGGATAGTTAATTTAATTAGAGTCGGATTATAGACTCGTGTAGGATTAAATTAATAGGTGTGATAATTAATTTAATTAGAGTCAGATTGTAGACTCGGGGAGGTATTAAATTAAAATGTGTGTTAGTTAATTTAATTGGAGTCGGACCATAGACTTGGGGAAAGTATTATATTAATTGAGGTGTGAATTAATTATAGTAGATTCGGACCATAGACTCGGGATGATGATAAATTATTAAGTGAAAATTAATTACGTTGAGTCGGGCCACAGACTCAGGAAATTACAGGTAGTGTATGGGATATTAGTACACGGTAAAATCGGGGTTTATATTATATATATACGGTGTAGTGATAGTATATATATACGTGTATATATTGTGTGTGATATTAAATATCAGTGACTAGATATTTATTCAATTAATATACTCTAATGCTATCAAGGGAGGTTGCGCGATGTGGGTGAATCCCCTAGCTTGAGGAGTAGGTCGAGTATATCCCCAGGTCATAGTGTCCGGTTATATGGATGAGGGATTTATCTCACTTCCAGGGAAGGAATATGACCACCTCCACTACGTTTATATTTTGGGCCAAGTTGGTGAGCGATTCCAATTTGGGAAAACTAGGTTTCGTGAGCACACTTAGTGAGATAGCATTTTAGAGGGAATCATCCGGTGACGGTATACTCGAAGGGATGGATATATATATGTTATATGTGTGGATGTTGTAGTAAAGGTACGTATATAATGATAGTAAATATTATATGCGGGTAATAATACAATGTGTGATGTATTTACTTTATATAACTTGTGACATGGTTATATGATATTATTTAAGAGGAATTAATTAAGTTAATTGTGAGATAACTTATAATTCAAGAATCATTATACTCGGGTTAGAGTAGTATGGCAAGGGAAGGTTATACTAGGACTAGTTGGACGGGGTAGTACAACCAGGTGGGGTTAAGGTAACCGGTAGGTGTGCACAATAGTGGAGGGGTGAGAATGTCCACAAGAGAGTGCGACACTAACTTAAATATGAAGCGCATTCATGAATTTTAAATTACTGCAGTTAATTCATTTGCTAAATATTTTCAAAATGTTTTGGGTTCTAACCCTTGCTATAAAACTATTTTCAAAACCTTTTAGGTGTCCAGCCACAGGGACGCCAGGATTGATATTCCATTCCAGGGACACAGAGCTGCAGCATATGTGGATTCTAGCAGGAGTTTTGATTAGTCGCATCATTCATTCATTCCTAAAGTAGGAATATTGTATAAGTTTCAGTTTTATTTAGGGCATGTCGCCTAGACTTTCAGTTCAGGTTTCAGACTTATTTTATTCCGGTGTTGCATATTTGTATTGGATTATTTCTTTGATGGCAGGTGTTTTATTCGGCAGGTTGAGTAATTAATGATTCTGTTTATTTTCATTCAGTTGTGTGAATGGTTTATATTTAATTCCGCATGTACTGTTTTGTTAATTAAAAAGTTAAAATTGGCACCAACTTTTGGAATACTAGGTGGTTAGTAAGTTTTAAAAAGTTTTCGATAGTGATGCTAATGATGATCCAACTGGGATTCCTGTTTTAATTTGGTATAGGACTGATCACCCGGTATTTTATTAGGCGGGGTGTCACAGATGGTATTAGAGCATCAGGTTCTTGTGTCATTAGTATCTGTGCGTCTTTTCACGTTTCAGCTTAGCAATATTTGATATAGAGCCCCATCATAGGATTGTTGTATTCTCATTCGTATGCGTATATACGTTCTTCTGCGGAATTTATATTTGAGAGTGAACTCATACAAACTCAATTCCCATTCCAGATGACGCCCAGGAGAGAGAGAGAGAGAGAGAGAGTAGCTAGGGCAGCAGGGGGAGATGAGACGAGGGAGGCTCGTTAGGAGCAAGAGTTACCGCAGCAACGACCAGAGATGATTTTGGCAGCATAGGTAACTGAAATAGTGGCACAGGCAGTTGAAGCGACGATGGTTGCAATGGTAGAGTACTTTCCACGGGGTCAGCCACAAGTGTTAGTGGCGCCGGATGATCAGACTCACACGGAGTCGTCGGGGTGGAAGCAAGAGAGAAAGGTTATTTTTAGTGGGAACCAACTAGAATTACGAGGGGGTTCAGATGTAGTGCTAGCATGTCAAGGAAGAGGGATATCCAGCGTCACCTACGCATAGGGGATTGCGATGAGGTGCGAAAGAAAATGCTAAGCACTTTTAGTTTAGTTGGAACAACGCTACAGTGGTGGGAGTCGATCACCACAGTTGAGGAAAGGGACACACTAGCCATTGCAGAGTTTTGGGTGCGGTTCGACCGCAAGTAATTTCCTCCAGCGGGTGAGGACGGAGCGAGGAGAAAATTGTGTGAGGTGACTCAAAGGGATCATTAAGTGGCGGATTACGAGAAAGAATTCACTCGTTGACAAAATTTTGTACCGGATAAGGTAAGCAGGGAAAAGAGAAAGAAAGTAAAGGTTTGTGGACGGGTTAGTCTGGAGAATTAGACAACATTGAATTGGTAAATACGCATTAGTAGCTTATACTGATGTCGTTAATGCAGCACTCCGGCACTATTAAGAATATCGCTTCCACGCGAAAGGAAGCGGGAGGGGAGTGGGAACTAACCAGTCGGATGAGGCTGGGGGGGGGGGGGGGGGGACGATACCAGTAGGGTATCCCTGCAGCAGACTGGGGGAGATCAGGGGCAGGATTTCTGATAAGGAAATCATGCCAAATGATTTAGAACTGGAGGCTATCGGCAGGATGGCCAGGAATTTCAACAAGGTCGGCATGGAAGGGACTAGTGGCAGGGTGAATGTATGAGAAGGTGTTTCATTTGTGGGGAAAGCGAGACACTTGAAGAGAAATTTTCTTAATCAAGGCAGGGGTCAACTATAGGACGAGGTCCTGGATGTACAACCACTACAGCAAGTCATGGGCGCATTCGAGCAAGGAGAAGAAGCTCCGGAACTCGAGAACCAGCCGTTGCAGCTGGAATATAGAGGTAATTATTTTTACCCTAGGGGCATGGGGTATATTTTTGAGTGACAAGGAGGATGTAACAATATAAGACTTATTTTTCACTAGAGTTCGCGGGTGAGTCAAACTTAGTGGGTGCGTTGGTTGTAGCAGCCATAGTATGTAAATTAACTTTCCGTAAGGTAGCGGAGTTTCCTTGGTGTTCTTCATGGGAGAGTGAAGGTGTACACTGAGTAAAGGTTTGTATTATGCGAGGAATTACTACTTTCGAGAATTATGGGAATAGGGTTAATAATATTTTTAAAATATTGGCTGGATAACAATGAAATTTAACTATGGTGAATAGTGGTGTAAAATTTTGGTGTTCGCGACACCAGGGTATGGTTGGTAATAGGTATCACCGGAGAGGGCGTATAGCCTATATATATGTGTATATATATGTTGTATTGCATGGTGCGATAGCACATAGTGAGGTTTTGTGTTGTCACAATTTATCCCTGTAAGTGGGGATGTTTATTGAAGTGAATCAGGGTGGTTAGATTTATTTTCGAGCAAAGAGAGATAGCTCGGGGTTTATTTTGCGCAAGGACTAGTGATAGTAAGGGCGGGGTATTTTATGTTGTCTTTAGTAGCATAAGGTTAAGCGTATATACTTTTGTGTTGAGAGACAAGTATTTATGGGGAGATGTTTGGACGTTAGAACATGGGTTGGGTACCCGGGCAGTAGATATATATGTATATATATATATTTATATATGTGATATGACTACGGGATTCGAAGTTATATTACGGGTTACGACTAGCATAGTCGGGTAACTTTTGTCTGATAGAGCGCGGGGATAGGGTGTATGGGCACCCGGGTTAATTAAGGCAAATTTTGTGCGGTTAAGCACAGGTATAGGGTGTATGGGCGCCCTGGGTAATCTAAATGCATACTTGTGAAACGTATGGTTAGAAGCGGATGGCATAGATATAGCGAAGCTTGGAACATTACACTCATCTTAATTTTGAGGACGAAATTCCTTTGTAAGGAGGGGAGTATGTAACACCCCGTATTTTTGTGCATTTAATATTTAATTAATTCAGGAATTTTAAATTACTTGTGTGTTGTAATTCTAATTGAATTAATTATGGCAATATATATATTAAATTATTAATCGGGGATTGAATGGTTAATGTTTAGGGAAATATATTTACTAAGTTAATAGTAATAATTTAATTACGTCATTTCGGGTATTAATGACGAGGTATGCACTTATTCCAGCCGGGAGTCGGTATAGACTAAATTGGGTGTGAGATAAGGATTTTTATAAATTAATTCGAATGCCAATTATGAGTGCGCAGTTGTATCCGGAGGGGTCGAGATAGTCAGAAAAGAGTACCCGGGGGTAGTAATTGGGTCTCGGGGCATTTTTGGGCATAGACGGGCCCACACGGGGTGATTTGGGCTATTTTAATTAAGCCCGTTAGGCTAAAAACGGGATGAAGGGTTTTTAACCTAATTGGGAGATTAAGGAATGATAGCTAACATAACTCTAAACCTAGGGTTTGAGAGGGGATTTGGGGAAAAGCAAATTGGAGGTCATTGGAGCCAAGTTAAGGGACATCAACAACAGATCAGACCCTACAAGTAATTCCAGGCAAGTGGTTACACTACACCAAAAACAGGAATCTGGCATGGTTTAAAAATGTGCTAGATCAAATCTGGCACGGTTTTGAACTGTGCCAAAATCAGGTGTTCCAAAATGACATTTTTTTTCTGGCACGGCTCAAAAGTGTGCCAGATTTGGTCAAACAGGAACACTTCTGGCACACTTTTAAACCGTGCCAGAATTTGAAATTTCTGGCACACTTTTGGTACAGTTTTTAACTGTGCCAGATTTGGGCAAACAGGAACACTCCTGGCACACTTTTAAACCGTGCCAGAATTTGATATTTCTAGCACACTTTTGGCACAGTTTTTTACTGTGCCAGATTCAGAACACTTTAAAAAAATTTGACACAGTTCAAAATCGTGCCAAAATATGATACACTTTTGCCACGGTTTTGAACTGTGCCAAATTTTTTATAAAAAACAAATATTTGAAAGCACAAAATTGACAAATTAATAATATTGCACGTTGTTAATAAATTAATGTACATACAAACTTCAAAATATTACAATTCTTTAATAGTTCACATGCCCAAAAAAAATTGGGCAGAATTTCCTCTATTTTTTGGACATTCCAAAACCTGTTAATACAAAACCTGCCTAATATAAAGCCCGCACGGCCACAAAATATAACAATTAACTTACAAAAGCCTACACGACCATAAAACTCAACAATAAAACAACAAAAGACCGCACGGCCATGACACAAAAAAATGGAATCATGAATAAATCTCTTGTTGTAAACCATTGAGTTCTCTGTGTGTTCCACGTGAATAAATGCCAATGATTAACTGTTATCCTGCAAAAAAAATAGGATACAAAAAAGATACAATATTAGTAATCCAATAATTTGCAAAAAAAAAAATTTACTCAAACTATAAAATTACATATATGAGTGGAAATTATCATCATACTCTCAAACCGGGAGACCCAAGACTACGCGATCAGTTCCTACAAGTTACATCGGTCCCGTTCAAGGTGTTCGTGCCTCCTACGAGGTCGTTGGGGGGCTGGTTTGGATTTTCACCCATTAACGGCATGTTTTTAAGTCTAAGTGTGATTTTTGCAAATTATCGTCATACTCTCAAACCAAGAGACCCGGGACTACGCAGTCAGTTCCTACAAGTTACATTGGTCCCGTGCGAGGTGTTCGTGCCTCCTACGGGGTCGTTTGGGGGGCTGGTTTGGGTTTTCACCCTTTAACGGCTTGTTTTTAAGTTTAAGTGTGATTTTTGCAAATTATCGTCATACTCTCAAACCGAGAGACCCGGGACTACGCGGTCAGTTCCTAACAGTTAAATTAGTCCCGTACGAGGCGTTCGTGCCTCCTACGGGGTCGTTGGGGGGGTTGGTTTGGGTTTTCACCCTTTAACGGCATGTTTTTAAGTCTAAGTGTGATTTTTACAAATTATCGTCATAATCTCAAACCGGGAGACCCGAGACTACGCGGTTAGTTCCTAAAAGTTACATTGGTCCTGTGAGAGGGGTTCGTGCCTCCTACGGGGTCGTTTGGGAGGCTGGTTTGGGTTTTCACTCTTTAATGGCTTGTTTTTAAGTCTAAGTGTGATTTTTGAAAATTATCACCATACTCTCAAACCGGGAGACTCGTGACTACGCGGTCAGTTCCTACAAGTTACATTGATCTCGTGCGAGGTGTTCGTGCCTCCTACGGGATCGTTTGGGGGCTGGTTTGGGTTTTCACCCTTTAACGACTTGTTTTTAAGTCTAAGTGTGATTTTTGCAAATCATCGTCATACTCTCAAACCGGGAGACTCGGGACTACGCGTTCAGTTCTTACGAGTTACATTGGTCCCGTGCGAGGTATTCGTGCCTCCTACGGGGTCGATGGGAGGTTGGTTTGGGTTTTTACCCTTTAACGGCTTATTTTTAACTCTAAGTGTGATTTTTGCAAATTATCGTCATACTATGAAATCGGGAGACCCGGGACTACGCGGTCAGTTCCTACAAGTTACATTGGTCCCGTACGAGGTGTTCGTGCCCCCTACGGGGTCGTTTGGGAGCTGGTTTGGGTTTTCACTCTTTAACGGCTTGTTTTTAAGTCTAAGAGTGATTTTTGCAAATTATCGTCATACTCTCAAACTGAGAGACCCGAGACTACGCGGTCAGTTCCTACAAGTTACATTGATCCCGTGCGAAGTGTTCGTGCCTCCTACGGGGTTGTTTGGGGGCTGGTTTGGGTTTTCACCCTTTAACGTCTTGTTTTGAAGTCTAAGTGTGATTTTTGCAAATTATCGTCATACTCTCAAACCGGGAGACCCAAGACTACGCGATCTACATTGGTCTCGTGTGAGGTGTTCGTGCCTCCAACGGGGTCGTTGGGGGGCTGGTTTGGGTTTTCACCCTTTAACGGCTTATTTTGAAGTCTAAGTGTGATTTTTGCAAATTATCGTCATACTCTCAAACCGGGACTACGCGATCAGTTCCTACAAGTTACATTGGTCCCGTGCGAGGTGTTCGTGCCTCCTACGGGGTCGTTGGGGGGCTGGTTTGGGTTTTCACCCTTTAACGACATGTTCTTAACTCTAAGTGTGATTTTTGCAGATTATCATCATACTCTCAAACCGAGAAACTCGGGACTACGCGGTCAGTTCCTATAAGTTACATTGGTCCCGTGCGAGCTGTTCGTGCCCCCTACGGGGTCGTTTGGGGGCTGGTTTGGGTTTTCACTCTTTAACGGCATGTTTTTAAGTCTAAGAGTGATTTTTGCAAATTATCGTCATACTCTCAAACTGAGAGACCCGAGACTACGCGGTCAGTTCCTACAAGTTACATTGGTCCCGTGCGAGGTTTTCGTGCCTCCTACGGGGTTGTTTGGGGGCTGGTTTTGGTTTTCACCCTTTAACGGCTTGTTTAGAAGTTCAAGTGTGATTTTTGCAAATTATCGTCATACTATCAAACCGGGAGACCCGGGACTACGCGGTCAGTTCCTACAAGTTACATTGGTCCCGTGCGAGGTGTTCGTGCCTCCTACGGGGTTGTTTGGGGGCTGGTTTGTGTTTTCACACTTTAACGGCTTGTTTTGAAGTCTAAGTGTGATTTTTGCAAATTATCGTCATACTATCAAACCGGGAGACCCGGGACTACGCGGTCAGTTCCTACAAGTTACATTGGTCCTGTGAGAGGAGTTCGTGCCTCCTACGGGGTCGTTGGGGGGCTGGTTTGGGTTTTCACCCTTTAACGGCATGTTTTTAACTCTAAGTGTGATTTTTGCAGATTATCGTCATACTCTCAAACCGAGAAACCCGAGACTACGCAGTCAGTTCCTACAAGTTACATTGGTCCCGTGCGAGCTGTTCGTGCCCCCTACGGGGTCGTTTGGGGGCTGGTTTGGGTTTTCACTCTTTAACGACATGTTTTTAAGTCTAAGAGTGATTTTTGCAAATCATCGTCATACTCTCAAACCGGGAGACCCGGGACTACTCTCAAAGTGTGATTTTTGCTGATTGTCGTCATACTCTCAACCCGTTTGGGGGCTCACCCTTCAACGGTTTGTTTTCAAACTAAATCGATATATTTTGAAATTATCATCATATTCTTAAACCGGGAGGGTCGAGAATATGCGATCAGTTCGTACAAGTTACATTGGTCTCGTGCGAGATATTCGTGCCTCTTACTGGGTCGTTTGGGGGCTGGTTTGGGTTTTCATCCTTTAACCGCTTATTTTTAAGTCTAAGTGTTGATTTTTGCAAATTATCATCATATTCTTAAACTGGGAGATCCGTGACTACGTGGTCATTTCTTACAAGTTACATTGGTCCTGAGCTAGGTGTTCGTGCCTCTTACGGAGCCGTTTGGGGGATGGTTTAGGTTATCACCCTTCAACGACTTGTTTTCACGCCAAATCGACATATTTTGAAGTTATCGTCATATTCTCAAACTGGGAGACCTGCGAATACGCGGTCAGTTCGTACAAGTTACATTGATCTCGTGCGAGGTGTTCGTGCCTCTTACGGGGTCGTTTGGGGGATGGTTTTGGTTTTCACCCTTTAATGGTTTATTTTCAATCCTAATCTACATGTTCTGAAATTATCATCATCTCAAACCAGGAGGCCCACGACTACGCAGTTATTTCATACAAGTTACATTGGTCCCGTGCGATGGGTTCGTGCCTCTTACAGGGCCGTTTGGGGTCTGGTTTAGATTTTCACCCTTCAATGGCTTGTTTTCAAGCCAAATCGACATATTTTGCAATTATCGTCACGCGGTCAATTCGTACAAGTTATATTGGTCCCGTGCGAGGTGTTTATGCCTCTTAGGGGGTCATTTGGGGGCTGGTTTAGGTTTTCACCCTTCAACGACTTGTTTTCAAGCCAAATCGATATATTTTGAAATTAATGTCATATTCTCAAACCAGGAGACCCGCGACTACGCGGTCAGTTCGTACAAGTTATATTGGTCCCGTGCGAGGTGTTCGTGCCTCTTACGGTACCATTTGGGGGTTGGGTTTTAAGCCTATTCTTTCTAGCTACTTTAATCAGACAACTATAACCACAAGATGAATCAATTGAACATGAACATAAACAAATTCACAAACCTAGGGAACTGGTGTGTCGATTTCTAGAAAGCCTACAGATTCCATCATCTTGCATATATCCGATACAATCTACATAAGGAAAACATATATCAACATTATGGAAAGAACATTTATATTAACAGATGATGTTGTGGCGGATATATAGTAGTCATTTGGCCAATATGGTACCAAAAACACCCATAGTAGTGGACAGTTGACTTGTTGCCACTGTATTTGGTCTAGATTCATTTGGGGATGTCCAATTTTGTAAATTTCTTTAATTTGGTATTGCATATATAAATTCACAAACTGATATTAGCTAACACTTTGCAATAAACATACAAAGATACTCTTAACGAACCAATCCCATAAACATACAGAGATACTCTTAACGAACCAATCACAACCAAATCCTGTTTCCAATAAAAGAATATAATAGACTTTAGACTAATTTCATGAGAAATAAATTACCCCCTAAAACATAAAGTAGTTGAGATGCTCGTACCTCTTTTTTGGCCATTTGATTGATATTTTAAAATTTCACCCCCCAAAACCCCATTTTTTGGACCTAAAACAAATGTATATTTGTCATTTTGTTAAATCGGGAGTCCAATAAGGACACGACTATTTTGTTATGCTCATATGTTATTATTATAGAGATGTTTTTGTGCCATTTTTAACCTAAAACTAGAGTATACTTGTCAATTTTAATGTCAATTATCATATTATAAAGAGGGAAGTAAAATATATATTGAGCATCAAATAAAGAGGGAATGATAATAAAAAATGATAAGTTGTGCTCCAGGATTTTCATAATTGTTATCTATAGAGAGAGAGACGTGATTTTACCTTGACAGCCAATAATGGGTATGTTGCGAGAGTGGCTCCATGTTTTGCAATGGCTCCTACTAAAAAAAACCTGTTCACAAGTAAGAAGGAATAAAATTAGAACGAAAATTAATGAAACATCACTTATACGTTTGCTTCAAGCAAAGAAATTGAACATATGTATGGTGTTTAGGTCTAGATTGTGTATACCAATAAAGAGATGAAATGCGTGAAATCTACACCTCTAACGCCACAGCAAATAATGAATGATATTTTTTAAGAATAATTTAACTTATTATCCAATCTTAAAAAAATTAGTTCAGTTATATGTTGATTGTATGGTTCCACCAATCATTCCAAAATGGGCAATGCTTTCAGATAATCACTTAGAGAAGTTTCAACATCCTCTCTTTACAAAGCAACCTCTGCTAAAGCTGGTAGTATTTTTACTTTCTCTATTGTGTCGGCTTTGGTGTTTTTTGACAATTTCCCTTGCAACATCAAGCATTTTCCAAGCCAAATACTGGACAGATTCATCCTCGTCTACTTCATCCAGGTCCTCAACGTCACTATCCTCAGCCTCATCCACATCTTTCTCCCCACCATCATTGGGATTTCCTTCCTGGTGACTTAAACTTCCATCTTCAGCATTTGTTAAAACAGAAGCAGAAGAAGATTTAACGCTGATAGCACAGATCCATCTTTTTCAGGATCTTCTTGAAATTTAACTTCTTTCTTTAGCACAACACCAAATGGATAAAACTTGTCTTGTCATGAAATTTGTACAGAAGATCACGTGCATATTTATAATATGCATCGACACATTTAAGAGCGAGTTCACCATTATTTGCAGCCCTGATTTCCAGGCCACAACTGGAGTAGTCGGTTCAGCATAATCATTTCCTTTGATCCTCTATCCATCAAATCTTGGACGTACTAAAATGAATTCTCATCCATTGAGGTTTCAATTTCAACATTGATACTAAAATATTTTTTTTTTAGAAGTAGCAACAGCTTTTATTTGCAACCAAAAATTCCACCATAATCTAAAAACACGGGGCGACATTCAGCCCACAATAAAAAGGAAACAAAAGTACATTTTTTATTTCCTTCTTGGAGCGTTTTAGATGCTGCCACTGTTGATTGGATCCCGCAGGAACCTCTCCATCTGCCTTGCCCTAGTGTTTATGGACATGTCAAAAACCTTTTGCCCGAATTCCACCACTAGCCCACCAAGAATGCTAAAATCAATCTTTTGTTCGAGCTTAAACTTCTTCTCCTATCCAAGTATTGATATGGGGAGAGGGAGGGTTTACCTGAGACGCCCTGTCATTGCCATTTCGAAACCCTTACTAAAATAATATGTTGTGCCTCCCTGAGCACTCCATCCAATGGTTGTTTCTACCGAAGTAGTCGACTGTTCAACATTTAGCC
Organism: Sambucus nigra; assembly: GCA_949130495.1. Lineage (NCBI taxonomy): Eukaryota > Viridiplantae > Streptophyta > Magnoliopsida > Dipsacales > Adoxaceae > Sambucus > Sambucus nigra. Next base: position 654,293,313 of record OX422207.1, on the reverse strand, counting down.
TTGCCCTTTTTTGTATTATTAGCTTCGTTCGCCATACAAATTAAGACAAACATCCCTTGAACATGTGTAGTACCTTGAATAATTACATTTGGTTCAGGGTGAAAGTACAAACTACCTGCAATACCTTGAATAGCTGCATTCCATCATCTGTTGTATCCAAAACCTGCATAAATGTATAATAATCATGTTAACAATAATGTAGAAAATGGACAATACATAATTAATGCACAATTAAGTTTTGTAGAAGTTTTTCTAAGATTATCTCTGATCTATCATGATTCACAAGCAAATGCGATGCAAAAATGATTTCGACTTCAGTCAAAGAGACTTCTTATCATGAGGATAAAGTTATGACGCCAATCTGCCAACAGTTGATGAATCTAATTAAAAAACCACTAAAGAAGGTAGCCATGTTATGAATATAATTTCCAACCTATTATTTCAAAGGCCCATTAATAAATAAAACAATACATTTTCAGGAGAAAATCAATTAAAAAGCAACTAACTATTTAATAAGGTAATATTACAGAGCCACGTATGTTATTTTTTCACTAAGAGTAGATTGGATGAGAAACACATCACTCAACACTTGAGAATATGCATTACTTGCTTTCCCTGATGTAACAACCATCCCACCTCACAACAAGTCTCGCCATTTTCTAGTTCTTTCAGAGAGCACCATAATATCTTTTGGAGTAATATGAGACTCTGTTCATCTCTTACTGAATTCTGCATACTATCATCTTGTAGTTATTGAAGAGTGCTCTAATATAATCAAAATTAGTTCAAATGAATCATAGATTAGACAATGGACTCATAAATAAGTAGTTTAATATGCAAAAGTTCAAATCATAACACAAACAAATGCAACAACAAAAATGGATTAAACTAAAACATGGACATGGTGCAAGGAAACTATTTCACGGACCTAAAAGCGACTAAACCTAAATATTTTCCATATTTAAGAAAAAGAGAAATCATAATAACCATTGAATGACTCATGCGCTACAAAAATTGAACTTCTCCATAGCTATTTTATAGGGAATGAAAGAAAACGGGTTTCAAATCTCAGTTATCCATTATTCACCATGATATCGAAAGGGGCATCGATAATTATTTCTGAATCACCCATTCTTTGATATCTACTTAAAATAGCAATTACTACTATAAAAGGTCAAGCGTGATAAGACCTGCTTCTGCCAGATCCAATATTCCTAGCTTGACCAATGAACAAAACCGAAAATTGCACAAAATGTAACTAGAAAAATATTTTAGATAGCAATATAGCAGTATACCCATGACTTTAAAGGGTTCAGATTCGTATAGCACAATTTTGATCCAAAAAAAAGGAAAATGGTGCAAAGAAAGAGGTATTGCGTTTTTAGAATTGTGGAAGGTGGCAACAGCGCTACGGCCTAGCCAAATTTTGAAATTCACCATACAAAGACCCCATTTGAAGAAGATTGGTAGTCCATTGATAAATGAAGAAGACGTATAGAAGGATTTGGAAGGTGACAACTTTGAAAATCTCCATTATGCCAGCAGTAGATAAAAGCTTACCTTGCCATCCTCAAGCTTAGATCTAGCTTTGTAAAAAAGGGATTGGAGATATATGGATTTGGGATTTGCCTTTAAAAATTGGCACTCCCAGAAAACAAAGTTATGATATATATGTACATGTATAAAATGTGTTTATATAATATAGTTGTCCCGAATAACAACAATGACATTAGGAACCAACAAATGAAAGCAACAATAAGAATCACAATAGATATAAATCTTTCTGTAAAATCAGGACATCCTAAGTATGTTTACTTGAAATTATGATGTATTTGCAAAGTTTAATTAATATATTAATGATTTTGACTGAAAAAACTTATTGAATCATATAAGAGAGATTAGGTACTCACAGTATCTGTCGCCATAAGATCCTAGTTTAATGTTATCTCCAATAAATTCACGAGAGTCAGGGCTACTCTACCATGTGACAATAATCTTACTCATGTAGTAACAACTAATCCACAATTCACAATTCAAAAAGTATATCACACACACACACACACACACACACACACACACACACACACATATATATATATATATATATATATATATATATATATATATATATAATATGTTTATATAATATAGTAGTCTCGAATAATAACAATGACATTAGGAACCAACAAATGAAAGCAACAAGAATCATAGTAGATACAAATCTTACTGTAAAATTAGGACAACTTATGTAATACAAATATAAGTTTAATAAATTGTCACTACCAAGTTAATATATATGTAGAAATTTCAATAAGTAATGACCTAAAATTTACTACATTGATTCATTAAATCAGCAGATAGTTGGTTCTTAGTGAGGTGAATTTGAGTTAATGCCCGGTGAGACGAGGAATAAGCTTAGGGTCGAATCAAGACGTAATTAAAAGGAGACAAATGACATCACAAAATATTAAAAGGAGACAAATGACATCACAAAATATTGTATCATGACTATCATCACATAAAAATATTTAGAATCAATATTACTAACACAATAAATAGTATAGCATCACTCTGTCGTCACCAATAAAAAATGCACAATATAGATTGTGTGCTTATACATTACCTTATAAATAATTAATATTACAAAAAAAATATATACAGGATTCAAAGCTAAGTTAAAATAATGCAAACCCAAAAGCATTTGAATCTCAAAATCTAATAGCCTAAATTCTATACCCAAAAGAATTTTTTCTTTACAAATCCCCCTACTGTATTTTCCTTGGACATCATCTGGAAGACTAAAATCGAATGTTTTCCAAGTAGAAGCCAAAAAAACCTAGAATAAGTCAGAAGCTTATGAAAACCTAAACCAACAATTTTATCTATGATTCTCTTTTATCTATGAAGATTAAGTAGTACCTTTCCAATTAAAATTGATTTCTTTCTTGTTGAAAGTGGCACCAAGGGTTTCATACTCTGGTTCTAGCTTCTTACACTGTTTGCACCTGCCACACAACAATCAAAAGTATGTAAAATCTTATTTTCTCTTTACTCAGATCTTGATTGAGCAGGTTGATCCAAACACAATCAAGCATGAGAGATATAAAGTGCAAAATTAGAATGTAGTAATTGATGTTGATGGATACCAAGGAACGTAGAACTCAACAAGGGCATCGCGATCTTGGAAAACCTCCTTATCGAAGTTGTCCTGAGACAACACAACCACGTCGGCCAATATGTCGTAGCTTTGCCCAATCTGCCATAAGTTTGCTGATGAATTTGCTTAAGCGTGAGACAGAAAGAGAGAGAAGAGGGAACCTGATATTGAGAGAGGGAAGAGAGAGGGAGCTCAAACAATTAAGGAGGTTAATTTTTTTAAGGTATTTATATTTTAGTGAAGTGTTCTTAATTTTGCCACACTTTTAAACAGTGCCAAATTTTGGCACGGTTATAAAGTGTGCCAGATTGTCATTAAATCGTGCCAGAATTTGGCACAGTTTTAAGCTGTGCCAGATTTTTAATATCAAGGTGTGTCAAATTGCTGTTTTTGGTGTAGTGTTAACTGTTTTACTCCTAAATTGTGATATCCAATTCATATTTTAGTGATGTGTATACTAAAATTCGTTTTGGGGATAAACGGGTACAAAAATGGGGTTTTTATTTATGGAACACTCGAATGAGATTCAAAGTAAGATTTAGATGGGTTATAGATCTCTGAGTATGTATGTATGATTTGAATGAGAAATCCAGAACGAAAAGGGGTGGAAATTGAATCTGAAATTTGAGATTTGTAAAATAGATAATAAAATTTTTTATGGAGAAAGACCCATTTCGAAAAGTAGATACAAGTGGAGAAATTGAATATCTTAAGGTCCCTATGATGTGTTGGATATGTAATAACCATATTTTTGTGGTGGGATGATGTAATTAGAGGTTTAGATATGGGTCAAAAACCTTGAAGTTCGTCAATGGTGGAAATCAGTGGGGAAGAAGATCTGCCACGAAGGGGTCGATCGATCGATCGGGGGGCATCGATCGATCAACGATGGGAAAAGCTGGGCAGTTAAGCCAGTTTGTGATATAAGGGGGAAATTAATTAGAAATTAATTTCCATACATTAATTTGTGATAGAAAATTATGAAACACATATTCCTAGTAATTATGGGGAAAAGTTATTGGAACTAGGGGAAATTTATGTGGAGCACTTTATGGATGAATTTGATGAATGTTATTTTAAAATAGGGAGATACGGATTAAGTGAGTGAGTCCGGGTATATTGGCTAAGCGATGCCAAGGTAGTGAATTATGTTTGGAGATAAAGTAATTAATTTAGAGTCGGGATATAGACTCGGAAAATATTAAATTTCGGGCCAAGTGATCGAGTTCGGGGTATATTGATAATTATAGGTAAATATAATTATAAAATTTATGGAGATGCATGTGTGATTCATTGTGGGCGGAAATGTGAGGATGAAATTATGAGAGGTAAAATGGACCAAGTGAGCGAGTGCGGGTATGTTGGTTAAATGACACCATGGTATTTAAATAATTATTGAGAGAGAGTAATAAATTTGAAGTCAGAATAAAGACTCGGGAAATATTAAGGTATGGGCCAAGTGAGAGAGTCCGGGGATAATGGTTGGGTGACACCAAGTTATGAAATTAATAAGGGTGATAATTAATTTAATTAGAGTCGGACGATAGACTCGGGGAGGTATTAAATTAATGTGTGTGTTAATTAATTTAATTAGAGTCAGACGATAGACTCGGGGAGGTATTAAATTCAAATGTGTGTTAATTAATTTAATTAGAGTCGGATTGTAGACTCAGGTATGATTAAATTAATAAGTGGGATAATTAATTTAATTAGAGTCGGATTGTAGACTCGGGTAGGATTAAATTAATAAGTGGGATAATTAATTTAATTAGAGTCGGATTGTAGACTCGGGTAGGATTAAATTAATAAGTGGGATAATTAATTTAATTAGAGTCGGATTGTAAACTCGGGTAGGATTAAATTAATAAGTGGGATAGTTAATTTAATTAGAGTCGAATTATAGACTCGTGTAGGATTAAATTAATAGGTGTGATAATTAATTTAATTAGAGTCGGATTGTAGACTCGGGGAGGTATTAAATTAAAATGTGTGTTAGTTAATTTAATTGGAGTCGGACCATAGACTCGGGAAAAGTATTATATTAATTGAGGTGTGAATTAATTATAGTAGAGTCGGACCATAGACTCGGGATGATGATAAATTATTAAGTGAAAATTAATTACGTTGAGTCGGGCCACAGACTCAGGAAATTATAGGTAGTGTACGGGATATTAGTACACGGTAAAATCGGGGTTTATATTATATATATACGGTGTAGTGATACTATATATATACGTGTATATATTGTGTGTGATATTAAATATCAGTGACTAGATATTTATTCAATTAATATACTCTAATGCTATCAAGGGAGGTTGCGTGATGTGGGTGAATCCCCTAGCTTGAGGAGTAGGGCGAGTATATCCCCAGGTCATATCGTCCGGTATATATGGGTGAGGGGTTTATCTCACTTTCAAGGAAGGAATATGACCGCCTCCACTATGTTTATATTTTGGGCCAAGTTGGTGAGCGATTCCAATTTGGGAAAACTAGGTTTCGTGAGCACACCTAGTGAGATAGCATTTTAGAGGGAATCATCCGGTGAGGGTATACTCGAAGGGATGGATATATGTATGTTATATGTGTGGATGTTGTAGTAAAGGTACGTATATAATGGTAGTAAATATTATATGCGGGTAATAATACAATGTGTGATGTATTTACTTTATATAACTTGTGACACGGTTATATGATATTATTTAAGAGGAATTAATTAAGTTAATTGTTAGATAACTTATAATTCAAGAATCATTATACTCGGGTTAGAGTAGTATGGAAAGGGAAGGTTATACTAGGACTAGTTGGACGGGGTAGTACAACCAGGTGGGGTTAAGGTAACCGGTAGGTGTGAACAATAGTGGAGGGGTTAGAATGTCCATAAGGGAGTGAGACACTAACTTAAATATGAAGCGCATTCATGCATTTTAAATTACTGAAGTTAATTCACTTGCTAAATATTTGCAAAATGTTTTGGGTTCTAACCCTTGCTATAAAACTATTTTCAAAACCTTTTAGGTGTCCATCCACAGGGACGCCAGGATTGATATTCCATTCCAGGGACACGGAGCTGCAGCATATGTGGATGCTAGCAGTAGTTTGGATTAGACGCATCATTCATTCATTCCTAGAGTAGGAATCTTGTATCAGTTTCAGTTTTATTTAGGGCATGTCGCCCAGACTTTCAGTTCAGGTTTCAGACTTATTTTATTCCGGTGTTGCATATTTGTATTGGATTATTTCTTTGATGGCTGGTGTTTTATTCGGCAGGTTGAGTAATTAATGATTCAGTTTATTTTCATTCAGTTGTGTGAATGGTTTATATTTAATTCCACATGTATTGTTTTGTTGATTAAAAAGTTAAAATTGGAACCAACTTTTGGAATACTAGGTGGTTAGTAAGTTTTAAAAAGTTTTTGACAGTGATGCTAAGGATGATCCAACTGGGATTCCTGTTTTAATTTGGTATAGGACTGATCACCCGGTATTTTATTAGGCGGGGTGTCACAATATTCACAATACATATACATTCTCTTTACTAGAATTTCTCATATTCTAGTTATAACATCGATATAAATAAATATATATGAGTTATTAGCATCTAAGTGCTAAGGACTAAACTTCTCCCAAGTCTCAATATTGCACTACGTTTCGTGCGTGGGACGTCTCGCAAAGCGAAATCCAAACAAGGAACTCCCCGTTACACTACTCCTTGACAGTATTGATTTTCGAGATGAATTATGCCCTCAATGCATGATGCATGTAACCCAAATTCTTATTATTCAATTAATTAATTAATTATTCCCAATTCTCAACAGTGCACTGCGGTTCATGCGTGGGACGTCTCGCAAAGGGAAATCCAAACAAGGAACCCACCCCGATACACTACTTCTGGTACTTTCGATCGTTGAGATGTATATACATTTTATATATGAGCATTAAGGACTAACTTCTCCTCACTCCCAATATTACAGTGCGTTTCGTGCGTGGGATGTCTCGCAAAGAGAAATTCAAACAAGGAACCTCCCCGTTACACTACTCCTTGGCAATGTTGGTCGTTGAGGTCCATTATTCCCCCTATACCCAAGTTCCAAGAACAATAATATTATTATAACCATCCAAACGAGCTATAACTTGAGAACATAGGGTTTCAATTCTATCATCATCCCGTGCCCAAACCACGTAGCATACTGAGGACCACCTGTAGGACTAAACAACACCTACCTCGTGATCAACTCACACACACAACGTCCGGGAAGTGATCATAGTTCCAAACCGGCAAGTGAGAACGACACATACTCATGACTTCTCACCCCCAAAATAATAAATGTATATCACATAATAATCACCATGGACGACTATGACCTGGGGAATATGCACACACTGCTCATCGAGCCAGGGGACTCACCCTCATCGCGCAACTTCCCACTGATAGCAAGGAGGGGGTATGCTTCACTTATACATATATATATATATATATATATATATATATATATATATATATATATATATATATATATATATATATATATATATATGTATGTATGTATATATATATATATGTATGTATATATATATGTATGTATGTATATATATATGTATGTATGTATATATATATATATATCATCACATATGATATACATACATCATCACAACATATAAAGATATACCATCATATAAGGTATACGTATCACATTGTTTATATATTTGTAGTACGCTCTTAGGCGTAGTTGAATTAATATCATTATTTAGTATATTTTTCTCTCTTGATATACTAATCGTCAATTCTCACACATATTCCCTACTTAGTATACACTATAGTATTTCTCACTTGAAGTTTTCGCATCACTTCTGATTATGAATTGTCTCTCAATTCTATTTATGTTAAGGATATTCTTTATCTTGATGCACCTCAATTGGAATTTCTCATTGTGTGAGACATCTCCCAAATTAATCATTGTTAAGGATATTTCTATATCCGTATGCACATTTATTAGCATTTAATTATTTTCAATCCATAATATGGTTCAATCAATCATATAAACCTTTCAATTTATCCCATTTGAGATTTGATTCTAAAATCCAATATCACTAAGAGCCTTCTCACTCTTTCACATGTTTTCATAATTATTTCCAAATAGGAATCTTCAATGTTAGTGGGCTTCCCCACTTAGTATATACTATATTCTTTAATCAGTAATTTCTCTCACATTTAATAAATATGTCTCCAATCATTTTTCATGAGGGAAACTCCCTAAAATCTCCAAGACATACTCCTAATAATCCCTATAGAGATTTCCAATCGATAACCTCAAACGAAACGGAATGAAATTCTCCCTAGAAAAACATCCCCCAAAATGCCCTGTTTTCGGATCGATTCGGGCCAAATCCGAATCAATTCGGCCTCCAAGGAAAATCGATTCGGGTCATCAGACCTGGGATTCTGTCTCAGGATGAATCGATTCGGCAGGGGTCCGAATCGATTCGGTCACTCAGACTTATCAAGCTGGAACATTCTGAATCTTTTCGGGTTGGGGCCAAATCGATTCGGCCTATTCTAGGGCTACGAAAATGGCATTTTCTTCAAAGCCAAAATTCCCAAAATTCATTTTTAATCAACTTTTCTTCATCTTTCTTCAACCCAATCACATATATAACATTTATCTTCTTCCAAAAACACATTTAAACTAATTCCTATCATCAAATCCATTATTTACACAACAAATCTAAGATTTACCCAAAAGTTAGGTTTTATCAAACTAAACCTAAAACCCAAAGATTTAATCCACAAATCATGAAATAAATGGTACACAACAATTATTTAGCAAGTTTAATCACTTGCCTCAAGTTCGTAGGGTCTGATTTGTCCTCGAGATCGCGTAATGGCCGAAAATCCCACTTTCTCTCTCTTTTTCTTCTTCTTTTCTTCTTCTCTCTTTCTTTCTTTCTATTTCTCTTTCTCTCTATGGAGAATTGTTTCTCCCGTAGGCTGAATAAGACTTATCTCCCAAGATACACAACTTTAAATGATAATACACACTTTAAATGACTCGGTAACTTTAATTCAAGCCAAACGAGCTGAAATTATTTAGAACCTAAATAGACCCCAAGTATAGTCATTTTGACTTTCTCGACCCTTCCGAAAACAACTACACCCTCAGAAATACCATTCAAAACACTTTATAACAACTTTCAATTTTGACCTCAATTGCCAATTTAATAATTCTCCAAATAGAATAATATTTACTTCTCCCAAATTGAATAAATTATCGTCTCTAAAGTCTCGGGTTGTTACAAACTTCCCCACTTACAAGAATTTCATCCTCGAAATTTAGCTAAGCCTAATACTCCAAAGTTCAACTAGTTCCTACTACACTCTTCCTCACAAATCCTATACCCAAACTTCTAACTTCCCACGACGAATTTATTTTAAGTTATGTAAAACCAAATTTTAACAACTAGGGTGCCCATACACCCTTTATTCGAGCTTTACTCGAGCCAATCATAATGAGGCTTCATTTGCCTCCAAAGTTCCATAATTCCAAAGATATATAGATTATACTAGCAATATTAATAGTATAAAATTTTTGATTGGTCCAAAGAAATAACTCCTCTCAATTCCTGACATTCGCCACTTTCATGCGGGAGAGGTCTTGCAAGCGAAATCCAAACAAGGAACCCTCCCAATAAACTAATATGTAGTGACGTCGGGGATTGAGAGTTTGTTAAATCCGAACTAGAGTTTACAAATATTTTTGTGTAAATCATTTTGAAATGGCCCAAAGGCCTATAAAAAGTTTGATTTGAAAACAGTTTATATATAAAAAAAATTATGTCTTACGATACATATATAAAATGCCTTATGCCCATAACACAAGGTCTTAACAATCATCATAAACATAACAACATACAGCTCATAAAAATTAGCATAATTATGAGCTAAACTTCCCTGCGTCCCAATAACCCACAAATTTCGAGCTCTTTTCAGTAATAATATCTTATATCATATTAATATATTGCAATTCATTAGGCTCTTCCATAGCTGGAATACAACAATTATATAAGTCTAACATGACTATATACAGATAAGTAGCTTTATCATTAATACTCAACATACAATAACAATTCTTACTTTCATAATAAAGTTTATAGATCTATTTGAGCACATTACAAAATAATCTATTCTCTCAAAAGATAATAACATAAGAGCCTAACTTGCTCAAAATTCCCTTTTGGGTCATTTCATACATAATAGGGTTATAACACTACCTTCTCAAACTATCTCCCATACGATATCCAAAACTTCATATATTAATATTCCTATTCACAAAGGAAAGTAACTTACATTATCCATCTCTAGTCCAATTGCCCTTCCTCATCATTGGGCTCCCACACAAATTCCCCTGGTCTAAAATGACCTCGAATCTGCTGTAGGGGTTAAACTTCCAAAACTTCATCAAAACGTGGTTCGTTACCTCTTTTAGGACAATCTCTCTTTCTATGACCTATTTCTTTACAAAAGAAACATCTACCCGTAATTCCTCCTGACCCATCTGGAGGAACAAAATGCCGCTGTGACTCTCTATAATCCGACTTATACCCACTGGTATTACAAGCATTCCCTTCGCCAAACCTACTTGATGAACTCGAATCTCTAAAGTTCTTACCCTCTTGCGAACGAAGAAGATATTTATGACACTTCAACAGTGCCGCATTCACTACCTCGACGAAAGTCACTAACACCGGGCCCTCCAAGAAATGCTGCCGAATTCTCCAACCTAAACCTCGAATAAACTTTGATATAAGCTTATCTTTCGTATTTACCTCATTGGGTACTAATTTCGCCCACCTAGAAAAATCTTCTTCAAATTCTGCCACCGTCCTATTTCCTTGAAACACATTCATCAATTCCCTCCTTATTTCTTTCTGAGTCGGGGAAGGAAAATTCCTTCGATAAAAGAGTTCCCAAAAATTTGTTATAGGTAAAGTATCTCTCTGTTCAGATGTGGTGACAGACTCCCACCATTGGAGAGCTTCCCCCGTTAACTTAAAGGTGACTAAATATGGCTTTTTCACCTCACTACACTCAACCATACGGAGATGCCTCTGCATACTATTCTTCCATCGACTTGCAGCCATTGCATCAACTCCCCCTAAAAACTCTGGAGGATGCCCCTTACTTAAATCTTCCTTCACTCTTTCCCACAAAGATAGTCCTAAATGGGTTTGGGCTGCTTGAACGGCAGATTGTCGCGCTATCGTAGAAATGACAGCAGGTACTTCTTGTGTCACAATATTGGCAACTTCATCTGTAGTCATGTTCCTGGGAGACAAATGGGGTTCCACATTCTCAGCCCCTTTGTTTGCCCTGACTAAATGACCTATCTTTGGTGGCATCTGAAACAAGAACAAGTGTATCAGAACGCTTTTCAAATGTTTTCTCATCACAGAAGAAATATGGATGTATGAATACAACAGTCCTAATAATAAGGATCTACATCAAGAATGCTTACACAAGATCGTAGTAACCCACACAGATCCTAAAGACACTAGAACCTGATGCTCTGATACCATCTCTGACAACCCGCTCAAAATAATAACGGGTGGCCAACCCTATATTACATTAAATCAAGTATCTCAGATGGCTCAGTCTCAACATCAACTGACAATACTAAATAATATAAAGCTAACTACCCAAAACTATTAAAAGCGGATGCCAAAAATTTAAAACTTTTATTTAACACCAAAATAAAACCAACCATGCAACCATAACCAACAATACTACATCTAAATATGATGAGTGATGAATACAAACTCCAATAATGTATAAAAGAGTACAACAAAATGTACACAATAAAATACCCGAATATGCTGTCGGGTCACAAACAATACAAAAATCTGGGAGAAAGATTGTGAAAGTGTTAATCTACTGTACTTGGGTATAAACCCGATATGAAAACTGAATCCTAATCTAGATATACAAAAGAAAGGAATAGACTCAGACAAAGTGCCGCAACAGTCCGCTACTGCCACAGCTCCATGAATACCCTGGGTGGATAAACATCCATGGCGTCCTTGCGGAGGAACACCTAAAATAATACAATATATATATATGTATAGTAGGAGAAAATATAAATGGGTCAGAGCCCGAGGTGAAAACATTTTATAGAAAGTGCATTAAAATGCATAATAATTATAAATGCATTATGACATGATTTAATGGAGTCGCACTCTCCATAAAAATCAAACTCACCTATCAACTAAAGCGCGCAACTAAACGTATGCACGTGATCTCCAAATAAATGCCCAATTCTAATTAGGCAATATAAATCTAACTAAATCCCAATATAAATATTCGATTATAATCATCTAACTTATCTCGCAATCTACACTTATCTGAATTCCATCTAAATCATATACTTTAACTTTTAATGTTATAGTTCTCTTTTTATTTGTTCACTTACTTAATGTATAAGGTTTACATAACCATTCTCATACTAACATATTCACAATACATAAATATTCTCTTTACTAGAATTTCTCATATTCTAGTTATAACACATATATATATAAATATATATGAGTTATTAGCGTCTAAGTGATAAGGACTAAACTTCTCCCAAATCTTAACACTGCACTACGTTTCGTGCGTGGGACGTCTCGCAAAGCGAAATCCAAATAAGGAACCTCGCCGTTACACTACTCCTTGACAGTATTGATTTTTGAGATTCATTATGCCCTCAATGCATGATACATGAAACCCAAATTCTTATTATTCAATTAATTAATTAATTATTCCCAATTTTCAATAGTGCACTACGGTTTGTGCATGGGACTTCTCGCAAAGCGAAATCCAAACAAGGAACCCCCCTGATACACTACTTCTGGCACTGTCGATCGTCGAGATGTATATACATTTTATATATGAGCATTAAGGACTAACTTCTCCTCACTCCCAACATTACACTGCGTTTCGTGTGTGGGACATCTTGCAAAGCAAAATCCAAACAAGGAACCCCCCCGTTACACTACTACTTGGCATTGTTGGTCGTTGAGGTCCATTATGCCCTCGATACCCAAGTACCAAGCACAACAATAATATTATAACCATCCAAATGAGCTATAACTCGAGGACGCAAGGTCTCAATGCTATCATCATCCAGTGCCCAAACCACGTAGCATACTGAGGACCACCTGTAGGACTAAACAACACGTACCTCGTGATAAACTCACACACACAATGCCCGGTAAGCAATCATAGTTCCTAACCGGCAAGTGAGAACAACACATACCCACGAATTCTCACCCCCAAAATAATAAATGTATATCATATAATAATCACCTTAGACGACTATGACCTGGGGAATATCCACACACTGCTCATCGAGCCAGGTGGCTCACCCTCATCGCGCAACTTCCCATTGATAGAAAGGAGGGGGTATGCTTCACTTATATATATATATATATATTATCACATAAGATATACATACATCATCACATCATATAAAGATATACCATCATATAAGGTATACCTATCACATTGTTTACATATTCGTAGTACACTCTTAGGTGTAGTTGAATTAATATCATTATTTAGTATATTTCTCTCTCTTGATATACTAATTGTTAATTCTCACACATCTTCCCCACTTAGTATACACTATACTATTTCTCATTTGAAGTTTTCGCATCACTTCTGATTATGAATTGTCTCTCAATTCTATTTATGTTAAGGATATTCTCTATCCTAATAAACCTCAATTCTTATTTCTCATTGTGTGAGACATCTCCCAAATTAATCATCGTTAAGAATATTTCTATATTCGTATGCAGATTTATTAGCATTTAATTATTTTCAGTCCATAATATGGTTCAATCAATCATATGAACCTTTCAATTTATCCCATTTGGGATTTGATTCTAAAATCCAATATCGCTAAGCGCGTTCTCACTCTTTATTCGGGTTGGGACCGAATCGATTCGGCCAATTCTAGGGCTACAAAAATGGTATTTTCTTCAAAACTAAAATTTCCAAAATTCATTTTTAATCAACTTCTCTTCATCTCTCTGCAACCCAATCACATATATAACATTTATCTTCATCTAAAAGCACATTTAAACTAATTCCTATCATCAAATCCATTATTTACACAACAAATCTAAGATTTACCCAAAAGTTAGGTTTTATCAAACTAAACCTACCCAAAGATTTAATCCACAAATCATGAAATAAATGGTACACAACAATTATTTAGCAAGTTTAATCACTTGCCTCAAGTTCGTTGGGTCTGATTCGTCCTCGAGATCGCGTAATGGTCAGAAATCCCACTTTCTCTCTCTTTTTCTTCTTCTTTTCTTATTCTCTCTTTCTTTCTTTCTATTTCTCTTTCTCTCTATGGAGAATTGTTTCTCCCGTATCTTAATAAGCCTTATCTCCCAAGATACACAACTTTAAATGATAATACACACTTTAAATGACTCGGTAACTTTAATTCGAGCCAAACGAGCTTAAATTATTTCGAAACCTAAATAGACCCCAAGTACAATCATTTTGACTTTCTCGACCTTCCGGAAACAACTACACCCTCAGAAATACCATTTGAAACACTTTCTAAGAATTTCCAATTTTGACCTCAATTGCCAATTTAATAATTCTCCAAATAGAATAATATTTATTTCTCCCAAATTGAATAAATTATCGTCTCTAAAGTCTCGGGTTATTACATATACATATGTATGTACTTTTTGGGATGGAAGAGAATTACTAAAACAGAGAATATCAACAACTCATGTTGCCCAATTGTGAGCACAATAAACACAAAACACGTACGGGCAACACAAAACACAGGTATGAAGGTCTCAAATGCTTGTGACAAATTAGCACATTTGCTTGGCGATATGAATATAAACATATTAGTATTCCCAATCAAATGTGGTAATAGGTTCATGGTGTTGGAGACGATGAAAAAAAGGGAATATAGAGGCAGAGGCAGTAAGATAGAACCATACCGCGTATTAGGCGGTGCACACCTAAATTTATAGGATCAAAACATCTCTACCATGATGATAGTCTAAATTACCTGTTGAAATTGAAAAATAGAAATAAATGATGTAGAGAACCTTTATATATCGTTCTAAGATAGCTTCTTAGAATCTAGTTCAACATCAACATACACATAAAATCATGAATATTAAATGAAATAAAAATCGTGAGAGAAAAGTTGAAACCTCCCCATAAAAATTCTCCCCGCGCACCATTATTGCCAACTCTTCGATCACCCTTTTCTACTATATTTCTGTCCAAACTTAAAAAATAAGAAAAATGTTATGTAACTTTAAACAACCAATATTGGAGAAAAATTTCATGCAACTTTTATTATCTATAATTTAAACAACATATGTTTCAATTTTCACCAAGTTAATACATCACTCAATAATCTATTCATCTAGAGAGTACACATGGAAGTCAGAGAGTCTAAAAAAATTTGAGAAAAAACATAGATAGAAAAATATAATCAAACGAAGAAATATTCATAAATAATAACACATGTAAGAATAAACTTCTATTATTTTTCGCAGGCATCAACAATGCCACAAACAATATCGAACAAAAAATATTGTTGTCAAATAAAAGAATATGTGAATGCACCACCCAAATGAAATTGAAATCAAATAGTTAGAATAGTTAGATCTAACCTGGATGTTGAAACCCAATATTAGTTAGATCTGCAAAATAGTAAGATGAAACTAGTTCGAAAAGTACCCATATAGGGAACTCATAAAATTTAAACCAAAAATTGTTATTAGATCTGAACATGGGTAGCTCAAACCCATATAGGAAGTAAAAACACATTAACATGGTTAGATCTCCAAAATGCACCAAAAATATAATTTTTTAAAACCAAATTATCCAATGCAACTATAAAAGAAATTATTCAGACCACAAAATGAAAATGAAAACAAAAACGATATTAAAAAGGAAAATAAAATCATGTGAGACAAATACTTTATGAAACGGAGATCAGAGTTACAGATTTCTTGAATGAAGAAAGATGTCGTGGGATGGCTTAGAGAGAGATGGGGATCTCGAGAGTTATTTTGTGTAAAGGAGGAGTTCATGAAATCATACCACAGTTGCCACAACAAATGGATGGATTTGGAAATAAAGAATATGAATCAGAATCCTAACATTACAACAAAAAAACCCTTATAAATAAAGTTAGGATGAACAACATAAAGTAGGAAAACACAAACTTATCAAAGTAAAAAAATAAAATAAAAATCCACGATAAAGAGACCAGAATCTCATGATCCAAATGTCTTGACACATAAATAAAAAAAAAAATCACTAAATCCCACTACAACCATAAAAAATGAAAATAGAAATTTCTTGATAGTCATAAGTGTGTATCTCCAATCAGTTGAAAAGGGTTGAAAATTAAATCATCAGAACCTGAGATCGCACCTCTATCAAGTGATCCGGAGTGTGGGGTTACTTGAGATGTAAATGAAAAGGGTTTATGTATCACTAATCGCCTATGTATCAACAATCGATTGAAAGGGGTACATGCCATGAATGAAAAGGGGTTACCTGATATCACACCTCTGTTAAGATATCGGGAGAGTGGAGATCGATAGTTGCACTCGCTAGGAGAGATTGTTGATCATTGCAATCATTAATAAAGGGTGAGATGGACGGATAGGGAAAAGTTTCAATCGTTGCCGGAGTTTCAATCATTGACAAAGAGATCGATGTTCGCTGATATAGTGTATCATTTCCAAATGGATAGAGGGATGGAGAGGGTAAAGTGAGAGGGGGGAAAATAATAAGACGCGAACGTTAACTTAATGAGGGTAAGGGAGAATCAGCAGAACTAAAATACTATTATACCCTTTTGTTTGAATTTTAAAGAAAGGGGAAAGAAAGTAAAGTGTGCTGAAAGAGGGGGAATCCAAATTTGTAAGGGGCGAAATCGATATTGTAGGAAAAAAATCATCTTGTGACTTATACAATGTCTCTTATGACATCATATGAATAGTGTACAATTTTTCTCCCTTATTATATATATATATATATATATCAAACACCTAGAATCATGAACTATTCCTACTCGATTTCATTAGATTGTTGTTTTTTGTTCAAAACTCGACTTGTTTTGATTTTAGGTAATTTAATTTCAAATTGGGTACTTTCGATTATAAAATATTAAATGGGAGTTTTTGTTTTATTTTGAGTCCCTATTTATAATCGGTTACGTAAATTTTTTTGTAAACACAAATCCCCAAAGAAGTAGGAGTAATCGCTTTTTTCTAAAAAAAATGTATTTGACTCAGCGTCATTTTTCTATTAAAAATATATTTTAAACGAGTTGTAGTAACAAATGACTCGATATTATGTCATCATTATAACCCGAGACTATACTACAAGTCATAGTTATTAAAATTATAAGTTTGGAGGTGTTGGACTATTATGTTGGTTAATTTTGAATGTAGCATGACCACTGTATTATAGTCCAAATAAGGGGGACTTTTTAACTTTTTCCTGATTTTATTTTGTGTCAAGAATAATACATAATCGTATTAATACATTCAAGAAATACAAATAAAATCCATAAATATCAACTTTTGTCAGATCAAAAGTAATATTTTGTCGTGATAATATTTTATTTGAATATAAAATTTTTGGTTGCTTAAAGTAAAATTATAAACAAATTGAATCGTTCAATTCCCTTTAACGATTTTTTAGAAAGCTCTTACTATTTCAACACCGAGATCTTGGTTAATTATTTTCTTGAACAAAAGAGAAATAATATTTTAGTAATATAATTATTAAAATTGTGTGAGTTCGATTTTAGAAACAAAACAAGTCATAGCCCTACTTCTCCTACCATTTCGAACATTTTACATGTTAAACCTTTTATATAAATTTCAATTTGTACAAATTATAAGTTATCAATTAACGTAATATGTTTATATTATTTCTACCCATAAAGTAAAGATCATGGTTCAAATTATATACGAGATTCATATCGAATAAATTTTATTCGTATTTACCGAATGATGTACGATATCATAAAACTCAAACCATTCTTCCTAAAACACTGATATAACCACTCTCATTAAAACCCTCGAGTAGAAATAACTACGGGAAGTGGAACGCAACAACGAAAATCCCAGAATGACAATGTAAAGCTCGTAAATCACAAGTAGGTTTTTCCTACCTTTTCAACAGTATTATTTGCGTATTTGACATACTATTATTGATATCAATATGTAATAGACCCTATTTACTCTTAGTGTGTGCAAGTTATTATACTGCCATACTACATATTTGGTTAACCACCATCAGTATTTGAATTTATCACCAATATTTTAACTTAACTAAAGGATCAAATTTTAACCCTTATAATTTAATAACTTCTATCATGTTTCATATTGATTCAGTTACCCTAGGACTATTATGCTATATTTACTATAAGCATCAATATTAACTAGGAAGTAGATTGATGTGTTGTCCCACGAAACTTTCTACTTGGCCTATTGATCTTAGATGATTTTGAGAGTCGCGATTATTGCTACATACGTATGAATGCCACTTAGCTAGTGTGATTAGACGACTACTTTTACCCAAAGGGTTTGGGTTTATTATTATTGGTTTTTTTTATGTCTTAACTATTCCTATACCCCTTAGTGAACTGGTAAGTATGGGATTATTAGTTAAAAGATCATTGACTTTCTTACATGATTCGTAACGTTTTTAACAAGAACCATTACATTTACTACAACACTGATTCCCTTTATATAAAACTTAATGAACCGATAAGTATGGGATCATCAGTTCAACTTTCTTTACCTGACCCTTAATGAGCTGGTAAGTATGGGATTATCAGTTCATACTCCTTAATTTCATTTAAGGGTTATTATGAAAAAGAAATTGCTTCCACTTTATTTATTTAATAAACACTGAAACCTATACACATCCAAACTCTCTTTATACTTATACTTGTTATAGAACTAGGAGAGCCTTGAATAAGATTTCTGATTTATTTCCTTCTAGTTAATTTTCCTAGGTACCAATAGGAAATGATAAATAGTCGGGATTTATACTGCAACAGTTTGAGATATGTAGAGAAATCGTAGAAGAATAGGCCTTCTAAACTACAGTGTAATCCAGTTTAGCTTTTATAAATTCTTAATTAGCAAAGTATTTGTGGATCAATCTTGATTTAGTATTATTTGAAGGAAACATTTTCCCCTGAGAAATCGAGTTGTGATAGGATTTGTGCATAGATCACCATTTGCAATCTCCATCATTAGCTTTCCCACTCCTGAAAAATCCAATCTGTCCGTGTTCACCACCACGTATGAGGGGAAATCAGATCAAATCTTGCACGTCGAGCAGAACTAGGCAACCTACAACTTATATTAAATAGATTATGAGTGTTTTATCGAGAATATTGCATTTATTTACCCTTTTTACTTATGCATTTAAGCCCCCACGGGTACCTTAATTCATATTTAAATGCTCATCAACTAGAAAACCCTCTTTTATGTATGTTTATATGCTTTGCGAGGTATAATTGAGCGTTGGTAGGTGTTAAAGTACTGAGCGTGAGGTTTAGTCGCATTTCGAGAATGTTTCATCATAAAGGGCACAATCAAGGGCCTTTTAGTCATTTTATCATTTGGGTTTTTGGCACAATGTATTTATGGAGTTGTATCCACATGAGTTAGCTTATCATAGCCTTCAACTGCACCAAAATTCCAATTTATAACCAAGACGTTACGACATTTTTCGTATCTTAATCCGAGATGAAGATTCAGATCAGTCTTAGGCGAATTGATTCGTCCATTTTGGGAAATCGATTCGGGTACTATAGCTGTCCGAAAATACCTATATTGGGGTTGTTTTTTACTTGGGGATATAATAGGTTAAAATTACCTTAAGTTGGGTGGGGGGGGGGGGGGGTATTTTACATCATTTTTTGGTAGTTTAGATTAGGTTTTTGTTCTTGGGAGCTCTTTCCTTTGCCCTCTTTGGGTTCCATCTCTCTCATTTTTAAGTAAACTTTTCTTTGTATCCTCCATTTATTTAAGTTTTTTCTTTATTTCTTTGTTAATTAGTTGTAGTTTGTTTACCAGTTGCTTTTATTTGTTAATTAATTGTATTTATTATTCTTAGTTTGTGTAGTAGCTATTTTAAAGGTTGGGGTCATTTTTCCACGATTAATGGTTATTGAGCTTTAAAAACTAGGGTTTGGTTTAAATGGCTTTTAATCGAAACCTTGTGTATTAATGTTGAAATATTAGGCATTTAACTTCCGTTGTCACGTAACGGTAGTATGTATAACAATATTTTGATATTAATCCATTTATGACCATGTTCGATTGAAAGTTCAATCTTTCATAATTTAATTAAATATCTTCATGTTTGATGTTGACAATTAACTAAATATGCTTGGTTTATTATTTCGAACCAAATTCCTTATTACGTGTTGTTAGCCCATGATGGGGAAATTATCCTAATCTCATTTTTGTAATCTCATTTTGTTTATTTATTAATCAGGGTTAATTTTATTCTCACCTTAACCTCTTTTCTTTTCCCCCTTTTTAAGTGTTAAACCAATTTAATCTTATATACTGTTCTCTATGGATTCGATCCCAACTTATTGCTACGTCCCCATTTATAATGTGCCAAGTTGTGGTGTCCTTTATGATAGGGCATAAACACCCAACGACATGTGTTAAATACAAAGTTTATGCCAATAAAAAATGGCGTCATGGCCGGGGAGCGTTTTATTTTAGTATTTTAGAGTTTTAACACTTTGTGTATATATTATATATTATCATTACTTTATTTTACTTAAACTAAATTATTTCGAGAAAATTTAAATTCTGGTTCTCATCACGTATTTGAATTGACCGCTTTGAAATGTCTCAATCTAACTCTTTAGATAATTTTAATTGTCACGATAATAGTTCTCAAAGTTACACTCCCAAGTCAACGCGTAAATGCTTCCAAATTCTTGAAAATGAAAGAACTAAACATGAAATTCATGAATTTATAGGTAATCACTCATTGTCTTTCGAATAAACTATGCCGAATGGGGAATCCTTTAATTATGATCAAACCTCCTAAGAAGATGTTATGCCTTCTTGGTGGCTTCATCAGGTTTTAGCGGAAAAGGAATTGAATGACCAAATCTAGAGTTTTAATGCTTGGTCTTTAGAAATAACTGGCCAACTTGATGAAATCACTTTCTCTTCAAAAAGCTCTATTGAGGTTGAAACTTTCTTTTTGCCTCACCTTTTTTTAAGTAAGAAATCAATTAGAGTGATCCAAGCGTTTTCAAATTTCAACCAATTATTAATATCTTAAATTCTATTAAGGTTGAAGGTCCTTCATTCCTTAGTTCTATACTATTATCAAACCATTAAATCTATCACAAGAATTAGATGGAAGTCCTTAGGACTTCGACCCGATTCTTAAATAGGAATGTTACTTTGAGATGCTTCATCTTATGGGCTATTCACTTTCACATGCTCCATCTACTATTCCAATTGAAAAACTATGGGAGGTGATTTTTATTTTCTTAGGACTGATTTGGTCTTGTCCCCCTTAGCATCCAAACCCACCATCATCCTTCAAAAAAATTTAATTGGTGATGGTTCATTTCTTACTCCTTACATATACCTTCCGTTGCTCAAATGGAATTCCTATTTTTTGAAAGTTATGCACTCAAAATGAGGTACCACCATTGATTCCTCAAAGTCAAACCGTGTTTTGGGTGGACCTTAAATTTTTTTAACTTTTAGTGTATATTTAGTTATAAGTTCAAATTGTAGGATGTCAATAATTAGTTTGATTTTTCTTTTTACTTATAAGTCTAGTGTAATTAATTGATGTTTTTCTATTCTTTTTTATTATGATTGTTTCCAACATGCTTTTTAGATTCAACAGACTTGTACTGATCAAGTATCGCTCCGTTTTGGGTAATAATTTTCTTTTCCTCACTTTATGTTGTGTTCTTGATTCACAGTGAGGCCAATTCAACATTTAAGCCATGGGTGTGATTTATTCTTCCCATTGCCTATTGGGTTTCATTGGTTTGATCCCATGCTCATTCCGAGAATGATTTTTTTGAATAATTAAAATTTTTCAAAAATGTTTTCTTTCTTTTTCTCCTTTACTGAGCATTTTACCTTTGTTTTTGATGATGAATTTTAATAAATGCCCAATCCAATAGATAATTCAATGATGGATGTTCTTGATTTTATAAGTTATTAGACTTTAGTCCTCATATCATTCCTATTATGAGAAACTTCTTAAATTGATCTTTAAACCCATGAACGCGTGCACTTTTCTGTTTAAATAAGTTGGTTTATGATTTTTATAACTCGATAATCTTTTATTGCATTATATAAGCTTATACCAAGTGAAATTTGGGCTTTTCTTCGTATGTGATTGTTTATACATTACTCTTGCCTCATTGAAAAAGTCAAATTTGTTGGTAATCTCTGTATTCATTCATTTGATCATTCGTTATTTTAGTTCATATGAAATATGTTGCTTGATCCTAATTTTTAAAGTTATTTTTACTCGAGAATTGTGTAAATTTAGGAAAGGATCAGAGGCCCTCTTTATTATGTCACTCATATTGACCTTAACCTCACCTTATATATTTGCTTAGTCGACCCCTTCAAGCCTTAATATTTCATTTCGTTTCAAACCCAAAATCCCATATCCAACTCCAAATTGGAGTTATAAACCATACAAATTACCTTTCATACCTTTGTTTGGAATGATACTTAGGATTGAATGATGTTGTTGTTTTGGGAAATTGAGCACATGAGAGTGAAAAGAAAACAGAAAGTACAAGAGAAAAAATAAGAAAAGAAAAAGTGAAAAATAAAAGAAAAATAAGAAACAACAAAAGAAAGAAAACAAAATAAAGAGAAAGTATCTGCTTTTTGCATATAGTATTCAATAATCTTTGTTCACTCTTTCCATTCTTATATCCAATGCTTGTTATGGAAGTTATTTTTTCAATTTTGATATTGCCCACAATTTTCCATTATCCCAAGTTTTCATCCCTGAATAATTTTGAATTCGTACATATTCCCTTCATTTCATAACCCGAGACTAGCCTACATTATAACCCATATAAGTCCTATGTAATCCTAAAGTGAATGTATTTTAAAAGTTTAAATAGTTGCGATAATCAGTAAAAATGCATTTCAGCTCTTTAACGCTGATATCCTTTTATTGAGATCACATATTTTTAATGTTATATATAGCATTCTTCAATTGATGACATGTGTGTGGCTTGGTTTCCATTTTCAATTACTCTTTATACCTGCATTTACTATGTAATACTAGCTCCCATTCTAAGTGATTTGATTTGTTGGGTGTAATATCCAGAGTGAATTAAATATCATGCACGCTTTAATTCTTTTTATAAATTCTTTACGAAATCATACTTTCCATGTGCTAGCTTTTACTCCCACATTTAAGGTTTTGATTATATGATGTTCATTCTATAATGTTAGTAACTACAAACTTTTGTGTGAATTCGTTCACTTTACAAATAACATGTTGAAATACTTTCATTGTCGTTGAGCATGTCTTTTTGAATGATTGGACATATTTTAAGGAAAAAGTGATGTTTGGGGATTTCATCCCTGAAAATCCTCTTGAGATAACACTCGTCCAATAGTGTAACCTATGGGTCTAACGATTTATTGCATATGCAAAACGCAATCATTCACCCACAAAAATGGCATTGATATCCTTCGTACATATCTCCTCTCTCATGGTTTGTTGGCAGTCTTGTTTCCTTGCATTTCATTGCTAGGGACTAGCATTGTGTATGTTAGGGGGGGGGTTCATCTCGAATATTGCATTTATTTACCCCTTTACTTATGCATTTTATGACCCTCATGTAACTTAATATCTATTTTTATGCTCAACTATACAACCTATTTTATGCATTTTTATATGGTTTGCGAGGTATAATTGAGCTTTTGTAGGTGTTAAAGTGCTTAGCGTGAAGTATAGTCGCATTTCGAAAAACTTTCGTCATAAAGGCACATTGAAGGGAATTTTATTCATTTTATCATTTGGTTTTCTATCACAATGTCTTTATAGAAGTTGTATCCCTCTGAGTTAGATTCACATAGCCTTTGATCGTGCTTTATTATGATTTATAATGAAGAAGTTACGACATTTTCTGCAAGTTGATCTGAGATGCAGATGTAGACCACTCCTAGGCGAGTTGATTTGGGTACTGTGGCAGTCTATAAGTACCTATTTTTAGTTTTTTTTTCTTGTGAATATAATGGGTAAACATTCTATTAAGTTGAGGGGGTTCATTTTATATTAATTTTTTAGTAGTTTGGATTAGGTTAATGTTCTTGGGAGCTCTTCCCTTTGCCCGCTTTGGGTTCCATCACTCTATTTTTTGCAAGTATACTTTTCTTTGCATTTGCCATTTATATAAGTTGTTCTTTCCTTATTTTTTAATCAATTGTTGTTTGTTTACTAGTTGTTTTTATTTTTGAAGTAGTTGTATTTACTATTCTTTGTATGTGTAGTAGCTAGTTTAAAGGTTGGGGCCATTTGTCCACCATTAATAAGTATTGAGCTTTAAAAGCTAGGGTTTGGTTTGAATGACTTTTAATTAAAACATTGTGTATTAATGTTGGAATATTATGCATTTAACTTCCATTATCGCACAACAATAGTGTTTATAGATATATTGCGACATTAATCGATTTGTCCCCGTTTTAGATTGAAAGTTCATTCTTTCATTGTTGAATAAATTTTCTTCATGTTTGATGTTTATATTTAATTCAATATGCTCGGTTAATTGTTTTCAAACCAAATTCCTTATTATGTGTCGTTATCCCATGGTGCGAAAATGATCCTAATATCATTTTCATAATTTAATTTAGTTTAGGTTACTTATTGACTTGTGTTAATTATATTCTCTCCTTATCATCTTTTTCCCCTTTTCTAAGTGTTAAACCAATTTGATCCTAAATACCGTTCTCTGTGGATTCGATCCCTACTTGTCAACACACTTCCATTTATAGTGTACCAAGTTGTGGTATCTTTTTCAATAGGGCATAAACACCCAACAACATGTTTTAAATACAACGTTTACGCCTTATAAAAAATGGCACCACTGTCGGGGAGAGGTTTTTGTATATTATATATTCTCTTTACTTTCTTTTTGACTTGTACTAATTATTTTAAGAAAATTAAAATTTTTGTTCTCGTCACGTATTTGAAATGTCTCATTGTAACTCTTTAGATAATTTTAATTGTTATGATAATAGTTCTCAAAGTTACAGTCTTAAGACTGTGCGTGAATGCTACCAAATTCTTGAAAATAAAAGAACTGAACATGGAATTAAAAAATTTATAGGTAGTCACTCACCGTCTTGAAAGTAAACTTTGCATAATGGGGAATCCACTTACTGTGATCAAACCGCCCAAGAAGATGTTATGACTTCTTGTTGGTTTGATCAGGAGTTAGAGGTAAATAATCGAATGACCAAGTCGAGAGTTTTAACTCTTGTCCTTTAGAAATAAATGCCTAGCTCAATGAGATCATTTATTCTTCAAAAATCTCGCTTGAGGTTGAAACTTTCTTTTCGCCTCCACACTTTTTTGAGGACAAAATCATTAAGAGTGATCCAAGTGCTTTCGAATTTAACTTCTTATTAATATTTCAAATTCTATTGAGGTTGAAGTTCCTTCATTTCCTTGGTTTTCCACCATTATCGAACAGTTAAATCTATCACCAGAATTGGATGAAAGTATTGAGGACTTTGAATCGATTTTAAACAAGAATGTTACTTTGAGATGCTTCATCTTATAGGTGATTAACTTGCACTTTCTCCACATACAATTCCGATTAAAAAACCATTGGGAGGTGATTTTTCTTTTCTTATGACCGATTTGGTCTTGTAGCCTTTAGCATCCAAATCACCCCTATCATCCTCCCGAATTTTTACACTGGTGATGGTTTGTTTCTTACGCGTTACATATACATTCCGTTGCTCAAACGAAATTCTATTTGTTGGAATGTATGAACTCGAATGACATACCACCATTGATACCTCAAAGTCAGATTGTGTTTGGGGTGGATCCTAAAAAATATCAACTACTAGTGTATAGTTAGTTAGAAGTTCAAATTGTAGGCTGTAAATAGTTAGTTTATTTTTTTTTACTTATAAGTCTAGTGTAATTAGTGAAATATTTTCTATTCATTTTTATTATGATTGGTTCTAACATGTTTTTTACATTCAATGGACTTTTACTTATCGGAGATTAGTCCATTTTCGATAATATCTTTATTTTCCTCTCTTCATGTTGTGTTCTTGATTCGTATTGAGGACAATGTAACATTTAAGTTAAAAATGTGGGTTATTCTTCCCATTGGCTTTTGAGTTTCATTGATTTGAGCATATATTAATTCCAAGCATGCTTTCTTTGAATAATCAAAAATTTTAAAAAATGTTTTCTTTATTTTTTCTCCTTTATTGGGCATTTTGCATTTGTTTCTGATTATAGATTACAATAAATGCCCAATCCAATAGATAATTCAATGATGCATGTTCTCGATTTTATAATTTATTAGAAGCATCTGGAATTGATCTTTAAAACCATGAACACATGAACTTTTCTATTTAAATGAGTTGGTTTAAGATTTGTATAACTCGGTAATATTTTATTACATTGTATATACTTACACCAAGAGAGAATTGGGCTTTTCTTCATTTGTGAGTGTTTATACATTACTCTTTTCTCCTTGAAAATGTTAAATTCATTGGTAATCTCTTTATTCTTTCATTTTATCATTCATTATTTGAGTTCATATGAAATGTTTTACTTGATCATCATTTTCAAAGTTATTTCGACTCGAGAATTGCATAAACTTTAGGAAAGGATTATAAGACCTCTTTTGTTATATCACTCATATTGACCTTGTCATGACCTTATCTATTTCCCTACTTAACCCCTTTGAGCCTTAATATTTCCTTTCATTTTAAAACCCAAAATCACATAACCAACTCCAAAATTAGAGTTTAAACGAAACATATTACACTTTATACCTTTGTTTGGTATGATACTTGGGATTGAAGTTTTGTGGTTGCAATTGAGAATGTGTGAGCTAAATGAAAAGGAAAAGTGAAAGAGAAAAGAGAAGAAAAGAAAAAGTGAAAAATAAAAGAAAAAGAAGATAAAATAAAGAAAACAAAAGAAAGAGAAAGTATATACTTTTTGTATATAGTGTTCAATAAGCTTTGTTCATTCTGTCCATTATTATATCTGTAAGGACATTTTTTTGCTACATTTGGCACGTAACCTCAAGATCTCACACGACGGCCTCAATTCGAATTCTGGGAATCAAGCATTCAACATCTCCATCAAGTGTTCCACATATGCCTCAACTACTTCATGTTCCATGATTTTAGGGACTTTATGGAAGTGGTACGCAAGAGAAGTCAAAACAGTGGAAGAAGGAAATGTATGAAAGTTCTAGGGAATTTTTGTAATTTTATAACCATAGTTCGGAGGTCTGATCAACTGGGAAGTTGAAGTGCTCGATACCACGAAGATACTGGAAGAAACAGCACCCCAATCCGAGCTGCGGTGAAGGAATTATGACCTTTTGAAATGGAGAAAATTCCTTGAAGAATTTTGTTTTCTTTTAACCCCAAACCAGAGAGGTACCGCAAACCGCATGGGGAACCGGTTCGGGGGGGGGGGGGGAACCGGTTCGGGGTACACTAGAACCGGTTCGAGGTACTTGACACTGGAAAGAGTCCCAAAATTTTAAAATTCGTTTTGGATTCGTTTAAAAGCCAACTTCGGTGGAGTTATTTTGAAAGACTTGCAAAGACATTTTTTAGAGTTATATCACCTCATTTCTTCATATTTTTGAGTTCCCAAACTCATGTTTTGATTCACACAATTGTTAATCCTTTGTGAATCTTTTTGGTAACCCAAGAACATAACCTTGTGTTTATTCATACCTTTGTGGAGAGATCTTTGCAACCGAGGGCTGCGTGTCATTGCCGAGGGAGTCTCTACAAAGTGTTATGACTGTGTGTCATTGAGGAGTGCTGTGGTTATTCCTTTGTTGTTTGGGCTGCGAGTCCTTGGAGAGTGTTGCGTGTATTCTCTTGCTGAGTTCAAGACTGCGTGCCTTTGTGGGTTGGCTGTGCGTTGATCCATTGCAGATTTCTCTATGTAATTATAAGTTGCGATTCGTATATTCATAGTGAAATAAAAGGTTTTACCTGAAAGGGGTTTTTTCCTAAAATCTGTGTCTCAACATATTTACTGTGTCGCATGCATTATTTTTGATGGGTTGATTTAGATGCATGTTTAGGGGTTGTATTTATTTTATTTAAAAGTAGACTCTAATTAAATAAGGGTTACTTGGAAACTTGTGAAATTTATTTTAAATCAATATCACACAGTCGCTATACGACGATTTTCGAATCGGTATCAAAGCCTGTTGCACTAAGTTATTGTGTTTTGATCCTGATTTTGCACAAAAATGTCTTTTAATGGTTTTGATGATCTTCGATGTCAAATTTTTGAAAAAGTTAATTGGAAAATTCACACGACCTCTTGTTTTAAATCTTCTGTTGAAAATGAATATGAGAGGTGTCCGTCTTGTGAGGGTGTTTGTCGCACGTTAGATGAGTGTACGACAAATTTAAAGAAGAAATTGAATAAACCGATTTCTCATGTTTCTACCCTTAGTGATTGTGATTCGGAAGAAGAAGTTTTTTATGCTTCTAGGCGAGAGTTTCCCATCCATGTGATTAGTGATGAGAGTGAGGGTGAAAAGAGTGAGGAGGAAGAAGAAGAAGAATTAAGTGAGTTGCAAGTTGCCTACAACAATTTATATTTTGAATCTTTAAAGATAAAAAAGGCAAACTTGAAACTTAAAGCTGAATTGAAGAAACGTGCTTTAGATAATGATAATACTGATGCGTTGATTAAGGATCTTAGGGCACGTGAGGAGATGCTTAAAGAGAAATTAGGATACGTCGAGGGTGAGAGATATAGTCTTAGAGGGTTGATGGAGACTATGAAAAATGAGCTTTTAGAGTTTGAGGATTCTAGACGAGTACTTGAATCTAGGATAGGTGAACTTGAGGTGAAATTGAAAGATTCAAGTAAGGTGAAATTTGATTTGGAGTCTAGGTCTGAAAAACTTGATAAGATTTTAGGCACAGTCGAGATCAAAAGGGATAGGGGTGGGATTGGTCTTGAAAAATATGTTGCACCCATTCCCACACGTGTGAGAGAGCCTCCTAGGATTGTTAAGAAAGAGGCACCTAAGTTTGTTAGGAAAGCACCCCATAGGAACATCGTGAGAGAACCTCCTAGGATCATTAGGAGAGACCCACCTAGGCAAAGGGCCACCTTTAGGTAACACACACCGCCCGATTTACTCTTGCACGCATTGCAGTAGGCAAGGTCATCTTAGGCTATTTTGTTACAAGCTTTTAAATGGACCTAGGAAGGTTAATGAAAGAATAAATTCGATTCCCAAAACCCCCACACTCCATTACACATCAATTTGGGTTAGAAAATCGGATTTAGGGGCTTATGATTTATTTGCCCACAATTCCCGTTTGCTTGCATGTAATTCACCCCATGTGAAATCTTTTGGTTGATTGTGATTGTATGTTTGTCATACACTAGTTGTGGTTTCATGATATATTTTTACTAGTGTGATGACTTGTACTTTTTGTATAAATTTTTGCTTTTGAAAAATACAAAAAGATTTTATTTTGATAAACTTTTAGAAAATCCAAAAAGATTTTTGTATTTTGTTTGCACCATTTATGGATGGACACTTAGGATGACCGAGTCACAACATCATTATATTATTTTCATGTGACTATTTGATAGTGTTTTGAGACAATAGGTCAATTCATCCATGTGCTTTATAATGTTTGGAGTCATTAAGATGTAATTAAGTGTTACTTTCTACATGTTTGACTCATGATTTCCTTTATTGCACACATGCACGAATTTTCTTGATTATTGTGCTTGTCTTATCACATGTTGGTTGGGTGTTTTCACTTCAATCATGTCATTAAAATGAACCAAGCGCGATAAATATTGATAACGAAATTGTGCATATAGAAACCGTTTTGTGAGTTTGTGTGCTTTGTTTTAAAACGGGGAAGGGCTGCAAAAGGTTCATTTTTCCTTTGCGAATACTAAGCCACCGTTAAATTGAACCTAAAAAATGGAGGAATTTTATTATCCGGGGTCCAAAGAGGTTAAAAGGGCAAAAAAAAATAGAAAGGCAATAAAAAGATATTAATGCCAATTATGGGCCATTTAGGTTTTTGCACCAATTCTCCAAAGTTTGAGAATTTAGTTTATTCACCTCTAAAAGAAAATATATATGAGGGAGTTTGGATGGAGAATTAAAACGGGTTTGCACGCCTTTGTAATTTCTTGAAAATGCGCTAAATAGTTTTGGACGTTATTGGTGTGGAAATCACTTTGACTTTGATTTGTTGATTTGCATAAGACGATGTCATCTAAAT
Organism: Sambucus nigra; assembly: GCA_949130495.1. Classification (NCBI taxonomy): domain Eukaryota; kingdom Viridiplantae; phylum Streptophyta; class Magnoliopsida; order Dipsacales; family Adoxaceae; genus Sambucus; species Sambucus nigra. Next base: position 654,262,562 of record OX422207.1, on the reverse strand, counting down.
TCAACAAATTTTTACACCTAAGGATACTTTTGATGCTCATTCGTTAGGAGTACACATATGTGTTGATACCAAATTTAACCTGCTGACGTGGACCAATTATGTCGATACACGTATCAATCTACATGGCACCCAAGAACACTTTTGACAACACCTTGACTCCGAGGAACTCAACCTCCCCGACCAACTCAGGCGCTCCGAGCAACAAGTGTTCTCTGAGGAACTATATTGTACCGAGCTGCTTAGGCGGTCCGAGCAGCTTAGGGGTTCCGAGCTTCACCTCGTATAGAGCATTTATAACCGAATAATTAAGAGGATTGAATGCGCATTAAATGCTGATTATTATCATACAAATGTACACGCTGATTGGATAGCTATGTAATATTATCTCTACATGTACAGCCTTAAGGCTATATATACATTGTAACCTCCTCATTAGCAGGGGACTCAGAATTTTTTGGTAAACTCATTATCGAGAATTCTGCAAACAGTCAGCAATAACACAAACAGTGGACGTAGGCCATTCTTTCAAGGCTGAACCACGTTAAAAATCTTTTGTCTTATTTATTTTTTATCTGTGATTAAATAATTAGAGATAATCTAATTTTTTACATCAACAGATTGGCGTCGTCTGTGGGAAGCGACTGAAACTATCATTTTTCACCAAAATAATTCATCTCCAATGGCTGATAATCCTGAATCTAGTAATCGAAATGCTGGAAACCCCCCAAATACATCCACTCCTCCAAGTGTCCAAGATCTGGCTGGAATAATGGCTAATTTAGCTCAGGGCCAGACCGCCATGTAAGAAACCATGAGACAACTCATGCAAACTATCCAAGGTGGAGCACCTGCCCAGTCAGGACAACGAAGCATTCAGAGGAATACCCAATTTCCTTCCTCGCGAACTAGACGAACATTACTCCTAGAGGAATCTCGATCTAGACATGTCAATTCATATCGCACTGATAGATCTAATGATTTTTCTTATCAACCTGGCCGAACTTCATTAGTACGAGCCACAGATACTGAACAAAATGTCACTTTATCTCCAGAAAGGACCAGTGCTCTTGAAAGATTGAGTAGAGTTTCTCCCTTTGATCGTTTGGGTCCTAAGAGGAATAAAAGTCCCCCTAGGATGGTGTCAAGGAACTCTCAACGATTCTCTGATTTAAAGTAAGGTTCTGCCCAATCTCGACCAGCTGCTCGTCGTGAAAGATCCCAAGAGGCAAATGCAATACGATCAGTTGCTCGGACCAACAGGCCCGAGGAGGCAAATGACGCATGGAAAGGCTCTATTCAGAGGTTAGAGGATAGACTAGGGGAAATGGCTAAGGCCAAAAATCCTCTACAAAGAACTTTTGTCCAAGGGACACCTTTTATCCAAGCAATTGTGGATTTTCCCACACCATCAAAGTTTAAATCCACAGTGATAACACCAAAATATGATGGAAAAACTGATCCTGTTCTACATATAGAACAATATCAGGTAGCTGCTGATATCTATGCTATTCCAGATGAGATGTGATGTAGTGAATTTTCAGGAACTCTCACTGGATCTGCTCAAATATGGTACAACAATCTTCCTCAGGGGAAGATTGCAACTTTCTTTCAGCTGGCCGAGCTCTTTATTGGAAACTTCTATTTTGGAGCAAAACCAGTTAAGCGAGTAGCACACTTGCTAAGCGTTAGACAAAAAATAGGTGAGAGCACCAGGGATTATATTACTCGTTTCAATAACGAGAAGCTCGAAGTTATTGATTACGAGGAAAAGACAACAATCACTGCTCTGATGAGTGGATTGTTACCAAATAAATTGTACTATACTCTGGCCAAAGATCCACCTAGGACTATGTCAGAATTAATGGCAAAAGCAGCCAAAATCATGAATGCCGAGGAAGCTATGGCTGCAAAGAAGAGCATGGACACTAAGGAGACCAAAGTTGAGGACGAGAAGATTGAGAAGAAGGATCAGAAGAATAATGGTGGTAACAAGCAGTCAAAAGAAAATCAAGCGTTGGAACAGTTGAAGAAATTTGGAAACTATACTCCTTTGAAGGTAGATATAAACCACGTTTTGGAAGAGATCAAGAACAGGGAGGAGTTAAACTGGCCTAAGAAAATAAAGATAGATCCTGACAAAAGGAATAAGGCCAAATATTGTGAGTTCCATAAAGACTATGGTCACACGACCAAAAATTGCATAGCTCTTTAGAATGAAATTGAAGCTCTCATCAGACGAGGAAAGATGGCCAAGTATGTTGATCGTAGAAATGAAGGAAAAAATAACGACCGAGCAAGACAGAGATCTATATCTCCTCGTCGAGCAGAAGAAAACAAGAAAATAGATCATGAAGATGATCTAGAAGACGACCACGATCTCCCTAAAAGACGAAGACAACCAGAAAGTGAGGTATTTTCTATCCGTTTTGGGTCATTTGATTGCAATGTTATTACTAGTGGAGATGCAGGAGGTGGAGACCTTACTGCAGAAAGAAAATCTGACCTCAACGAGGCTCAAGCTTGTTCGTATATTCAACGGATAAATCTAGCTGAAGAAGATCGCCCGAGGAATGTTAATAAAGATAAACTGGTCATCGGTTTCTCTAAGAATGACCTCGCAGGTGTGCTATATCCTCATGATGACCCATTGGTGATCAAAATGAGAATGAAGGAAGTAGTGATTTTGCGAGTCTTGGTGGATAATGGTAGCTCGACAGATATTATATTCTACCCATGTTTTGATAGTTTGAACCTAAAGCTATCCCAGTTGGAGCCATATCATCGGCCCCCCCTTGGTTTTGCTGGCGAGAAAGTTTTTCCACTTGGGACGATCAAGTTGGATATGTTCATCAGTACATAGCCTGCTTGTCGAACAGAAAGAGTGCGCTTTTTTATGCTGGATAAGAATGTTCAATCAGCTTACAATATCATCATGGGAAGGGTAGGATTGAAGAAGTTCAAAGCGATACCATCTATTGTACATCAATGCCTAAAATTTCCAACCAACTTTGGAGTAGGAATTGTGAAGGGTGACCAAAAAGTAGCTCGGGAATGCTACTATACATCGGTCGAGCAAGAAGAACTGGATGAATCCAGGAGAAAGACTACCACCTATCAAGTGGATAAAGGTGCAGAAATTGAAACGTTAGATCCTAGAGACGAGTCGCAGATCGTAAAAGGTCAGGTGGTGGAAGCTACTAAAAACGTCATTTTGGACGACGAACACCCAGAACGAACAACTCAAATCGATTCATCGCTGGACACCCCACTAAAACAGGAATTGATAGCCTTCTTAAAAAGCATAAAACAAACTTTCGCAAGGATCCACGGAGATATGCCAGGAATAAACCCAAATTTCTTGTGTCATGAACTTAATGTGAACAAGGAAATGAAACCTATGAAGCAGCAAAGAAGAGTGTTCAGCCCCGAGAAGAACCAAGCTATACAAGAGGAGGTCGAGAAGCTCCAAAAAGCTTGCTTTATTGAAGATGTCAAATATCCAGACTGGTTAGCTAATGTGGTGATGGTGAAGAAGAACAACAACAAGTGGAGGATGTGTGTAGACTTCACTGACCTCAACAAGGCGTGCCCAAAGGATCATTTTCCTTTGCCCCGAATTGATCAGTTAGTGGACGCTACCTCGGGACACGAGCTGTTGAGCTTCATGGATGCTTATTCTGGTTACAACCAGATTAAAATGAAACCTGAAGACAGGGAGAGTACCTCTTTTATTACCCCTAGGGGAACTTACTATTATAATGTTATGCCTTTTGGTTTGAAAAATGCAGGTTCAACATATTAGCGACTGATGAACAAGGTGTTTCCAGAGTAAATCAGTCACAATATGGAGGTCTATGTTGACGATATGCTGACGAAGAGCAAGAAAGCTGCTAACCATCTAATGGATCTAGGTCAAACCTTTGATCAATTAGATAAATATCAAATGAAGTTGAACCCTACCAAGTGCATATTCGGAGTACGAGAAGGCATGTTCCTCGGGTATATTGTCAACCAACGAGGTTTTGAAGAAAATCCAAAGTCTCTATTGGGGCTACGATCTCCAACGACGAAGAAGGAAGTGCAAAGTCTCACAGGGCGAATTGCAGCACTTAATAGATTTGTATCACGAGCAACTGATAGATGCCTCCCATTCTTCAAAACACTCCGAAAAACATCTGAATGGAATGATGAATGCGAGAAGGCCTTTCAAGAGTTAAAGAAATACTTGGGAGCACCCCCACTGTTGTCCAGACCAGTGATGGGAGAAAGATTATACTTGTATCTGGCAGTTTCAAAAAATGCAGTTAGCTCGGCATTGATAAGAATGGAGGATGGAGTGCAAAAACCAATTTATTACACTAGCAAGGCCTTTTGAGGAGCAGAGATCAGATATCCAAGACTAGAAAAGTTGGCACTGGCGTTGATCGAAGCAAGTAGAAGAATGAGGCTGTATTTCCAAGCTCATACCATAGCAGTGTATACCAATATGCCACTGAGGCAAGCTCTTTATAAACCAGAAAAATCAGGGAGATTAATGTACTGGGCAGTAGAACTTGGTGAATATGATATAATTTATGAGCCTAAATCATCATTTAAAGGGCAAGCAGTAGCAGATTTTATCGCAGAATTCACTTATCCTAACACCTCCGAGGAGCAAAAGCTGAATACCGACCAACCTGTGGATGTTACAGTGTCATCAGATTTCAACACCAACCAACTTAAGTCGGTTGACGATCAAGAGGAGATGGTTGAAAAGCAGCTGGAGGTGCTAGGGGAGGACATAAAGAAGCAACAAATATTCCACCGAGGAACTCTATCCGATAAAAAATTTGAGGAAGAGGTACCTATATGGAATCTGTATGTGGATGGCTCATCTTGCAGTACAGGTTGTGGAGCAGGGATTGTTTTATGCAGCCCGAATGAAATCGATGTGGAGTATGCTCTGCGCTTTCAATTCAAAGCCTCTAATAATGAGTCTGAATATGAAGTTATGATTGCAAGTCTTAGTTTAGCAAAAACCATGGGGGCAGAGCAGGTCATCGTATTCAGTGACTCACAGTTGATCGTAAATCAAATGCTGGGAGTATATGCAACAAAGGGAGAATTGATGATCAAATATCATGTAAAAGCGATGGGAATTGTATCAAGCTTTAACGTTGTGCAATTAATTAGAACACCAAGATTGGAGAATGCAAGAGCAGATGATTTAGCTCGGTTAGCCTCAGCTACACGCACCGAGCTATGAAGAACAATTCCAATAAAGATTTTGACTAGCAGGAGCATCGAAGAAGATCTGATGATGAACTTTATTACCCTTGATTTAGGACCATCTTGGATGGATCCCATCAAGTCATATATTGAAGAAGGGGTTTTGCTAACTGATAAGCTCGCAGCCAAGAAACTGAAGTTTAAAGCTGCTCGTTATGTATTAACTAATGGCATTTTATATAGACAAGGAAATATAGCAGGACTGCAAAGATGTGTGCATCCCTCCGAGGTAAAGGATTTGGTTAAAGAAGTCCATGAAGGGTCCTCTGGAGCTCATGTAGCAGGTCGGACGCTTTTGCAAAGAGTAATGACGCAATGATACTATTGGCCAACAATGAGGGTTGATTGTATAACCTATGCTAAAAAATATGATAAATGTCAACGCTTCTCCTCTATCCGAAGAACTCCCCAAACATTGTTAACACCCATAACATCCCCTTGGCCATTTGCCATGTGGGGAATAGACTTGGTCGGGCCACTATCGACGACAAGAGGAAGGTTTAAATACCTCTTCGTCGCTGTGGATTATTTTACTTAATGGGTGGAGGCTGAAACTTTAATTGATATGACTTATGAGAAGGTATATCAATTTATTTGGAAGAATATCATTTGCAGATATGGTCTTCCCCATGCATTCATTACTGATTATGGAACCCAATTTGATAACGAGGAGTTCTCTGCATATTGTCATCACTCAAACATTTTGAAAACCCACTCAGCACCAGGCCATCCCCAGAGTAATGGACAAACTGAGGTGACGAACATAACACTGCTGAATGGTTTGAAGAAAAGACTGGATGATGCGAAGGCAAATTGGATCAACGAGCTACATTCTGTACTGTGGGCTTTTCGTACTACACCACGAGCAGCAACAGGAGAATCTCCGTACATGCTGGATTTTGGAAGTGAAGCTGTTATACCTACCGATTTGGGCCTCCCAACACACAGAGTGCTGAATTTTAATTCTCCTGTCAGCGATTTGATGAGAAGATTAGATTTGGATATGCTCGAGGAAGTTAGAGAAGAAGCAGCAATCAAGAATGCTGCTTATCAGCAATGAATAGCTCTGTTCTACAATAAGAGAGTAAAGAAATGTGATTTGAAAGAAGGGGACTATGTGCTAAAGAAAGTGATTCAAAAATACAACAAATTGGAAGCTAACTGGCATGGACCCTATAGAGTAACAGAAGTTGTTCGCCCAGGAACTTACAGGATTGAAACCTTGGAGGGGGAAGAATTTAAGAATGCATGGAATGCAGAGCATCTACACAAGTATTATCAGTAGTAGGGATTCCTATGTAAATGAATAAATGAAGTTTTCTTTAGTATGAATAAAGTGTTAAAGTTTTTATCCAATTCTTTAATTTTGATGAAATTTTTTCGGAGTATTAGTGCTACACACTATGCATCAAGTTCAAAATAAAAATCCCACCAACTAGGGTTGGTCGATAAATATAAAACCCTACCAACTACGGTTGATCGGTCTACCAACTACGGTTGGTCGATAAATAAAAATCCCACCAACTACGGTTGGTCGGTCTACCAACTACGATTGGTCGATAAATATAAAAATCCTACCAACTACGGTTGGTCGATAAATAAAAATCCCACCAACTACGGTTGGTCGGTCTACCAACTACGGTTGGTCGATAAATATAAAACCCTACCAACTACGGTTGGTCGATAAATAAAAATCCCACCAACTACGGTTGGTCGGTCTACCAACTACGATTGGTCGATAAATAAAAATCCCACCAACTACGGTTGGTCGGTCTACCAACTACGGTTAGTCGATAAATAAAAATCCCAACCAACTACGGTTGGTCGGTCTACCAACTACGTTTGGTCGATAAATAAAAATCCCACCAACTACGGTTGGTCGGTCTACCAACTACGGTTGGTCGATAAAAATAAAACCCTACCAACTACGGTTGGTCGGTCTACCAACTACGATTGGTCGATAAAAATAAAACCCTACCAACTACGGTTGGTCGGTCTACCAACTACGATTGGTCGATAAATATAAAACCCTACCAACTACGGTTGGTCGGTCTACCAACTACGGTTGGTCGATAAATAAAAATCCCACCAACTACGGTTGGTTAGTCTACCAACTACGTTTGGTCGATAAATAAAAATCCCACTAACTACGGTTGGTTGGTCTACCAAATACGGTTGGTCAATAAAAATAATACCCTACCAACTACGGTTGGTCGGTCTACCAACTACGGTTGGTCAATAAATAAAATCCCACCAACTACGGTTGGTCGGTATACCAACTATGGTTAACAAATAAACATCCCCTAACTACGGTTGGTCGGAAACAAATATCTTAATAAACTCTAGTTGGTCGGTAAGCCAATTATAATCATCTCCAGTTGTTCAAATTAAATAAGATCATGAGATAAAGGATATTTTATCACATAAAGAATAAATATTGATAAATCACTGCAGTGAAATAAACAACCAGCAAGCAAAAGCATTCTACAAGCTATTTAGAAGAAAAATAAAGTGACAATTTTTTATTCAAATTAAATAGAGTTACATAAGTGGTAAAAAGTACAAGTCATTACATAAAATCCTATTCTATGGGTTTCTTTCCCTCTACCTTTGAAGCAGGTTCCACTCCGGTAGGAGGATCATCTAAGGCATAGGGGGAGTTTATGAAGTTTATGTCTCGAAGCATCCTAACATTCATTACCGAGGGTCGATCAAGTAAGTGCTCCGGGCGAGATATCTCAAAATTATAGTGAAGACTGTAGTCACCAAGATACTTTGAAATCAGGCATTGAGGAATGGCCCGAGCAGGAATCCATCTCATATCAAGTTTGAAAGGTGGCACTGGCAACTCGAGCAACCCAGGGTCATAGTAATCCCACAAATAGTGATCCTGTTCCAACTGCAGCACACCCAAGGCATTCAGCCATCCTTGCTTGTACCCCCTGTTGTTCGATTGCTGGATCCAATCATCAAGGTGATAGAGGGATTCATTATAACCAGCCATAAAAAATTCTCTGGGTTGCTTGTGGAATTGGTAGGTCAACCTCTCTAACTGCTCGTGAAGATTCTTCACCAAATTTATTTTGTTCTCCAAGGCAGAATTTTGGGCAGCAAGTTGCTCGTCGAAGGTCTGAATCTTCTTAGACATCTCAGCTAATGCTTGATTCTTCTCCATCAACTGGAAGGCCTGATTCTCCAAAGATGATTGAGTTCTTTGTTCCTCAATTGAAATACGAGCAGCCCTTGCTCGTTCCCCAGAAGCTCTTGCTCGCCCGCGAGCAGAGTTAGAAGGTCCAATCCTTTTTAAGGTTTCCAGTTCATCTCTCAAGTTGGCATTTTCGACCTCCAAGAAAGAGAAACCCTCGTCGTTGACAGGAACCAAAGCGCTCGATGTAGATACTGCAGATTTCAGTTGAGATATCTCTCCTCGCAGGTTATTATTTTCCTGTTCCAGCAACTTTGCGACCTGCCTATGCTCTTTGACCTCGGTCTTCAAAGTCCTCTCCTTAAAATCATAAGCAATGACTAACTTATCATATCATTTGTCAACATTTAGTTGGTGATACTTTTTCTCATACCCCTGATGCAAAAGGGTAGAAGATTCCTTATATTGTTGCTGAAGTTCCTCGATGATACCCTGTAGATCTTCAATCATCTCGTAATAATCCACATTATTGGCAACAGCTCAGTCGAGTAAGCATTTTAGATATTGGTAAGCTTCCACTGCTCGCTCAGAGGCATTTGAACCCATGATATCAAAAATTTGTGATTCATCCAAATCTGTATGGCCAGCATTGAAATATTCATTACATTTTTTCATCAGCTCAGTATCGTGAGCTGACAAGAGTTCCATCCTGGCCATAAACTAGCAAAGAAAAGCCATAAACAGGATTAATAAATAATAAAGGCAGAGCAAGACAAAGAAAGTCAACATGAACAATAAAAACTCAAATTTTTATTCATCAAAAGACAAGTACAAGGTTCAGGGTTACATTCAAAAGAAATAATAAAATTAAAGTCCGAGCAACTTAACACCTTCTCCTTGTGTTTTGCGACTTCCTCGGAAGGCTGAGATGAGGAGGCTGGTTGCTCGGAGGATATTGACAGTTACTCGACAAAGGTACTGGTAGATTGAATATGCTCGGTAGGAGTAATAGTTGGTTAGGGCTACTCGTAGTAAAGTTTAACTGTAGGGACCTGATCCCCAACCATTATTGAAGACTCTTCAGAGACAGCTTCATCCTCTTCTTCTTCGCTAGGGGAAGGAGGAGGACCATGAACATGATGTTGAAACAACTCAAAATTCTCAGAGACCTTTAACTCCTGCAGAGCAGCAATCCATCCGTCCCTAAAGAATTTGAGGCTAGCAAAATCCAACTGAGAGGACATGGAAGCTAGGCCTTTGTTCGAACCTTTGTCCAAGCCAGCACTGAAGGAATTTTTAACAGCCAGTTTCCTCTTCACCTTCTCTTAGGAAAGCTTCTCAGATAGAAGTTCCTCGATAGCTTTCAATTTTCTTTCCGCCTCTTCCTTCTGACGACCAGCTTCACGGAGTTTGCCCAGTTCTTCTTCAACAGTTTTAAGCTTGGTCTCAAGCTCTCCATAATTTTTGAGCTTTTCCTCAAGCTTAGTATTCTTCTTATCACATTCTTTCATTTTCCACTCCCACTCCTGATAGGCCTCCACAGCTTTCTCTTTCTCTTGCTCAATGGCTTTTAATTTCTTTTTCCAAGCAGTTTTATCTTCTTCATACTTATGACGAGAATCCTTTAATGACTGTGTCAGACCTACAAGAGCTTCCTCCACACCTGACGAGGAGCTTGAAGCTTTAATAGCTTCATCCTTTTTCAAAATGGTGTTGAAACAAGTTACCAACTGGAAAAAGAAAATAATTGTAAGTCAGTGCAAGTACATAATATTAAAAAGTAAAAGTTTAGATTAGTAATACTTACTGAGGCAATATGTTGAGCTGCCAAGGTGGTAACCCTATCTCGAGAAAGAGTGTCTTCAAGTCCTTGGATTTTAGGGATAATCCAAGACTTCACAGAGCCCATAGCAGAGCTCGAAGCAACAAAAGTGGGAACATCACTTCCAGCAGTTAGAGGCTGAGAGATGGATTCAACCAATTTATCCGAGGAGATTTTCTTCAATTTCCTCGTGGAAGCAGGAACATTCTCGACCAAGGATGTTGTCTTGGTCGGTGAAATGACTATAACCTCGCTTGGAGGAGAAACGGTCATAATCTTGCTCGGAGCCACAAATGCTTCTCGACAACCTTTTTAGCAGCAGCAGGAGGGGTGCATCAACTTTTCTTTTCCCTTCCTCTGGGATATCCTGCTTATTTCTCTTTGCCTCTACATTGGCAGAGTTTAATTTGTCAAAGTATGAGGGAGCTCTTCTTCTCTTCATTCTGTCACTGAGTGGAATATTTGATTCAGGAGAGGAACCTTCAGAAACTGGTGCTGGTTCTATGTCACTTATTATTGGACGAGCAGTAAAAGATGAAGTGTAACTCTTATACTGTAACAAGTACGATGTTGATCTGATATGTTCGTCAGCAACAGTTTGATGCAAACTCCAGATAAGTTTTAAATGCCTCAAATTGTCATCAGTTTCTTTAGGGGATTTCTTTTTGCTATCAACTGCAAATAAACAAAAATTAAAATGTCAATGACGCATTTTATCAAACACAAAGAAAACATAATTTCAAAAATAAAATAAAATAAAAACAACCTATCCCATTGCTATAGGGAGGGCATCTAGGACCCCGATACGCATCATCTCTATTTAATGGAGCATGTTGCCAATTTTTCATAACAATCCCATGCTAGAAGTAATCCATGTTGGCATCGGGGCTATTGACAACTAAAGACCTATATAAAAACCTAGTTTTTAAATAAAAAGTGCTATCACTAACAACCTATGAATCTGATTTAACCTATGGACTCCATTAACTATTCTCCAGGTATTGGGAGTTATTTTTGCAGGTACCACGTCAAAATATTGACAGAATTCCAAAAAAAAGGGGTTTGGAGGAAAAGAAAAGCCACATTCGGCTACAAAGAGACTGGGGAACCAATGTCCCTCAGCCAAACGAAAATAGTCAGAAGGCTCAGAAAGCTCTTCCAATATTACCCAGGAAGGAATAGAAAAATCAGAGAGAAATTTATCAAGCGACTCAACAAGGTAAACCATGATGACCAAAAGAAATAAAAGAGAAGGAAGAAGATCTTACAGGAAAAAGATGAATCAGGTGAAAACGAACAATGGAAGAAACGAACGCACAAGACGGAGAAGAAAGTGAAGAAGTTCTAAAGATGCAGATTTGAAAAAGTAAAAGACCATCGAGTTTTCTGAAGTGTTTAAATACTTTACCTCGAGAATGGAGAAAAGCAATGATTACCAAGATGGACGATTGCGTATTCGGTGGCTAAAAAGAAGAAAAAGGTACGAAACACGAAGCGGTTATTGAAATTAGGAACACTTTAAAAATCCTGATACTATGTACTCAGAAAAGGAGTTATGTACAACGAACGATTGTCTAAAATTCATAAAGTTTAGGCGGCATAAATGTTCCATACTTTTCTTCAACATCAAACCACGAAACATTGGGGGCTTCTGTTGATACCAAATTTAACCTGCTGACGTGGACCAATTATGTGAAGACATGTGTCAATCTACATGGCACCCGAGAACACTTTTGACAACACCTTGACTCCGAGGAAATCAACCTCCCCGACCAACTTAGTCGCTCAGAGCAGAAAGTGTTCTCCGAGGAACTTTATTGTACCAAGATGCCTAGGCGGTCCGAGCAGCTTATGCGGTCCGAGCTGCACCTCGTACAGAGCATTTATAATCGAATAATTAAGAGGATTGAATGGGCATTAAATGCTGATTATTATCATATAGATGTACACGCCGATTGGACAGCTATGTAATATTCTCTCGCATGTACAACCTCAAGGATATAAATACATTGTAACCTCCTCATTAGCACGGGACTCGGAATTTCTTGGTAAACTCATTATCGAGAATTCTGCAAACAGTCAGGAATAACACAAATAGTGGATGTAGGCCATTCTTTTAAGGCTGAACACCTTTAAAAATCTCTTGTCTTATTTATTTTTTATCTGTGATTAAATAATTAGAGATAATCTAATTTTTTACATCAACAATATGCATCGTGCACATATGATTGATTGAGTTGATTTACCTATCGAATGTGTTCACACCCATAAATTCCATTTCCATGACTTGGTTGTTTGAGTTTAAATCCATGGTGTGATTTTTTTTGTATCATGTTTTACATATTTTTTTTTCAAATGGTATGAGATTTTTTTTGTTCGAAAAATTTGAAAAATAAAAAATAGTTTGTGAAGTTTTTTTTGAGAAACTCTTTGCTAGATCACGTTTGTCATATTGTTTGATGCCTTGTTTTGAATACCGTGTCACCCCGATTTTTCTTGTTTGACTCATTCTTCTTATTTGTCTATTTCGGGACATCATAAAAAGGGGGAGAAAGAATTATCTTATTTTGGGGGAGTTTGAATTTTGGGGGAGAGTTTTGAGATTTGACTTACGCTTATCATATATTGGTTTCTATGTTTATCTCATTTCAAACTCGATACGTCACTTGGTATTTGCTTTTTCTCATGTGTGTAGGTTCTACATTGATGTTCACTGAATTGCACACCCTGATGAGAAAAGCTTTGAAAGTTTTGAAGATTTGAAGATGATCAAACGATGAAGACTTATTCATTTGTATCTTTCTAGTTTTGGGTTTATGGACGGGTAGATTTGTATAGGAAATTTTCTTATTTTATAATTCGTATTTTTTTATGTATGTACCGGCATAGACATAGGGGGAGATTTGTAAGGACATTTTTCTCATGTCCAACATTTTATATTTATCTATGTCGTACGCCGCTACATTTGGCACGTAACCTCAAGATCTCACACGACGACCTTAATCCGAATTCCAGGAATAAAGCATTCAACATCTCCATCAAGTGTTTCACATCTGCCTCAATGACTTCACGTTCCATGATTTTAGGGACTTTATGCAAGTGGTACGCAAGAGAAGTCAAAACAATGAAAGAAGGCAAGATATGAAAGTTCAAGGGTATTTTTGTAATTTTATAGCCATAGTTCAGAGGTCTGATCAACTGGAAAGTTAAAGTGCTCGATGCCACGAAGATACTGGAAGAAACGGCACCCCAATACGAGCTACGGTGAAGGAGTAATGACCTTTTAAAAATATAGAAAATTCCTTAAAGAATGATGTTTTCTTTTAACCCCAAACCATAGAGGTACCGCAAACCGCATGGGAAACCGGTTCGGGGTACACCATAATCGATTCGAGGTAACTGACGCTGGCAAGAGTCCCAAAATTTTAAAATTCGTTTTGGATTCCTTTAAAAGCCAACTTCCGGGGAGTTATTTTGAAAGACTTGCAAAGACATTTTTGAGAGTTCTATCACGTCAAGTCTTCATATTTTTGAGTTTCCAAACTCATGTTTTGATTCACACAATTGTTAATCCTTTGCGAATCTTTTTCGTAACCTAAGAACACAACCTTGTGTTTGTTCAAACCTTTGTGGAGAGATCTTTGCAATCGAGGGCTGCGTTTCATTATCGAGGGAGTCTCTATAAAGTGTTATGACTGCATGTTATTGAGGAGTGATGCGGTTCTTCCTTTGTTGTTTGGGATGCGAGTCCTTGGAGAGTGCTGCGTGTATTCTCTTGCTGAGTTCAAGACTGCATGTCTTTGTGGGTTGGTTGCGCGTTGATCCATTGCATATTTCTCTATGTAATTGTATGTTGCGATTTGTATATTCATTGTGAAATAAAAGGTTTTACCCGAAAGGGGTTTTTTCCTGAAATCTGTGTCTCAGCATATTTACTATGTCGCATGCTTTATATTTGATGGGTTGATTTAAGTGCATGTTTAGGGGATGTATTTATTTAATTTAAAATTAGAATCTAATTAAATAAGGGTTACTTGGAAACTTGTGAAATTTATTTTAAATCAATATCACACAATCGCTATACGAAGATTTTCAAATCGGTATCAGAGCCTGTTGCACTAAGTTATTCTGTTTTGATCCTGATTTTGCACAAAAATGGCTTTTGATGGTTTTGATGATCTTCGATGTCAAATTTGTGAAAAAGTTAATTGGAAAATTCACATGAACTCTTGTTTTAAATCTTCTGTTGAAAATGAATCTGAGAGGTGTCCTTGTTGTGAGGATGTTGGTCGCACGTTAGATGAGTGTACGACAAATTTAAAGAAGAAATTGAATAAACCGATTTCTCATGTTTCTACCCTTAGTGATTGTGATTCGGAAGAAGAAGTTTTTTATGCTTCTAGGCGAGAGTTTCCCATCCATGTGATTAGTGATGAGAGTGAGGGTGAAAAGAGTGAGGAGGAAGAAGAAGAAGAATTGAGTGAGTTGCAAGTTGCCTACAACAATTTATATATTGAATCTTTAAAGATAAAAAAGGCAAACTTGAAACTTAAAGCTGAATTGAAGAAACGTGCTTTAGATAATGATAATACTTATGCGTTGATTAAGGATCTTAGGGAACCTGAGGAGATGCTTAAAGAGAAATTAGGATACGTCGAGGGTGAGAGAGATAGTCTCAGAGGGTTGATGGAGACTATGAAAAAGGAGCTTTTAGAGTTTGAGGATTCTAGACGAGTACTTGAATCTAGGTTAGGTGAACTTGAGGTGAAATTGAAAGATTCAGGTAAGGTAAAATTTGATTTGGAGTCTAGGTCTGAAAAACTTGCTAAGATTTTAGGCACAGTCGAGATCAAAACGGATAGTGTTGGGATTGGTCTTGAACTATATGTTGCACCCATTCCCACATGTGTGAGAGAGCCTCCTAGGACCGTTAAGAATATGGAACCTAAGTTTGTTAGGAAAGCTATCCATAAGAACATCGTGAGAGAACCTCCTAGGATCATTAGGAGAGACCCACCTAGGCAAATTCGGAGAGAGCAACAGAGAAATTTGAGGAGAGGGCCAACTTTAGGTAACACACACCGCCCGATTGACTCTTGCACACATTGCGGTAGGCAAGGTCATCTTAGGCACTTTTGTTACAAGCTTTTAAATGGACCTAGGAAGGTTAATGAAAGAATAAATTCGATTCCCAAAACCCCCACACTCCGTTACACATCAATTTGGGTTAGAAAATCATATTTAGAGGCTTATGGTTTATTTGTCCACGATTCCCATTTGCTTGCATGTAATTCACCCCATGTGAAATATTTTGGTTGATTGTGATTGCATGTTTGTCATACACTAGTTGTGGTTTCATGATATATTTTTACTAGTGTGATGACTTGTACTTTTTGTATAAATTTTTGCTTTTGAAAAATTTTGAAAAATACAAAAAGATTTTATTTTGATAAACTTTTTGAAAATCCAAAAAGATTTTTGTATTTTGTTTGCACCATTTATGGATGGACACTTAGGATTACCGAGTCACAACATCATTCTATTATTTTCATGTGACTATTTGATAGTGTTTTGAGACAATAGGTCAATTCATCCATGTGCTTTATAATTTTTGGAGTTATTAAGATGTAATTAAGTGTTACTTTCTACATGTTTGACTCATGATTTCCTTTATTGCACACATGCACGGATTTTCTTGATTATTGTGCTTGTCTTATCACATGTTGGTTGGGTGCTTTTACTTCAATCCTGTCATTAAAACGAACCAAGCACGATAAATATTGATAAGGAAATTGTGCATATAAAAACCGTTTTGTGAGTTTGTGTGCTTTGTTTTAAAACGGGGAAGGGTTGCGAAAGGTTCATTTTGCCTTTGAGAATACTAAGCCACCGTTAAATTGGACCTAAAAAATGGAGGAATTTTATTATTCGGGGTCCAAAGAGGTTAAAAGAGCCAAAAAATTAGAGAGGCAATAAAAAGATATTAATGCCAATTATGGGCCATTTAAGTTTTTGCACCAATTCTTCAAAGTTTGAGAATTTAGTTTATTCACCTCTAAAAGAAAATATATATGAGGGAGTTTGGATGGAGAATTAAAACGGGTTTGCACGTCCTTGAAATTGCTTGAAAATGCGCTAAATAGTTTTGGACGTTATTGGTGTGGAAATCACTTTGACTTTGATTTGTTGATTTGCATAAGACGATGCCATCTAAATTCAACAAATTTTTACACCTAAGGATACTTTTGATGCTCATTCATTAGGATTACACATATGCATCATGCACATATGATTGATTGAGTTGATTTACCTATCGAATGTGTTCACACCCATACATTCCATTTCCATGACTTGGTTGTTTGAGTTTAAATCCATGGTGTGATTTTTTTTTTGTATCATGTTTTACATATTTTTTTTTCAAATGGTTTTAGATTTTTTTTGTTTGAAAAATTTGAAAAATAAAAAATAGTTTGTGATCTTTTTTTGAGCAACTCTTTGCTAGAACACGTTTGTCATATTGTTTGATGCCTTGTTTTGAATACCGTGTCTCCCCGATTTTTCTTGTTTGATTCATTCTTCTTATTTGTCTATTTCGGGACATCATAAAAAGGGGGAGAAGGAATTATCTTATTTTGGGGGAGTTTGAATTTTGGGGGAGAGTTTTGAGATTTGACTTACGCTTATCATATATTGGTTTCTATGTTTATCTCATTTCAAACTCGATACGTCACTTGGTATTTGCTTTTTCTCATGTGTCTAGGTTCTACATTGATGTTCACTGAATTGCACACCCTGATGAGAAAAGCTTTGAAAGTTTTGAAGATGATCAGACGATGAAGACTTATTCATTTGTATCTTTCCAGCTTTGGGTTCATGGAAGGGTAGATTTGTATAGGAAATTTTGTTATTTGATAATTCGGATTTTTTTATGTATGTACCGACATAGACATAGGGGGAGATTTGTAAGGATATTTTTCTCATCTCCAACATTTTACATTTATGTATGTCGTACGCCACTACATTTGGCACGTAACCTGAAGATCTCACAAAATGGCCTCAATCCGAATTCCAGGAATCAAGCATTCAACATCTCCATCAAGTGTTCTACATCTGCCTCAACGACTTCACGTTCCATGATTTTAGGGACTTTATGCAAGTGGTACGCAAGAGAAGTCAAAACAGTGAAAGAAGGCAAGATATGAAAGTTCAAGAGAATTTTTGTAATTTTATTGCCATAGTTCAGAGGTCTGATCAACTAGAAAGTTTAAGTGCTCGATGCCATGAAGATACTCGAAGAAACGACACCCCAATCCGAGCTACGGTGAAGGAGTTATGACCTTTTGAAAATGGAGAAAATTCCTTGAAGAATGTTGTTTTCTTTTAACCCCAAACCAGAGAGGTACCGCAAACCGCATGGGGAACCGTTTTGGGGCACACCAGAACCGGTTCGAGGTACCTGACGCTGGGAAGAGTCCCAAAATTTTAAAATTCATTTTGGATTCCTTTAAAAGCCAACTTCGGGGGAATTATTTTGAAAGACATGCAAAGACATTTTTGAGAGTTCTATCACCTCCAGTCTTCATATTTTTGAGTTCCCAAACTCATGTTTTGATTAACACAATTGTTGAACCTTTGTGAATCTTTTTGGTAACCCAAGAACATAATCTTGTGTTTGTTCAAACCTTGGTGGAGAGATCTTTGCAACCGAGGACTGCGTGTCATTACCGAGGGAGTCTTTACAAAGTGTTATGACTACGTGTCATTGAGGAGTGTTGCGAGTCCTTGGAGAGTGTTGCATGTATTCTCTTGCTGAGTTCAAGACTGCGTGTCTTTGTGGGTTGGCTACGCGTTGATCCATTGCAGATTTCTCTATGTAATTGTAAGTTGCGATTTGTATATTCATAGTGTAATAAAAGGTTTTACCCGAAAGGGTTTTTTTCCTGAAATCTGTGTCTCAGTATATTTACTGTGTCACATGCTTTATTTTTGATGGGTTGATTTAGATGCATGTTTAGGGGCTGTATTTCTTTGATTTAAAAGTAGACTCTAATTAAATAAGGGTTACTTGGAAACTTGCGAAATTTATTTTAAATCAATATCACACAGTCGCTATACGATGATTTTCAATATCTAATGCTTGTGATGGAAGTTATTTTTTCAATTTTGATATTGCCCATAATTTTCCATCATCCCAAGTTTTTATCCCCTAACAACGTTGAATCATTACATATTCCCTTCATTTCATAACTTGAGCCAAGGCTACATCATAACCCATATAAGTCCTACGTGATCCTAAAGTGAGTGTATTTTAAAACTTTAAACAGTTGTGATAATCCATAAAAATGCATTTCACCTCTTTAATGATGATATCCTTTCATTGAGACTACATATTTTTCATATTATATACAACGTTCTTCAATTGATGACATGTGTGCGACCTAGTTTCTATTCACATTTACTCTTTCTACCTACATGTCCCATGCATTACCTCCCATTCTTAGTGATTTCATTTGTTGAGTGTAACATCCGGAGAGGATTAAATATCATGCACGCTTTAATGCTTATATGGCTTATAATTTTTTTTCCATATCATACTTTGAATAGGCTTGCATTTTCTCCCACATTTGAGGTTTCAATTCTATGAAGTTCATTCTATAATGTGAATTCATTCACTTTGCTAATAACATGTTGAAATCCTTTTTGTTATTTTTGATCATGTATTTTTGATTGATTGTATATATTTTGAGGAAAATTTGATGTTTGTGGCTTTCATCCTTGAATATCATCATGAGACAACACTTGTCCACTAGGGCATCCTAGGGGTTTGATGGCTTATTGCATATGCTAAATGCAATCGTTTACCTGTGAAACTCATATTTATTTCCTTTGTACATAACTCCTATCTTGTGGTTTGCTGGAAGTCTTGTTTCATTACATTTTATTACTAGGGACTAGCAATGTGTAAGTTAGGGAATGTGATTCGTCTTGAATATTGCATTTATTTATCCATCTGACTTATGTATTTTATCCCCCTCTGATACCTTAATTTTTATTTTTATGCTGATTGACTAGACGACCTCTTTTATGTATTTTTATATGCTTTGCGAGGTATAATTGAGCCTTTGTATGTGTTAAAGTGCTTAGCATGAAGTTTGGTCCTATTTCGAGAAAGTGTCATCTTAAATAGCACATTGAAGGGCATTTTAGTCATTCTATCATTTGGGTTTATAGCCCAATGTCTTTATGGAAGTTGTATCCCTTTGAGTTAGCTTTGCGTAGCCTCTGATCACTCCTAATTTCGATTTATAATGAAGAAGTTAGGGAATTTTCCGTATATTGATGAGAGATAAAGATTTAGACTAGTCTTAAGAGAATCGATTATGCCATTTTGGTGATTCAATTTGTATACTATGACAGTCTGCAAAAAGCTATTTTGGGTGTTTTTTAATTAGTGATATAATGAGAAAATATTGTCTTATGTTGAGGGTTTCATTTTACATCATCTTTTGGTTAGTTTAGATTATGCTTTTATTCCTGGGGCTCTTCCCTCTACCCTCTTTGGTTTCCATCTCTCTCTTTTTTGTAAGAATACTTTTCTTTGTATTCTATATTTATATAAGTTTTTTTCTTGCTTTGTTAATTAGTTTTTGTTTGTTTATTAGTTGCTTTGATATATTAAGTAGTTGTATTTATTATTCTTAGTATGTGTAATAACTACTTTAAAGGCTGGGGTCATTTTTCCACCATTAATTGATATTGAGCATTAGAAGTTAGGGTTTGGTTTGAATGACTTTTAATTAAACCTGGTGTATTAATGTTAGAATATTATGCGTCTAACTTCCATGGTCACGCAACGATAGTGTTTATAGTGATATTGCGACATTAATCCATTTGTGACCATTTTTGATTGAAAGTTAAATCTTTCATTATTGAATTAAATTTCTTCATGTGCGATGTTTACAATTAATTGAATATGTTCGATTAATTATTTTCGAACCAAATTCCTTATTTTGTTGTTATCCAATTACTAAACTTACGAAAAACCTATCTCTTGTTTAATTCTTAAGAAAATTATGCAATTAGATGTTAATCTTTTCTTAAAAATAAATCATTCTTACTCAAGGAATGAATAAGTGTAAAATCTTGTATTCAATAATCAAAGGAACAAAAATAAATTGATGAAATTATTAAACTAGGGGAAATATGTCAATGGAAGTTTCATCTCTCCCCTTTAAATTACCTTTCCATATGGGTAAATTTGCACAAAAGGTGTAGAAATAATTCTATGCAAAGACCTGTAAAATGTAAAATGAGAGATAAAATATGAGTAACCAAGTTTCCTTTAGTTAAAATACCCTTCTATACAACTGTTACACCACCAAGTGTATAGGGTCATTCATTCATGTGTAAACATTTAAAACATCATACATCTTAGTTGTAATCCATTTAAAAGATGCCCATGCCCTACCTATAAGGGAAGGACATGCGTAAACCCCATACTCTGGGCCCATAAATTATTTTTATATTCAATCAAAATAAAAGGAGACATACCCCATTAGGATCTGTACCGAACGAGAGATACACACATTCAGACTATCAAATCATAGAGTGAGTAAAGATTACGTGAATTGTATTATTCTTAAACATATGTTCACCTGAATCATAGTAAAAAAGGCTACCATGTGGACCTAACATCACCTTTGAGTGTTGAACCACGTAACTTTTGGTGTAATACATCTTATTTTCAACCCTATCTTTACATATCTGCATTTTACTATATATTTATTGTTTTATTCTCGGATAATTTTAGATGATAGAAGAATGGCGCCATTGGTGGGCAAGATTAAGACAATTTTTTTCTCACCTATTTGTTAATTCCAAAAATTCTCGAAATTCTATCAAATACCCCAAAATTTAATTAACAATCATCCCGTTGATCAAATCTGCAGATTCGTCTTATTTCCTACTTTAAACCCTTGATTTTGTTGTTCTACTGTATAACTCCACGTAATCCAAACCTAGACACACTATCTTCTATCCTAAAACAGCTTCTCTATTTTCGATTTTGAAAGTCTTCAATCATACATTGTTTTTCTTTTATCATTATACTTTGTTTTTCTACAACATCTTATTAAAAATGGTCGACCATCATAAAAATAGTAGGCAGATAGAAGCAATCCCACCTTCAATCCTTATTGGAATGGAGAATCTAACAGGATTTTTTCACAACTTAGTTACGAGACTAGAAGTCATGCAAGAAAACACGAGGCAACTCATTCAAAGTGTTCTAGTTTCACACAATCGGCTATAACCAATTACTCCAACCTGGGAGTAAAATTAAGATAAGAATAGGAAAATGCGCCCTCCTTCCTCATATAGGGATAGGAGATAAGGGAACCATGTCAAATTGGTTAAAAACCCCAAGAGCCTAAGTTGGGTTCTGTTATGAGCATATTTATTCGAATAAGTGGTTCAAAATATAAAGGATCCTCCTACCAACCAGGAAAAACCTCAACAATAAGGTCAATGCAATATGATGACGACGAGACATATTCAATCGAACACACAACAGCCTTCGAGAGGCTTAATAGGGTACCTGTCTTTAATAGGTTAGTAAGGAGAGGAACATGAGCACATTCGCCCCCTAAAGAAAGTGAAAACCGAGAAGATTTTAGTAGACAAGATCCAATGAGGGGGAATCACTTTAGATATATGCTAGAGCATCTTCCAGTTCCGAGCAAGTTAGTCGAAGAGAGCTCGAATGAGAGTCATGGATGAGATGATAAGTTTACATTTTTAGAAAAATACCAACCATGGAGGGGATCATTCCAAAGGATAGAAGATTGCCCGGGTGACCTCATCAAGACCAAAAACCCACTCCAAAGAGCACTATTTGGGACCTCTTTCATTATCTATCCCACTCCTAAAAAATTCAATCCCCCTGTGTTCATCCCATCATATGAGGAAAAATCAGGTCCAATCTGGCACGTCGAGCGGTACTAGGTAGCCTACAACTTATTTTGAATTGATGATGAGTGATTCGTCTCAAATATTACATCTATTTATACTTTTTTCCTACATTTTTATCTCCCTCGAGTACCTTAGTTCCTATTTTCATGCTCATTACATACAAAAACTCTTTTATGTATGTTTATATGCGTTGTGAGGTATAATTGAGCTTTTGTAGGTGTTAAAGTGCTCAGCGTGAAGTTTTGTTACATTTCGAGAAAATTTCTTTATAAAAGGAACATTCAAAGCCATTTTAATCAATTTATCATTTGGGTTTCTAGCCAATGTCACATGGAAGTTGTAGTTCTCGTAGTTATCTTCACAAAGCCTTTAACCACGCCTTATAACAAAGAAGTTATGAAATTTTACGCGTGTTGATCCGAGAAGAGGATTCATATCAGTCTTATGCGAATCTCTTAATTGGTTCGGGTAATGTAGAAGTACGCAAATATTTATTTTTGGGTTTATTTTACTTTGGGTATAATGGGTAAACATTCTATTAAGTTGGGGGGGGGGTCATTTTAAATCATTTTTTCGGTAGGTTAGGTTAGGTTTTTATTCTTGGGAGATCTTCCCTTTTCCCTCTTTAGTTTCCCTTTCTCTCTTATTTTTAAGCATATTTTTCTTTGTATTCTTCATTTATATTATTTGTTCTTTGTTGTTTTCTTAATTAGTTGTTAGTTTATTAGTTCCTTTGATTTGTCAAGTAGTTGTAATTAGTGTTCTTTGTATGTGTAGTATCTAGCTTAAGGGCTGGGGTCATTTTTCCACCATTAATCGGTATTGAGCTTTACAAGTTAGGGTTTGGTTTGAATGATTTTTAATTGAAACCATGAGTATTAATGTTGGAATATTATGCGTTTAACTTCTGTTGTCACGCAACGGTAGTGTTTATAGCGATATTGCAAGATTAATCCATTTGTCACCGTTTTAGATTGGAAGTTCAATATTTCATTGTTGAATTAAATTTCTTCATGTTTGATGTTTATAATTAATTCAATATGCTCGATTAATTTTTTTCAAGCCAAATTCCTTATTCTATGTTGTTAGCCCATGGTGGAGAAATGATCCTACTCTCATTTTTGTATTTTAATTTAGTTTACTTATTGACTAGTCTTAATTATATTCTCACCTTATCACCTTTTCTTTTCCCCCCTTTTAAGTGTTAAATCAATTTAATCCTAAATATTGTTCTTTGTGGATTCGATCCCCACTTACAGCTACATTTCCATTTATAGTGTACCAAGTTGTGGTATCTTTTTCGATAGGGCGTAAATACCCAAAGATGTGTTGAAATACAAAGTTTACGCCTCATCAATGAGATTCTTTGCAAAGCATTTTCAAGCACTCTCACATATCCTGCTCAAATCTAGTGGAATGGGTTATTGAAAGGGAAGATCTCTAACTTTACACAATTCACCGATCCTTTTTTTATTATTATCTTCCGTTTCAGAGCAAAACCTAGTAAGAGGGTATCTCACTTGTTAAGCATCCGTCAATAGGGGGATTAAATGACAAGGAAATGCATTATCACAATCAAAACTACAAAGTAAAATTAGTGGACAATGCCAAGAAAGTTTCCATCAAGATAATTATGAGTGGGTTATTTCTTGGGTAGTGTCACACCGCACTTAATTCTGGCGTTAGCCGCCACCAAAACTATGTCGGACGTGAACTAAATAAAATATCATTCTCAGCATGTGACAGATACGAGACATATAAAATTTATTCCACAAGATAATAATTAAATTAATCCCAATAAATAATAACCTTCCATGCAATATAAAGTTCATCACCATGCTAATCTCCAAATAAATCTAATCTCCAATAATTATTAAACCGAGTACAAGAAATCCAACTATAATATCTGAACAAAAAATGTACAATTGTGGAACCGATTGGCCCACCAAATCCATAAACTGAGTCTCAATCCAAATGCGAAGGAAAGGAAACTAAACTAAACTACTATGCATAAAATAAATAAACTCCAGCTGCACCTCCAAGATGTAACCCCAAAATAGTCCTATGATGTTACTCCAACACTTAATATCTGAAAAGGTTAGTTAACACCTAGGGTTAGAGCCCCGAGCATGAATACACACTACGCCCCTTAATTAGGGTCCGTGAATGTAGAGAATATCATTATACACGATAAATATCACAATAGAATATTTTAAATTAAACGAGATAATTAATAACGATGCGAGTAAATAAACAACATATGCTAGAAATACTCATCTATGCCATTTCAACCTCTAAGTCCAATTATCCATTCATTTAACTTAATTTGAGTTAATCCAATTATTAATTTCCTCCATTCGTAATATGATGTGTGGGACACCCACTTAAATCTTTATCTCATTTTATTTATTTGGTTGCGGTATTCCCGCTGTTCTACACCACACCCATTCCCCTTGCCATTGGTAGCCGGTTCGTTTAAACTGTCAACCCTACAACTATGTATGGAGTTCCGTGCATGATACGTCTTCATAGCCATCCAGCCCATTTAAACTGTCAACCCAGCAATTAATCAAACGCCACACACCTACACGTCGCAATAGCCAGCCAACATGTTTAAACTGTCGGTCCTGTAATTATTAATGATGCCAATATATTTTTAATATCCATTTTATTATCTTAGGTATTAGTTCTCACTTTATAGTCTTCGTCATTATTTTATTCAATTAACCCCACCCTTATTAACGACACTAGATCCTCAAAATACCCTTTAGCCCCATACCTAAGGGTCCCCGAAATACCGATACGTCTGACCCTATGTATAAGATGATTTTTTAACAAAAATCACTCCCTAGTCTTATGCCTAGGCTAGAACAAATGACGACACGACATAAAAATTAGCCTCACCTCGGAATATCCCATCTATAAAAATCTACACTAGCTAGTCCTATACCTAGAAAGCGTGAATCACAATTAAGGCCTACCCACTAGTCCCATACCTAGCGAGCATCCTAAAATATAGGTGAGAGCATACTACCCAAAAATTCCGTTGTTCCCACGATGGAAAGTATGTATAATAATCAATCACACCATTCAACAATTTATATGAACAATATCACAATTTAATCAAAATGGCATAATTTAATTTAATTTAATTAATATCACCGTCATCGTTCTCGACACAATTATTTCCATTATTAATTCTAGATTACTCAACATGTAAATTTATTTAATACACAACAATCGTCTACTTTTTATTAACTATGTAAATTTTATTAGTCTCTACGTGTTGCAATTTTATTTAAATAAACTCCATAAAATTTTACATGCGATCCCAGACCTAAAATAACCAAAACCCAATACTCTAACCTATGCACCCATGGGTATCCAATCTTATTTCATATTAAATGTTTTCAAAAAAATAGTACCATAATTAGTTCTCACTTTTTCTAATTGAGTTATTAATTTCTTTTTAAGAAAAACATGTAATTAAGTGTTTAGGCGACACTTAAAACGAATAATACTAAAGAAGAGAATAGAGTATCCATGCCTGAGTAAAAGTCATTTGAGAAATTAGATTAGATGGTCCTGTTCCTCTCGAAAAATAAACAAAGTCTTGTTCTTGAGCAAACTTGAGAAAACATTAATTAAGCCTTAAATATTGAGTTAAAGCTTGATAACTTTACGTGCTAAGGTTTTTAGATGAAAGGGAATAATTTTGGAGAGGTCTTATGGTGTAAAAATTGGGGAAAACTGATTAGAAAAGTCTAGCCCCGAATTAATTTTAATATATAAAGATTAAGAGTTTGATTCCACTTAGAATTCTATTAAAACTAAAACAGTTTGCCCATTAGTCACGCTCGAAAACCTTGAAAAACGGTTAGTCATTCTTTAAAGTCATGAAAAATTATGGAGTTTAAGTGGCATTAGAATTCTATTAAAACTAAAATAGTTCGCTCGTTAGTCACAGCCCAGAATGGTGACAAATGTTTTTTTCCTCGAGCCTTTTATGTTTTGGAGACTCTTCAAAACAACCCAAGACTTATAAATACTCATGTTTGGAGTCTTTTATGATACTTTTCGGAATTCTGAATTAATTTCATTAATTATCGGATAAAATTACGAATTGTTACATACTTCCCCACTAGCACAAGAATTTCGTCCTCGAAATTCCACAAAGCGTAAATGCACAAAACAAAATAAGGCTCACATATGCATACCCATACATACCACGATTAGGTGCCCATACTCCCAATCCTATCCACACATAACCCACGATCCAAAAATACAATATATATATACCCTACTATATATATGCATATCTATTAAAAATAACGGCGTACCATGCTTTCTCACAAATCAGTACTAGATTCTCTCTTCCAAAATTCATCGTAATACTTAAGTACTCAAATCAAATCACATCACCAAATTGATACTTACAATATCTCACATCAGTACTATTGATTTTCAAAGTAAATCTCGTCTCCAAAATTAATTCTAAGGATACTCACATCAAGATTACTATTTCTAACCTCAATGCCTAGAACGTCCTTAACACAAACTCCCTATCTCTAAGAAATACAAATAACACGTATGATAGACCCAATATCTTATGGAGTACGAATAAACAAAGGAGATCAAATATCGGTAACGCGGAAGCTAAACGAACTCATAACCTACGAGACCTAAAACTTACCTCTGATACCATCTGTTACACCCCGCTTAATTCTGGCAACAGCCGCCACCAAAACTATGCTGGGTGTGAACTAAATAAAATATCATTCTCAGCATATGACATATATGAGACATATAAAATTTATTCCACGAGATAATAATTAAATCAATCCAAATAAATAAAACCATCAATGCAATATAAAATTAATCACCATGCTAATCTCCAAATAAATCTAATCTCCAATAATTATTAAATCGAGTACAAGAAATCCAATTATAATATCCGAATAAAACTCGTACAATTGTGGAACCGATTGGCCCATTAAATCCATAAAATGAGTCTCAATCCAAATTTAAAGGAAAGAAAACTAAACTAAACTACTAAGCATAAAGTAAATGAACTCTAGTTGCACCTCCAAGATGTAACCCCAAAATAATCCTATGCAGTCACTCCAGCACTTAATACTTTAAAAGGTTAGTCAACGCATAGGGTCAGAGCCCCGAGCATGAATACACACTACTCCCCTCAATTAGGGTCCATGAACCTAGATAATAATATTATACATTATAAACATCACAATAAAATATTTTAAATTAAATGAGATAGTTAATAACGATGCGAGTAAAGTAACAACATGTGCTAGAAATACTCATCTATGCCATCTTAACCTCTACGTCCAATTATCCATTCATTTATCTTAATTTCCAATTATTAATTTCCTCTATTAGTAATATCATGTGTGGGACTCCCACTTAAATCTTTATCTCATTTTATTCGTTTGGTTGCGGTACTCTTTCTGTTCTACACCACACAGATACACTATACCAAAAATTGCAATTTGGCACACCTTGATACTAAAAATCTAGCCTAGTTTGAAACTGTGCCAAATTTTGGCACGATTTAATGACAATCTAACACACTTTAAAATCGTGCCAAAATTTTGCACTGTTTAAAAGTATGCCAAAATTAAGCACACTTAACTAAAATATAAATACATTAAAAAAATAGTAATAGCAGTCTTATTTTTTCTTTTTTCATTTCCCACAACTTTTCCCCCATTTCTCTCTCTCTCTCTCTCTCTCTCTTAGAGTTCTCCATCTCCTGAACATTATTCATTTCCACCACCGTACTAGGTAACTTCTTTTCTCACACACTTGTTAATTTTTCATTTCTCATACAAACAGATCAACAAGAACCCATTTCATTTTTCTTCCCCTTTTTACCTGCTTTTTTTTGTACCCTAGTTTTTTTTCCACTGTTAGGGTTCTTTCACAAAAATATAGAGCATTTAAGAAACATATTGGAGAATAAATTTATCATTGGAAATTGAAGTATGGATCAACTATTATAACTTTTTATGGGGTTTTCAAGTGTAGATTGTGTTTTTTGTAGTATTGCCTTTAGGCACATTTTTGTGGTTTTTGTAGTATTTCCTTTAGGCACATTTTTTTTATATTTGGAACTATGGATTCTCTAATAGACCATCTCTTAAATGTTAGGTATGCTATGTTTCAATTGCAGGATAAGTGTTTGATAAAAGGCTCAAATGAGTTCCTTAGATGTTGTAGATGATCATGTGAATGGTCTTTCCCTATCATTTATCTCGTTGTTGAAAAGGTACTCTCTCTCCCGAGACAATTAAGATTTTGTTTTCATATTTTTTATATTTTGTTTGTAATGGTTTTGTAACTAATTTTGTTTGTATTTATTAGAGGATGTTTCATTTATGCTTTCTCATCATCCTAGAATACACTAAAAGAAAGTACCCAGTATGGTATGTATGAGATATCCGGGTTTATTGGCACTGCTAAACGCATGTTTGTTGAACTTTTGAATGTGTATGAATGTGTATGATTGTCTAATTTCTAATGTCTAATATATGATATCACATACGAATGTCTGATGAATTTTTGTGTTATCGATGTCATATGCTCCCGTGTATAAATTTTTATATATTAGAAAAATTGATTTATAAAGCCTTTAGTGTGTTTGGGCATGCTAAATAGGTTATTTAAAGGCTTTACACTTGAGATTCATCGAATAATGCAATGATTTTTATATACTCAGCATATCAACCCATTTGTTATGAACGTGACTCAACACTTAATGAATTTTCTATTTAATAATTTCCATAAATAGGAAGTTACTCTAAGGAAGTTCCTCGATCTACCCCTCAAGGTTTTAAGTTATTTTCATAAGATAGCATGTTGTTTATTTAATGCACTATATTGTTCTCATACATTTTTTCTGATTCTTGCCTCCATGAGAATATGACCAACATAAATCTCTTTGAATTGAACCATCTCTAAATTGCCATTTGAACATTTCATCTTATATGTTCAACTAAAGAAACCTAGATAACAACGTAAAGTCTATGAATTGAACTAAAAAATTTAGGTTCAATTCATTGACTTTATTTTTGAATTCATCTCTAAATAACATTCCATGTTATATGAAAGTCTATAGCAACGTTATCTAGGTTCAATTTAGAATATGAAATGTTATAGTATATATCATATGGAATCTTTAGAATATGGAATGCTATTTAGAATATGGAATGACTTTCATATTTAGAGATGAATTGGACCTAGATAACATTCCATCTCTAAATTTAGGTTCAATTCATAGACTTTGTTTTTTTTTATCTTTGAGAGTCTATAGAAACGTGCCTTGATTTTCTAATCAATTGTCTTATCTAGGTTCTCCCACCAATTTGAATGACCATCTTAATGAAAATTATTTGAAGGAGCGAACTGGTTTGGAACTTCTTAGGGAGTTGTGTGATTTCTTTCCAATAATGGTGATTCACTATCTTCATTTCCAAGGTGTGTAGGTGAGTACATAGGCTTACCTTGTCGAATAACTAGGGACAAAATTATATCTCTTGTATTAAAATGTGCCTGTACTAAAAGACTTTATTGTAGAAGAAAATCTAGGACAAACTTCATAAGTGTATTTGATTCTTATTGCTATGTAGATGATGAACTTGACAAAGGAAGAATTTGTGCATACGCATAATATATAATTTTTATAATTTGTATGTTACTTAATAGTTCTCTTTCATAATTTTTTATTGATTTAATATTTTCAGTTTTATATAAGAATGCTTAGCACCAATGTCTTGTTCTCTTGCAGACCCGAAACTCAACTTCAATGGTAGTGGGAACTTCACTGCTCAATGTTCATGCCATGGTATTGGAGCACCCTTCTCTCCGAAGTGAATTGAATAATACCATCTTTTCCACCCATGAAGTACTGTTTTTATTTATTTGAAGCACATCATCAAATTAATTTCTTATTAGAGTAATATCAAACCCCTTCAAACACTAAACTTATGGCCTACTAGTCAATGTTATATTCAACAAAACCCAAATAGATGGCCTGGAAATACATGTCTGTTAAAGCCAATTGTGGGTACCCTGAATTTAGCATCATAGGCCTGGATGAGTAGCCTCTCCTTAGCGGCCCAAAGCCCAGGCCCATCACCTTTTGTATTGATCCGATCACCCCACGATCCCATGAAGAGAAGTTGTGGGAGAACGTGATCCCATGTAGGGGAAATGGCTAATAAGGAGGAACCCATCACCCCCACTACTCCAACATATACATGTATAAATTAAACCCTAAGTCCGGGGCAGAGGACAAGATGTATTCTCTGTACTTATTCTTCATAATATAGAGAAATAACACTGACTGCACCATCGTGGACGTAGGCACATCTTTGCTGAACCACGTACACCTGTTGTTGTGTGATTGCCATTTTATTTATCTTTTCTTAGTTGTTACCTCTTTCATATTTATTTGTGCTGCATCATAATTGTCACCACAATTGGCGCCGTCTGTGGGAAGCATTCATCTTTCCCTGAGAAGAACCCACACCAAGTAAAAATCTAAGATGTCTGGTCACAGCAGCAACGCTCCTCAAGCAGGAGACATTCAGGAGCCACCTTCTCCCCGCAGGATTAGGTCTGAAGTCCGACGTTCAGATCAAGGGGCTCGCTTAGAAAGGCCCGCCTCAGAAGAAAGTCAAGGACCAGCAAGGTCCATTCAGATATCCAGATTGATCGATGCATACGAAATAAGGCTCCACGAGCAGAGGGAGTCTTCTCGCAGATATGAGGCTGAGAATGCTCGCCTGAAAAGAAGACTGGAAAAACTAGAAAAAGAATTACGTCCTGATACCAGGAGAAGCCCCTATCGCACTCCTAGCCCTCAGGCGAGCAAATCTCGCAGCCGAGGAAGGAGCCCTAGGCGGCAATATCAACGGGACGAAGGTGGCGACTCAGACGACGACCTCCACGAACAACTAAGACAAGCTCTCCGCTACCAGAGCCCTGCTCGCAGCGACGACAACATACGGAACCTGGTCCGCAAAGAGATGGACCAACATCCAGCTCACCGCGGCACCAGGTCAACCAGATAACTCGCCAGGAGAGCCCTCAAGACCCAGATGAAATCACCCTTCACGAGGGAAATCAAAGAAGAAGAGGCCCCCAAGAAGTTTGCCATTCCAAGGTTCAAGATTTACGATGGGAAGACTGATCCCATTGATCATGTCAGGCAGTACCGGAAGGCTATGACCTTCTGGAATCACCGAGATGCACTGATGTGCCGTATATTCCCCTCGAGCCTTCATGACGTGGCCCAGAAATGGTTCAAGAGACTCCCTCACCGATCCATCAGGAATTTCAAATCCCTGGCCGAGCTCTTTACGGCGCGATTCATCACCAGCAACTCCCATCCCAAAAGGATGAATGCTCTATTAACAATGAAGAAAACGCCTCAGGAGACACTGCGAGACTACGCGAAGAGGTATTGGGAGTTATTCAACGAGGTCAAGGACTGCGCGGAAGAAGTGGCAGTGGCTTCATTCAAAATTGGGCTACCTAGCTCTTCCCTCCTTTATCAATCCTTGACAAAGAAAGAAGCTACAACCATTGATGACCTGATGGCTCGAATTGAGAAATACGCAAAGGTGGAGGATGTCACCCGCCTTAATGTAGGAGAAAACGGTCGAGCCAAGCTCACTACCAAGGGAAGTGAGAAAGTTGAGAACCAGAAAAAAGGAGGAAAGAGTGGGGGCAAGAATGGCTCCAAAAACGGAGGAAACCCTGACGTTACAAAATCATTCCAGACGGTCAACACCGTCTTCAAAGAACCAATTTACAAAATTCTCGCGAAGATCAAGGATGAGTCGTTCATCAAATGGCCCCGGAAAATGGGAGGAGACCCCTCGAAAAGAAAAAATGCATTAAGATGCACTTTCCACAAAGAGGGGGGGCATAAGACCGAGCACTGCAAGGCTCTTAAATCCCACCTCGAGGAGTTGGCCCAATCCGGACATTTGAATGACTTTGTGGAAAAGAAGGTAGAGAGAGTGATTGCCCACAAAGAGGCGAAACCCGACGAAGTATTGGAAGATGATGTTGGACACGAATTCGCAGTAATCCACGGAGTATCTGATGTTAAGCAAATCCAAGGTAACTCATCTTGAATGGAGGTAAAGAAACTGACAGCGGTGATGCAAGCTTTTCAGATTGATCCAGCAAAATCACAGGCAGGAAAACGTCGGCGAGCAGAGGACATCAACTACAACAAGCATATTGTTTTCACGGATGAAGATCTTGTGGGAGTAAGGACCCCACATCACGATGCCTTAGTCATTACACTCAGGATAGCCGACTTTGACATCGACAGGCTGCTCGTCGATCAAGGGAGCTCATCCAAAGTAATGTACATCGACCTGTTCAGAAAATTGAAGTTGAACATCGCCGACCTAAAGGGAACCACTGTTCCTCTGGTCGGCTTCGCTAGGAAGATGACCATGCCTCTGGGCAAGATAGTATTGCCAGTGCTCGCTGGAAATGTTTCAAAAATGATCGAATTATTGGTGGTCGACATCGATTCACCGTATCAGGCCATCCTCGGCAGGGGATGGCTTCATTCAATGAAGGCAGTCTCCTCGACCTACCACCAGAAACTCAAATATATCACCGAGCGGGGAGTGATGGAGATACATGGCGACCAGGCAATGGCAAGAAAGTGCTTCATAGCGGCCATCCGACCAAAGCCAGAGAAAAGAGCTGTTCAAACCAGCGAGAAGATGGAGGAAGGTGCAATTCCTTCCAAATATAAATTAAAATATGGAAGGCCCGGGGTGGAAGAGACCAGGCTCCTCCCCTCCGAGCGCGTCGTCGAGGACCTGGTAGAAGTGTCGGCTAAAGAGGGCAACAATAGCAGAGTCTTCCTGATCGGAACCTCACTCACTGACCAAGAGCAAAAGGACTTATCAACCTTACTCAGAAGAAACATAGACGTTTTCGCTTGGGAACCCTATGAGCTGCCAGGAATTGACCCCAATATGGTCTGCCATCAGTTGCACGTCGATCCCACATTCAAGCCGATAGCGTAGAAGGCACGACGAACTGCCCCCGAGAAGGCCAGAGCAATAGAGAAAGAAGTCGAAAAACTACTGGATGCAGGGTCCATACGGGAAGTCCAATTTCCCAAATGGTTATCCAACCCAGTGGTAGTCCCAAAAAGCAACGGGAAGTGGAGAGTTTGTATAGACTTCACTGACCTCAACAAAGCCTGCCCCAATGATAGCTTCCCTCTTCCGAAAATAGACCAACTAGTAGACGCCACCGCAGCTCACGAACGAATGAGTTTCCTGGACGCATACTCAGGATATCACCAGATTCCCCTGTATACCCCAGATCAGGACAAAACGGCGTTTATCACAACGGTTGGTTTAGACTGTTACAAGGTCATGCCTTTCGGGCTAAAAAATGCAGGGGCAACCTATCAGCGGCTAGTTACCAAAATGTTTAAGAATCAAATGGGAGACACGATGGAGGTCTACATCGATGACATGCTCGTCAAGAGCAAGGAGAAGGAAAAACACCTCTCGGACTTATCAAGTACCTTCGAAATCCTCAGGAAGTACCGAATGAAACTCAACGCGAGCAAGTGTTCCTTCGGTGTCCAGTCAGGAAAGTTTCTTGGGTATTTGGTCAGCAAGCGAGGCATAGAGGCTAATCCGGACCAGATTGATGCAATCAAACGAGTGCAACCTCCTCGAACAATCCGCGATGTACAGAAGCTCACTGGAATGCTCGCTGCTCTAAATCGTTTCATCTATAAATCCTCCGAGAGATGCAATCCCTTCTTGCAACTCCTAAAAGGCAGCAAAACAGTAGAATGGACCTCAAGTTGCTCACGAGCATTAGACGAGCTCAAGTCCTACCTGAGCTCCCCACCATTGCTTATCATACCACAACAAATGGACTCTTTATACCTCTACCTCTCTGTATCCAGCCATACTATCAGCTCAGCGCTAATGTGTAAAGTTACAGGGATTCAACATCCAGTCTATTACGCGAGCAAAACCCTATTAAATGCCGAGCAGCGCTACCTACCATTGGAAAAGCTCGCATTCGCCCTATTAATGGCCTCGAGGAAACTGAAACATTACTTCGAAGCTCATACGATCATCGTCCTTACATCACACCCCCTCAAGGCTATCCTAAGGAAGGCGGATTTGTCGGGAAGACTGTCTAAATGGTCAGTCGAGCTCTGCCGATTTGACATCCAATTTCAACCAAGGACAGATATCAAGGGTCAAATCCTTGCTGACTTCATAGCTGAATTCACAGGCGAAGAACGCATCGACCAGCCTATGCCAATAGAACAAAACAACCAGGCTACAGGGGGAAGCTGGAAACTATTCGTTGATGGAGCCTCCAACTCAAAGGGGGCAGGAGTAGGAATTGTTCTCATCACTCCAAAAAATACAGTCCTCGAGCAAGGAATCGGGGTAGGATTTACAGCCTCCAACAACGAAGCAGAATACGAAGCCTTAATAGCAGGTCTCCAAAGGGCGCAAACTCTGGGAGCAAAGCATTTACAGGTATTCGGAGATTCGCAACTAGTTTCCAATCAGATAAGTGGAGACTATAACACGAAGGATAAGAGGATGGCAGCCTACCTCTCCTTGGTAAAAAACTTAATGACGAACTTTGAAGACATCAACATCCAATAGTTTCCCAGGGGGCAAAACTGCCACGCTGACGCCTTAGCAGCCCTGAGCTCGGCAGTTAATTCTAGCCTTAAAAGGATCATCCCTATCGATTTCCTCAGCTGCCCAAGCATCTACCCCAACTGCGAGCTGACCAAAGCGAAACCAATACTCCAATTGGAACCAGCCCCCAGCTGGATGGATCCCTTGAGAGACTATTTGAAGAACGGAACGCTCCCAGAGGATAACAGAACAGCCCACCAGATAAGATTCAAAGCCGCTCGCTTTCACTTATCCACAGGAGGCGACTTGTATAAAAGATCTTTCTCCGGTCCCCACCTTAGGTGCGTCCACCCAGGCGATGTCAAGGCAGTGCTTCACGAGCTTCACGAAGAAATCTGCGGAAGCCACGTCGGAGGAAGATCTCTAGCCTTCCGAGCAATGAAAGAAGGTTATTGGTGGCCATACATGCAAAAGGACTCCGCGGTATATGTCCGCAAATGCCTAAATTACCAACTTCACGCTCCCATGGTCCACCAGCCCGCCAGTGAATTAAAATCTCTGACCAGTCCCCGGCTCTTCGCCCAGTAGGGAATGGACATCGTGGGACCACTGCCCACCGCTGCCGGCAATCGCAAATACCTGTTGGTTGCAACTGATTACTTTAACAAGTGGATCGAGGCAGAACCACTGGCGAACATCCGAGATGCTGATATGATGAGGTTCATATGGAGAAATATAATCACCCGATTCGGAATCCCCAGAACCATCATCACTGACAATGGAACACAGTTCGAGAGTGGCCCTTTTCAGGACTTTTGCGACAAACACAGGATCAGGCACCACTTCAGCTCGGTGGCCTACCCTCAAAGAAATGGACAAGCTGAGGCTTCCAACAAGACAGTGATCGCTGGATTGAAGAAGCGGTTAGAGCGAGCAAAAGGTGTGTGGAAAACCGAGCTACCACATGTCCTATGGGCGTACAGAACGACTCCTAGGCGAGCCACAGGGGAAACTCCATTCTCACTAGCATATGTTATGGAGGCGGTCATCCCACTAAAAGCAGGATTGCCTACAATGAGATTCGACCTTGTCGAGCAGGGTCAGAACGATCAGGCTTTGCTCGCTGAACTCGACTTGGCCGACGAGCGCAGGGAACTTGCCCTAATAAAACTAATGAGCTATCAACAACAGCTCGCGAAGCATTACAGCAAAAGGGTCAATCCGAGGAAATTCAAAGTTGGGGACTACGTCCTAAGAAAGGTCCTGGGCAACACAGCGAAGCCATCAGACGGTAAACTGGGCCCGAACTGGGAAGGAACTTATGAGATAATTAGAGATGACCTGCGAGGTGCCTATCATTTGAAAACAATGGAGGGAAGAGAGATACCACGAGCATGGAACTCGGCTAATCTCAAGAAATTCTATTTTTAGGAGTTATATTGTTAGATCTTTTTATTGTACTCATCTTGTGAAAGGAAAGTTCATTTCTCAATTTGCCAATGAAAATCTCTCAGTTGATCACTCTCTAAAAAGTAACAATTTTATCTTATCACACATCCTTTTCAAATCACGGGCATAATGATTGACATAGCAGGGGAGCACCCCTCCTCAGGTCATCGTCATGAAGCACGACAGACCTCTTAGCATTGCCCATGGCAATATATGAAGCCCTACAGAGTATTCTTAGGCAACAAACCTACTTTGGTTAAACAAAATCCTGACCGGATAAAGACATCCAATACCAGGTGTGACCTCGCCAATTGCCCTACTTAGGCCTAAGGGAGTGTGACGACACGACCTAAAAGGTAAAGAGAGGGCACAATGGTATTCTTATACTGGACTGGGAGGACACTCACATGACAAAAGCTACAAGAATATAAAAGGATTGATGAACACGTTTAGTCGGCAAAATTGCCCAAAACTCGAACTTCTCATTAATCTTTCATATTTATAAACAGTAATAGTACATGTTTAGTCGGCGAAGCTCGCCCAAAGCATTTACAATTCAAGAATACAAAAGGATTGATGAACACGTTTAGTCGGCAAATTGCCCAAAACTCGGACTTCTCATTAATCCTTTACATTTACAAACAGTAACAGTACATGTTTAGTCGGCGAAGCTCGCCCAAAGCATTTACAATAATTAAAAAAAAATCTCAAGAAAGTGGAAGCTTCCGAGCAAGATAGTCAGCAACTTTGGCTCTCCTTCCATCATCAGGAGCAGGGGCGAGCTCCTCCACAA
This sequence comes from Sambucus nigra, assembly GCA_949130495.1. NCBI lineage: Eukaryota > Viridiplantae > Streptophyta > Magnoliopsida > Dipsacales > Adoxaceae > Sambucus > Sambucus nigra. Next base: position 654,225,423 of record OX422207.1, on the reverse strand, counting down.
CCTCATTTGCGTCCAATTCCAATAATCGCCGGGAAATAGCATCAATGGGTATCCATCGATCATCCCGCCGGAATGGATTGGGCATCAGAGTAGAGGAGGACATCTCGTGTCGATACCACAGCATCGAGTTCCTCGGGACATGCAGCTCTTTGAGGGCGCTCAACCACCCCCTGATGAAGGATAACTCTTCAAACTCTGACAGTCTCGTCGGAGCATCCAGCCAGCCTTGATCGTAGCCATCGGACCACACTTGTCGAGGACCGTTCTTTAACAAATGTCAGAGACGGGTGACGTCCCTCTAGAGCCCAGCAGCAGTCACGTATACTCGCCGAACATCTCCGCGCAGCTCCTCCATTTCCCTCTCACGCTGTTCCTCAACTTCCCTATTCCTACCCCTGGCACTCCTACCAGCACGCGGGAGGGGAGGCCGAGCAGCTCGCGACGAAGAGGAGCCTTGTAGGACTGCCGAAACGGTGCTAGGTAAATGCTCCTTAAGCTTCAAGACCTCCCGCCTCAGGTCTTAATTCTCCCGCTGCAGAAACTCCCCAACTTGGTTGACCTCGATGGCCTCTAGTAACTTCGCTCTCAGCTCGCTAACTTCTTCTTGCACTGAAGCACCGATCTCTTCCATTTCCTGGAGCCTGTCCTTCAACTTGGCCACTAGCTCGGACTGATCCTTATATTTCTGGTTCCGTGACTTAACAAACCTGAAAAGCCTAGCGAAGGCCTGGCTAACTGCAGGGCTTGCATTAGGACCAAGAGTCCTACCTAGTTGGGAGGTAACAGGAATATAGTCATCCACATCAACCAACTACAAGTAAAAGAAAGAGAAAAGAAAGAGATCAGCATAAACAAAAATGAAGTCTTTTCACTACACCAAAACTGGCGATTGGTCACGGCCAAAATCCCTGACCAAAGCTGTGGGTCGCGGACTTGGGCCGTGACCATTTCGGGCGTGACCATTTTCGTGGGTCGCGGCCCAAGTCTGTGACCAAAAAATGGTCACGGTCGAGAGGGGTCACGGCAGATGGTCGCGGACTTAGGCCGTGACCCATGCCGTGACGGGTCGCGGCTCTAATCCGTGACCCATAACCGTGACAAATTGGTCGCGGCCAAAGTCCGCGACCCATGTGCGTGACAAAAAAAATTTAAAAAATTGGTCGCGGCCCTTGTCCATGACCCACAACCGTGACAAATTGGTCACGGCCAAAGTCCGCGACCCATGTGCGTGACAAAAAAAAATTAAAAAAATTGGTCGCGGCCCTTGTCCATGACCCACGACCGTGACAAATTGGTCGCGGACTTTGGCCGCGACCCATTTGTGTGACAAAAAAAATTGGTCGCGGCCCTAGTCCGCGACCCATTACCGTGACAAAAAATAAAAAAAAAATGGTCGCGGACTTTGGCCGCGACAATTTTTAAGCGCGAAAAAAAAATAAAAATGGTCATGGACATATTTATCTGTAATTTAAAAAAAATGTATTTTTTTTGTCCAATCCTAAAATTGGGGTTCCTGTGAGTGCATCATCGGTTGCTACGAGGTGTTACAAATATTTATTATAGGCAAAACAATAAAAAAAATTCACAAATTGCGAATTGAGAATGTTGTTAATAAACAAATATATATACAAACTTAAAAATATTACACGTCTTAAAAATTCACAGACCAAAAAAAAATTGGGCAGAGTTTCCTCTATTTTCTTGACATTCCAAAACCTGTAAATGAAAAACCTGCATATTATAAAGCCCGCACGGCTATAAAATTCAACAATCAAATTATAAAAGCCCGCACGGCCATAAAACTAAACAATAAAAGCCTGCACGTCTATAACACATAAAAAACATTATCCTGAATGTCCACAACATATAAATAATCATCATGTTGTAAACCATTGCCTCCTTCATTTGATCCACGTGCAAAAATCCTACAAATGATAGGATACAAAAAAAAAAAGTATCAGTAACCAAGTAGTTTTACAAAAAAATTAATCAAGCTGAAAAATTGCATATATGAGTTAAAATTACCAGTAAGCAAGTAGAAATATAAAAATTAAGTGTGGAAATAAGCAAATTACCGTCGTACTCTCAAACCGGGACACCCGCGGCTGCGGGGTCAGTTCCTACGAGTTACGTTGGTCCCGTGGGAGGTGTTGGTGCCACCCACGGGGCCGTTCGGGGATTGTTTCGAGTTCTCACCCTCTAACGCCATGTTTTCAAGCCTAAGTGTGGAAATACGCAAAATACTGTCGTACACTCAAACCAGGACACCCGCGGCTGCGGGGTCAGTTCCTACGAGTTACGTTGGTCCCGTAGGAGGTGTTGGTGCCACCCACGGGGCCGTTCGGGGGCTGTTTCGAGTTCTCACCCTCTAACGCCATGTTTTCAAGCCTAAGTGAGGAAATAAGCAAATTACCGTCGTACTCTCAAACCGGGACACCCGCGGCTGCGGGGTCAGTTCCTACGAGTCACGTTGGTCCCGTGGGAGGTGTTGGTGCCACCCACGGGGCCGTTCGGGGGCTGTTTCGATTTCTCACCCTCTAACGCCATGTTTTCAAGCCTAAGTGTGGAAATAAGCAAATTACCGTCGTACTCTCAAAACGGGACACCCGCGGCTGCGGGGTCAGTTTCTACGAGTTACGTTGGTCCCGTGGGAGGTGTTAGTGCCACCCACGGGGCCGTTCGGGGGCTGTTTCGAGTTCTCACCCTCTAACGCCATGTTTTCAAGCCTAAGTGTGGAAATAAGCAAATTGCTGTCGTACTCTCAAACCGGGACACCCGAGGCTGCGGGGTCAGTTCCTACGAGTTACGTTGGTCCCGTGGGAGGTGTTGGTGCCACCCACGGGGCCGTTCGGGGGCTGTTTCGAGTTCTCACCCTCTAACGCCATGTTTTCAAGCCTAAGTGTGGAAATAAGCAAATTACTGCCGTACTCTCAAACCGGGACACCCGCGGCTGCGGGGTCAGTTCCTACGAGTTACGTTGGTCCCGTGGGAGGTGTTGGTGCCACCCACGGGGCCGTTCGGGGGCTGTTTCGAGTTCTCACCCTCTAACGCCATGTTTTCAAGCCTAGGTGTGGAAATAAGCAAATTACCGTCGTACTCTCAAAACGGGACACCCGCGGCTGCGGGGTCAGTTTCTACGAGTTACGTTGGTCCCGTGGGAGGTGTTAGTGCCACCCACGGGGCCGTTCGGGGGCTGTTTCGAGTTCTCACCCTCTAACGCCATGTTTTCAAGCCTAAGTGTAGAAATAAGCAAATTACTGCCGTACTCTCAAACCGGGACACCCGAGGCTGCGGGGTCAGTTCCTACGAGTTACGTTGGTCCCGTGGGAGGTGTTGGTGCCACCCACGGGGCCGTTCGGGGGCTGTTTCGAGTTCTCACCCTCTAACGCCATGTTTTCAAGCCTAAGTGTGGAAATAAGCAAATTACTGCCGTACTCTCAAACCGGGACACCCGAGGCTGTGGGGTCAGTTCCTACGAGTTACGTTGGTCCCGTGGGAGGTGTTGGTGCCACCCACGGGGCCGTTCGGGGGCTGTTTTGAGTTCTCACCCTCTAACGCCATGTTTTCAAGCCTAAGTGTGGAAATAAGCAAATTACCGTCGTACTCTCAAAACGGGACACCCAAGGCTGCGGGGTCAGTTTCTATGAGTTACGTTGGTCCCGTGGGAGGCGTTGGTGCCACCCACGGGGCCGTTCGGGGGCTGTTTCGAGTTCTCACCCTCTAACGCCATGTTTTCAAGCCTAAGTGTGGAAATAAGCAAATTACTGCCGTACTCTCAAACCGGGACACCCGAGGCTGCGGGGTCAGTTCCTACGAGTTACGTTGGTCCCATGGGAGGTGTTGGTGCCACCCACGGGGCCGTTCGGGGGCTGTTACGAGTTCTCACCCTCTAACGCCATGTTTTCAAGCCTAAGTGTGGAAATAAGCAAATTACTGCCGTACTCTCAAACCGGGACACCCGAGGCTGCGGGGTCAGTTCCTACAAGTTATGTTGGTCCCGTGGGAGGTGTTGGTGCCACCCACGGGGCCGTTCGGGGGCTGTTTCGAGTTCTCACCCTCTAACGCCATGTTTTCAAGCCTAAGTGTGGAAATAAGCAAATTACTGCCGTACTCTCAAACCGGGACACCCGAGGCTGCGGGGTCAGTTTCTACGAGTTACGTTGGTCCCGTGGGAGGCGTTGGTGCCACCCACGGGGCCGTTCGGGGGCTATTTCGAGTTCTCACCCTCTAACGCCATGTTTTCAAGCCTAAGTGTGGAAATAACCAAATTACTGCCGTACTCTCAAACAGGGACACCCAAGGCTGCGGGGTCAGTTCCTACGAGTTACGTTGGTCCCGTGGGAGGTGTTGGTGCCACCCACGGGGCCGTTCGGGGGCTGTTACGAGTTCTCACCCTCTAATGCCATGTTTTCAAGCCTAAGTGTGGAAATAAGCAAATTACTGCCGTACTCTCAAATCGGGACACCCGAGGCTGCGGGGTCAGTTCCTACGAGTTATGTTGGTCCCGTGGGAGGTGTTGGTGCCACCCACGGGGCCGTTCGGGGGCTGTTTCGAGTTCTCACCCTCTAACGCCATGTTTTCAAGCCTAAGTGTGGAAATAAGAAAATTACTGCCGTACTCTCAAACCGGGACACCCGCGGCTGCGGGGTCAGTTCCTACGAGTTACGTTGGTCCTGTGGGAGGTGTTGGTGCCACCCACGGGGCCGTTCGGGGGCTGTTTCGAGTTCTCACCCTCTAACGCCATGTTTTGATTAAGTCTAGAAATATGCAAATTAACGTCGTACTCTCAAACCGGGAGACCCGCGGCTGTGGGGTCAGTTCCTACGAGTTACATTGGTCCCGTGGGAGGTGTTGGTGCCACCCACGGGGCCGTTCGGGGGCTGTTTCGAGTTCCCACCCTCTAACGCCTTGTTTTTAAGCTTAAGGTCTCATATTTTAAAATTATAATCGTATTCTCAAATCGAGAGTCTCGTGATCACGCAGTCTATTCCTATATGTTACATTGGTCCCGTGAGAGGTGTTGGTGCCTCTCACGGGTCCGTACGAGGGTTGTTTCGTGTTTTTGCTATCTAACGCCTTGTTTTTAAGCTTAAGTCCTTATATTTTTTAATTATCGTCGTATTCTCAAACCGGGGGTCCCGTGATCTCGCGGTCAGTTCGTACGAGATTCATTGGTCCCGTGTGAGGTGTTGGTGCCATGTTTTTAAGTTTAAGTCTCGACATTTGCAAGTTATCCTATCATCGTATTCTGAAACCGGGAGTTTAAAATATTTTTAACATATTATCCAACAGTGAAACCAATCATTATCCCGTACTCCTTCTAATTATCCCATACTCCTTCTAAAATACTATCCAACAACATTCCAACAACCAATAATTATCCAACAGCCAAACCAAACAAAACCAATAACTATCCCATACTCCTTCTGTCATCTAAAAGATTTAATAGATAATGCATATCAATTATATAACTACTTTTGTTAATGTACAGAGTACCTGGTGTGTAATGAATAACTGGTATGTAATGAAGAACTGGTATCCAATTGGTTAGATCTGCAATACGTAAACAATGTGTTATGAAACTATAACTTGAAACAGCCCCCGAACGGCCAATATAACTCGTATGCACTTGAATCATTGAGCCAATATAACTCTTATAAACTTGAATCATTTCTAGGGTAATGAGCCATTGAAACTAAATGAACAAAAACAACATAAATTGTTTGAGCTGAAAAATAGTGAATGAATTGAATAAATTATATTCTTTTTGCCAAAAAGCAAACCATGAACCGAAAAATAGTGAATGAACTGAATAAAGTTAGCAAGACTAAAAGATCAAACCATTTTTTACACCAAATGTAAAATTCATACATTCTGAATAAATAATAAATGAAATATCAATGTTGACAGTGATGCCAGCGAGAAACAAATGATTGTAGATTAGAAACCAAACTCGGATACAAAAAAATAAAAAATTCGATACCTCTCAAATACGGAGAAAGCCAAATCAAACTGTTTGAGCGAGAGGACACCAAGGGTGTACACCTACAAAATAGAACTAATTAGAAGAAAAATACACATTCCAAAACCCAAAAAAAATACTCCAATAATCTAGATACAAAAAATACTCCAAAATAGAACTAATCCGATGACGCGGGTGGAGTCCATCCGATGAGAAAAGGGGGTGATAATCTCCTTTGGGGAAGAAACCCACCGCACCTGCTACCCACCGCACCTGCTACCCACACCTGCTACCCACCGCACCTGCTACCCACTGTTTCTTACTCCATACGCAACTTCTCCATAACTAATCGCCGGATCTGCCCAGACTCTGGCCGGCGCACCTATAACCCGAGCTCGCCGGTGCGTCACCTACCCGCGGCCGTACCCTCCAACTCGTGAAGTCCCATATTGAACCCAATACCCGAAATCGGGTATACCCGCCAGCCTTAAACCGAACCACACCTCAAGCCCTGACCTGCCACCACAACCCGATCACCATCTCGATCCAACCTTTTCACATCCAAACCCAAATCCCATAAAAATCGGGACCAACAATTATCTCCAACGTTTTGGGGAAGAAAAAAAAAGAAATGAGCGGGGAAATGAAAAAGATGAGGCGCTTGAAGTAGTTTTAGGATTCACACTGGTCACGGCCTAGAGCCGTGACCCACCCACCGCGACCCATTAATGAAGCTAAGTGGGATGTAACCTGCCTATTGGTCACGGCCCATAGCCGTGACCCATACCAAGAAATGGTCACGGCCCATAGCCGTGACCCTCAATCTGTGATGCGCGACCCTTTTTATCAACACTAGTGCTTGAATGAGGGATGGTCACGGCCCATAGCCGTGACCCACACCCAGAAATGGTCACGGCCCTAAGCCGTGACCCTCAATGTGTGTACTCTCTTCTTCATCATGCCATGGGTCACGGACTTGGGCTGTGACCCATCCGCGACCAAGCTTGGAGGGAATTTTGGCGCGAGTTTGGCGTCAAGATGGTCACGACCTGGTCACGGCCCAAGTCCGCGACCACAGTGGTCGCGGACTTGGGCCGTGACCACTTCCAGAACATAGATAATTTAGTGTGATAATAAATTTTGTCACGCCAAATATTGAGTGGGTCACGGCCCAAGTCCGCGACCAGCTGGTCGCGGACTTGGGCCGTGACCCACTGGGCGTGACCATTCGCAGAATTTGGTGTAGTGTTTCATTGATAATGAGCGAGGTTACATCAGATCAAAAAAAATTTTACAAAGAAGCCCTATAAATTAGCAACCTCGGATGGTCCCTTGTCCTTGTCAGCATCAGCAGGGGCATTACCCTCTGCAGGGACATCCTCTGTCCTCTCAACCAACAGAGCGTCAGTAGAGGTCACCTGAGAGACAGGGTTGGTGCCTTCAACAGTTGGGGCTGGGTCCGCATCTACGACTGGCTTTGGCCCTGGGTCGTGCTCATCAAAGAGGGGGGATGCAACATCCACCCCAGCAGCCACGAGAGCCTTATTCCACCCTTTCTTGAAGTTCAAACGACTGATATAGCCTATCTGAACCTCAGCGCCCTCATACGCAGCAGCCCAGCCAGAGTTGTATTAATCTTCCTTAAGAGTGGCCGCCTGGGCTTTCTCCGCCTCCAGCTGCTCGACCAGAACCCTGTTCTTCTCTGAAAGGTCTAGCTTGCTCGATCACACCAGGTCGTACGCCTTCCTCAGCTCGCCAAGCTCCCTGACAGCGTCATCTCTCTCGCGAGCAGAATTAGCAAGGGCCGAGGCAGATGAAGCTCGAGCTGCATCAGCAGCCTTCAGATTGGCCTCCAGCTGAGAACCCATGGCTACCAGAGTAGACTTCTGCTGCTCCATCTCACCGTTCCTTCTCACCAGCTCGTCGCGAGAGTGATAGAGCACAGCGAAGTCGGTCACAAACTGCAAAAAATAAGGAAATGATCAGAAAGAAGAGACCATCAAAACTGGTTAAAATAAATGGAGGATTAGAAGAGAACTTTACCAAGGCGAGCCTCTGGCTAGCCTGCAGAGACAACTGATCGGACCCCAACGCCCTCTCGCGATCTGCAGGGAGAACTGCTCTCTCGAGCAGCGCAGGGGCAAGCTGAGGAGAGGCGGCCACCGAAGCCCCCTCGGGCAAAGCAGACACTGGGACCAGGGCTTGACCTGTCTTGGTCCTTGATTCCACGCTCCTCCTCTCCTCCTCTTTTTCTCTCTCTCTTCTCTTTCTCTCCTCTACTTTCTTTTTCTCCTCCACTTTCTTCCTCTCCTCCTCCTTTTTCCTCTCTCTCTCCCTCACCTGCTCCTCCTCTCTCCTCTTCTTCTCTTGCTCCTGAGAAGAAGGCCGGGAACCAATAGCTATGGCCCAGAGGCAGTCTTCATTTTCTTGGACCTCTGTTCGAGGAGCACATCATCATCATCGTCATCTCTGATCAAATTCTTCCTGGGAGGCATCTCTTCAGAAGAACTGCTGGTAGTGCTCGACGAGTTTTGAGCCTCAGAATCTCCTTCAGAAGAACTGCTACTGCCAGCACTTCCTGCACCCAAATTACTCACAACGCCTGCAGGTTCACTCTCTGAGCTGCTCTCTTCTTCGTCTAACTGGATGGGATCAGCCGAAGTCTCTACAGAAGAATCAAAGTCAGGAACACTATCCACAGGTCGAGCTATGAAGCTGGAGCCTGTGTTCTTGTATTCAAGAAAAAATCAGCAGCCCTAGGATGCTCGTCGTCAACCAAAGGCTCCCTAATATTCCAAGCTTTCACCAGCTCTGAGATACGGACCTCGCTGAGAGCAGGCTCCAAATTCTTTGTCCTCGCTGTGAAAGAAAAAGCAAAGAGAGGTTAGAAAAATCACAAGTCAGCAAAGATTGAAGCAATAATATAACATCTACATATATATTTTTCCCATAAAAGGGAACAGTGAACCTCTCAGACCTCGACCCTTCAGAATGGGGGGAGAATTGCCAATCCTAACAAGAAAACCTTATTGCCAGTAGTCCTTATGGGAATCAGGTAAATTTACTACCAATACCCTATCAGGATTCCTAGCCTTAAGGTACAAAACACCCGAACTCGTACGAGAAAAGGAGTAACAAAAGCAGACCTCGACAAGCCCTAACCTTGTGCCGTATAATTAATTTATCCTATGCACTCCGTTCACTATTTTCCATACGTTGGGCGAACATTGTGCAGGCACAATACTAAAATAGCTAAAGAAATGAAGAAACAGATCGTTAGGGGGAAAGGTAAGTCCCCCCTGGGAGAGCAACAAAACGTGAATCCAATGCGCATCCTCTATATCCCTAACGTCTATAGGAGGCGAGGCGCAACACTCAATCTCTACCCACTCAGGAACGTTGTAGAATTTTCTAAACTCAATGACTGACCTATTCCCAATCTTCGCCGTTGGAAAAACACAAGAAAAACTATAAACTCAAGAGAAAATGAAAAGGGCACAAGAGACTTACAAGACAGAAGATCAGGTCAAATGGCGAAGAAGCAACGAGAGTAGAGATCGAAAATAAGGTACGAAGCTTAAGAGTTCTCAGAAGATAGAAGATTGCTGGAAATGCTGAAGTGACGAAGAGAAAATGTGTCTTATTCCAACGAGCCTTCAAGTCTAATCATAACGCACGGATAGCGAAGCGGGTGCCGCCAAAGCAACTTCACAGTTTTCAAAGAAATCAACCATAATAGCTGATTATTTAAATTCATTGGACCTATAAAAATGGCCCAACAAATTTAGGGGCAATTGTGGGTACCCTGAATTTAGAATCATATGCCTGGACGAGTAGCCTCTCCTTAGCGACCCAAAGCCCAGGCCCATCACCTTTTGTATTGATCCGATCACCCCACGATCCCATGAAGAGAAGTTGTGGGAGAACGCGATCCCATGTAGGGGAAATGGCTAATAAGGAGGAACCCATCACCCCCACTACTCCAACATATACATGTATAAATTAAACCCTAAGTCCGGGGCAGAGGACAAGCTGTATTCTCTGTACTTATTCTTCATAATATAGAGAAATAACACTGACTGCACCATCGTGGACGTAGGCACATCTTTGCTGAACCACGTACACCTGTTGTTGTGTGATTGCCATTTTATTTATCTTTTCTTGGTTGTTACCTCTTTAATATTTATTTGTGTTGCATAATAATTGTCACCACACCAATATAATGTCAGGTTTTCAAATATATTTTTACCCATATTATAGTTTTATTTCTATGGATGTGGTGTGATATATATATTTCAGTTAGAAAATAATATGGATGATGAAACATTTTGTCGCATGGGATTTATGAGTTTGTATTCTCCCTAGGCCACTGAACCATAGAGATAAATTCTTTATCCTAAACACCGAGATCTCTTTGTTTGGCAATGTGTCAATTTGAATTCAATACAAATAAAGGTTTGCTAGTTACCTGATCTCATATGTTCAGTCTTGTGTTTTTTTCTTTGTTGTTTACAATATCTGATCTCATATTTTTATGTCTTATTATTTTCGATTGTTAGTGATCATTATACTTACCACTAATAATCTTTTTGATTGTTAGTGATCATTAGTTGCTAATTTATGGGACAATTGTTTTAACTCATTATGTTACTACCTGTACAAACTAATTTGTAAGACACATTATTATAGATACTAGATAATATAGATTATACGTTTAAAAACATCCCATATAGTTATTACATATTCGTTGTTTCTAGTGACTCCATTTTCCTCTATATTGGATAGTATTGGGAAATTGGTTTCCTTCTTGTTTGTTTTCTATGTTCTGCACTTTCTTTAGAAACTAGGATCCTGGTCATCAGTTTCCAAAAGGCTCAACTAGTGATGGTCTAATAATCAAGACGAGTCGTTGTTTGTCAGGAAATAATCATTCTTTGTCATTGTCATGTCCCATCTGTTTTGGTTGTAGGGGAAAGTAAGTTACAAATAGACCATTTGTTATGTTCCTTTTAATATAGTTTCTTGCACTAAAACGTTTGGAGACCATAGACAAAGAAAGACATTTGGAACCTTTTTAGGTGAAGCTGATGGATTAATTGTAGCAAAACTGGGGATTGAGTACTCTAGCAGTCGTAGCTCACTTGAGTTTCATTTTTTTGAGTATCCTTTCAGTGAGTATCAATTCTTTGTAACTTTAGTTGGGCTTTGAAACATAAACATTGCAATTATTAATACCGAGTTTGAACTCAATAGATGTTAAACTATGCATCCGAGATCGAATTTGATTGTAAATTTGAATTTTAAAATTAGAACCGTGCCAGATTATTGATGTACTCATTAGTCATTACCTCTCTCATCCAAATTATATAAGTTTCAGGGACCTATCGTTCAATAGAGACCTCACAGATTGCCTCTCTCCGCGATTAGGAAATCTGCAAAAGTTGAACATATTGTAAGATTTAATGAACTCGTATTTTTATTGCATCATGATTTAAGAAAAAATGTGTTCTAATTGATTACAAAGAAAATTTTGAAACTAGTTCTAATTTATTATTTCTAATAAAACGTGTGTGCCAAAGTATGAGTTTTATACATTAATTTTTCGCTCTTACTTTTACATGTGAATTTACCAATTTAGATTTTGGGAAACCATAAAAATTCAAACCAAATAAGCGTCGTTGATTTAGTCATCTGTAGGTTCTGTAAGTAGCTTCTACAATTAACTTTATGATGTTCTTATCCTGTATACATGCCAATGAGAATCCATTTTTAATTTGCATATTGTCATTGGGACCCTCAAATTTGGGATGATATCACATGTTTCCCGTCATAATCGGCATGAACGTAAAATGAAGTTGAAGTGAATTCAAATTTATTTATAATGCATAAAATAATCAATATTATATACTGAAGATATTAATGGAATCATTTTTAATGACCTAATCCATTAAACTCGAACCAAACGAGCGTCACTGATTTTTTTAGTTATCTATAGGGTCAAGTAGCTGCTACATTTTTTAAAACTTCGAAGTGGCAATCCTCCATTTTTATTTTAACTAATTACATGTGTTGCTGGTGGATTTTCATGGTCTTTATTTCCTCAAAAGGTGATTTTTACTTTTTTTTGTGTGTGTTTGCGCTCGCCTGCTCTTTTGCTTTTAAAATTGAGAACTTTGGTTAAAGGTGTCAACTGACCTATTTTAGTTGCAAGAGCAAGGATTGGTTTTGAAAGGACGGGTTGAGTGGTCTTTTTCGAAAATCGAATACTTGAATTAAAAAAGTTAACCTCCCACATGAATATTCTTTACCGTTTAGCTTTATATTTAGTAAAATTTCCCATTTATTTAATTTATATGGCAAGGCTTATCACCTTGACGCTCTGTTCTTGTACTTACCTATCTTTGTATTTTTTGCTCCCCTAATTGCTGCCATTTTTATACCTTAACTTTCCAAAAATCAATGTATTGTACACATAACAATTACATAGATGGATATAATAGCCACATTCTTTCAAACTCATTTGAAGCATATCAATTTTTTGAGCATTACAAGAAAAGTTTTCTACATATGTTCCTATGCGTTATGTACGTGAGCATATATTACCATTTTTTTAGCCATTGGATCAATGCCTAGGGTATTTCAGATTCGACCCATGTTCGGAGTCATACTTTTCGTTGTTACATCGCTTAACAAAGGAGTCTAGTGTCCTCTGTTTTATAGGGCTATTTATCGGCTCCTTAGAGCTAGCTGGAGCTTTCAATGAATTATCATGTCCATAAAGCACCTATCCAAGATTTTCCTACTTACTTTGAACAACATCTGATATTATGTCATCAACGGTGTAGTTTTCTAGAAGATAGTATATGTTGTTCGATGACACTTGGCCAATTCTATGAGCAAAATCTTCTTCTTGAATAATGTCTCTTGGAGTCTAAGATAGCTCTATAAAAATGCTACAAAATGAACACCCCCTCGATGCTGGAAAATGAACCTCACACCATTGCAATTAAATGGCAAAAGATTTGATTCAACATCACTGGGGATTGAGTCATACTGATCTCGAAGATCTGGGATGACAGAGGCAACAACAATAGCACCCCGCATGCCTAATTAAAGACCATTTAATTTATGTATTTGAACATGCTTCTTATTTTTTATATATATATTTGATATAGATTTCCCAAATTGAATCTTGTATTGAGATGAATTTTTTATTAATGGAATTTGAGCCATTAATTTTTATTGGGCTTATTGTATGGATGTTGTAGGTACCCATTGTTGACTAAGCCCATAAGAGTATCCGAACAAGACCAAATAGATGAATCAGGCGTCCAACCCAAATTATGAGTTCTGAATAACAGTTAGAATAAAAGATGTGACCGAGTCTATCCCCAAAAATCTCGGAGAGATATTCAAGGGATACAGAGCCAATGTGTTAGTTATCAACACTTTTTGTTAATTGAATATATATTGTACCCTTGGCTCGGGGCATAGAGTCATGTAGAAAAAACTATCTCGAGATTTACTTAATAATAAAAACAGTAGACCTCTCCGTGCACATAGGCAAGTTGCTGAACCACGTAAATTCTTGTGTTCTGATTGTGATTGTTTGTTATTTTTATTTTCTTAGTTACTGTTTTCTTTCATTATTATTTCTGTTGTGATTTGTTTCACCACATATGTGTATTTGTGTTATTGTGCACTATTTATATTGTTACTGTACTATTTTTTCCATCTGGGATTTCTACTATTATTGAATTTTTGTTATGGTAAAACATGTACGAAAAATAGTGGAAATGTTGCTGATTTGTTTTGGGTAATATTATTTGTAATTATTTTTTTTGTTGATCCAAAAAATTTGGCAATGTTCATATCTGTGCCAAAAGTGTGTAAGAAATATCAAATTCTGGCATGGTTTCCAAGTGTTCCAAAAGTGATCCTGTTTGGCCAAATTTGGTACACTTTTAAACTGTGCGAGAAAAAATATCCATTTTGGAACACCTAATTCTGGCACAATTCAAAACTATGCCCCCTGATTTTATCTAACACAGTTTTAAACCATGATAGATTGTTCTTTTTGGTGTAGTGTCATTCCCCTCGCCATAGCCATCTGATCCTATGTACGAGGTTCCACGCATGACACATCTTCATATCCAGCCAGCCCGTTTAAACTGTTAGCCCTACAATTATTCAGACGCGATACACCCACACATCGTAATAGCCTACTAACCTATTTAAATTGTTGGTCCTATAATTATTAACGACGCCAATATATTTTTAATACTCATTTTATTATCTGGTATTAGTTCTCACTTTATCATACGAAGTTTGGTCCGAATGACTACAACCAGCTCGCCATTACATGAGTCCTGGTCGGCTGAACGATGACATACGAAGTTTGATCCAGAGGGAGATAGACCATCACCCATCTCATCGTCGTTCCACATCTATGAGAGAGCTATCCAGGTGAGCTCTCAAAATCCAGATGAAGTCTCATTTTTCAAGGGCAATAGAAGAAGAGGCCCGAAAGAAGTTTGCGATTCCCAAGTTTAAGATTTATGATGGGAAAAATGATCCCATTGACCACGTCAGGCAATACTGGCAAGCTATGACTCTATGGAGTCACAATGATGTGCTCATGTGTCGAATCTTCCCTTTGAGCTTGCACGATATGACCCATAAGTGGTTTGAGAAGCTACCTCATAGGTCCATCCAAAATTTCAAATCCTTGGCTAAGCAATTTATAGCTCACTTCATAACAAGAAGCTCCCACTCGAAGAGGGTGGATGCACTACTTACTGTGAAGAAGAAGTCACATGAGAACCTCAAAGAGTACGCGAAGAGGTATTGGGAATTATTTAATGAAATTGAGGATTGCTCGGAGCAGGTAGCTGTAGCTTCCTTCAAAATCGATTTGTCGAGCTCTTGCCTCCTGCACTAGTCCCTAACTAAGAAGGAGGTTGCATCCATTGATAACTTGATGGATCGTATTAAGAATTAAGCCAAAGTCGAGGATGTTACCCATCTTAATGTATGGGAAAATGGTCATGCGAATGCTAGTATAGGAGTGGAGAAGAACGAACCTCAGAAGAAAGGGATCAAGAATGGGGGAAAAATGGCTCCAAGAACAGAAGAAAAAATGATGCCTCGAAGGCATTTCAGGCTGTGAATACAGTCTTCACAAAGCCAATATACAAGATTATTTCTAAGATCAAAGATGACTCATTTATTAAGTGGCCGAGGAAGATGGGAGGAGACCCCTCCAAGAGAAATAACGCACTAAGGTGCGCCTTTCACAAGGAGGGCGTTCATAAAACTGAGAATTGTAATGCCCTTAAATCTCATCTCGAGTAATTATCCCAAGTTGATCATCTTAATGAGTTCATGGTAAAGAAAGAAGAGAAGGTAGCAGCGAATGGTGAGTAAAGTCCCGATAACGTCCTCGAGGAGGATATCGGCCACGAGTTCGCGATAATACATGGGGCATCAGACCTCAAGAAAATTCAAGGAATTACAGCTCAGATGGAAGTGAAGAAACTTACTATAGTCATGCAGGCCTTTCAAATCGACCCAACCAAAACTTTGGCCGGGAAGCGTCGACAATCGGAGGATATCGATTGCAATAAACACATTGTGTTCACTGATGAACACTTGATTGGGGTGAGAACCCCTCATCATGATGCACCGGTCATCACATTTCGGATAGCCAACTGGGGCATCGATAGGTTGCTCCTCGACAAAGGTATCATGTCCGAAGTTATGTACCTAGAGTTGTTTAGAAAGATGAAACTAAGCATAGATGACCTCAAGGAAGCCACAGTTCTGTTGGTTGGCTTCGCTGGAAAGATTACAGTTCCTTTGGGAAGGATTGTCCAGCCAGTCAGGGCAAGAAGAATTTCAAAAATGATCGAGTTTCTAGAAGTTGACATTTAATCTACATACCACGCCATCCTCGACAGGGGGTGGCTCTATACAATGAAGTCCGTACCCTCAACGTATTATCAAAAACTAAAATGCATAACAGGTCGGGTAATGGTTGAGATACATGGTGACAAAGCTATGGCCATGAAATGTTTATCATGACCATTCTCCCTAAGCAGGAAAGGAAAAATGATTAATCAAAAAGTAAGAAAGAAGTTGTAAGGACATTTGTGTCCGTTATCAATTTGTATGCCGTATACTGCTACACTGTTGAAAAAGTTCAAGATCATTTTCTCATCAAGAAGGATCCGAATAATCAAGGTTCTTCAACAAATTTCCTCCACGAGATTAACTTTGGTAAGGTTCTATTTTAGAGTACCTTAATAATACACTTAGAGTATTGGGATATTTTCCATAAAATATTTTCTAAGTGTTGGAGCAGAGCTTCAAATGTTTTTTCAAAAAATTAATTTTTGGACTTTTTTAGGCAGTGCATTGATCGAGAAAAAGAAAATCATTGAGGGGCTGATGTCGTTCGCTTAAACAAGACCTGATGTCACGCGATACTTCAAACGGCATTGTCTCTTATTCAAATGACACCACCGCCTTAAGTCTTCTATAAATGGGACTTTTTAACTCCTTTTTTCTCAAGGAGTCTTTCACGTTTGTCATTCTGAAAACACTGCATATCGGGAGAATACTTTGTCTTCTTCATTTAAGACTGAAAACTCTTTTTGTTTTTAAATTCACAAAATCCCGATATCTTTATGTTAAATGTTTTGGAACCTTAAGAACAACCGTGATATTGTTCAACCTTTGTGGAGAAGGCATCTCCATACCTTGTGATTTTTGGAGGGAAGTCACTATTAATCGACGGATACCGAGAGTAGATCTATGCGTGTGGACGACTTGGACTGCAGGCTGAGGCATAGCATTGAAGGTTTGACGAAGACACCATGTGTTACACTTGTGGGAGATTATCAGGTTGTATGTAAGTCAATGGTCTTGTAAACTTTTCAAAGTGTTAAAAGGTTTTTAATCGAAAGGTTTTTTTTCCTGAATCTGTCGTCTTTATTTTACATGCATGATTTGATTGAACACTTAGATGCATGCATAGGGATTGAATAAAATTCAATTTGGTTTGTTCAAATTATGACACCTAATTAAATATCTTAGTGATTAGAATTTTTGAATTTATTTAAATCAGTACCGCACACGACTTTAGGGCATTTACAAATTGGTATTAGAGCAGGTTACGCTAATTTATTGCGTATTCCTATTTTCTGCATAAATTGTGTGATATTGATTTTTTTTGAAAAATCTGCTTTGACAAAAATCGCAATTTTCCAATGGAACACTTATGTAATTCGATGTCCCTTCCTATTGACACAAGTCAAAGTTTTAAGTATTTAAATAGTTTGAATTTGACGTTTGCAAAAGTAATTAAAATTTTGGAACAAGAAAATTCTCGTTTTAAATCCGCGATGGATCTTCTGCAAATGGTTCAAAATTAAAGAGATTTTAATCGTGAAAATTTTATTTCTTTGGACCAGAACTTTAATGCTTTAAAGTTGTTAAAAAAGGAGAGTGATATAGAGTCCTTATTTTAGAAAAGGAATTGGAGGGCTTTAAAATTCTAGTGTTCCTATTTGTGCTATTGAGGATAATAGTTTAATTAATGTTTTTACGGCACGTAAAAAAGAGTTTTAGGGATAAATTTGTTTTAATTGAGAGTGAGAGAGATAACTTTTGAAGTTTGATTGATGATTTGAAAAAGGATTCCCTAAAATTGAAAGAGTCTAATTCTTTGCTTGATACTAAAATTTTGAATTTGAAAAATGATTTGAAAGACTCAAGTAGTTTGTGTAGTGATGGTAATGGCTCATATTGTTCTAATGCTTCGAGTGTTAAATCCCAAACCATAGTTTATTTTATAGGGTCAACCATTTCCATGGACGTTAGAAAAGGTCAACCCATAGGTGTTGTTCCTCCCGTTTACACATGATCATATTCTGGTAGGAAGGGTCACCTTAGGCATTTTTGTTTCGATCTTTGAAGAGGTCCTAGGAAGTTTATGACTAGTTTTCCATTGGTTCCCAATGCCCCCACATGACGTTTCAGATTTGTTTGGGTTAGGAAATCCCTTTTAGAGGCACTAGATAGTAGACTATTTGATTCTCGATTGTTAGCACATGATTCTTATCATGTCATATGATATAGATGATTATGTTTGCTTGTTTGTCATACGCTAGTTGTGCTCATTGACATATTCTTGTTAGTGTTATGACATGTATATTTTTCGTATTAGATTTTTGGTTTAAATTTTTTTGAAAAATACAAAAAGATTTTTTGCTTTTAGGAAATATTTTGAAAATTCCAAAAAGAGTTTTGTATTTTGTTTGCACCGTTTATGGATACACATTTAGGATGAGCAAGTCACAACATCATGCCATATCAATGTGACTATTTGATAGTGTTTTGAGACAATATTTTATGTCGTTCATGTGCTTTACAAACTTTGGAGTCTTTGAGATGATATAGTGTTGCTATCTACAAGTTTGACTCATTTCCTTTATTGCCCATATGCACGGATTTGTTTAACTTTTGCGCTTGTCTATCACATATTGGTTGAGTGTTTCCATCTCAATTATGTCTATACAATGAACCAAATACGTCAAAACTTGACAAAAAGTAGTGCATGTTATATACCGTTTGTGAATTTGTGTGATTTATTTTGAAAAACGGAAAAGGGATGCAAAAGGTATTTAATTTTTTCCTTTTCGATAAAGCCACCATTTAAATGGACCTAAAAATTGAGGAATTGAAAATTATTCGGGGTCCAATGAGGTTTAAAAGAGCCCAAAAAAAATTGTATGGCAATAAAAAGAAAATTATGCCAAAAATGGGCCAATAGGTTTTTTAGTTTCAGCACCACATAAGAAAAATAAAAAACGTTATCTTTTAATGAGGGAGTTTAGATGGAATTTAATATGGTTTGCACATCCCAAAAGTCATGAAAAAGCATTACATAGTTTTGGATGCTATTGGTGTGGAAATCATTTATACTTTAATTTGTTGATATGATTAAGACGATGTCATCTAAATTCAACAATTTTTACACCTAAGGACTATTTTTTTATGTTCATTCGTTAGGAGTAAACTTATGCATCTTGCATACATGTCATGACTGAGTCAATATTCCTATCAAATTTTTTCATACCCATTCATTCCGTTTCCATGATTTGGTTATAGTGTAAATTCACGGTGTGTGACTTTGTAGCATCATTTTTGCATTTTTTGTATGAAAAAATTGAAATATTCATAAATAGTTTGTTTGCCTGGTTTATCGTGACACCCTAATTTGTTTTATTTGATTTATTCGTTTCCTTGTCAATTTCGAATAAATAAAAAGGGGGAGAATGATTTTTTATTTTATGGGGGAGTTTAAATGTAGGGGAGATTTGATTATGCTTACATGTTTTATTTCTATCATTTCAAACTCAATACGTCATGAGGTATTTGTTTTGTCTCATGTGTGTAGGTACATTTGAAGATCATTTTTGCACACCCTGATGATGACAAAGAATATTTGAAGTTTGTTAAAGATTGAACAAGTTTTAAGATTTTTCATGTACCTTTTCAGTTTTGGGTTCATGGGAGGGTATATTTGTATAGGTCATATTTTGATTTGATAATTTATATTTTTTATTTTGTACCGGCATAAACATTGGGGGAAATTTGTAAGGACATTTGTGTATGTTATCAATTTGTATGTCGTATACCGCTACACCATTGAAGAAGTTCAAGAACACATTCATATCAAGGCGAATCCGAAATAATCAAGGTTCTTCAACAAATAGCCTCCCCAGGATTAACTTTGGTAAGGTTTTGTTTTAGGTTACCCTAATAATACACTTAGAGTATTGGGATATTTTTCATAAAATATTTTCCAAGTGTTGGAGCAGAGCTTTAAATGTTTTTTTAAAAAAAATAATTTTCGGAGTTTTTGAGGCGGTGCATTTATCGAGAAAAAGAAAAATAAAATCATTGAGGAGCAGATGTCATTCGAACGACATCGTTTGTCTCTCAAACGAGACCTAATGTCGTGTGATACTTTAAACGACATCGTCTTTCGTTCGAACGACACCATCGCCTTAATTTTTTTTATAAATGGGACTTTCCAACTCCTTTTTTCTCAAGAAGTCTTTCACGTTTTTCATTTTGCAAACACTGCATATCGGTAGAATACTTTGGCTTCTTCATTTAAGGATTAAAACCCTTCTTTTTTTCAATTCACAAAATCCCGATATCTTTATGTGAACTGTTTTGGAACCGAAAGAACAACCGTTATATTGTTTAATCTCTGTAGAGAAGGCATCTCCATACCTTGTGATTTCTGGAGGGAAGTCACTACTGATCGGTAGATACCAAGCATATATCTCTGCGTGTGGACGAATTGGACTACAGGTTGAGACATAGCTCTGAAGGTTTGATGAAGACACCATGTGTTACATTTATTGGCGATTATCATGTTGTATGTAAGTCAACGGTCTTGTAAACTTTTCAAAGTGTTAAAAGTTTTTTTCCTGAATCTGCCGTCTTTATTTTACATCCATGATTTGATTGATTTGATTGAAAACTTAGATACATGTATATGGGCTGAATAAAATTGAATATGGTTTGTTCAAATTTTGAAACCTAATTAAATATGTTAGTGATTGGACTTTACGTATTTATTTAAATCAGTATCGCACACGAATTTATGGCATTTATAGAAACCGAGGAGGGGTTGACACCCTCCAAATAGACCCTAAGGTACAGTCGACCAAGAGTGGAGGAGACCAGGATCCATCCCTCCGGAAGGGTTGTTGAAGACCTAGAAGAAGTCGCTGTCGAAAATAGCTCCACTGAGAATTTATTTTTTATTGGTACATCTTTGATCGATGGCGAGAAGAAAGAATTAGTTATCCTCCTCCGAAGAAATTTTGATTTTTTCGCATGGGAACTCTACGAGATACTTGGGATTGATCCAACCATTATTTTATTGTCGATTGCATGTTGAACCATCCTTCAAGCCAATCACACAGAATGACCGCCGAACAACCCCAGAGAAAGCTAAAAAAGGAGAGAAAGAGGTCGGAAAACTACTGGATACAGGTTCATTACGGGAAGTTATGTTCCCTAAATGGTTATCCAACCCGATAGTAGTTCTCAAGAGTAATGGAAAATGGAAAGTTTGTATTGACTTCACCGACCTCAATAGGGCATGTCCCAAAGACAACTTCCCTCTTTTGAAGATTGATCAACTGGTTGAGGCTACAGCAACTCGTGAGAGGATGAGGTTTTTAGATGCCTACTCTGGATACCATCAGATCCCCCTTCATGTGCCAGATCAAGATAGGACCTCCTTTATAACCAATGTTGGTTTGTATTGTTATAAAGTTATGCCCTTCGATCTTCAGAATACAGGAGAGACTTATCAGTGGCTAGGTACAAAGATGTTTAAAGAGAAAATAGGGGATACTATGGAAGTTTATATTGATGACATGCTCGTCAAGAGTAAGTTTAAGGATAATCACCTCTCTTCCTGGCGAGGACTTTTGATATCCTAAAGAAATATCAAAAGACACTTAACGCAAGTAAGTGCTATTTCAATGTCCAATCAAGAAAATTCCTCGGATACTTGGTCAATAAAAGAGGAATAGAGGCAAACCCTGATCAGATTGATGCAATCTACAGTGTTCAGCCCCCTCAAACAATAAGGGGTGTATAGAAGCTCATCGAAATGCTCGCTGCGCTCAATTGGTTCATTTCAAAATCCTCATAACGATGTCAACCCTTCTTTCAGTTATTGAAAAGAAACAAAGGCATAACATGGAACAAGGTCTGTTCTAGAGCTTTAGAGGAATTCAAAGCCTATCTTAACAGGCCCCCTTTTCTATTGATTCATAGGGAGGGTGATCCTTTATACCACTACCTCACTGTGTCAGACCATGCTATGAGCTCCGCCTTGGTATGTGAAAAAGAGGGAAGCCAGCATCCCGTCCACTACACAAGTAAGACTCTTATGGAAACCGAGCAGCGATTCCTGCCATTGAAGAATCTCATCCATGCATTTGTGATAGCCTAGAGGAAACTAAAGCATTATTTTGAGGCCCACTCCATCTTTGTGGTTACTTCACACCCTTTAAAGACTGCTCTAAGGAAACCAGACCTATCTGACCGACTTTAAAAGTGGTCAATCAAGGTCGAAAGGTTTGATATTCACTTTCAACCAAGAACAACCGTCAAGGGGAAGATCTTAGATGATTTTATCGCTGAGTTCATAGGATAACAACATGTCGATCAACCGAAAACCAGTCGACCAATTGAGAGCTTACGGGAACCAAAAATTTAAACATTATACGTTGATGGAGCCTTTAACACAAGAAGGGCGGGAGTATGTATCGTACTAGTAACTCTCTAAAATACAGTGCTCGAGCAAGGCATCAGATTAGGATTTGAAGCCTCCAACAACGAAGCAGAATATGAGGCACTGATCGATGGATTGTGAAAAACACAACTTCTAGGGGCAACTCACCTTCAAGTCTTCTGCGACTCTCAACTAGTATCCAACAAGATAAACTAGAGTTTTAATGCAAAGGATGTCATCTTATCTCACCATTGTGAAGGGACTAATAGCCAACTATGATCAAGTGGATGTTCAACAGTTCCTCGAAGGACATAATAGCCATGCAGATGCCCTAGCAGCTCTAAGTTTAGAAATAGACTCTGACTTGAGAAGAAAAATCCAAATAGATTTCCTCGTGTAACCCAAAATTGATCAAGCTACTGAGTTGATGAATCCAGAGTAGGTTCTCCACATCAAAAAGGCTCCGAGCTGGATCGACCCCATCACAGACTACTTACGAAGTGATATAATGCTAAGTGATAAGAGGTCGAAACATCATAAAAGAGTTAAAGCTTCTCTCTTTCACTTATTTTCCGATGGTAAGTTGTATAAAAGATCCTTCATCGGCCCCTACCTCCAGTTCGTTCATCCATAATATGTCGAGAAAGTTATGCACGAACTTCATAAGGGAATTTGTGTGAGTCCCGTTGGAGGAAGGTCGCTAGCCTTTCGATCAATGAATGAAGGGTATTGATGGCCATATATATAAAAGGACGCTGGAGTCTACGTTTGAAAGTGCAAAAAATTCCAAAACACTCACCCATGGTCCACCAGCTCGCCAACGACCTAAAGTCATTAACCATCTTATGGCCCTTCGCCCGGTGGGGTTTGAACCTCTTAGTTCCTCTGCCTACTACGATAGGTAATCAGAAGTATCTGTTGGTTGCCACAGACTACTTCACTGAGTGGATAGCATCAGAACCACTAGTGAACATCAAAGATGCAGACATGATGAGGTTTATATGAAGAAACATCATTACCCACTTCGGTAAACCCATAATGATCATTACTAACAACGGGACACAATTCGAGAGTGTCTTCTTCCAAAGTTTTTGTAACGATCATGGAATTAGGCATTACTTCAGCTTTGTATCATACCCCAGAAGTAATGGTCAAGTTGAGGCATAAAATAAGATAGTGATCGATGGACTAAAGAAACGACTAGAACTAGCCAAAGGAGCTTAGGCAAACGAAATGCCCCACATCCTCTGGGCCTATCGCACCACCCCAAGGTGAGGAACTGGGGAAACACCCTTTGAACTCAGATATGGGATAAAATAAGTTATTCCACTAGAAAATGGTTTTCCTATAATGAGGTCTATGTTGGTCGACTAAGGCTATAATGGTGAAGCATTACTCACTGAACTTGACTTATCCGATGAACAAAGAGAAATGTCACTAGTTAAACTAGCATCCTACCAGCAATAACTAGCTAAACACTACAACTAGAAAGTAAATCCAAGGAAATTTCAAGTTGGGGACTATGTCCAGAGGAGCGTCTTTAGCAGTGCTGTAAAACCATCAAATGGCAAATTGGGACTAAACTAAGGAGGACCTTTTAAGGTAGGGATTGATGACTTATAAGGATCTTATCACTTGGAAACACTGGAGGGCAGGGAGATACCAAGGGCTTGGAATGAAACTAACTTGAAGAAATTATACTTCTAGATTTCTTTATCTATGCACCATTAGTTTAGGCAAAATTTTATTTTACAAACTAATGTTGCTCTTTGTTTATAAGTTCAATTAATAAATCTCGATTGACGTTGAGATTCTACATGTATTAGTTGTCCCGAGTATGTTTTGATATATGCACCCTTCCCAAGTTACAAGCTCCACTATTTTTATGAGTATAATAAAATTCCTAGATTACAGTAAGGTTAACTTACTTCAGTAAAAGGATCTTTTGAACTAACCTCTCATCGTTGCAATACAGTGGTTAAGAATATCCTAGGTAAACTTGTTCAAAGCATAATTAGCAGGGTTGACAGGAAATAACCCACCTTAAGACTTTGTCCCAAAACATAATTGACCTCCCAGGTTGCTCCGGTAACAAATAAAGACCTACGGGGGGATCCTTAGGCAATAATACCAACTCTGATTGGTCGCCAAAATAGTTTGGGTCCAAAATCCTGCTCGGGTGGATCACCCATTAATAAAGTGTATTCTCTCTATTGACCTACTTAGGCCTAAGGTAGTGTGATGACTCGACCTAAAAGGTAAAGTGGGAGGAATGGTATGGCTAAGGCCTAATGGATTGGGGGAATGCTCAATTGAAATTAAACTCTAAATGATATTTAGTCGGTTGAAGTGCCTAAAATAACTAGAGTGTATTATCAAGACGAAAGTAAGCAACACATGTTTAGTTGGCCTATGCCAAAAACATAAATATTTTATTTCTTACTAAGAATTACATAGTTACATGTACAACAATAATGAAATAAATTAACCCTAAGAGGATCTAGGTCGCTGGGCAAGGTAGTCCGCTACCTGAGCTCTTCGACCATCATCAGGGTGAGGGGTAAACTCTCCGCAACCTTTTTTGCGCTCGACTCCAATAGCTGTGTTAGAATAACATCTATGGGGATCTTACGATCATCCCTTCGAAAGGGATTCGGCTCCAAGATTGGGGGAGTGATCTCATGCCTATACAATAAGGGAGATTTTTTAGGGACCATCAACTCCCTAAGGGAACTTAGCCGCCATTTAATAAAGGCCATCTCATCATTTTCTTTCAGCTTGATGGGCCATCTATCCAGCCTTGATCATAACCATAAGCCTAAACATTCTGAGGACCCTTTCGAAATAAATGTCGTTGATTTGTGACATCCCTTTGTAGTCCGATAGCGATTACCTATGCTTTCCAAATGTCCCCCTTTAGCTCGACAATCTCCCTCTCAAAATTTCCGTTATTTCTCCTAGCTCGTCGCCTGGAGGATGATGAGAGCCTTGAATAACTCGGGGAGCACTGCCTGGAGAATTTTTCATAAGACGCGTAATCTCCCTCCTTTAGGCATCATTTTACTGTTCCATAACCTCTCCAACCTGATTGATCTTGAATGCGTCCAACAACTTAGCCTTCAAAACATCCATATCCTCTTGAACGGAGGCACCAACCTCCTCCATGTCGACAAGCCTATCCCTTATCCTGGAAACTACTTCGGGCTGATCCTTATAGTCCTGATTCCTTACCCTAAGGGATTTGTAAATCTTGATAAATGCTCGATGAACTTGGTCCCTTACATGCGAACCAAGGATTTATCTTAGACGAAAGGTGGAAGGGATGTAATTATTAAGATAAACAAACTACAAGACATGGAACACAAATGACAGGTATATGAGTGAATGAAAAAACAAAAGTCATTCATTTCATTGCACTGTCCAGGTACAGATACATGGAATGACAAAACAAAATAATAAAAAATACACAAGAAAAGTAAAAAAGCCTAAAAGTCTACTGGGTGACCTCAACCTGCTTGATGGGGGTTCAATCTTTCCCCTTGTTGGCAGTAGCCTCGCTTGTTTCAGCCCTAGGAACACCCCCCTCTATTGGGGTAAGATTTATTCCCTGTTCGCCAGCAAGGACATTAGCAGTAGGAGCAGCAGGCTCCACAGTAGTCCGAGTAGCAGGAACTTCTTTATCAATGACCGTCTTAGGACCAGTAATGTTCTCATCGAATAAAGATGAGTCAGTAGTAGTTAAGACAATACAAGCCTTTCTTGAAGTTTTCCCAACTAATGTAGTCGATTTGCTTTTCGACATCTTCATATGCTGCCTCCCAGCCCTCATTGTAGACACTCTCTCTAATGGTGGCCACCTCTATTTCCAGGCTCTTCACCTTCTCAACAAGCCCTTTATTTTCATCCATGATGGCCAATTTGCTTGTCATGACCAGCTGGTAGGCCTCGTGGAGTTCCTTCAGCTCTTTGGACACTTCATCCCTCTCCTTAGCAATGGAAGCCTCGCCCTCCGTGATTGCTTTCTCGGAGGACTTCTAGGCCTCCTGGGCAGTCTTTAATCTCTGTTCGAGCTCATCATTCCTCCTCGCCAACTCATTTTGGCTGTGACTAAGAATGGAATAGTCAGACACAAACTGTAGGAAGTGATAAAAAATTAGTAAATAGAGTATAAAGAGAGTACAAGTTAAAGCAGAGAAAAGAGGAATTGGCCTTACCAAAGCAAGCCCTTGATCTAATTTCATGTCTAACTGGTCAGGGCCCTTATTTGAAGACCTCTCATGATTCTCCTTGAGCACAGCTCTCTCGACCATCATGGGAGCAAGATGAGGAGTCAGAGCCACGGAGGCCCCCTCAGCTAGGATTGCCATAGGTATAAGAGAAGCCTATGCTTTCTTCATCCTCTCTTCTCCTCTCCTTATTGCCTCTTTTGTCTTCTTCTTCTCCTATTCTAACTTCCTATTTCTTTCTCTATCTCTTCTCTTCTCTTCTTGTTTCCTCTTCCTCCCCACCTCCTTCTCATGAGCTGCTGTCTGGGAACCACTAGAAGTATCCCCAAAACTTATCTTCTAGATCTTCATCTTATTAGACAACATGACATCATCATCATCACCAATCAAGTTCTTTCTTCTAGGGGGAGCCATATCTTCCTCGCTAGAACTTCTTACCTGGAATCTCCCAAACTAGAACCTTCCTCATTGAACCTCTCTCCACTATATTCTTCCTCAATGGATCTCTCCTAACTGGATCTTGCCTCCCCACTACCTCTTCTATCACCTACAGTAATACCATACTCTGAGTTGGTCTCCTCGTCGCCATCTAGCTCAATCGGTTCGAGAGAATATTCTTCCTCTTCTTCCTCCTCTGGGATATCAAGATGGGGATTGGAGTCAACTAGAAGGGCGATGAAGCTAGTGGTAGTGTTTTTGTATTCTAATAAGAAGGAATCCGACCTGGGATGCTCACCTTCTACAATAGAGTCCCTTATCTTCAAAGCTTTGATCAACTCAGTAGCACGAATCTCGTGATGATCAGGCTCTTAGTTTTTAGACTTCGCTGAAAAGGAGAAGAAAATATTAGAGGAAGAAGACACTAGAGCAATAATAAAAATAATAACAAGATTGGATAACAACCTAAGTATTCCTCCCCATATGTAGGGATTTGAGTTCCTTTGTACCTTTCTCCCTCTACCTTGGGAGGGAATTTCCAGTTCCTAGCAATAAATCCCTCAGACCAATAGTCCTTATGGGATTAAGGTAGGTTCTCTACCAATACCCTGTCTGGACTCCTTGCTTTGAAATAAAGAAGACCACGGCTCGTATGGGAAAAGGAATAACAAAAGAAAATTTCAACCAGTCCTAAGTTAGTACCACAAAGTTTGTTTATTCTATGGATGCCATTTATAATTTTCCAAACATTTGGAGAACACTGAGCTAGGACTATATCTAAGTATTGAAAGAAATGCAAGAGTAGGATATTTGGGGGAAAGGTTAAACCCCCTTAAGACAATAGAAGAACATGAATCAAGTGGCCATCCTCAATGTCACGGACATTACGAGGAACAGGGTCACACTCAATATCCACCCAGTTGGGGAAATTATAACATTTTCTAAATTTTACGAGAGGTTTTTTTGTCTATCCTTGCCATAAGAAAACCCTAGCTATAGTAGAAAGAAAAACGATGAAAGGAAATGCATAAAGAGAAGGGACTGAGAACTTACGAGGAAAAAAATGAAGCTTGAAATGATGGAAAACCACAAATATGGAAGATGAAGAGCGAACGACACCTTGGGAGCAAGAGATATCTTGGAAGTGGAGGAAGAAAATAGTTAAAGTGACGATATAGTCGCCTAATACTTCAGTTTAAACACCTTAACGATGGTGCACACTGATCGAAGAAGATTTGGAGCTTAAACTCCCTACCAAATGATGATACACACCCTCTAATTACACAAATTGCAACAGTTCCATCATTAAGGGATGAGGAGTTACTTTTTAAAATTTGTGAGCCCAAATTATGACCCAAAATTTTTTAGGGGCAATTGTGGTTACCCATT
Source organism: Sambucus nigra (assembly GCA_949130495.1). Classification (NCBI taxonomy): domain Eukaryota; kingdom Viridiplantae; phylum Streptophyta; class Magnoliopsida; order Dipsacales; family Adoxaceae; genus Sambucus; species Sambucus nigra. Next base: position 654,197,075 of record OX422207.1, on the reverse strand, counting down.
GTCGACCAAGCCCATAAGAGTAGTGGGACAAGCCCAAATACATGATTCAGGTTCCAGGCCCAAATTATGAGTTTGAATAACAGTTAGAATAAAATATGTGACGGAGTCTATCGCCATATGTGACTGACTCTATCCCTAAAAATCACGGAGAGATATTCAAGTGATATAGGGCCAACGTGTTAGTTACCAACACTTTCTCTTAACTAAATATATATTATACCCCTGGCCCGAAGCATAGGGGCATGTAGGAAAACTATCTCCAGAGTTACTTAATAAGAAAAATATTAGACCTCTCCATGGACATAGGCAAGTTGCCGAACCACGTAAATTCTTGTGTTGTGATTGTAATTGTTTGTTGTTCTTATTTTCTTGGTGATTGTTTTCTTTCATTATTATTTTTGTTGCGATTTTTGTTTTCACAAATGTGTATTTATGTTATTACGCAGTATTTGTATTATTATTTTACTATTTTTGTTGTGCGGGCTCTCTTTTATTATTGAATTTTTGTTATGGTAAAAGAGGAACGAAAAATAGCAAAAATGTTGTTGATTTGTTTTGGGTAATATTATTTATAATTGTTTTTCTTTGATCCAAAAATTTGGCACAGTTAAAATCTGTGCTAAAAATGTGCCAAAAATATCAAATTCTGGCACGTTTTCTAAGTGTTCCAAAAGTCTTCCTGTTTGGCCAAATTTGGTACACTTTTAAACCGTGCCAGAAAAAATAGCCATTTTGGAACACCTAATTCTGGAAAATTTCAAAACTGTGCCAGATTTTATCTGGCATAGTTTTAAACCATGCCCGATTGTTATTTTTGGTGTAGTGACATTCCCCTTACCATAGCCAGTCGGTCTGATGTACGAGGTTCCACGCATGACATGTCTTCTAGCCAGCCAGCCCGTTTAAACTGTCCTCCCTGCAATTATTCAAATGCAATACACCCACACGTCGTAATATCCAGCCAACCCATTTAAACTTCCAGTGCTGCAATTATTAACGGCGCCAATATATTTTTAATACCCGTTTTATTGTCTTAGGTATTAGTTCGCACTTTCTCATCTTTGTCATTATTCTATTCAATTAACCCACCATTATTATCAACATTATATCCTCAAAACGCCCCTTAGTCCTATACCTAAGGGTCCCCAAAATACCGATACGTCATACCCTATGTACAGGATGAATTTCTAACAAAAATCACTCCTTAGTCTTATGTTTAGGCTAACACAACGACGACAAGACATAAACTCAGCCCCACCCCGGAATATCCAATCCGTAAAAATCTAAACTCACTAGTTCCAAACCTAGAAAGCGTAAATCGCAACTAAGGCCTACCCACTAGTGCCATACCTAGCGAGCATTCTAAAATATAGATGAGAGCATACTACCCAAAAATCCCGTCGTTCCTGCGATGTCAAAGATGTAAAACAATCAATCTCACCATTCAACAATTTATATGAACAATATCATAATTTAATTTAGTTTGCTTTAATTTAATTCATATCACCATCATTGTTCTCAACGCAATTATTTCCATTAATAATTCTATATTACTCAACCTGCAAATTTAATACACAACAATCATCTCCTTTTTATTAACTATTTAAATTTTATGAGTGTGTACGTGCCCCAATTTTATTTAAATAAACTCTGTAAACTTTTACATGCGATCCCGCATCGAAAATAACCAAAACCCAATACTCTAACCTACGCACCCAAGAGTTTCCAATCTTATTTCATATTAAATGTTTTCATAAAAATAGTACCATAATTAGTTCCCACTTTTTCTAATTGAGTTGTTAATTTCTTCTAAGAAAAACATGTAATTAAGTGTTTAGACAACACTTAAAATGAATAACTCTAAGGGAAGAGAATAAAGTATCCATGCCTGAGTAAAAGTCATTTAAGAAATATGATTAGACGGTTGTGTTCCTCTCGAAAAATTAACAAATTCTTGTTTTTTATCAAACTTGATAAAACATCAATTAAGCCTTCAAATCTTGACTTAAAGCATGATAACTTTGGGGTATAAGGTTTGTAAATGAAAGGGAATAATTTTGTAGAGGTCTTCTGGTGTAAAATTTTGGATAAAAGTGATTATAAAAGTTTATCCCTGAATTAATTTTAATATATAAAGATTAAGAGTTTGATTCCACTTAGAATTCTATTAAAACTAAAACAGTTTGCCCATTAGTCACGCTCAAAAATCCTGACAAATGGATAGTCACGCTTAAAAGACATGACAAATTATGGAGTTTAAGTGTCATTAGAATCCTATTAAAACTAAAATAGTTCGACCGTTAGTCACGAACCAGAATCGTGACATTTGTTTTAGCCTAGAGACTTTTATGCTTTGGAGACTCTTCTAAACAGCCCAAGAATTATAAATACTCATGTTAGGAGTCTTTCAAACTACTTTATAGAATTTTGAATTAATTTCATTTATTATCCAATAAAATTATGAGTTATTAGAGGTAGTTTTACTGGGAATTGGTCCAGGAGCCTTCAAACCACATGGTCGGGCTCTTAGCTACGGATGGAAATATCATGAATGCCTAATAAGTAATGGCTGCAAAAGCATTTAGCCATAAGAAATTAGAAGAAGGTATTTAGGGAGGAAGGAAAGACAGAGAGGGGGGACCAATCCAAAGAATGATAAGAGGCCATATCAAAAGTATGATAAGTATACTCCCCTCACAATGGGAGTTCACCATATACTCGATGAGATCCAAGGAAATGGTGAATTAAAGTGGTCAAAAAGGTTAAAAACTCCATCTAGAAGAAAATATACAAATAAATATTAAAAGCTCCATAAAATCCGTGGGCACGAAACCAAAGATTTCCTACCTTTGAAGGACGAAATTGGGCCCTTCATAAAAAAAGGGGAGCTAAAAAAGTACATGGATAAAAATGGTAGACCAGCACCATCTCTTGATGATTAGAAGCCGAAAAATATTTCACGATCACCTCATAGGGATAGCTAAAATCTTGGGAGAATAATGATGAAGAAGATCCATACCTCCCTACAAGGGCCAAGGAGATTGAAGAAGAAGCGTTAATGATTTCTCTGGTGTGTGGTTTCATAGTGGGAGGCGATGATGGTTGTGGTGATGTACCAATTAAGAGAAAGGCATACCTTAATAAAGCTAAGGCTTTCACCACTAGAAGAGAAGTCAATATGGTAACTGCAACAGACATTCGACCTCATAAGATCGCCAAGGTTTGACTAGTGATAGGGTTATCTACAGACGACCTCTTGAGCTTATTCAATCCTCATGAATGAACCACTATCCATTAAAGGAGTGTGAAGAGAATCCTAGTATATGGAGTTTGATGGATGTACTATTCTATGATTGTTTCACAAAGTTAAAGTTATTTGAAAGAAAATTGCAATCCTATCATCGTTCGCTGATTATATTCGTAGGCAAGAAGTTATACCCACTGGGCATAGTTGGGCTAGAGGTTATTATTAGAACTTGATTGGTATGTGGAATAGAGACAATGATATTCTTCATCCTTAGCGAGATTGTTTCATTGGCTTATAACATTATTTTTAGAATAATGGGTATAAAGAAATTCGAGGTTATTGCCTCAATTTTTCATCAATGTTTAAAGTTCCCCACCAATTTCAGTGTGGGAGCTGTGAAGGGAAATCGATTATTGGAAGCGTGTGAATCCTACTACACCTCAATCGACAAGTGGAAAGAAAGAAGCTATCATAAAATTCTCAGATCGAGAGACGAGATCCTCGAGAAAAAAAAGTTAGTAATAAGGGAATTCATTGACTGAATAGAGCCAATAATTAAAAACTATGAGCATATTAAAAGGATAGCCCATATCAACTTGTCCCTGAATCATATCCTCAAGAAGTAACTGGTCGGCTTCCCGTGAGCTAGAAAAAATATTTTTACTTGGAGACATGAAGATATGTCTGGAATTGATCCATCCATTATTAGTACTGAGTTAAACATAGGTAAGGTAGTAAAATAAGTAAAAAAAATAGACGAGTATTCTTGGAGGATAAAAACGTGGAAAATTAAGAAGAAGTGGACAAGTTGGAAAAGGTAGATTCTACCAAAGATGTGAAGTATCTCGATTGGCTAGCAAATATGGTGATGGTACCAAAGAAGAATGACAAGTTACAAATGTGTGTGGACTTCACAGACTTAAATAAAGCATGTTTTGGGTATTTTATACTTTCCCTCGAATTTATTGACTTGTGGATGCAACAGTTGGGCACGAACTATTGAACTTCATGGATGCTTATTCTGATTATAACTATTTTAAAATGCATTAAGAGGATATAGAGAAGATATCTTTCATCACCAACTGAGGTACCTTTTGTTACAATGTTATGCCCTTTCAGGATGAAGAATGTAGGGGCCACATATAAAAGGCTGGTAAACGAGGTGTTTGAAAAGAAGATGGGTAAGAATATGGAAGTTTATGTAGATAACATGCTAATAAAAAGCATGAAGGCAGAAGACTATATCTAAGGCCTCAGTCAAACCTTTGACAAGATAAAGAAATATCAAACGAAGATAAATCCAGTGAAGTGTGTGTTCGGAGTCAAGGAAGGATTTTTTTTAGGTTTTATTATTAATCAAGGGGCATAGAGGCCAGCGCTCATAAGATCCAAGAATTGATCAATATGAAACCTCCCAATAGTTAGAAGGAAATTCAAAGCTTAACACGTCGGGTGGAAGACTTAAATAAATTCATATCCAGAGCAACTTATAAGTGCCTCTCATTCTTCAAAGTGATTAACTACACTTTTAAATGGACCGAGAAATGCCAAGATGCATCCGTGGAGATGAAAAAGTAACTAGGATAGGCCCCATTACTGTCAAGACTAGCCCTAGGGGGAGACTATACTTGTATATGGCTGTGTTGGAGTCAACAATTAGCTCATCTCTTATCAGAATTGATGGAGGAGTTCAAAAACCAATATACTACACGAGCAAATCCTATGCCAGTGCATAAATAAGATATTCCAAAATGCATAAATTTTCCCTAGCTCTAATGATGCATTCTATAAAGATGAAGCAGGATTTCTAGGACCAATCTATAGTGGTTTACACCGATCTCCCATTTAAAAAAACCATCCATAAACCTGATAAGTATGATAGGTTAATGGCATGGGCGATAGAGTTGGATGAATATAACATGATATATGATCCAACGATTACAATCAAAGCCAAGTCGTAGAAGATTTTATTACATAATTCACCTATGAGGAGAAAGGACTAGTCGAGCAAGCTGTTGTAGTTCTAGTTGACCTCGACCAAAGACTAGCAAAGTCCTCGACCGAGTAAAAAAAGATAGGATAGAGGAGTGAATTTTAAATAAAATTCGTTAAACATGGTTCCTTAATATAAGGAAGTTTTGAAAAAAAGTTGCTTGTGTGGAAAATATTCATTGATGGATTGTCATGCTTAAATGCTAGCAGAGTTTGAATGATAGTCAATGCATCTAATGGAGATGATATAGAATATGATCTCCGGTTTGAATTTGAAGAATCTAATAATAAAATATAATACGAGGCTTTGATTATTGCATTGGTCTTAGTTGTATCTCTTGTAATCAAACATATAATGGCCCAAAGTGATTCATAGTTAGTGTTGAACCATGTGATGGAAGAAAATAAGGCAAGAGAGGAGAACATGTTAAACTACATGGAAATGGTAAAATTTATGTTGCCAAAGATAAAATCATTCCAAATTATCAAAATCTCTAGAATTAAAAATACCAGAGCAGCTGCATTAGCTCATCTTTTGTCATCCATCAGAGTCGATCTGAGGACAAATATGCTTGCAGAGATACTATTGCAGAGGAGAATATTTAAAGCTGACCATGGGTCTATTATGGATGGGTCTAATTAAAAGATACTTGGAAGAAGGTATTCTACTAACTGATTAGAAGGAATAAATACGATTTCATTACAGGCCATCCAAATTTGTTATGGAAAATGAAGTGATATACAAAAGAGGTTATGTTATCTCAATGATGAGATGTATTAATCATTTGGAAGTACCAATCCTGGTAAAAAAATAACACAAAAGATCGTGTGGTGCCTATGCAGCAGGTCGAACCTGGGTAAAAATAATAGAAAACTAAGGATATTACTGTCTCGCAATGAAGAAAGACTGTAAAGAATCCCACAGAAAAGTGACAAGTGACAGAGATTTAGAGTACAAGATATTAGGAGTCGAGATGGTACCAATAACATCAACTTGCCCCTTTTCCATCTGGGGTATGGTTCGGGTCTGAACACTGTCGAACATAAAAGGAAGATTCAAGTATTTATTGAGAGGGTACATTATATTACAAAATGGGTGGAGGACAAACCATCATAAAAATGGCCTATGAAAAGGTCTTCCATTTTATATGAGAAAATGTGATATACAGATATGGCATCCTACATGCCTTTATTATAGACCACGACACCCAGTTTGATGATGAGAAATTTCAAAACTTGTACGATTAGGCCAAAGTTAGAAAGTTGCATTCATCATCGACTCATCCACAATATAATGGGTAGACAGAGGTCACAAATCAAACTTTTCTAGAAGGAATGAAGAAAATGTTGGATTCAGTAAAATGGAGCTAGATAAATGAATAAAAAATTATGTTATGGTACTAAAGGACAAAACTATGTATAGAACTAGGATAAACACCCTATATGTTTGCTTTAAGTTGTGAGGATATGGTACCAGTTAAGGACAACCTTCCAAGCCACATTGTCCTCAACTTCGATTCTCCTAATAATGATTTTGCAAGAGGATTAGATTTATACTTGGTAGATGAGGTCAAGCAAACAACAATGCTAATGGTAACCGCTTATCAGCAACACACAACAAAATGTTACATTAAAAGAGTCATGAAAATACCATTAAGGAATGTAGCTAGGTTTTAATGATTGTCACGTAAAAATCCAAAATGTTAGAAGCTAATTAGTGTGGACCCAATTGCATGGCTGAAATTGTACGACCTAGTATTTATCAAATTAAAACTCTAGAATGAGAGTTGTTCAAAAACCCTTAGAACTCTGGGCACCTTAAGAGGTATTATCACTAAATAAGTCTTTTAATTAGTAAGAAAAATTAATACAGTGGAAAGTTAAACATTTTATCCGAACACAAGTCATTAATGTGAATATCTATTACCCCAAATTTAGTTTCATGATTTTCAAATTATTTTTAACTTCATTCAAAGTTTGTTAAAAGTGATGAGCGAGAATCTTTAGCTAAAGACATCTTGAGTCTAGAACTCATTGTTTTATAGACTCAACATAGATTTTTTGGAAACAAAATGTGACACTCCGCCTAATTAAATACCGGGCGATCACTCCTTTATTAAATTAAAAATCAAGGTGAACAGTTGGATCATTCTTAACATCACTGTCGTGAAAATAAATTTCCAATTTAAACACCCTAATTAATTAAGCTAAGTGTCAAAATCATTTTTAACATTCCTTTCAAATTTTAATTATTTATTTTATTAAACAATCAATCCAATAATTTAACATTCAACAACTCGCTACTAACAATAAAACTTAAAGTAAAACATACATGCTGAATAAATCCCAAAGTAACAATACTAGAAATAACTGAAATACAAATGTCCCAATAAAACAGATAAATAGTGGAACGGGCGAAAACCTCAAGGATAGCAAGTAGCGCGGGCATGATTTTCACAAGTATATAATATATGCATACACAATCATATAAATGTACCACTTTTATTATATCAATTTAGGTTTATCCAATAACCCACATTCACAACATTTATCCTTATTTTCCCATTATTATTTATCAAGTATAATGGTTCGTTTCTAACTTTAATTCGAAGGGTTTTTCCAACTTACTACGTAACCCTCATGGACTCTATTCTTCCAAATGTACAATTCAGTAGATATCCATTTATGTTCCAAAGTAACTCTCTCTTACGTGTCTCTCCCCTTTAATATATACTTACATTATCCCTTATGCAAAATATCCCAAAAATATAGATTTCGCCTTACATTAAAGGATTTTGAATTTTATTTTCAAAGATGAGAATTTCAAACGGTTTCGAAATCGGAATTAAAATGGAGTTTTAATTGAATTTTTATTATCTCTAAGAGTCCTCAAAACATAAAACTGTCTAGCAAAAAAAAATATTAAAAAATATTGAACGGTCCGATCGAGCTGAATATTTTTCTGTAGCTTCCCCTCGTCTTCAGTTAATTCTCTGTAAAATTTCATCCAATTCCAACGGTCCGATCGTCCGGAATAAATTTTTATTTTTAGTGTTTGTATCTGATTAGAACTCTTTTCTTAATCAAACTCTTAATCCTTTACATGACAAAGGGTTTCCAGAATATCATAAAAATCATCACTACATGAAAATTTCCCATCTCAAATTGGGTTTTTCTTGCATAAATCTCATCCTAATAACTCCTAAACTAATATGGATGAGGCATCAACGAAATAAGCAAGATAAACACTTGCCTGGGATTTTCAGAAATCTGGTTTGGTGTTGAATTTGGTGTGGTTGCGTTCCCCGTCTTGCGATCTACGCGTTGGCTGTGGCGGTGGTGCAAACGGGTGAGTTTTGAGCCTTGGAATGCCTTGAGAACTCTCTCCTCTCCTCTCCAATGGCCGTTTTAGTGTTTTGAGTTATCTAATCCTAGGAGATAACCTAAACATCTGATATAACCCCTTTAATTTTCGTGGGTTTAATTACCCAAAAATACAAAATGACTAAAATGCCCTCCCGGGGTACTAATTAGGCCTAAAAACGCCCCGAGACCCAAATCAAACTCCCGGGTATACTTTTCTTACTATCTCGACCCTTACGGACGTGTTGGCGCACTCAAAATGATCATACGAACAACTTATAAAATATTTACTTTTATTTATCAATATTTAGTCCCGACGCGACACGGGCGCGTCCCGACTCAAATTTCTAAAATTGTCATTTTATTCACTCGTGACATTTAATATGGCCACTATTATATATTAATTTGCTCTTTAGTAATATTCAACAAATTTTCCTATAATTACTAACTCTCATCACGTTAATAACATAATTAATTTCCGAATTTTTATTAAATAATTAATTCACATTAAATTTAATAAATCCCCAAATTAATATAGCATAAAAATACGGGGTATTACACAAAATATAAGGTCAGGTCATATTAGGCCGACCCAATTGACCAAAGCACGTCTTTGACTACATAAAAATGTTTCAAGGTCAGGTCATCTTAGGCCATCCAAATTAACGAAATCCTGTGTTTGACTATACAAAAATATTTCAAGGCCAAGTCAACTTAGGATAACCTAATTAACCAAAGCATGTCTTTCACTGCATAAAAAATATTCAAGGTTAGAGCTTCTCAGACCAACCCAACTGACCAAAGTATATCTTTGACTGCACAAAACCTTTAGAGGAGGGTGTTTGGGAGTTTTAAAAACTTGAAAACATACATTTTCTAACTGGAAAACTAACCACTTCATCCCTAGGGAGCTAGTAAGCCTAAGTTGTAATGATAAGATCTGACAATACAAATAAAAGGCTAAGAACTACTAGGAAGACCCGAATTAAAATGCAAAGTTGACTAGATCTAACCATGAAAATCCATGATAAAAAACACTTGGAAAATAAAATATAAAAATTACATGAAGAACAATATAACCTATTCTCATTGATGACTAACTCATGAGATTTTTACAGAAATGAAAATTGAATAACCATAAACTTTTATCATTCACATATAGTTCATACATGGGTGCAAGAGTAGTGTTTAAAGTAATCATAAAGGAAATCTGAGCTAAGCAGCGCCATCCTTAGCGGCAACCCAGTGTTCTAGTAGCAGGATGCTTCCCCGCTTCAATGTGTCCATCCCCAGCTACTACCTGATCCTCCTCACTAAATTGGAGCTCGTCCTCAAATGATGACCATACCTGCTCTCTTCTTGTGGCCTTATCATCATGTCCTTACCAAGACATGAAAACCTCACCAATATAAGGGTAATGCTTAGCTACCCTCTTTTTGAGTTCGTCATAACCTTTGAGGAAGGATATGGTGGTGTCAATTATGTATTCTTCAGAAGTTTTGAAGGCCTTAAAAGCCGCTTCTCTAGCCATGGATGCAATAACCAAGGCAGTAGTAAGTTGAAACTTTAAGTTATCAAGCTTGAATTTTATGATCTTGAGGTTTTATTGTAGTTGCCTGACATCTTGGTCAGCTTTACTGAGGAGTTCAACCATGGTCACCATATGATCTTCATCCTCTTGAATCTGGGTGAAGGCAATATCATTCGTTTGGTGAGCTTTAGATAGGTCGGCCTCAATAAGTTTGATTTTGTGTCCAATCCCCTTCTTGGTATTTCTTAGCTTATCACAAGGATTCATGGCAAACAAAGCTTTCTCCCTCGGTATTATTATGGCTATATTACCTTGAATAAAAAGAAATGGAGAAAATTACCTAAAGAAAAGTAGATCATCTTAGAGGGAAAAAGTTATTAACAAAATTTAACTCTCCATAAATGCCTTATAAGAGGTAAAATTCCAGAGATTATAGACATCTAAAGTGCTCATGAACTGAGAGTTTAGGTTATAACCCACATAGCCTAAGAGTTCAGATGTATTGGTAGGATTTAGTATGATAGAGTTCTTTCCCCATGAAGTTTTTCATAGTTCATTAAAGGGTTAAGATCATAAGGCCTAGCATGACCATACGGAGATGAAGAATTTTCCCCTTTGTGCAGTTTGTGGGCAGGTTGACCATTAATGAGAATATTTCTTCTTACTAGTTTACCTCTCTTCAGAAACTTTTCTTTTGCCTTTATTAAAATTTTATTCTTCTTGTCCTCCTCAGTGGCCAATTTTGTTACCTCGTCGTTTATGAGCCACTTCTATCATTATTTCTTTGATTGGTATGCACCTCCTCTTTAGATTTCTTAACAGCTACCCGATGGTCTAGTTCTTCAAGATGCTTAGCTCAGATTTCCTTTAGTTTGTTGTAAGAAACAGTAGCAAGAGCCATGACAAAGGATCTTGAATATGGAGGTGAAGATTTATGAAAAACATGGACAAAACTAGTTGATATGAAGTACAAATACACATAAAAAAGGACAACCTAAGACATGTAAATGTTTCTCTCCTTCTTAGACCTCTTGATCCGACTCTTCATAATTTTCTTCAACTTGGCCAACCTCCACCTCATCTTCCTCCTCTTTCTTAGAATTTTTCTCAACATCATCAGCCACCCTTAGTGGCCTTTAAGTCTCAAGATCAATAGTACGAAAGCATAAGTAGTTGATCATGGCTCCAAACGTTTTAAGGAAGTATACATCCTCAAAATACTTAGGGTCCAAGTTACAAACATTCCTAATCAGCTTTACTAGCCTTTTATCCAATAATGGGAGCCTTTTAACGATCAAGTCTGGGGAGAACTAGTCCCTAAAACTGCTGACCTCCCTTTCTGGGTCATTAGGAAAGAACTACCATACACCAGAGATATAAAAGAATTTGGTTTTCCAGTTATGGTTTCTACTCTGCGTGACTTGGATTATTTTAGCGTTGTACTTCTGAGGAGAAAAATAATAGAATCCAGGGGCATTTACATTATACTTTAAACCATATAAGAACTTGAATATATCTCAATTAAGATCAATCCCACTACATCAAATCCTCCGAATAGTCACAGTTTTGGGATCACGGCCCATAGTCGTGACTAGATGGTCACGTCCCAGAGCCGTAACCATATCCAAAATCAACGTGACGAAGTCCATGACTTAGTGTGGTCATGTATCATCTTTCATGGGGTCACGAATCACAGTCGTGACTCGTGAGGGTCACGGATATGATCCATGATCCATCTGTGATAATTATGGTGCCAAATTTCCCTCTAAATGTGGTCTCGAATGGGATTACGGTCTAAGGTCGTGACTATAACCCAAAGCCACGCTGAGCTGGTCATGTCGTTGGATCGTGACTATACTGGGAATGGAGTCATGACTTTGGGCCATGACCAGTGTATAATTTACACGCTGACCTGTTAAAATTTAAAGGGGTCACGGCATGTGGTCACAACTTAGGGCCATGACCAACGTCTTTATACTTAATTCCCACATGAAGTTTTCATTTCCCTTATAAATTTCTAAACTCTCTAAAGTTTACCTCTCTCCGACGATTTTGGCCCTTCTCCGACGATTTCGGCTCTCAATCTCTCTTTTAGTCTCAAAGGTAATATTTTGTGCATTTGTATTTTTGTGTGTGTATGCATGTGTGTATTTCTCTGTGTGCGTATTTCTATGCATGTGTATTTTAGTGTGTATATGTATGTGTATTTGTGTGTATTTTAGTGTGAATGTGTGTGTATTTATGTGTATCGTGTATGTATATGTGTGTATATGTATTTGTATATGTTAGTGTATGTGTGTGTGTATTCTAGAAAAAACATATGACTAATGGTTGTTTAAGTTTGGTGCTGAAATATAAAAAAAATATAAAAAATGTGTGTCCTTTAATGTTGATGTTAGATTATGGATTAATTTTAGGGGTAATGTTTATAAGGGATAAATTTTATGACTAATGTTTGTAAGGGTTACTTTTATGACTAATGTTTGTAAGGGTTAATTTTATGACTAATGTTTGTAAGGGTTAATTTTAGTGTTGATGTTAGGATTGATTTTAGGGATTGTTGTCTTAAATGACAAAAGTAGGTATTCAAAACCTTATAAATTAACATTGAGATACACACACATACACGAGATTCACTCGTGGGATACTATGTGGCTCTACTGGTTTCTTTGGAGTTTTGTTTGGATAGTCTTTGGACCAGTGCCTTGGCTTTTTACAACTATAGCAAGTGTTCCCATTATTTATTTTAGATGGTGGAGTTAAATTTTATGGAGTGAGGGGAAGTAATCCTTGTTATGGAACTATAGTTTGATTCCACGCTCTGCTTCTAAAATGCTATTGGTTGTAATTTCCATTGTAAAGCAAAGACTTAAAAGTAACCATTGTGTGAAGGAAATCAAAGGTCAGGTCATAAATTTTTTTACGACCGTTATGTGAAGTAAGGTCGTAACGACTATAAAAAAGTGAGGTCTATTTTGGGAATATTCGACTTGAAGTGACTCCACAATTTCATTCATATATCTTTATGTAAAACAACCACAAATGACCAATGTAACGCACAAGAACCGACCGCGTAGTCATGGGACCCCCGGTTTGTGTGAGTATTTGTTTGTGTATGTATGCACAGGATTCACGCCCTCATACATAATAACTAGTTAATGATTCATTATATCCATTATTTATAAAAATTATATTCACACCATCATTCATTTTTCTCAGGAAAAATGAGTCACAATAATAATAAATGGCAACAAGAGTGTTAAAGGTTGCAATTGGCCCGCACTCGTACCTCTTTCATTAATAAGCCTCATTCAGTGGGTACTCCGATTTATTGTTATGGAAATAGGACGATCGAATAATTTAACTACCTTATAAACCGTGGAGTTGATCTCCAGTAACAGTACTTGTTCAATAGTATTTTGTTTTTCCTACCAGAATAATGGGATGAAGCTGTACAATATATATTTTGTGTACATAGTCTTGATACAGAACTAACCTTGCTTACGCAATTAGAGAAGGAAGAAAAAAATTCATCCATTATGGATAGAATTAAGTACAAAGAGCATTGCTGACGACTATGATGTCTCGTGACAAACCCATGTCAAACTCAATCTTGCCAATAGGGTGAAGAGGATGAGATTCCTAGTTCATATCACTGACATCTATGCATCCATTATAGATACGCTTTCCCCTAATTGTCCACGTATAAAAATCCATTATTTTTTAAAAACAAATCCCGACTGGATGGAGATCAGACACATTGAACTTTTGTTAAAGTCTTACCATGAAAAGGTAGATTATAATATATGGTCAAAAAAATTATTTTGTTAGTTATAATTTCATATTGAACTTTGAAACTCTGCATCTATTATTATAGATACATATTGAACTTTTATTATTTTTGTAGATAATGTTGGGCGGTAATGGAAACAACGCTCCAATCGAGGACCTGTCACTAGCACAAGGAGAATTCTCATCACCATTTAGTGATCTATACTCAACTCCACTAACGATTCACTCCCTTACTCCGAGTTGCAGTAGGCTACATACTCCCATTAATCCAACAGACACGCCCACCACTCCTAAAACTATCGGGTCAGTTCAGAAGAATCATGTCGGGTTCTCTCTATTGGAAAATAACCCCACAGGGGATAAGAATCATGTTCAAAAATTTAAAGCCCAATGTTTGATCTTAGAAAAAATGAGTGCTGGAGTGGGAGGAGATGATAATTGGAACCTCATAGATAAAGCTATTAAAGATCACATCTACGAGTAACTCAACAAACTATTTGAATTTCTTGCAAATTCAAAAAATAAGGTTCTTTCTCGGGTTACTGAATACCTCTGAACATATCGGAGAAACCTTAGTCAGAAACATTTCCCTATGGTATCATTGAGCTCCGACATTTTGGCACTCAAAGACAAAGTCCCTACGAACATTGAGATGCCAGTTGGTCAATGAAATGATTTTCTGGAAAATGAGGCGAAGGACTAAAAAAGGATGCAAATGGAGAATAACAAACATAATAGAGCCAAAAAAACAGATGTCCCCAGTCTTGGATAAAAAACTTATAAAGATTCGAAGAACAAGTGGTCGAACAAGACAAAAGGCATCTTAGATGAAGGAAAGACACCGAGTAAGGACAAGTTATACGTGCATACAATACTAGACAAAGATAATAAATTCCCTTCTCACATGGCCAAGACTCTAAAATCAATAGAGTCTCTGAGTACTCAGTCAACTTCATGCCCGTTCTACGATATAGATAATGATGCCCTCGCACAAACCTTGGTGAAGAACCATAGAGGGAGGACGAGAGGTTTGGGGTCGTATATGTCAAAAATAAGATTCAAACACACCTCACCTCGTGTGGATGAGCTTTCTTCTGTTAATAATCATTTCTTGTGCAAAGATGAACGTCATTCTAAGACTGAAGGGGATGTAATGGGGCTTCGAAATGAACTAGGAGGCGTAAATTATAAACTTTCATAAATTGTGTCCCTTTTAACCGGTCGTATGCCCCTACAACCCTCAATGCATCACGGTTTCCATTTACCTCCTCAAAATTTTCCTCCTTCTCCATTCCCCTCAAAAATGTCGGTTCCTCCTTCAATATTCCCATTCTTAGTGCCTCAACATGCCACGGGTCTTGGATCATCATCAACAACCCACGTTGACTATGGTGAGAAATATTATATTAAGGACCCGAGCAGTAAAGTCGTCATTGGAGTGTGCATGCTCATCTCCACTGAAGTAGGAACTTTGGTACATAATCGTCCTTTGCAGTAGGGTAAGTGTCAGATCCTGGTTGATAAAGTATATGTCAGTTGTGAAGATGCCCCGGTGTACATCGCCAACGGAGAAGTGAATTTATTGAAAAATTATTTAGACTCTTTTACCACTTGGCTAGTTTATCGATTGGTTAAGATATAATAATATTTTTCTTATGATGTAATAATAAGACTGGAAAAATTTATTTACTTTGAGTTTAAGTAGGTGTGTTCTGGTACTTAAGTTATTGCATAGTTTGATTGATTGGTGCGTTGTTGATATTTATGCTTTACTATACAAAATGATTTTTATGCAACATGAAATTCATTTTATCATGTTAACACCGGACTACAATTTAAAGATTACTAATAGAATTTTCCACACTACAAAGAGTGCATGGGGGAGACTGATTGAATGGCTAATAGTTATGTTAAAGGTGTTCAAGAATTTATTAGCTACGTTTTTAAGAAACTTAACAGTGAGAAGATTTCGTGTAGGTGCACCCATTATATTAACGAAAAATATAAATCTTTAGAAGATGTTGAGTTACATTTAATAAAGTGGGTAATTTGTCAAGATTATAACAAATGGACATACCATGGTGAAAAATATGTACCTTATGTTACCGAAGAATTACCAATAACCGATCGCGTAACACACCACCAATGAATGGAAGTGCTAAATGATTTTCCAACACATAGTCCATTGACCGATCTAATTGACGATGCTTATGGAGTCCACCATGACCAAAATCACCAACCTATGGAGACAAATAATGTGGACAATGAATAATTTGATACTGAACTACTAGAAGACCGATAATATATACGGTTGAAAGCCGATAAGGCTAAACCGTTGTATAAATATTGTTATGAATATCACTCGGTATTATATGCAATGATTGGTTTGCAAAATTTGACGAGCCAATTTGGTTTGTCTAGGAACAACATAACCGAAATTATTATGCGGGTTAAAGAAATTTTCCTAAAAGAGAAAACATTACCAGATAATTATCCTACCATGAAGAAGAACTTGAAGGGTTTGAGATTGAAATAAAAATCTATTCATGCACGCAAGTATGATTACATATTGTACCTCAATAAGCACATATAAAAGGATGAATGTCCAGTATGCGGTGAGCCTAGATATGTCATTTGTGAGAAGGTAAATGACAAACCTGCAAAATATCAAAATAGCTTCCAAGTCCCACAAAAGGTTTTGAAGTATTTCCCACTTGGGCCATGGTGGATAGCGGAGGCTATGACAGGCATGCCCGATACAAGGTGAGTGGGAATTTGATGCGCCATCCAGTCGATTCACTCATCTGAAAAATTTTAAACACATGACACTATGAATTTTCAAAGGAACCTCAAAATTTTTATCTTGCAAACTCAATCGATGGGTTTATCCCTTTCGATAATTTAAATACTAGTCATAGTTATTGGCTAGTTCTCATGATGCTTTTAAGTCTCTTTCCAACACTATGCATAATAAAGGAGTTCACATTATTATCTTTATTGATACACGGGACGATGTCTCCAAGCGATGATATTGATATATTCTTAGCCCTATTAATCGAAGAACTTAACGAGTTATTTGATAAAGGCGTGGTGGCATTCGACTCTCAGAAGGGTGAAGAGTTCACACTTAGATCAATGGTGATGTGGGAGATCCACGACCTTCCTACTTATGGGACCTTGTCCGGTTGTAATGTCCATGGTTATTATGAATATCCCATATGTGGGTAGGAAACTGAAGCCACTTGTCTATAACATAGCAGTAAGATGAGTTACATGGGTCATCGTAGATTTCTACCGACCAGTCAACCTTTCAGGAATGACAAGTATAACTTTTATCCTATTGATCAAGAGCGTTGAATGGCACCTACTCGACTTTCTAGCCAGTAGATCGAGGAGAAGGCAGCGGCTATGACTGTGAGGAATATGTGCATAGGAAAACACCATAAGTTTGTATGCCTGAAGCATAAAGCAAGGGGAGATCTTAATGACCATAGCAAAGAAAACACATGATCCAGGCGATCAATATATTTTTAGTTTTTCGTATTGTAAAGATCATCATGTAAGGCATGTAATTGATGTAATGCACACAAAGAAGAATATTATAGAACATCTGATACAAACATGTCTGGGTGGATCTCATTCCAAATATGGGGAGTAGACCCACCGAGATTTACACGATATGAAGCTAAAGAAGAAACTCTAGGTAAAAAATTACCCTACAATAGGAAGAACTTTTATCCCTTCGACTACTTTCACTTTGACTACTAGTGAGAAGAATATCCTCTGAGAGACGTTGTTTAACTTAAAGACTCCAACTGGTTATTCTGGTAGTTTACCTAGGGTAGTAAGTTACCAAGAAAATGACTTAAAATAGTGCAAGTCTCACAACTGGCATGTAATCATCCAATTAATCCCTCCGTTATTTCGGTATTGCCTCTCTGAACACAAAGATCTCCATTGGGAAATTATGCAAATTAGTTTGTGTTTTACCCTAGTTTGTGCAAAAGTGGCAAACATAAGGCACATTAAAGATGCAAAATCAACTTCAATCGAGGAAGTTTGGGTATTAAAGAAATATTTTCCTTCGCCATTCTTCGATATCAGCATCCACCTACTTGTGAATTTATGCGATAAAGTTTTATTGTGTTGTACTGTTAGGTATTATTGGATATATCCTTTTGAGCGCTTGATGAAAATATTCAAATATTACGTAAAGAATACATGGGATATTGGAGGGTCAATTGCTGAAGAATATGTAACTATGGAACATTGTTATACGCTAGGGAATATATAATAGAACAAGAGGTGAGAGGTTCAATCTGAGTGGAGGAGGAGTGATCAAGGAACCTGACGAGTTTGAGGACAAATTACCATTTGGGAACCCTGAAGAGGTGAAACTCATAAATATAGAATACGACGAGCAACTCGTTATGTATTTGAATCGTAAAATGACGTCAGAGACTGGAGAGAGTAAGTATCTACTAAATTCTTCTCCTTTAATTATATGTATTTTATATCTTATGATCTAAAGTCTATAATTTACTCATAGGAAGTACGAGAATGAAATTTCCTAAAATCTAAGGAGAAATTGCACGACAACTAATTTTAGGGCATGTATATCAAAAGAGGTAAATTTCACATCTTATGTGTGCGGTTATTTATTCATGTGTGACTAGAACATGCTCTAATACAAATTCATTGATAAATGCAGTTTCTAAAAAGAGGTGATGTCTCTTCCAGGCTTGCACGCCTATCAAAAGGCCTTAGTTTTTGTGCGAAAGAGTTTAACAAATTACGCACCAACGGTTATGATTTCATTTCATATCCATATGAGTAAAATCTTTTGACCCAAAATAGTGGAATATAAATTTCAACCTTGACCACCTGTATCACTAGCAAAAGCGATAAAAATCCAAAGAATATGGTGCTGACCTATTACGGGATAATCCATGAAATCCTAGAACTTGATTACATAGATTTCATAGAAACCGTATTCTATTGTGATTGGGTAAGGGGGGAGGATACTACAAATTCTTGCAAAATTGATCCCGACTCCAAACTTATTATGATAGATTTTTCAAATCTGAAGAGTAAAGATCGCACAGTCGACGAGCCTTTTATTTGTGCCTTCTAAAATGTAAAGAAGGTATTTGACTCGAAGTGCATAAACGATGGAAATTGGTCTATTATTGTGCATGCACCAAAGGGTATGACTACTCAAGTGGATGGTTTAATGTCTCCCAAAGAGTTCCAGTCAACTCTTGAAGATAAACCAAATTTGAAGGGTCTTTTAGTTGATTTAGAGGAAGATTAAATATCAAAATATTATTTTATCATTTTCATTCTTATTTGTACCCTATTATGATATTGACATTGTATTAGCATTTTTCTTTGACGAATGAATGTTTAGTTACTTTTTTGAATGTTTAATATGATTTACGTTGATGTATGAATGTTTAATTAAATTGACCCAACTCAATTTCCACATGTTCCTATACATATACATCGATTGGATAATTATTGGTTGTTAGCTTGTTGTTGTATAATATTTTTCTCAAGAAAAATGAGGAACATTGAATTATTTGCTTTATTGGTTTATTGAATTATTTTCTTATCAAAAGAAAAAAAAACACTTCTAAATATAATGTAGTTATAAGAAATTGTGATCATTCTCCTTAATAAAGGACCACCTGTGTTATAATAATCGACAGGAACCCCAAAGCGCAAGGAGTAAAACGCATATACTCCCAAAACATAACCCATTAAGAAAACAAAAGATACATCAAATGTTTAACATGAACAATAACGAGTAAGAATTCTTCTTTTCTTGTAGTTATCCTTGAAGTAAGCTTGACTAAGCTTCTTAGTTCTTTCAGTGAGATCCAATTCTAGCACCAACTCCATAAGTTTCTTAGTTCTTTCAGTGATAGCCATACATCCAATGCTGGAACAAAATAAGAAAATCGAGTTGGTGCCATAATTGGATCTCACTGAAAGAACTAAAATGCTTAGGCAATATTGCTTCAAGGCTAACAACAAGAAAATAAGAATACTTACCGATTATTATTCATGCTCAACATTTATATATCTTTTTTCTTATACAGGTTATGTTTTAGGAGTACATATAAATTTTACTCCTTGTACTTTGGGGTTCATCTCGACTATTATAACACAAGTGGAAGTTTATTAAGGAGTATGATCACAATTTCTTGTAAATACATTAAATTTATAAGTGTTTTCTTCTTTTGATAAGCAAATAATTCAATAAATACCCACTAAACGGCCCGACCACATGGCCACAAGACACCCGATTTGGAGCACGACCCAAATTTTAGAATATCTACACTTATCCTTGAAATATATGTTGTTATAGGGATAAATAATGAACCACACCCAAACGGCCTCGTGAGCGGTGCCAACACCTCCCACAGGACCAACGTATCTCACAGGAACCGACCATGTGGCCACAGGACACCCGGTTTGAGAGCACGACTCAAATTTCAAAAATCTACACTTAGGCTTAAAAATATGCCATTAGAGGGAGAAACCATGAACCACGCTAAAATGGCCCCATTAATGGTGGCAACACCTCCCACGGGAAAAATGTATCTCGTAGGAACCGACTGCATGGCCACAGGACCCACGATTTTAGATCATAGTTCGAATTTTAGAATATCTACACTTATGCCTGAAAATATATTGTTAGAGGGAAGAACCATAAACCACACTCCAAACGGCCCTGTGAGTGCTGACGACACCTCCCATGGGACAACGTATCTCGTAGGAACCGACCACGTGGCCACAGGACCGTCGGTTTGAGAGCATGACCAAAATTTAAGAGTAACTAAACTTAGGCATGAAAACATGATGTTAGGGGGCAGAACCACAAACCATCCCCTAAATGGCCCCGTGAATGGAACCAACACCTCCAACGGGACGAACATATCTCGTAGGACCCAACTGTGTGGCCACGGGACCCTCGATTTCATTGCAGGGCATAAATTTTAGAATATCTACACTTAGGCCTGAAAATATGCCGTTAGAGGGTGGAACCATTAACCACCCCACAAATGGCCTTGAGAGAGGCATCAACACCTACCACGGGACCAACGTATCTCATAGGAACCGACTGCGTGGCCACGAGACCCACGGTTTGAAAGCACGACCCAAATTTCATAATCTATACTTAGGAATGAAAAGATGTCGTTAGAGGGATAAACCACTAACCACCATCCAAATAGCCCCATGAATGGAACCAACACCTCCCACCGGACTAACATATCTTGTGGGAACTGACTGCATGACCATGGGACCCCCAATTAGAGAGCACGGTCCAAATTTTAGAATATCTCCACTATTGCTTGAAAACATGCCGTTAGAGGATGAAACCATGAACCACCCCCAAACGGCCTCGTGAACAGCTCCAACAACTCCCACGAGACCAATGTATCTTATAAGAACCAACTACATGGCCACAGAACCCCCGATTTGAGAGCACGACCCAAATTTCATAATATCTTCAGTTAGGTCCAAAAACATGTCGTTAGAAGAAGGAACTATGAACAACCCCACAAACGGTCACGTGAGTAGTGCCAAAACCTCTCACGTGACCAACATATCACATTCGAACCGATCGCGTGGCCACAGGACCCACGGTTTGACAGCACGGCCCAAATTTTAGAATATCTACACTTAGGCTTGAAAACATGTCGTTAGAGGGTTAAACCACGAACCAACCCCCTAAAACAGTTCCGTGAGCGATGCCAACACCTCCCACAGGAGAAAAGTATCTTGTAGCAATCGACCACATGGCCACGGAACCCACAGTTTAAGGGCACGGCCCAAATTTCATAATATCTACACTTAGGCCTTAAAACATGTCGTTAGAGGTAGAAACCACTAACCACCACTCAAACGGCCCCGTGACTGGCACCAACACCTCCCACGAGACCAACGTATCTCGTAGGAACCGATCGCGTGGCCATAGGACCCCCGATTTAAGAGCATGGAAAAAATTATTAGAATATCTACTCTTATGCTTGAAAACATACCATTAGAGGGCGAAACCACGAACAACAAACCCCCACTAAACGGTCCCATGAGCAGTTCCAACCCATCTCACCAGACCAACGTATGTCGTAGGAACTAACCGCATGGCCATGGAACCCATAGTTTAAGAGCACGACAAAAATTTTAGAATATCTACACTTAGTCCTGAAAACAAGCCGTTAAGGGAGGAACCATGAAGCACCCACAAAACGTCCCCATGAGTAGTGCAAACACCCCCTCGGAATCAACGCATCTCGTAAGAACTGACCGCATGGTCATGGGACCCCAATTTGAGAGCAAGGACCAAATTTTAGAATATATGCACTAAGCTTGAAAACATGTCGTTATCGATTGAAACCACGAACCACCCCCCAAATCACCCTATGAATGGTGCCAACACCTCCCACAAGACAAACATATCTCATAGGAACCGACTGCATGGACACGGGCCCATGATTTGAGATAACGGCCCTAATTTTAGAATATCTACATTTAGGACTGAAAACATGTCGTTAGAGGATAAAACTATGAACCCCCGCCCAAACAGTCTCGTTAGCGATGCCAACACATCTCACATGACCAACGTGTCCCATAGGAACTGACAGTGTGGCCACGGGACCCACGGTTTGAGAGCAAGACCCAAATTTTAGAATATCTACACTTAGGCTTGAAAACTTATCGTTAAAGAGAGGAACCCCAAATTACCCCTAAAACGGTCTTGTGAGTGGTGTCAACACCTCTCATGGGACCAACGTATCTCATAGGAACCGATCGCATGGCCGTGGAACCCACAATTTGAGAGCACGGCACAAAATTTTAGAATATCTTCACTTAGGCCTAAAAACATTCCATTAGAGAGACAAACCATGAACCACCACCCAAACATCACCGTGAGCGGTGCAAACACCACCCACGGGACCAACGTATTTCATAAGAACCGATCGCATGGACACCGGACCCCCGGTTTGAGAGCGCAACCCAAATTAGTATAATATCTACACTTAGGGTTGAAACCATGAACCACCCACCAAACGGTCCTGTGAGTGGTGCCAACACCTCCCATTGGACCAACATATCTTAGAGGAACCGACCGCATTGCCACGAGACCTCTGATTTAAGAGCAAGGCCCAAATTATTAGAATATCTACACTTAGGCTTGAAAACATACCATTAAAGGGTAAAACCACGAACCAAGAATCACCCCCAAATGATTCCGTGAGCGGTGCCAACACCTCCCATCGGACCAACGTATTTCGTAGGAACCGACTGCATGGCCAGGGGACCCACCATTTGAGAGCACGGACCAAATTTCAGAATATATACACTAAGGCATGAAAACATGCTGTTAGAGAGAGAAACAACGAACCACCTCCAAAATTGTCCCATGAGCGGTGCTAACACTTCCCACAAGACCAACGTACCTCGTTGGAAATAACTGCATGGCGACGACACCCCTGGTTTGAGAGCATAACCCAAACTATTAGAATATCTACACTTAGACTTGAAAATAAGCCATTAGAGGAACAAATCACAAACCACCCACCAAATTATCCCATGAGCAGTGCCAACACCTCCCACGAGACCAATGTATCTCGTAGGAACCAACCGTGTGGCCACGAGATCCACGGTTTGAGAGCACGACCCAAATTCCAGAATATCTACACTTTGACCTGAAAACATGCCATTAGAGGGAAAAACCATGAACCACCCCCAAATGGCCATGTGAGTGGCACTAAAACCTCCCACGGGACCAAAGTATCTCATGGGGACCGACCGAGTGGCTATAGGACCCACGGTTTGGGACCATGACACAAATTTTAGAATGTCTACACTTAGGCCTAAAAACATGCCATTAGAGGGCAGAACCACGAACCACCACTCGAACGGCCTTGTGAATGGTGCCAACACCACCCACGGAACCAACGTATCTCGTAGGAATCGATTTCTTGGCCACCGGACCCACGGCTTGAGAGAACGATCAAAATTTTAGAATATCTACACCTAAGCTTGGACACATGTCGTTAGAGGGTGGAATCATGAATCACCCCCTCAAACGGCTCTGTGAGCGATACCAACACCTCCCACGGTACCAACCTATCGCATGGGAACCAACCGCATGGCCACTGGACCCACTACTTGAGAGCACACCCAAATTTAAGAATATCTACACGTAGGCTTGAAAACATGTCGTTGGAGTGCAAAACCATGAACAACCCCTCAAATAGCTCCCTGAGTGATGACAACATCTCCCACGGGACCAACGTATCTCATAGAAACTGACCGCATGGCCACGGGACCACCAATTTGAGAGCAGGACCCAAATTCCATAATATCTACACTTAGGATTGAAAACATGCCGTTAGAGGGAGAAACAACGAACCACCCTCCAAATGGTCCCGTGAACAGCGCCAATACCTCCAATCGGACCAATGTATCTCGTAGGAACCGACCATGTGGACACGAGACCCTCGATTTTACAGCACATCCCAGATTATTTGAATATCTACACTTAGATTTGAAAACAAGCCGTTCGAGGGAGAAACCATGAACCACCCACTAAACGATCCCGTGAGCGGTGCCAACACCTCACACGGTTTGATAGGTTGACCCAAATTTCAAAATATCTACACTTAGACCTGAAAACATGTCGTTAGATGGTGGAACCATGAACCACCCCCTAAACGGCCATGTGAGCGGCGTCAACACCTCCCAGGGGACCAATGTATCTTGTAGGAACTGATCGCTTGGCCATGGGACCCAAGATTTGGGAGCGAGGCCCAAATTTTAGAATATCTACACTTAGGATTGAAAATATGCCATTAAAGGGAAAAAACACGAACCACACCTCAAACGGCCCCTTAAACGACACCAAAACCTCCCACGGGACCAACGTATCTCGTAGGAATTGATCGCGTTGTCACGGGACCCACGACTTGGGAGGACGACCCAAATTTCAGAATATCTACACTTAGGCCTGAAAACATCTCATTAGAGGGAAAAACAACAAACCACCCCTGAAACGGCCCTGTGAGTTTCTCTAACACCTTGTATCTCGTAGGAACTGACCACTTGGCCCACGATTTGAGAGACGACCCAAATTTTTGAATATTTACACTTAGGCTTGAAAACATGTCATTAGAGGGAGGAACCATGAACCACCCCCCAAATATTCCATTGAGTGCTGCCAATACCTCCCCCCTAACCAACGTATCTCGCAGGAACCAACCGTGTGGCCACGGGATCCACATTTTGAGAGCACGACCCAAATTTTAGAATATCTACACTTAGGCCCAAAAACATGCCAATGGAGGTTGGAACCATGAACCACCCCACGAAATGGCCTCGTGAGCGATGACAACACCTCCTATGGGACCAACGTATCTCATAGGAGCCAATTCCATGGCTACGGGACCCACGGTTTGAGAGATGGACCAAATTTCTGAATATGTACACTTATGCCTTGAAAGATGCCGTTAGCGGGTAGAACCATTAATCACCCCCCAAACTGTCCCATGAGTGGACCCAATACCTTGCACGGGACCAACGTATCATGTAGGAACCGACTGCGTGGCCATGGGACCCATGGTTTGAGAGCACGACCCAAATTTTAGAATATCTACACTTAAGCCTGAAAACATGCTGTTAAAGATCAGAACCATGAACCACCCCCCAAATAGCCCGGTGAGCAGTGCCAACACCTACCACTAGACCAAAGTACCTCGTAGGAACCGACCGCATGGCCACAGGACCTACGATTTGATAGCACGACCCAAATTTCAGAATATCTACACTTAGGCCTGAAAACATGCCATTATAGGGTGAAACCATGCAAGCACCCACTAAATAGCCCCGTGAGGGGCACCAACGGCCTCTAGAGGTCAATCATTTCTCGTAGGAACCGACCGCATAGCCACGGAACCCTCGCATGGCCCAAATTTTAGAATATATATACTTAGGCTTTAAAACATATCATTATAGAGAGAAACAATGAACCACCACCCAAAAAGTCTCACGAACAGTGCCAACACCTCCCACGAGACCAACGTATCTCGTAGGAACCGACCGTGTGTCCACGGGATCCACAATTTGAGAGCATGACCCAAATTTCATAATATCTACACTTAGTCCTGAAAACATGTTGTTAGAGGGAGAAACTACGAACCACCCACAAATGGTCTTGTGAGCAGTGCCAACACCTCCCACGGGACCCATGTATCTCATAGGAATCGACCGCGTTGCCAAGTGACCCACAATTTGAGATCCCTGCCCAAATTTTAGAATATCTACACTTAGGCTTGAAAACATGCCGTTAGAGGGAAGAACCATGAACCACCCCCAAATGATCCCGGGAGCATAGCCAATACCTCCCACAAGACCAACATATCTCGTAGGAACCGACCACGTGTCCATGGGACTCATGGTTTGAGAGCACGACCAAAATTTTAGAATATCTACACTTAGGCCTGAAAACATGCCGTTAGATGACGGCACCACGACCCCCCCAAATGGCCCCGTGAGTGATGACACCACCTCCCATGGGACTAACGAATCTCGTAGGAACTGACCACGTGGACACGGGACCCACGATTTGAGAGCACAACCCAAATTTTTAAATAATTAAACTTAGGTCTGAAAACATGTCGTAAGAGGGTGAAACCATGAACCAGCCCCCAAACGATCCCGTGAGCGATGACAACACCTTCCATAAAACCACTGCATCTCATATGAACTGATCGCATGGCCACAGTACCCATGATTTGAGAGCATGGCTGACATTTCATAATATCTTCGTGCTCTCATACCAGGGGTCCCTTGACCACGCGGGCTTTTATAATTTATTATTTTGCATTATGGGCGTACGGGGTTTACATTACACAGGTTTTAGAATATCCATAAAACATATAAAATTATGCCCAATTTTTTTTATAAATATATTTAAAAAAAGGTTACGGTCATAGTCCATGACCACATCTATTTTCGTTATCAAGCATAAATGGGGTCACGATGCAGGGTCGTGACCATTTTGAGCACATCAGATTATGTGTCACAGTCTAGGGCCGTGACCAATCTGATAACATGAAAGTATGGGTTATAGTCCAGGGCCGTGACAATGTCTGTGACTATTTTCATACGTTGAAGGATTAGTCCTTTGAGCCGTGTCCCATTTCATGAACATTCATGTAAATTGAATGGTGGGTCACGGCCCAAGGCCGTAACTAGGTGTGATATGGGGTCACGACTAGTGTTAGCGACTATATGTCATGAACCCTGAGGTTCGCTACCAGTGCTGTGGTCAGGGATATAAGCCATGACCACTAAATATGGTCACAGACCAAATCCGTGGTCCACAGCCTGTGGTCATGAAAAAAATCCATGACCAATTTCCCAGTTAGGTGTAGTGACGCCCCATATTTATTCCAGTAAATTATAAACCTATGTTCATTTGGAGAAATCTGAGTAATGGCCACTCCATACCCCTTTTAGATGGATCTTATTGAGGAATGGAGGGGAAAATGAACTCCTGCTTGGAATACCCAAAGGAGAAAGAAAACCTCACTCGCATTTCTCCTTTAGTCGGACCTCTCCTATGAGTCAAGTATCCGAGTGATCACATTGGAAGGTATAGAATAAAGAATCCTAAGGTCTATAAGATCAACTATTAGGATATCACGTTCGTACCATCTAGCATCATAGGTTAAAGAATAATAAGAGATTATATGAACCTTTTTAAGGTCCATCTCCTTAGTAATTAAAGAACATCAACAGGTAATGGGGAAGGTGAAGGGTTACCCATCAAATCCCTCTATTCAGAGTTTAAATTATTAGATGTAGTTATGTTGCTAGTTTTAACATAATTTCTCCTCCAACTCAATGGATTATGTTTTCAAAACTCTATGAGATGTGATATACTCAACACTTGGGGGCTTGAGGTTTCATGCAGAAGAAGAATCAAGTTTTAGGATGAGTTTTAGGCTCGATAGATCATCCTCAGGTCTAAAGACGTCAAGTGGAATGGGAAACCATTCAGTAAAAACTCTCAAGAAAATCTTATATAGTCCAGTAATATGTTTCCAGATTCACAAAGCCTCATTCATACAGGGAACACTCACACCCAAAATAACCCTCTCTAACTCCTAGAAATGTAAAACCCTAGAGGAGATCCCTTAACTTAATAAAAGCCTAAACAAGAAAATAGTAAATAACTGAAGAAAAAATAAGTAAGTAAAGCATGAAGGGTACTTAATATTAGAAATGAATTGAAAGTTGAGTTAAAGAATATACAAATGACCTAACGATGGCTGACGATTATTTCGCTCTCTAGAAAGTTTGGGCACAAAGAGTTTGATTAAACTTTAAATGACTTTGCCCCGCTTTTGTAAGGGTAAAATCATGTGTGTCAAATGCCTATCTAAGACCCACCTGATTGTCAACACGTGGCACACTTAAGTCAGTTGGAAATTTCCTTAAGAAATTTACAAGCCATTTTACTCGTTCAGTCGAGCAGAATAACTATCGGCCTCTGAACCAATGGATGCCAAACCAGCACCATTTGAAAAAACTCACTCACTTCTTTAATCTATGATTCTCCTAACGAATAATATCTGTAGTTGTGAGAAAAGTCTTGGGGAATTTTGTTACACCACATTTAAAGATCATTTTATAAGCTGATGAAAAAAGAGTAAAACCATTCAATAGTGAGTGACGGATCTTGCTTTATCGATCAGACTTCTCAAAGGATGACCTCATCTCAGTGTATAATATCACCCACAAGCAATATGGTGGGACTTTTTCCCACTTGAATGGATGAGATCGTTGCTAGTAAGGCTAACTAATTGAATAAAACTTTATTAACATTGTTAAAAGCTAATGAGTACTACACGAGTGGCATCACTATCAGCAATCATATATAGGGACATTACTCTATGGTCAAACCTTTAAACCATCATATATCTTGATTGTAATCCATTTAAAAGATGCTCATGCCCATACTATAATGGAAGTACACATGTAAACCCGATACTCTAGGTCTGACATACATTATCTTATACTCATTCAATATAAAAGAAGAAATCCCCCATTGGTATCCAGAACAAAATAGAGAAACACATAGTCAGACTGTAAAATCATATAGTGAGTAGAGATTGAGTGAAATGTATTATTC
Organism: Sambucus nigra; assembly: GCA_949130495.1. Taxonomy (NCBI): domain Eukaryota; kingdom Viridiplantae; phylum Streptophyta; class Magnoliopsida; order Dipsacales; family Adoxaceae; genus Sambucus; species Sambucus nigra. The sequence continues at coordinate 654,167,939 of OX422207.1, read as the reverse complement.
TAACACCTCTGATCACCTGAAACATAGTACAAAAAGGTTACCTTGTCGATGTAGGATCATTTTTTAGAGATGAACCATGTAACTCTTAGTGTAATTCCTCGTATTCTCACCTCTGTCTTTACATATTTGCATTTTACTACTTATTTATCATTTGTTGTCTCTGATTGGATATCAACTTGCTAATACAAACCTTGAAACGAATTTTAGATCATAGCAATAGTATCACTTAATAATAAAATATAGTAAACAAGGACTTTCAATACAAATCTCTAGCCAAAATCATCCTCTTGACACTCAAAAAAGTATCCAAAATAAACAAACAATCACTGATATTACAAATATAGAACCCTGCCACGGTTGTTATTCGGGCATGCATAGAAGTTTACAGGCCGCAGACCCACTCAACACACGGTGCGGCCCTACTCAACAAAGGATTCAGCCCTACTCAGCAAAGGATGCAGCCCTACTCATCATGGTGTGGCACCCACATGTCGCGGCCTCATATTACACGGTGCGGAACTCAATAGGACTATCTTACAAGTTGCATCCCTCTCATTCACAACTGTTCCAGACTTAATATATGTCACGTTATCAGGGCATGTGACATACCTCACAAACCTCCTATAAATAAAGGTCCACACCTCGAGATGGGGGATTCAGATTCTACAATACTTGGAAAAGTCTTTCCAAATTATCTCTACATAACCTCAACATACATCTTGGGGGCTACTCACCTACATCGTAGCCATATCTTCGGCATTCCCGAAACAGCTACAACCATGTAATCTCCATTATTCTCACACTTGTACGCCTCTTTAGGCTTGATTATATTGTACAATGTTACGCATATAATGAGAATGGAGAAACACAGTGAACATAGGTCTATTTCTGAGGCTGAACCATTCTATATCTTCTCTTCTCTCTCTTTTTACTAATTCTATCCATTTATTATAATTTACACTTGATTTGTTCGTACGAGAACGACTAGTGGACATTTTCTTGTATCAATAATCTAGCATCGTTTGTGGGAAACGAGGTATTTCAATCTTGTTTCTATATATTTTTGGGTTCTTAAATACCTTATTTTATTCATGGGGATCCTTTGGATCATCGTCTCATGGGTAATTTTTTGGTTATTGAGCTCTATTTTAGATTTACACCCATAAGTGGGTATTTTATATATTCAGATTTTCTCTTGGGTCTCCATTTTATGACCTTAGATCTATTTTTACATACCCTTGTGATATTCTTTCATCTGGATAGTGCTAAAAATCATGATTGGCTTTATCCCCGAAAAGATGAGTGATTAGGGAAGCGTTGTATTCTCCCTTTTCACTGTTCTTGACCTGTGACCCGGGGTTTGTCATTGAAACTGTGCTGTTTTATGCACCGTGAGGGTGTTCTCTCATTAATAGACCCTAGTAGGTATGCTTTTCAAGTGTCGAGAGAGAAAAACTCTGTTTTTGGGTTTCAATTTTTGGATTGTTCCCTTCGCTGCTTAGAAGGGGATGCGACCTAGAAGTTCAAAGGCCTTTATGTTTGCGACCTCTACTAGAGCGAATGCATTAAAGAAGCTTCAAAACATCAAGGAACGAACTCAGATGGTCTCCAGCTCAACCTTGGTGAATATCATACAAAGGCCATGATAGTACACCTATGTGCCTTACTGGTTGTGGCCTCAATAAAAGATCATGTAAAAGTTCAAACGTTGTATCCCAATTTGCTACTTGGTTACTCCAATGTTTCTGATATTAATCACTTCTGCTAGTTTTGTCTCAGATATATATATATATATATATATATATTGTAAAGACTAACAAAATCATAAAATGGAAGGAGAATTCAGCCAGAGCACAGAAGTCAAAGATGATATTGTGCAGTTGTACAATCACCTTAACCATCTCTACGACAGCCATGCGTCACTCCAAACTTAGGTCAACTATTTGACTTAAAGGGTCCTCATGCTAGAGGTCGCGACCTCATCCAATGTGAGTGCGGCAACCAGGTTCATTTCATGAACACCCTTCGCTGCCGCGGCGGTGCCAGAAGTTACATCCGCGGAAGAGGTTAATAGGAGCTAAAGAAGGAAAGCAGAGACGACAGAAGAGAACAAGAGATCTAGGGCTTACACTCCATTGGACTTCCCAATTAAAGACATCTTTGAGTCCATAAAAGTGGACAAGCTGATGAAGTGGCCAGAGAAGCTTAAAGCTCCACCCCACAAGTGGAACAAAACCAAGTGGTACAAATTCCATCTAGACCATGACCATGACACTGAGCAATGCTATTCTCTGAAAGATGAAATTAAAAGGCTGATTAGGCAAGGAATGCTGCAGAGGTTCCTCAGAGATGCTTAGGGGATGAAGCCTAGCTTGAAGGGCCATACTTCCCTTATCTTTATGATTTAGTTTACATCTTTTTTTATTTATGTTCATAGTGAACATTATCTTTTATTTCACTCTTACTTTTTATGTCTATGCTCATGAGAATTAATGAATATAATATTTTATTTCTCGATTCCATTAAAAGATATCTTATGAAAGACTTCTTGTCCTAAACATCCATATTATATATGGAGACGTCAAATTACATTGGGAATGATTATATTCAAATGGTATCAACACGCCCGAAATGACGCCTGATTATATGAACTCAAATGATAATTGAAAATAATGAAAGAAACTATTGAGAGAAGCTATCTGAATTGGTCTGCAACAATCACTCATAAAAACTATATCCCAGCATATAACAGCTACAATCTCGAAAGCAGTTATCAGAAAGCGTTATTAGACACGAGGGCTTACAATACCCGTTCTTAACTTTCGGGATGCATCATTAGTATGGGGACGTTAATCCCCTGACAAACATTATTAACTTGGTGGATATGAGACTAGAAATCATTAACTTGGTGATCTCATATTATCTTGGGGAAGCTTCATAATACCTAGCTCGAGAAGGCCTGAAAATAACCCATAGGGGTCGAAGACCTAATTGTATACGGATAATCATATATTTGAAGGGGCCAAAGACTTAATTATCTGCAGATAATCCTATTATATCCTGGGAAGGCTTTATATATATCCACATAAGCTTGGGGAAGCTTTATAATACCTAGCCCAGGGGGTCCTGATGATAACCCAATTCAAGCGACTAAAGGAAAGTCATGAAAGGCAATCAAAGAGACTAAAGGATGTTGTGTTGTCGTCATCCAGAAGCATGCCAAAGCTACAAAGGGCTAGAAAGATGCCACAACCTTATCAGTATGGCTGCAGCCATTAAGTGAATTCATTCAAAAGACACGATAGATAAAGGCAGGCAGGATTGCTAACCTACCGCCACCCTGTTAAAAAAAACAAGCAACATTTGTATTAGGATACAATTTTAAAGATACAATTATAAATCTACGACAGGTGGGATTCAAACACTCAAAGGTGTCGCAGCCCTGTTCAATAAGAGACTACAACTGCTATCAAACATGTTTATGTGGCAACAATCAATAAGAATTCAAGTAGAAAGGCTAAAGTGAAGAGAACAAGCCTCAACCTGTGTGGAAAAATCATATGTGCTAAGATGCCACAGCCTTAAACCCATACTCGATATTGGATATTAAAGTGCATTTTGTCAAAAATAAATTGTATGTTTAAGCAATCAAAGATATGCAGAGAAAGCATTCATTCAAGTGTTGAAGAAAGCAAACAAGAAATTAAGTTTTGAAGCATCGGAAGTATAGAATATGCAAAAGTGGCCGTAGCATTGATAATAAAGTTAGAAGCCAAACATCTTGACAAATATTAGTGTTAAGATTATACATACAAAAAGGCCATAGCCATACATATATCAAGATCAGTTAAAAAAAGGGGACGCAACCCCATGTTAAGTAAGGGCTAGTTGGCTGCATCATCTTCTAAATCTCTTTCCTCTCCTTCAGCAGCAGTCTCAGTTTCTTGCTCTACTTCTGCGGCCTTGACCTCTATCCTCAACCTGGCTCTTTCCTATGATGCGGCCTTGATCTCAGACACGCACTTCTGATGCTCAGCATCACCAAGATCCCAGACAAGAATTGTCTCTTTAGAGTCTGGGAAGTTCTTTATAACTCTATGACTAAAGTCTTGGTAGCCATGGAGGTAGGCTCTATTTTTTATGAGGAAGAACTCTTTAGACCCCTTGAATGATTCCACCCTGCTATCAATAGCCAATTAAAGGTCCCCATCATGATCCTCTCCTATCTTCTTGACCATCGCATCATGGGTTTCAGCATCCTTAGTAGCCTTGGCTTCCAATTCCTCATACTTCTTTTACAAAAGTTCAAGTTGTTGTTAGCAAACTTCACGGACTTAGCAGCTTCTGTAATCCGGTTTTAAGAAACCTTGAGGGACTCCGCATCCTAATTAAAATTTTCCTTGGCTTCCTCCTTGGCTTTGATAGTGACCTCAAGGTTCATCTGAGTCGCCTGTAGTGCCGCGGTTGAGGATTTTTTGCCAGCTTCAAATGAAGAATACCTTGCACTTTCCAAGTCGGCGGTATGTACCCTCTCCGCAACCTCTTTCTGGTTGTACAAGGACTCATACTTCCTCTTCTAAGAAATCATGACGTCCGCAGCCTGCAAATAGAGAAGTTAGGAGCAAGATACGGAATGTAAAAATAGAACTGAGAAGGTACTTGCACTTACCCTCAAAACACTATAGAGACCATAATCCTCCAAATCATCGTGGTCTTCATCCATGAGTCTATCAAGGTTCGTGGCATTTGGGAATAGGGACAGGAACCCGCAATGTCTAGAAAATTCCCCTAATGGGAATAGGGACAGGAACCCGTAACCCATAAATGAAGGCGTGCAAGGGGAAGCAGACCCAATTGTCGATAAGCGGCTTGCATGGTCTTTGTTCGACGACAGGTGCTAATCACATCAACTTCTCTGGAAATTCAAAGGCCTCGGCTACCTGATCAACCCATTCTTGGGTCATCATGCTACGGATCCTAAGTGCAGCAAGAGTTCTCTCAGCCCTCCCAGATGTTCCAGCAGGTTCATCCCTAACGTTAGATGCACCCCCTGTCATGGCGTTATTGTCTACATCCATTGATTGGTTACTATAGTTGGCTTCTTCCTCTATAATCGCAAAATCTGAATCTGAATCTAGTACCACGTAGCTTGGGCAATACTTCAGCTGGAAAGTCCCTACTGACTTCCAAGGAGGCACAGAAGGAATTTCGAGAGTGGAGGCTCCAAAGTGTTTTTCCCAAAAGACTCTCAAAAATTCTTCTGGGTCAAAGTTCATATGGTTGTAGTTGTACCTGAAAGGCAGAGAGTCAGCAATTAGGTATCGCAGCTAGTATGGTATTAAGGCCTCTCAGAGGTCGTGGCAGGAGAATAAGAGTTAAATAGAAATGCTAGTAGTATTGGCTAAGTATAAGAGTTGGGTTCTAAATCCCTAGAAGCTAATTTCCATCGCGGCATATTTTTTTATGGGGAAGGATGTATGTTATCTTCTTACATGCCGTAGTCATTAAACTATTGACAATGCATGGGCTAAATGCCGCGGACTCTATCTGAGAACCTAAAGATCATGAGTTACTACAGGCCATAGCCAAATATCTACATGCTGTAGCCTATGCTGCGTGTCGTAGCATCATGTTTAATACCTACCGCAAAAAAAAATTCTATGCTGCAGATATCAATATTTGAAGGGTGCATTTATTCAAGAAAGCCCTAAATTACTAAAGGGATTTTACCATGCCGCGGCTACTCACTTAAACGGGTTAGTACTTAGTCTGGGTAAATTCAAAGATCAAAAACCCTAGAATACGAAGAGTCCCTCTCAAGAACGTCAAGAACATAATGGGTTACCTAATTCAGAAACCCTAAAGCCTAACCGAAATCAACAAAATTCATGCATTGACCCAACATTGAAGATTGATTCAAATCCAAATAGCTATGTGAATTCAAATGGGTTCGATTAATTGGAAAATTTAGGGAAATAAGTATATTCAAATCTAAGCAGCAAACATGATTACAATTAAATAAAATCACATTCATGAAGGTTTGGTAGATATAATTCAAGATTAGGTGATTCATAAAGATAGAGATTCAGAAATGCAGAAATTCAGTTGATGAATTGGTGAATTGTGAACTGAAAAGGCTATTAAATATGTTTGTAATTGAAAAAAATTACCTGGAAATGAAGACACCGATGGAGCTAAGCCTCAAACCACCTCAAAATCACCACACGCAGCTTTCGAAGGTCCCCAAAAAAAGTAGCAGACAAACGAACAGAGGTTGGCTATCGATATGCTCTTAAAGATTTGGGAAACGTAATGAAGTACACAGCCAAAACAATTTATATAAGAGGGTGCGAGAAGACGAAGCGTCACCTTGGAAATACCATGACACCTTCAGAGGACTTGACTACTCAATCGTAGCCCCAATCGCAGTCTCTTAGCACTACAACTTGGGGGCTTATTGATAGTACAAATATAGCACCATGCCACGGCTGTTACTCAGGCATGCACAGAAGTTCACAGGCTGCGGCCTTACTCAGCACACAGTGCAGCCCTACTTGGCAAAGGGTGTGGCCCTACTCAGCATAGTGCGGCACTCAATATGCTTGTCTTACAGGCCGCATCCCTCTCACTCACAGTTGCACCAGACTTGATATATGTCACGTGATCAGGGCACGTGACACAGCTCACATACCTCCTATAAATAAAGGTCCACACCTTGAGATAGGAGGGTTCAGATTCTACAATACCCTCAATGTCTTGCCAAATTCTCTCTACACAACCTCAACATACAGCTTGGGGGCTACTTACCTACATCGTAGCCATATCTCCGGCATTCCCAGAACCGCTACAGCCATGTCACTACACCAAAATGGATAAATTGGCACCCTTCCAGCGGATAGCCTTGTCATAATCATTGATCGTGACAAAAAAACACGCGTTTTTGTCACGGTCATTGACCATGACACGTCCGTGACAACTACACTTGTCATGGACTTATTACGGTGAATGACCGTGACAAACCTTATAATATTGTCACGGTCAATGACCGTGGCACGTTCTTGACGATTTATTCAGTAAAAAAAACCCTACGCTTTCTTTTTTTCCACTGTTTTTGGTTTCCCTTTCTTTCTCTCTATAAGAGATTTCGAGCTCTCTCTCGCTCTCCCTCTCTCTAAGGTATGTTTTTTTCCTCTCTTTCTCTTTCATTTCTATATATGTTTGTATGTGTGTGTATATATATGTGTGGTGGTGTGTGGTGGGGGGAGGGGGTGATGGGGGTGGGGTGGGGGTGTGCACGTGTGTGTGTATGGTGGGATAGGGGGCTAGGGAGGGGAGGGTAAGGGGGTTGGGTGGGCGGAAGGGGGTGGTGGTGTGTGTGTGTGTTCGTGTGTGGTGGGGTTGGGGGCAGGGGGTGTATGCGTGTGTGTGTGCGTGTGTGTGGTGGGGGAGGGGGCAGGGGTGGGGTGGGGTGTGTACATGTACGTGTGCATGTGTGTGGTGGGGAAGGGTGGGTGTGTGTGTGGTGGGGGTGCGGTGGGGTGTGTGTGTGGTGGGGCAATCTCAACAATTGAAACGGACAAATTGATTAATAAAATATGTATTACCCCTTTCATATGCAAGTAGGATTGCCCCACATTAACAGATAATTGTTGATATTCGAAATAACTTTAATTGTATAGCTTTAATAAAATAAATTGTATAGTTTTATATGAAAGTAAATTAATAAGTATTGCCCATTTCATATGAAAGTAGGATTGCCCCTCATTGTAAATTAGTAAATTTATAATTGTATACATTAATTGTTAGTTTAATTGATGAAATGATTTCATTGAGTTGATGAATTAGAAGGAGTACGGGATACACATTTGTTGTTGCGGTTGGATTATAGTGGATCGATGTTGGGTTGGTTAATTTTAGAAGTGGTATGACCACTGGATTAATGTCCATATGGGGGTGGGATTTTTTAACTTTTTTTTTAAAATTACTTTGTATCACTCTTGTGTAGTGTGCGTGTGTGTGGGCAGTAGGGTTGGGGGTGGAGGTGGGCTGGGGTGTGTGTGTGGTGGGGCAATCTCAACAATTGTATATCTTTAATTAATAAATTGTATATCTTTAATTGTAACTTTAATTGTATAGTTTATATGAAAGTAAATTAATAATTAGTGCCCATTTCATATGAAAGTAGGATTGCCCCTCATTGTAAATTAGTAAATTAATAATTGTTATACTTTAATTGTTTGTTTAAATGATGAAATGATTTAATTGAGTAGATGAATTAGAACGAGTACGGGATACACATTTGTTGTTGCAGTTGGATTATAGTGGATCGATGTTGGGTTGGTTAATTTTAGAAGTGGTATGACCACTGGATTAATGTCCATATGGGGGTGGGATTTTTCAACTTTTTGTTAAAATTACTTTGTATCACTCTTATGTAGTGTGCGTGTGTGTCGGCAGTAGGGGTGGGGGGGGGGGGGGGATTCTCAACAATTGTATAGCCTTAATTAATAAATTGTATAGCTTTAATTGTAACTTTAATTGTACAGTTTTATATGAAAGTAAATTAATAATTAGTGCCCATTTCATATGAAAGTAGGATTGCCCCTCATTGTAAATTAGTAAATTAATAATTGTTATACTTTAATTGTTAGCTTAATTGATGAAATGAATTAATTGAGTAGATGATTTAGAATGAGTACGGGATGGGTGGGTGGGTGGTGGGGTAGGGGTGGCGGGTTGCGTGTGTGTGAATGTGTGCGGGTGTGTATATGTGTGTGTAGTGTGCGTGTTTGTGCGTAATGTCCCTCGTAAACGAATTGATTGGTTATTAATTTTTTTAGCAAATTAATATATGATTTCCCCTCATTGTAAATTAGTAAATTAATAATTGTATACTTTAATTGTTAGTTTATTTGCATGTCTTCTTTTAATTCATTTTGATATGTACTAATAATAATTTTTTACAGCAAATGTCTCCTTCAGGTATTAAGGTGAGGATGATGATGCTTGTTATGATGATGTCGTCTGGGCTCGGTGGTAGCGGAGGCGACGAGAGCTCCTCGTCCCTAGGATCCCCAAATATGGCAAATTGGGGATGGCCATCGAGAATAAGTCGAGGCTATTAGCGAGATCCCTCGAGCTGGTAAAGACGATCATAAGCCCGGGGTACATTAGTTGGAAGGAGGTGCCATATGAGCTCAAGTTAACTGCTTGGGTGACACTAGAGGTAATGTTTTTATATTTATATTTATATTCATATGAATATTTCAATTTCAATTTCAATTTCAATTTCGATTTCGATTTCAATTTCATTTTATATTTATATTTATATTTATATTTATTTGCAACTAACATTGTATTTGTTGGACAAGAACAATTCAACCTGGATCCAAAGCTACGCGATTCCGTCTTGAAGAAGTTGAGGGAACAACACAAGACGTGGAAGAAAAATATGTGGACCCGGTACTTTGGGAAGACACAAGAGTCCATTATCCAAAGGCGTGAATCCGTCCCGCCGAAGGAGCCGATCTCATTGGCACAATGGCAAAAGTTCGTTGACAGTGAGATCGGGGAGCGACAATTGGCATCTCGCCAATCAGGGAGGGAAAACCGGGCAAAAAAGATAGACGTGCACTACTCCTGTCGGATGTCTTACACTGAGGTGGATCATAGGATGATGGTAAGATTTAATTTTACTATAACTACAGAAATATATTATTCTGCATTATTTTACTTTGTGGGGCCGATACTTATTTTACTTAATTTTATTTTAGGGGACTGGGAGTGGCCCTGGTGGTAGGCCACATAGGCTCGATACTTATGTGGCTCTTCGGACGAAGAAGGGGAAGGACAAAAAGGTGTCCTCAAGCGCCGCGGCCACGATTGTAAGTAATCCGACAGTTTACTTTTTGTTAATTACGTTATAATTTTTTAATTTACTTATTTTACTCATCATGTGCTTTTTGTCATTTCAAAAAAAGCTTAAAGAAGTGCATTAGTCGCAGTCTGATGCCGACAAGTCATCTTTGTCCACATACGCACTCAGCCAAGTGCTTGGCTCTGATCGCAAGGGTAGGACAAGGGGGGTGAGCTCGCGGGTGGCCAAATCTAGGATCATCGGATTAGAGACGAGCGACACCGGGTTGGCTCGAACGGTGGACTCACATAACGCGAAGCTGTCCCGTTTGGAGGCGACGGTCTAAGATATGTTCTCATTCATGAAGCGTTAGTTGGGCGTCAGAAAATGCAAGGGGAAAGGGAAGGAGAAGGTGGGGGGACGGGGTGCGGGATGACGAGGATGTGGACCTCACTGCTTCATCGTCGACACATGCGGACTTTGATGATCCAATTCCCCATTTGGCTCCCTTCGACTGACCGATGTCGACGCTTGGTTGGCCGAGCATGTTTATACTGGACTTATTTGATGGCCAACGAATAGGGTGAGGGTTGAGGGACTCGAATATCATCTAGGGTGGCCTAGTTCATGGACGTGAGCTTCAAGAAATCGATTCCATAGTGCTAGTCACGCATGTGATACCCGGGAAGGAGAACTCCCCACTGTGGTTGCGCGAACAATGCGGAGCGATGTATATCAGTGGGTGTGTCAATTCGTATATCGTGTGGCCTACTCACGTCCTCGGATTTAACCTTACCTAAGACATGTAGTGACATTATTTGAATGGAATCGTATTGTTTTTTAGTTGGTACATTTGAATTTTTTTTAAGTTGGTACATTTGAATTATATTTGGATTATATCATGATGCATATTGTTTTTATTTTGAATGTATATTTTCATTATCGCTGATTTATTTGGATATATGATATTTGAACACGTACAATGTTGTTATAACAGGTACAAATATACTGCTGGGCAGTGGTAGTGGGCATACTGCCCAGCAGATTGTTTTTCAATTCTGCCGAGAATTGTCACAGTCATTGAACGTGATAATTTTTTAAAGAATGTCACGAGCTTGTCACAGTTATAAACCCTGACAAACTTGTCACGATCAATGACCGTGACATGACCATGACAATTCTAATGAACTTGTCACGGTCAATGATCGTGACATGACCATTACAAAAAAAGATGTCTCGCCCAGAATTGTCACGGTCATTGACCTTGACTAGTTAAAATTTTCAAGGTTAATGACCGTGACAATTCGGCAGATTTGGTGTAGTGATGTACTCTCCTTTATTCTCATACATATACTCCTATTTAGGCTTGATTGTATTGTACAATGTAACGTATATAATGAGAATGGAGCAGCACAGTGGACGTAGGCCTATTTCTGAGGTTGAACTGCTCTATATCTTGTCTTCTCTCTCTTTTTACTAATTCTATCCATTTATTATAATTTACACTTGATTTGCTAGTACGAGAACGACTAGTGGAATTTTTCTCGTATCAACAATCACTAAAAATGAGCTCACTAAATTCTAGATATATCTTCAGAAATTTCAAGTGAAGCTCTCACAATGATGTCCTCAAGTGTGTAATCTATAATGTCCATCATTACTTTTGTTGCATCCAATATATATAGGTGAAAGTTGACTTTTGGGTTTCATGCATTCAGAATGTGTAAGAGAAGGGAAGTAGGTATAAGCATGCTTTGGACATTTTAAGAAAATAAAAATGCAGGAAGGTGGAGCTGATCATATATATATATCGGATTGATCGATAATATGAGAGAGGAGAAATAGTAGGCGGGAAAGATAGAGAGGATAGGGAGGTAATGAGAGAGGGGCGTGGGCATCCACCTATTGCATGAAGAAACAAGTATTTTCACAAAAAACGGATAAAAATGGGGGGAGGTAGAAAGCTAGGAAAGAGAAGAAAGGAGAGGGTGAGGTGGGTATACTACTACCTACTATAGCAAGTAATGTAGTACATATGGGGGATAAAAGGGCTTCGTTTGGTGCAGGTTAGAGTATTGTGAGAGACATTTTAGATGTATATGGATTTTGAGGTACAAGCATGGGGCATCTAAGAGAGGGGGCGGATAAAAGCCATAGCTTCTGGGTTGGGACAACTAAGGTGGTGAGGATTAGTGTATGGTTGATTCAGTTGCTTTGTGATATGGTGTGTGTATATATGTAAATATAAACACACACACACACACATAGACACACTAAAAGAAAAATACACTAATATAAAAACACGCACATACGTATAAATAAATACACATATGCATATAACACATCAACTTATAATAAGGTAACTAATATGAAAGTGTATAACTACGAATATAATAGTACACCAATTAATACGTAAATGTTAAACACAAAAAGACACTCATATCAAAATTATAAACATGCACATATGAACCTAATAGATACACACATGACATACCAATAATAATAATAAAAATAAAATAATATAATAGGAATAATAAGAATAAGAATAATTAACACTAAAACAAACATACACATACTATAACACAAAACGAAACATACACTTACATACAATAAACACATAAAATAAAATATGATATTGAGCGTAATAAACATGGATATGCTTATAATATAAAATAACACAAATAAACACAAAGACACAAAAACACATGGGAGGTCAAATAAGGGAAATAGTTTGTGAAGGGGTTTTTGGATATTTGGTGTCTCGAGTTATTCAGGAAATATGCAATGACACTTTTGACCTCATTTTTTATGCAATTGCCTTGAATTTATATTTTTCAAACTTCAATTGTGTATTGACCAACAAGATAAATAATTACACACATAGGGACAATATTAACGAGAATTAACCATTAAAATGAGCCTATTCAGGGTATAAATAACACAGTTTTTCGTGCTTATCAACTATATGGAGAATATAAAAATCCTTACCAATAAACGCTTGAGAAAAATTCTTACTAGTCGAAGAATGGAAATGGTCGTCACTAAAAAATCTAATCACCACTTGTTTAGACAATAAATCAGTATTCTTCATATTGATGAGGCAAAAACCGTGAGTCCGTGAAGATACGCAAATCATTGTTATCCGTTTTTGACCGCAATGCAAAAAACCTAAAGTATGACTACACTTTACAAAGGAGTATAGCGGCCAGTATGGGCATCGAGAATCCACAGGAAGTGTTTGAAAAATTGTAACGGAATTATCATTTCAAGAATAAAAGTGTAAAAGGTGATACGGTTACAAAGGGAAAATGGAGAAAATAAGAAGTTAAAAAATGATTAATAAAACGAGAGCCATAATCACATCCCTGTCATGGTCTAAACAACTCATAATTAGAATTCTCGTCAAAAATGTTTAACTCGGCATATTCAATTAATTATAAACATCACACATGAAGGAATCTAATCCAAAGATATGGGATAAAACATTTAACCGAAAATGGTCACATGCGGATTAAATTAAGAATATCGCTATAAACACTAAAGTTGCATGACAAAAAAAGTTAAATGCATAATAGTCCAACTTTAATACGTGAGGTTTCGATTAACTGTGATTTTACACATGAATAAAACTAATTAAATAATTAATTAACTAAAGCACACTAGAAAAAAGATGAACAAAACTAATTAACTAGGCCTGTAAAGTAAAGGCATAAAGGAATTTAAGCACAAATAAGAGGTTGAAGTAATGAATAGTAAAATACATACATAAATGGGCAAACACCCAAGAGAAAAGGAGGAGATGGTGTCTCCCAACAATGAAACCCTAAAAAAACTAAACTAGACTTAAATATAATCCCCTTCAAAAGAGAAGGAAAAACTATCAATACAAAACCCTAGTGGAAAACTAGTAATAAGAAAAATAGGGGAAAATTGGCCCGAATCGATTTGGGTGCAAAGACGAATTGATTCGGAAAAGGGGAAACTTTGAAGTTACATAAAAGCGAATCGATTCGGTAGGAGGACAAATCAATTTAGAATTGGAAAACTGAGCACAGCCACTAATAGAATCGATTCTCTATAAAGCTGAATCGATTCGAACATGCTTGTTCTGTTTTGTTCCCATGTTTTGATTCATATGTAATTAATTATCTTCAGCTCAAAGTCCGATAACTTCTTCATTTGGACTCGGATTCGTGCACTGTCAGCGGCAATGTGAAACTTACTCAGATGGCTTAAACTTCTAGGAAGACTTTGGGCAAAACTCACAAAGTGTGAAATAACTAAATTGCACTTGCTTGTGCGATTGTCGATGAAAATTTCTTGAAATCCTACCAAACTTTATACTAAGCATCGTAATACCTACAAAAGCTCAATTATACATCATATAGCATGTTAACATAGAAAATGGAGGTTGTATGGTTAACGATCATAAATATAGGAATTAAAGTACCTGAGGGGGATAAAATGCATAAGTATAAAGGGTGAATAAATGCAATATTCGTGCCGAATCAAACCCCCTAACTTACACATTGCTAGTCCCTAGCAATGAAATAGGAAGCAAAAAAAACTACAAGAAAATCACAAAACATGAGATATATACAAAAGAGATAAAAGCCACTTTCACGTGCATTCAATTGTATTTAGCATATGCAATAAGCCGTTAAACCCCTCGGTTACCCTAGTGGATGAGTGTTGTCTCGTGACGGTTTTCAGGGATGAACTCATAAACATCATATGGTCTCCTCAAAATGTATGCCCAATCACATGCGAGAAGCTCAACAATAACGAAAAAGATTTTAAACACATTATTAGTAAAATGAACGAATTCACATAAAAGTTAGTTATTATTAACATTATAGAATGAATTTCATAGAATTCAAACCTTAAAAGTGGGAGGGGGAGAGAGCACATGGAAAATATGATTTGAAAAAAAACTTATGTAAATCGGAGAACATTAAAGCGTGCATATATGTTAATACTCACCAGATATTACACTCAACAAATGAAATCACTCTGAAATGGGAGGTAATACACATGACATTCGAGCATAAAGAGTAAATGTAAATGGAAACTAAGTCGCGCATATGTCACAAATGAAGGACGCTATATATAAAATGAAAAACATGTAATCTTAATGAAAGACCCCGTCATTATAGGAGGCGAAATGTATTTTCACAGATTATCAAAACTATTTAAACTTTTAAATTAAATTCACCCTAGGGTCCCATAGGACTTTATAGGGTTGTAATGTAGGGTTGGGTTAATGTTACAAAAAGAAGGAAATATGTTTGGATCCAAAGTATTCGGGGATGAAAACTCGAGATAATGGGAAATTGCGAGCTATTTTAAAATTGGAAAATGATTTCCATAACAAGCATTAAATATGAAATAGGAGAGCAACAAGGATTATTGAACATTATATACATCATATACAACTTTCTCTTTCTTTTTTTTTGTTTCTTTTGCTTTCTTTGTTTTTTCACCTTTTCTTTTAGTCACTTTTCTCACTCTCACATGCTTAATTGCAACCACAAGACAATACCATCATTCAATCTCAAGTAACATTTCAAACATTGGTATGTAAGGTGATATGAATGGTTTATAACTCTAATGTGGAGTTGGTGATGGAATTTTGGGTAACGAAACGAAAGGCTATATTAAGGCTCAAAGGGGTTGAGTATGGAAAACATATAAGGTGAGCCCAAGGTCAATATGGGTGACATAACAGAGATGGCCTATGATCATATCCTAAAGTTTACACAATTATCGAGTCAAAACAACTTTGAAATCATGATCAAGTAACACGTTTCAAAATATTAACTCAATTAATGAACAGTCAAATGAAATAAGAGTGAGATTACTGACTAATTTAATGTTTTCAAGGATGAAAGAGTAACGTATAAACACTCACAAACGAATAAAAGGCCAAATCTCACTCGGTGTAAGTATATACAATGCAAAAAAAGATTATCGAGTTATAAAAATCTTAAGCCAGATCATTAAAACAAGAAAAGCGCATGTGCTCATGGGTTAAAGTTTAATTCATGAAGTTATTCATAATATCAATGATTTGAGGATAAAGTCTAATAACTTCAAAAAACGAAAACATGTATCGTTGATTTGTCAATTGGATCAGGAAATCATTGAAATGTATCCTTCGAAACAAAGGCAAAATGCCAAACAAAGGAGAAAAAAAAATATTTTTTAAATTTTCATTTTTTTACAAAAAGGCATGCTTAGTAACTAACATATGATCAAATCAATGAAACAAAACAATGAATAGATAGAATATCCCACACACCCTAACATAAATGTTCCATTGTCCTCAATGCTAATCAACAACATAACATGAATAGAGGAAAATAAATATATTATCCAAAATGGAGCGATCTCCGAATAGCACAAATCCATTGAATCTACAAAATATGTTAGTACCACGCATAACAAAAAGAATAACAAATTTTTTTAACTAATTACACTAGACTAAAATTAAAAAGAGAGAAACAAGAAAGAAAGAAGAAAATAAAATAAAAAACTAACTATTCACAACCTCAATTTGGACTTTTGACTAACTATACCCTAGAATTCTAAATTTTTGAGGTCAAACCAAAATACGATCTGACTTTGAAGTAACGGTGGACCCTCCCTATAGTGTATACCTCCCAAAAAATAGGAATTTTGTTTGAACAACAGAAGACATGTGTAAGGCGGAAGAAATGAACCATCACAAATTAAAAATTTTGGGGGGACGATGGGTTATTTGGATGCTAAAGGTGACAAGTACAATTGGGATCCAAGAAATATAGAATCACCTATGAAAGGTTTTTCAAGTAGAATGGGAGGTGGGGAACACAAAGAGGAAAAATCCATCTAGGAAAACAATTCATGAAAATATTCGTCGTTGGTAAAAGGTTTAAAGTTTCAAGAGTTCCAAGCGGTACTTATAATAATTCAATAATGGTAAACACATATGGTGATGAAATAAATTCAATCTCAAGTAATTCATCATCACAAAGAGATTGAATTTCAGGGGAGAAAGCCTGACTTTCAATGAAATGTTCTTTAAAAATTTGAGGTGAAACACAAGTCTCAACCTCCTCGTTAATTTCCACAAAAAAATCAATCTTATTTTAAAGTGCTTCAATTCTCAAACCAGAACCAACAGCATCATCCACACATTAGGTGAAAAGAAGGAGGGTTTATTCCAAACTATGATTTCTTGGATCAAGAACCTCAGATTCCTCATTTGGTGGAAATTCTGCTTCAACATAAAAAATAACGGAGTAAAAATCATCGTTGGATTCAAATAATCCATCGAACTCAAGCTCCCAAAAATGTTTTTCTTCACAGTATATGTTTTCAAGCCTTTCATTCTCAACAATTCGAAGACCCTCATGCACAATAATAGGTGGAGGTGCGAATTCTTGAGAATGGAAAGTTTAATAACTACTCCCAAATAAAGAACCATTAAAATTATAGACATTACTAAAAAAATACATGATTATCGAATAGTTTGTAGATGAAAAATCCACGGGGAGTGGTGTGTGGCTAATAATTCAATGTTTCTTGGCGTTCAAATGTGCAAACCTGAAAAAAAAGGTTAAAATAAAGAATACAGATACGAAAGAAAAATACTATGAAATAATAAAACAATTACAATCTATAACAAAACAATCCCTCACAACAACGCCATTTTGATGAGGCGAAAATCGTGCATCCGTGTAGATATGCAAATCGTTGTTATTGATTTCCGCCAGCGATGAAAAAACCTAAACTATAAATGCACTCAACAAGGAGTATAGCGGTCGTTCCGGGTATCAAGAATCCATAGGGAGTGTTCGAATGATTATTACTTCAAGAATAAAACTGTAAAAGGTTATATGGTTAGAAAGGGGAAATTGAGAAAATAAGATGTTAAAAAGGATTAATAAAATGAGAGTCGGGATCACATCCCCGCCATGGGATAAACAATGCATAATTAGGATTTGGTTCGAAAATATTTATCCGAGCATATTCAATTAATTATAAACATCAAAGATGAAGGAATCTAATCCAAAGATGCGAGATAAAAAAATTAATCAAAAATGGTCACACGCGGATTAAATTAGGAATGTCGCTATAAACACTAAATTTGTGTGACAACGGAATTTAAAAGCATAATCGTCCAACTTTAATACACGAGGTTTCAATTAAATGTGATTTTACATAAAACCTAACGTTCAGAGATCGAGACCCATTAATGGTGAAAACATGACCCCAATCGTTTAATTAAGTACATCACATGAATAAAACTAATTAACTGAAGCACGCCAGAAATGAATGAACAAAAATAATTAACTAGGCCTATAAAGTAAAGCCATAAATCAAATAAAACATAAGCATAAGGTAGAAAACAATGAATAGTAAAATACTTACATAAATGGGCAAACACCCAAGAGAAAAGGAGGAGAGGGTGGCTCCCAATAATGAAACCCTAGAAAAACTAAACTAAAGTGAAAGATAAACCCACTTTAAAAGAGAAGGAAAAACTATATATACAAAACCTAGTGGCAAACTAGTAATAAGAAAAACAGGGGAAAACAGGGCCGAATTGATTCGGGTGCCAAACTAAATCGATTTGGAAAAGGGAAAACTTTGAAGCTATATAAAAGAGAATTGATTTGGAAGGAAGACAAATCAATTTGAACATGGAAAATTGAGCACTGCCATTAACTGAATCGATTCGCTATAGAGCCGAATCGATTCAGACCTTCTTTTTCTGTTTTCTTACCTTGTCTTGATTTATATGTAACTCTCTTTCGCTCAAAGTCCCGTTACTTCTTCGTTTAGACTCAGATTCATGCATGGCCAGTGACCACACGACGCTTACTCAGAGGGATTCAACTTCTGTGAAGACTTTGGGAAAAAATCCTAAAGTGTAAAATGACTAAATTTCCCTTGTACATTTGATTGTCAACAGAACTTTCCCGAAATGATATTAAATTTCACACTAAGCATCGTAATACCTAAAAAATCTCAATTATACCTCATATAGCATGTTGACATATAAAATGGAGATCGTTTGGTTATCGAGCATAAATATAGGAATTAATGTACCCGAGGGGGCTTAAATTCGTAAGTATAAAGGGTGAATAGATGCAATATTCGTGTCGAATCACATATTTCAATAGGCGGGGTTATCATCTATGAGGACATCCTAGTCGTTTATTATCCACTCAGGAGATATATTAATTTTAATTACCCTGAATTTTTTAAAAATAACTCTCTCACCATTTATATCTTCACCATCCACAAGAGAAATTTAAAATGCTCTAACCAGATTAGAGTAACATAACCTAGTTTGAGAAAAACTCCTTTGAACTATCTATCTTCTATGAACTAGGGAACATTTATCTCATAATAGGGATCCAAATCAATAGACATTTCCCAATGTATGGAGAGCTTAAATAAACTTTTGTTGAATCTGGAAGGAGTAGTGGAAGGCGAGGAACATGCATGGTCCTTTATAGCCATGGAAATGTCCTGAAAATCACACACACCAAGACAAAAAAGCACATAAATCCTATGAGAAAAGGAATATCAAAAGATAAACTACGGTTCCTATACTAAAAATAGGAGAAAGTGTCTCATGAATGGAAATAATCCACCCACTCATTAACTCTAACACGTACTTAACACAATAGTAGACAAACCCCAAAATGAATAAATAACAACTATATAAATGAAAAACTACTCCAAAATAATTAATCTTATCTTAAGAAAAGTGAAATCATCAATCAGAAAAATCATAAAAAATCTAACAGTACATCTAAAACCAAGCCCTAATCTAGAGATAGTGAATCAAGAAGTATATGAAGAATAATCTTAATAAGATGATGATTAACCACTAGATAGAGGATAAGAACTCCTAAGAATAACTTCCAAGGTATTGGTTTGGGAGGAAGGTATGGACGTTTTAGGCAAGAGGGTTTTGAAAGATAAAATAGTGACACGTTACAAAAATGATTTGGTCAACTTTTTAAAAGACCATTGTCGCTGTGAAGACCTAGCATCGCCCAGTCGTGGCACAACCTACAAAAATATTTGAGGGCAAAAACATATATTTAAAATGTTGTTAATTCCATTCTATTATTAGTAACAGGCAAATTTTATTCCTAACAATATATTACCATTCATATGATCAAACAAGCTTTCAAAAGATCATAATAAGGTTTTTGGTTTTGTCAAATTCTTTACATAAAGAAGGATTCAGCATTCAAAGGCCTAAGGTCAAACTAAAGCCATACAAATATTGATTGAAGACATAAGTTTGTGATAGAAGAATAAATAATATGATCATGAAACGGTATAATGGATATTAATGTTTGAAGTTACTTTTGACAAGTTACTTTATGCAACAAAGAGAAAGCCTCATTTTTCGTTGAGAAAGATAAAAATTTCAACTGCCATTTTTTTCCTCATATACCGATTTATGATGAAAATATTTTGAGTCTCGTATCCTTGATGTTACCCAATTTTGGATATGTAAAACCTGTGATACATATGTTTTGAAAAAAAAAATTCATTTGGAGGTTTTTTTTCATTCATTACAAAGGGTGTGGAACACCAGACAATATAAGTTAGTTTTCATAAACCCAAAGTTGCTGCCCTTACCACATAATCACTCATGATTTTGAAATATATTTAATTTATTTTCAACTACAACATTGATGATAAAAACCACTCATGCACGAAGGATTTAAAATGACACCCTTTTTCAGAAATCACATACAACTTTTAATTTTCATTAGAAGTAGAAAACAAATCCCTTCATTATATTTTTTACGAAAATTTGTCAAGTTATAGTGTGGTGTAAAGTGAATGAGTTGTGAAAAATACTATAAAACAATAAGCTTAATTGACCAAGGCATTTCAAGGTATAAAATTCTATGCATGGAGTAAATAAAATAGTTTATACAATAACTAAGCATGTAGGTTTAAATGAAGCACATGGGATAAAATTGTACCTTCAAACATAAAATACCAATATTGTACAAGGAAAAATTCTTTTGGTATGAATAATAAAAAGAATAACACCTAAAGGGTAGAAAGATAAAATCGAGGCTACGATGACTATCAAAAAGAGTATGCCAACAACTATAAAGAACCTAAAAACAGAATCCAAACTCAGCTCTATCAATGACATGCTTCTTAATACTACAAGAATTGATAATTGAAAATTCATATTTTGAGACCTTCTTGGGAGGATCAACTTGGGTTGCCTTTTCCTTAGGAACTTTTGAGGGGCTTCATTTTTGTTCATACTCTTTTATCAACATCCTTAACACTCTAATAATTTCCCAGAGGTAAAGAGTGTTAATGCAAAATGTAAAAATCTAAAAGATAACCTAACTTATGGCAATGGGTACACTTATAGGTTTTTTACTCTATGACACTCGAGTAATTACCTTTTCAAATTAAAACCTTTTTTAAGGTCATTCCTGGTTATAATGGGAACACAAGAACTCTAACTTCCTTAGGTCCTTCTTGGATATTTCACTAGAAGAAGAATCACTACTAGTTGATGATTATAATGAATAGGATGAAATGATGGTTTGGCTAAATGAACATTCAAGCACCATAAGATTATACCAGTTTTATCTTTGCAATATTTATTTGTCCAAGAACCATCCTGTCTAACTATTGAGACTTATTCACCAAATCTAACACTAAAAATGACACATATAGTAACTCAATCTAGAGCAAAGATGTATTGTTATCCAATTCTATCCTAGACTTTTTACTCTCATGCAACAATTTCCTTAGGAACTCTACCTCAAGATGAATAAAGTCATTAATACTCCCTCATAAATAATTTTTACCACCCATCACATGTTGAGTATCCAAATTAATCAAACCACTTTCGCTCAGCATAACGTTGGAAAGCATAGTGGAGAGTTCAATATTTCTCTTTTTGATAATAGACTCCTAATAAAACTTAAAATATTCGACTTGAAATTAATCTTGCTCTTACTCTATAGTTCTTAAGGTTGTGTTAAAAATAATCATTTATCCTACAATGTGGCTAGAAACATCAAAATCCCCTAAATTATCTAACTCATAAAACTTCTCCCTTGCCATAATAGTGACATATACACTTTTTCCAGTCATCTTTTGAGTATGCGTCTTACTCACTCGAAGTGGCTTGCTAAGCATTTTTCCACCACCTTGACTTATATCCGAGGGACATTGTTTGGAAACATGTCCTCTACCACCACTAATATAAAATGTGATGGGTTTTGGAGAATTGACTTTCTTTTCTCCAATTCCTTGACCTACTTCAAACCTAAGAGGATAATGTTCTGGGGAGCCATTAGGTTGAAATAATTTTCTCCAAGTCTTGGTAAACTTTTAAGTAATGAAGTCAACATCCTCATCATTAACAATAAGAAACAACTGGGACATGCCTTCTTAGCCTTAAAATCTAGATTCATATCTTTGTGTGTGTGTGTTTGTGCTCGCCGAGGGTGGGGGTAGGGTGAGTATTTGTCGATACATTAAATTTGTCTCATAGGTTTGAAGAGAATAAACAAACTCAACTATATGAATGGGAATTTTTGTAGGGTTAAAACTTTATCAATGTCATATACTCTACCAAAAAACCTATTTAGGAGAGACCCTAGGATTATATCAATGAGAATATCCTCTCTAATGGTCTTTCCTAAGGAAAAGGTCAATGTGACTACATTTTTCAGCTTGTCATAGAACTCATAAATAAAATATTCTCTTTCATGCTAAGAAGTTTGAAATGGGTGCCTTAGCAGTGAATATGTGAATGCTTTATGAAGGATGTGCCTTCGTAGATGCAAAATTTCCCTTGCCTACTTAAAATTGAAATATGTTAAAATCAACAGAGGACACACATCTAACAATGACATTGAGTTCCTTTATATTACACCCACTCTCCTAAAAATCATGGACAACCCAACTAGATCTAATGTTATCTATGGGTACATCTTTTACAACAACCATGTCACAGTTCCATCCACAAAAAACACCATTCCGTATCCTACCATTAATATATATTACGTATGCGCCCATACGGGCTTTCCAATATAAATAGTTGATACCATAAAATAGAGGAGTTTGGAGGATTAAGCTTCCATATAATGTACACAAAAAGTATATACTCTAGGTCTAAACACCTAAGATACTAAAGACCTATTGAGATGGTTAATCTTGACAGTAACAACCCAAACAAAAATTAATTAACCTAATTTGTTAAAGGGGAAGATTAATTTATTATTGCATAAGGGTAAAACAATACTAAAGTCTATCTGACAAAAATATTATACTAAGTTTATAATACATATTTTATCTTCTTTAATATAAGGTAATGATTCTAAAACTATAAAAAAAGTAAATCAATATCACAAGATCGGATGTATAAAGAAAAATCCACTAACGAGAAAAATCTCGAACCGAAATGAAAGAAATTGTACTGTGGTACAGTTTTACAAAAGGAAATTATGATAAACTTACCCAACTTTCACTAAAAATCATTTTACACCATATCTTCCAGATAAAGCGTCGGTGACTGGTGAACACTACACAATCGTCACAAGTTTTGGTCGCAACCAATGTTATCAAATCCTATTGGCCAGAAAAAGTCTTCTTTAAAGTTGAAGAAACCTTTTATTCCAATATTTAAACCTTAAAGAAATGACCAACCATACACCTAGGATGTGTGATGGAGTCTTATTGGTTGTCTTGGTGTATATAAGTGTAATGATGATCTAAATTTGAAAAAAAGTTTTGAAGACTTAGTAGAGAAAACACATACTCAAAAATAAAAAATTTCATTAAAAGATTTGGAGAAAAAGGATGAGAATACAAATTTTCTCTAAATTACTCTCAAAGAGAAAAGTAAAAAGATATGGCTTGAAGAACAATGAAAAGGGGGAATATTCTCTCAAATATAGAATGGGTTCGATTTGTAAAAAGATTATTTTGAACCCTTTCTTAGTTTTGAAGAGTGTCTAACATGTAACTATATAGAAATAGGATAGGGAAGATATAGGAGGATTGTAGGTTAGTTGTCACACACTTATGGTCTCAAGGAGGCAAGTCTAAGTCCGATTAACCCAAAGAGATGTCCTTACAACTCTTCCTGTAAGAGCAAGATTTTTAATTGCTCATAATTTAGATATTTTTGCATATCCCATTACAATCCAGACACTACATCCGCATATGCTTCATATGAGTGATCGAGCAGCGTTCTAAAATTTAAACCGTTGAAATTGTAACGACTCTACTTTGGAGGTATATCGTACAAAGGTTTTAGATTTAATCTTATACATTTTATTATGTGATGTGTTGTAATATATTCGAGGAATTTTTATAAAATGAATTTCCAAAATGATTTTTTTATTTATTTTTGGTTCGTTGAAACAAGATTTGCATCTCATTAGAATGAAATTTTCAAAATATTAAAATGAGACCTTGTTCTCGTTCAAAGAAAGTGGTAGTTCGTTGGAATGAAGTCTTGGAGTTCATTATAACGTGTATCGAAAGCGATTCCAACGCATGTTCTCTGCCTAGTTGAGGGTCACCCGTTAGAAGGTCGTTGGATGTTCATTTAAAAAAACTAAGGTGTTCGTTTGAACGAGTCTTAACCTCATTAGAATGAATGCTTGATTTCGTTTGAACGAAAGTCAATTTTCATTAAAAGAAAGTTTGTCACCTCGATTTTCATGCTTTTCATAAAATGGACTCTTGTGGACTAATTTTCTCAAAACGTTTGGCAAAAAATGATTTTGCATTCCTGTCCAAAAATATCACAAGTTTAGTTTTACAAAAACACTTTTAGTTTTCCAAATCACATTCCAGGGGATGATTTATTGAGTTTAATTAAACCCTTAGGTACATATACACATTCAAACCTTTGTAGAGTGATGCTCTATTGTTGATATTTATAGAGATTTTATCCTTACTGCTAAGAAGAAAGGATATCTCATCTAGAGGATGATCGACGAATATCGAAGGAAGAGTTGTTTCCTATAGGTCGTGCTAAACTGTATCACTTTCTATTGAAGATTTGAAGATGTTGTGAATTATACTTAGTGGATCTTTAAGTAGTTTGTAACTCATTCCAGCCTATCAAATTCTTAAACAGTGTTGAATCAAAAGTTTTTCCCGAAATGGATGTTTTCGCAATTCTTCTTATGTTTGGTTTGATTTCTTGGTTTTGGCATAAATAACTTGGACTTTATCTTTCATGTGCACATAATTCTTAACAAGATAAAATTTGGTTAAAAATTGGACTTTTGTGTGTGTATATTAAGCTACAAGTAATCCCATATAACCCAGTATTTCTCAAATCGGTATTAGAATTGGATACACTAAGTTATGGTGTGATATTTGTTTTGGGATTATATGGATAATTTGTATAGTAAGGTTCCTATTATTGATTTGTCAAATTTTGTATATTGGAAAGTTCGAATGAGGTTGTCACTTAAGTAGATTGATGAGCGATCTGGCTTGTTTGTAAAAGAGGGTGAACACCACCCATTGTGACTAATGATGATGTCATAAGTCTTAAACTTATCACTGCTTGGACTGGTGACGAATTTAATTGGCGTAATTTTAATTCCCATGGCTTAAGTGCAATTTTCAATGCAATTACTCCTGACAGATTTTGATTTATTGTGATATGTACCAGGTGAAAGGAAGAGTGATTTATCCTTCGAATAACTCACAAGGGTACCAATGATGTGAAAGGTTCTAAGATACAAAATCTTAATGTGAAAGGTTATAAGATACAAAATCTCACCACACGAACCGTTATTATCATAGAATCTGATACTTTTGATGATTATTAAGAGCCTTTATATGATATATTCAATCACAGTCTTAATTTGGGTGAGAAATTTTTTAAGACGAGAGTTATAAAAAATATTTCGAGATCTCTGTTGTCCTATTTTACACCTAAAGTCACGGTCCTTAATTTGTTAAGAATTTTAGATATGATTAGGTTAGAAGAACTCAGAGGATACCTTCAAACTTATGAAATCGATATGTTCCCCAAAACTTAAAAGCTAAAGGAAAAAAGGATTGATTTAAAAGCCCAATCTAAAAAGATAAAAGATGAGGTTTATTATAACTCCAAATCTGATTTTGGTCTTGAAGATCTTTCCTTTTTTGCGAAACATTTCAACAGGATTCTTAAACTAAGAAAAGAAAATTCTTCTAAAGAAAATAAAGGTTTTGAAAAAGATAAAAAATTTAAGTCGGACAAAGAAAGGTTTCAAAAAAGTGAGCGGAGAGTACCTTAAAAACGATGAGGAGAGATTCTTTAAGTTCACGGGTAAGGGTCACAAAACCCACAAGTGTTCTATGAGGCTAAAGAGATAATAAAAAGTTCTATGAGGCTAAAGAGACAAGAAAAAGGCATACTTCTTAAATGCCACTCTTAGCGATATCGATGTCGAGCCACTGGATTTTAAGGATGAATCACCGCGTGGACATAACTTCGTGCCATTCATTACCAGGTATGTTAGTAAATCGAGTACATCTCACATAAATGAAGATGTTTCTAAACATAATGACCTCGACAGTGAGTCTAGTCATTTTACTCCTCCAATGCCCTTTCGAAGTCGGTGTACATCCCGTCACTCTCACTACCAGAAATGCGATATGCTCCTAAGTAATCCCCATCCATATTTCCATCTATGTGCTCCTCTAATATCTCCTCGATAAGATCAATCGCGTGAAAATCGTCCTCCTCACCCACTTGCCTAGAGATATTGAAAATATTCGTCTTAAGGGTCATGCTGCCGAATGTGAGTTGCATTTTCCCATTTTGAGTGTTGAATAATGCGTTAGTCGTAGCTAAGAATGGGCAGTATAGGATGAAGGGAACATGATTTCTAGAGGGGATAAAGGGCTTCGTGTCCAAAATGACAAAATCTACTGGGAAGTATAATGTTTCCACTTGGACTATCAGGTCCTCGACGATCCCTCGAGGTATTTTCACTATACGATCCACAAATTGGAGAGTGATCGATGTGCGCTCGAGGTCCCCCAAATCTAATTTCCTATATATCGAATAAGGGAGAATATTAACACTCGCCCCTAAATCAAGCAAGGCTTTTTCTATTCGGTTCTCTCGAATGATGTAAGATACGGTAGGTGCACTTGGATATTTAAACTTGGGTGGGAGGTCATTAAGTATAATGGACCTCACATTTTATGCTAGGAAAACCTTTTCTTCACCTTTAGCCTTCTTTTCACGTCAATAAATCCTTAAGGACCTTAGCATAGGCTGGAATTTGCTTTATGGCATTGAGGAAAGGTACATTCAGCTTGACTTTCTTAAAGACATCCAGCACATCGTCGCAGAGACCCCTTTTTGAGGTTGAGCCATCCATTGAGGGAAAGCCGCAGCAGTGGGTGGTTTCACTATGACTTTGGTCCTACTAGTGTTGTCTTCATTATCACTTTCATTTAAGGGGGCATCTTTAGCCTCTTTCGTTTTGGGCAAAACCTCTTTATCTTTAGATTCGTTAAGTGGGGGAGGTGAAAAATCAACAATTCTACCACTTCTTAATGTGGTGGCTTCTTGACATTTATCTTGATCATCTTTAGATATAGAGATAACACTAGGTTGACCTTGGGGAGATCTTTGTCCTTGGGCCAAAAACTTACCCTTCTCTTGGATACTCAAGGATAATTACAATTTTGAAATGTTAGCATTTGTCTAGGCAAACATTCGGGTGTTTTGATCATTCGTTACTATTGAATTCGGGTGTTTTGATCATTCGTTACTATGAGGCGATATACAGTGCGGGAGGTGGTGCTGGCATATGTGGAGCTTGTTGAAAGTGAGGAGGTAGTGGTGGAGGAGGGGTAACGTGTGAATTAGGATTCATTGCGGCATTTGGTTTCTCGTAACTAAACCCAGGATGGTTCCTCCATAAAGGTTTGTAGTAATTATCGTGAGGGGAAATAAATTTCCCTTAAATCCTCCTACATCTTTCACTTGCTCATGGAGCATGACTTTGTAGACAGGTATCATCGGGCATTCCTTTGTTGAATGGACCGCCTCACAAATGGCACACACCATTTGTTTCATTGCTCAGGTGGATCTGGTTGTTTATCTTGCCCATGATTCGAGTACGTCTTATAATATTTTCTCAATTTGGTTGACTCTAAGCTTCCACTCGACGTCCTTGTCCATGTGATAGACATCGGGAGCAATGGACGTCTATCGAACCCAGTTTTTGGTGTTAAGATCGGATGTGTCCCATGCTTGGGTAGTCTCGGTGACATACTTAAGGTGGGCCGGCCTCGGCATCATTTGCATATAACCCCCAAAATTCTCCCTCGCACATAGTTTCCATGAGTTGTTTGGAAGCTATACTTAGCCCTTGCTGGAAGAAAGAGATAAGATGATACTTATCAAAACCATGATGTGGCCATGTGTTAACCAACTCTTGGAAATGCTCCTAACATGATCAAATGGCTCATTATCTTATTGTTTAAAAGTTTGAATTTGAGCCTTGATGGAATTCGTTCAATGTTGGAGGATGAATTTCAAAAGAAACTTAGCTTGTATATCTCTTTATGATCTGATTGAGTTCGGTGATAAAGACCAAAGTTAGGTCATAGCTTTATCCTTTAAGGAAAAAGGAAAATATTTTAGGCGAACGACGTCTTGAGTGTAAGCTTGATTGATAAACGTGTCGCATGCCTCTTTGAACTCACGGATGTGGAGGTATTGTCTCTCCGAATCCAAATCATGAAAGGTAGGAAGAATCTGGATCATCCCATTTCGAAAGTGAAATTATCCCACATTATATGGAAGTAGAATTCATCTCGGAATGACATTTCACTCGGGATATAAGAGCTCTCTCATAGGACAATACGGTATCTTACCCTCGCCCGTGCCAAAACTAGCGTTATCCGACATGGCACTCTCTCCAAATG
This sequence comes from Sambucus nigra, assembly GCA_949130495.1. Classification (NCBI taxonomy): domain Eukaryota; kingdom Viridiplantae; phylum Streptophyta; class Magnoliopsida; order Dipsacales; family Adoxaceae; genus Sambucus; species Sambucus nigra. The sequence goes on along the minus strand of OX422207.1, from coordinate 654,139,117 downwards.
ACTCGAATTCCTTACTTAGTTCCCTAGAAGTGTGATCGTGATAGAATTAAGTGGTGTAGGAGGTGGAACGCAAAATTGTGGAATAAGAGGGGTGTGTGGTCTATCGGGATCGTATTCGACTATCGAATTTTCTTGTATCTGGGTTGCAATAGATTGAGGAGTGTGTTGAGGATTTTGCATGAAAGGATGTGAGAGATGCTATATTTTTGCTTTTTATTTTTCTAATTTTTTTGGATTTTTGATTTTATGAATTTTTTTTGGCCTTTTAAGAATTTGAGTTAAAATTTTGAATTAAATCGACCTAACCTAAAAGTCTACCTAATCCCAGGAAATGGCGCCAAAAACTTTACGCGACTTTAAAAGTGTTTCTAGTGCGTCCTTCTATCGACTCAAGGGTAAGTCGGTAAAAACAAGTATCGAACATAGGGACTAATACGAAGAATTGTGACGACAAATAGGCAGAACGATTGACCCTATGAATGACTCATAGAAAGAAAGGAAAAATGATAATTTTGTGATTGTAACTATCAACTAATGCAATTTGAATTAAATTAATAACTAACTATGAATGCAAGAAGAACTAGATTAAACTTTTAATATATGAAAAAAAATGGATTTAGGGTACACTCCCTCGAACAGTCAGTGTTTACACCGAACATAAAAGATTCAAAAAGATAATTCTTCATTCAAAGAGACACAAAACACTCTCTAAGAATTGGATATATGAGGATTTAATGCCTCACAATATCAAATCAAAAATTGTATTTGATGATGATGAGAAGTTATCAAAATGCCAATTTTACCCTTAAACATTTCGGTTACCTAGGGCAAACAGAATTAAAAGACCTACAACCTTTATCTTGATGAAGTTAAAACCATTGAATGAGGGATTATTTTTTATTCACTTTCAAAACCATATGTGTTACCTGGGTTGGGTTCATGTACCTCAACCCGCTAAAAACTTAGTCGGACATTGTGTAAATATGGCTAAACATGAAATCTACGTTGCATGAATTCATCCTTATGCTAAAAGTGTGATCAAACATGTAAAAGAAACTTTTAACTAAGAAATAAATTATTATAAACCAAAAAGATGAGGGAATTGAAAGAAATAGAGGAACTATACTTGTATTGATGTAAACCCTTGAATTCAATGTCAAATCATGAACAATTATTGAAGAATGATAAACCTAGGGTTATTGCCTCTAATATGCCCTCAAAAACCATGTAAAAACTTCATATAATGTATGGTGTTACTCTAGCATAAACCTCTCATGTTGTTATTAAGTATTTACCCAATGCATAACTCTAATTTTAAGAAATAAAAAATCATATTACATCACGTCGAACTAGTTAGGATTTTTCTTCTTCACTGTAGCAAATCGGTTCGAATTTCCAGTAGCGAGGCAAAATTTGACACCAACATCAAACCGATCCACCTATTTCTAAATCGGTTCGGAACAAAAAATTTCTATTTTTTCTTCCATGATTTCTTCTCAATTGTGAAACTTCATAACATTTCTCTCAGGCTTCGAATTGGGATGTCGTTTCTTCCTACGCACTTGTGGAATCAAGGTCTTCAACTTCATCTAGGTTTTACGTCTGAATTTTGTATGTAAAATTACTATTTGATCCTTTGACTTTTCTTTTTATCTTTCTTTCTTGGTTTTGACTTCTCTTTCTTCTTCACTTGTATAAAATACCTTCAAAATGTGAGAGAGATACACGAAACTTGATGAACTATATAGAAGCTATCATTGGCAATGATATGAGATAAATTAACTCAATTTACATCGCATAACATGATAAATGCCTATAAATTATGGGGATAAATATGAAAAATTTATGCCTAATCACTCTCTCCTTGCGATATTCCTCAATATATTGGGCCAGGAAAGCCCCTACTACATTATCGGTGACTATCTAGTATAGGAAGAGGGGAAGACCTTGTTACGGTGGCATGAGTATCGGAGGTCGGGTGAGGTATCATTTGATCTGATCAAAGCCTGTTGGCATGCCTCATTCCAAACATTGGTTGAGTTCTTCCAGAGTAGTTTGAAAATAGGTTTGCAGATAGATGCCAGCTCTCTTATGAACCTACTAGTTTATTATAACTTACCCAGGAATATGCACACTTCTTTCTCTATGTAGGTTGGAGGCATCTCAAGTATGGATTTAGTTTAGCGGGGTTATCCTCAATACCTTTTTCATTGACCATGAACCCAAGGAGTTTTCCTTTATTCATGCTTAAGATAAAGTTATGTGGGTTGAGTCGTACTTGGTACTACCACAGTCGCTCGAAGAATTTCCTCAAGGTAGGAATGTGCCCTTCTCGGGTCTTGGACTTGATAATCATGTCGTCAACATAGAACTAAACTTATTTATGGATGAGGTCATGCAAGATGGTTGTACTAGACTTTTGGTAGGTAGCCCCAACATTCTTGAGCCCAAATAACATGAGTATATAGCAAAAGTTTCCCCATTAGGTGATGAAGGTAGACTTTTCCTGTTGGTTAGGATGCATTTTAATCTGATTGTAATCGGCAAAACCATCAATAAATGATTTAAGAGCATGGTTGGTTATGTTGTCTACGATCGTGTCAATATTGGGTAAAGGGGGTAATCATCTTTTGGAGATGCCTTGGTCAGATCTCGATAGTCGATGCACATGAGAACTTTTCCTCTCGATTTTGTCATGGGGATGATGTTTGCAATCCATGTAGGGTATTCGACTAAGCGAATGAAGCCTACGTTCAATAATCTCACCATTTCTTCTTTGACCTTAAGGAACCATTATATTTGAATCTTGCTCAACTTTTATTCGATGATCTTAATTTCTGAGAATTTGGGGATCTCGTGTTGAGCTATATCCAGATCAATACTGGACATACTGTAATATGGTCATATAAAGTTTTCCACTAACTCTTTTACAAGCTCTTCGAATTATACCCACTCATGCTCATCGAGGGTGTACCATATCCTAATCTTGCGAAGATGGATACTACAACCGAGATTAATAACAATAGTCTCATCATCATTAGTTTGAATGCGATTATCTTGATTATTTTTTTCCTTATTGAGATTAGTTAAGAATTGTTCTTTTACTAAGTCATCATTATTAAAAGTTTGATTAGAATCAAGCTGTAAGGTCACAAATTTCCAATGGAGTCTTATGTAGTGTTAGCTCAATTCTAGACAAAACCATTTAAGTCATAGGATAGAAGGTTTCCTTAATGAGCCAATGATGTGTTTGAGGAGTTGAAGACGTAGCGGCCCAGAATTTAAAAGCTTCATCATTGCCAATTCTCAAGCCAAGTTTCATATCATCAACATGTGGATTCCAATGTCTCCTAAAGGTATGAATGCATTAATATATATAGGAGCTTGGAAATTTAATTTGGGTGTTAATATTTTTTTATTAATTTTTTTTTCAATTCGTAGTTCTAAAGATTTTGTTCTTAGGCACCGTTCCCTAGAAAAATCATATCAAATCCAAAAAAATCTGAAATCTCGTTTGAAATGTCGTTCGAACAAAACTTCAAATGAAATTTATGTTTCGTCAGTTTTTTGCCTGTTTTGTTTTTCAACCACCCACTTCTCCACTTTGTTTTTCCATATTTTAAGAAGTGCGGGAACAAGTGTTTCCTAAGAACTTTTCCATCTCTAGAGAGTTTTTGAGAGCCTAATTCCTCTAAGAAAAAGTTCCCTTGGGTTTTGTTAAAAATGCTTAATCTTTAGAGCAAAACCAAGTGTTTTACACCCAAAATATTTGTTTAGTTTCTATCCAAGTTCTCTCTATATATATCTTTGTTTGGAGATAGTTTGGCACCTGTTTTATTCTCAATTAATTGAAGGAGATTGTTTCGGTTTCTTCGCTACCCTCAAAAGGAAGACATTTGTTTCGTTGCGGTGTTCTCACATGGTGAAAGACACCATGTGTGGTTGACGGTGGGATTTCCCTCCATTGGTGGACTCCAAGATTCTGATGGACGCTGGAGTTATTTGCTAGATGGAGGTATTTATAAGAAGAAGCGTTTGGGCTTGAAGGGAGTCAAGTCGAGTATGGTAAGTCCTTTGTCTTGTAATTGTATAACCATATATAGTGAATTTTTTAGGCCAGGGCCGTCCGAGATTTTTACCATTTGAGTTTTCTTCATACATCGTCGTGTAGTGAGATCGTTTCTTTTATCTTGTTCAACTCACCTAGAATGCATGCTTAGGTTTAATCAAGATAAAATTCGTTTTAAATCACATATTGTTTATTTTGGTTCTAATTAAGTCTGGGTAGTTGTTTAATTAATTTAATTCATGTGCAAATTAATCTATCTTGATAAAATGCAAGTTTAACTTGAATTGGATTAATGTTTGTTTAAGTTGAAATTAAAATGTTGTGTAGTTTAATTTCACTTTTATGTTTAATTTAATTTTTCATGTTTTGATTATGAATAAAATAATCTTTGAAAAATTAAAATTTAGTATATCATTGAACCATCTCATTATTTAAAGTTTAAATTTGCGGTCTTCCGCACTTACAAGTGGTATTAGAGCGGGTTACACTAAAATATTGTGTGATCCTAATTTTTAGGAATTTGTTTGGAAAATATATTTTTTTTCAAAATTTCCAGTTTTTTATTGTTCTAACATGTTAGTTCATGACTCTTCACTTGCTATATCCTATGAGTAATGGCTTGCATGTTTTCATACTCTAGTTTTTGTGCTACATGTCATATATTCTTGCTAGACGTATGCTTGTTTGTCATTTTCTAGTCTATGGCCCATAATTAATCTCATGCTAGAATTATGATTTGTGTTTTTATCTTTTGTATTTATTTTGTTTGCCTTATTGAGAAAAATACAAAAAGATTTTTTTTGTTAATTTTGAGTTGTATTTTGTTGGTTTAAAATTTTTAAAAACTCAAAAAGTTTTTTTTTTCTATTTTGGTTTGACACACTCTATGTGGCATATACTTATGTTTGAATCCTTTTCCGCTTCCATGTGGCTAGAACTTTTGGTTAAGACTGTCAATTCTTAAAATGTTCTCTGTCATGCTTGCACGGAGTAGTTGGATTTTGTGTTGGTTAATGGATTCTATCTCTATATGCCTCGTCTCACACATTCATGAGCTCTTTTGAAATTTAAACTTCACATGTATATTTGAGTTAAGTGAGATGTTCTCCCATCAGTTTAGTCATCTACATTTATCTATGACTATGGAGGATTTTTGCATGTAATAATCGTTTCTCGAATTTATAAAATAGAAAAATATGTTTATCTGGTATACTTGTTTATCAATGAAATCGGGTTGTGGAAAAAAAATTACTTTATGTGAAAAGCCACCATTGAATATTAGGCCTTAAAAATGTGTCATTAAAAAGAATATTTGCTAAGGACAAAAATAGTTTAGTTAATATATTCGAAAGAAAAAAAAATATTAGGAGTTTGGTTGGATTTATTAATGGGTTTGCACAATGACTTTGTATCCTAGTTATACTTTTATTGTCATCGCTCTATTGATTTGTAGCATCATCGAAATTCTAGGCTTGTGTGCATTGTGTATGTTTGTTCATTGAGTTCAATTTATATCATCACATGAGGCTATATATAAATGTGATAAAGTTTTGCAATCAAATGAGAAGTCCGTGAACATGTTTTAAGTGATTGGGTAGAAATTTAATTGTTACTAGTTCACGCCCCTACACTTCTGTTTACCACATGTATTTGGACACATTTTTGCCATATGAGTGTGAAAAGCTTAATGCATTTTGTGTCATGTGTGGTGTTTATACCTATATATATGTGCGTGTGCGTTAGTAATATTCATTATGTATACATATATATGGTATATTTTTTATTTTGAGAGTTTTCCTTGCTTGCTAGTCCATATATACTTTGAAGTCATAATTGGTACCTATATTGTTGCGAATTTTGGTTGATATCCCATGCTTATTTGTAATACATTCTAGTTAGTATCCTTTTTGGTATTTATTTTTCCTTGATTGTGGATTAGTTGCGTGTTATTTTTTGCCCATATGCTTAATTGTTCTTATCACCTTAGTCACCATTACATGCTTAACTTGTTTTTCCTTAATTCATATCACTTATGCATATTTAAGAGGGAGAAATGGTATTTGCATTAAATTGTGGGAGAAATAAGTTATTTATTTATTCTTTAACCTTAGTCTATTCCGGAACAAAACGGGGGAGAAATGGTATCTAAACCTTTAGTTTATGAGATTTAACTTAGGGGGAGAGCGCTATCCTTTTAGGAAGATTATTGTTAGATAAAAGGGGAGAATTTAATTTTATGCACTTTATTTTTTGATATTCTCTATGCATTTAATGGTTTGCTTAAGTGTGCAGGAAATTTCTTTTAGCGGCATGTTTAAAGCGGCAAAGCGGTTCATCCATGGATCGAGTCATCACGTCTATATTTTTTTTGTGTGTGTGTGTGGGATGTTATGTGTAGACGAGCTTGACGGCCCTTTAGAATTTTTGATTGGGTTTTGTCCCGGAATAGCCAAAAGGGGAGATTTTTACGGTTAAAAATTTGCAATTGAGTCTTATGTAGTGTTGGCTCAATTTTGGACAAAACCATTTTAGTCATAGGACGGAAGGTTTCCCTATCAAGCCAGTGACGTGTTTGATGAGTTGAAGACGTAGCGGTCCAGAATTTAAAAGCTTCATCGTTGCCGATTTTCATGCCAAGTTTCACGTCATCAACATGTGGATTCCAATGTCTCCTAACGGTATGAAGGCATTAATATATATATATATATATATATATATATATATATATATATATATATATATATATATATATGTATAGGAGCTTGGAAATTTAATTTTGGGGTTAGTAATTTTTTGTTAATTTTTTTTTGAATTCATAGTTCTAAAGATTTTGTTCTCGGACACCTTTCCGTAGAAAAATCATATCAAATCCAAAAAAAGTAGAAAAATACGAAACTGGTGGCCACACGTTCGTATCGAAATTCTTTAGAACCATGGCCTGAAATCTCATTAGAAAGGTTGTTTGAACGAGATTTCAAACAGTATTTCAGAATTTTTTCTTAATTCTCGTTCGAAATGTCGTTCGAACGATACTTCAAATGAAATTTCTGTTTCGTCAATTTTTCACCAGTTTTGTTTTTCAACCACCCACTTCCCCACTTTGTTCTGCCATATTTTAAGAAGTGAGGGAACAAGTTTTTCCTAAGAATTTTTCCCATCTCTAGAGAGTTTTTGAGAGCCTAAATCTTCCAAGAAAAAGTTCCCTTATTTTTTGTTAAAAATGCTTAATCTTTAGAATAAAACCAAATGTTTTACACCCAAAATATTTGTTTAGTTTCTATACAAGTTCTATATATATATATATATATATATATATATATATATATATATATCTTTGTTTGGAGATAGTTTG